>OX453275.1:15391638-15751673 GCA_949710005.1 Ricordea florida
GAACTACACCAGACTGGCTGATTGACGGGTAGAATTCTTCAATGTCGAAGCAGATGAAGTTGAGGTGGTGTTTGTCTTTGATGGCTTTAAACCAGTCGATTACAGATGCAGTGTTTTTCCATTGATTAAAGTTGCATTTTCTTGCGATGTTACTGTTGATACGATCGAGAATCCTTTTGCTGACTTTGCCTATTTCGGATTTCGTTGGGTTGATTAGTCTGCAGGTTGGTTTGTTAGCGAAGTTAGGCTTGTGGTCTTTAAGTGTTATGAAGGCGTCTATTTCGGCAGTAGCGTCCACTCTGTCGTCGATGCCCAGCTTCGTAGCGATTTCTTTGTTTTCTTTATGGATGGCGCGTGTGGTCTCGGATCACAACAAATTGGCCGACATTGGCGACATTGCTTTATTTTATCCTATCAACCTTTCATCACAGGAATTAGATGCCGATCAAAAATCATTGCTTAGCAAGGGTCCATCTTTTTGCCCAATTCCCCGCGACGTTATTCGTGTTAAACTACTAGAAGACTGGGAGAAATTTGAAAATAGACTGAGAGCAGCTGTTTTCTTTCACAATGACCAGAGCGTCGATGACTCTAGCGTTGACAATAGCCTGCCCCTGTTTCCAGCGATTAAAAAAACTTCGCGGTGGAAAGTCCCTGTATCTCGTTTTCCTGAGCTTGAACTTTTCTTAAAGACCTGTTCAATCCTAATAATATTCGCTCTATACCAGATAATCTTTCTCCCGGAGAAAGGCAGGCATTGTCCACACTGAGAGATTTCGAAGGGCTCACTATCAAGATCCAAGACAAGGGTTCCAAATTTGTTGTGATTGACACGGAGGTCTATGATGCCAAAATGAAAGAACAACTAGAAAACCAGCTCCACTATAAGAAACTTGATTCAGATCCTAGCACGGGGGTTGTTAACGTTATCTCACAATGGGGTAGAAAGTGGCTTGAGAGAGGCCATATCAGTAAAGAAATTGCCCAATGGGTTACCAACAAGAACGCAAAGCCAGGAAAAGCCTTCGGCACCATCAAGACCCATAAGGACGGGAATCCCCTTAGGCTTATTACATCTTGCTGTGGGACGGCAATTGAAAACCTTTCAGCTTTCACTGAATTCTATCTCAAGCCTCTTGCCCAAGATTTACCATCCTTCGTCAAGGACACCACCCATTTATTACAAAAGATTCAAGATCTTAACAAAACGGGTCCTTTCCCAAAGGAAAGTCTTTTAGTATCTTGGGATGTTGTTGCCATGTTTCCCAATATTGATAACCATTTGGGAATCAACGCAATAACAGAAGCCCTTAATTCCAGAACAACTAATTTTCCATCCACTGATTGTATTGTAGAAGCGGTTAAGATCTGCCTACAACACAATAATTCTCAATTCAAAGGTGAAAATTTTCTCCAAATTCATGGAACGGCCATGGGGCCCAAAAATGCATGCAGCTATGCCGACTTAGCCATGGGGGTAATTGACAAAAAAGCTAGATCAGGGACCATCAAACCAAATCTGTGGTGGAGATATAGGGATGACATTTTCGATCTTTGGACACAAGGGCACTCTAAATTAATTGAGTTCACTGAGTTTATCAATTCTCTTTACCCCACCATTAAGTTTACCCTTGTTCATTCCCCGATATCTCTTAATGTTTTAGATCTTACACTTAATCTTGTTGACGGATTTATCCAAACGGATATCTACTCCAAGCCTACCGATAATCATATTTATTTGTTGCGTAGCAGTGCCCACCCAGCTCACTGTTCTAAGGCCATTCCATTAAGTGTTGCTACCAGAGTCAAAAGAAATTGTTCCACCCCTGAATCTTTTGACAAACGAAGTAATGAATATGAGAGTTATTTAATTAATAGAGGCTATAATCCTATCCAGGTGAAACAACAATTCGAGAAAGTTAAATCTATTCCCAGGGAGGACCTTCTTGCCCCTGCCAATAGAGAATCCAAAAAAATTTTTCCATTGGTTTTAGATTACAACCCTATTTTACCTAGCATTGGAAAAATTCTCAATTCTCATAAACATCTTATTTATGATTCTCCTTCCCTTTCTAAAATTTTCCCTCGAGGATCAATTATTCCATCTTACAGAAGATCTAAAAACATAAAGGAAATTCTTGCACGCCCACGTAGAATGGAGGACAATGACTCTGATAAACATGGCTGTTTTAAATGCAAAGGTAAATGCGATCTTTGCCGTAACTTTTTAGTTGAATCTGACCACTTTACTAGCGCTAGTTCTAAAAGATCCTACCAAATTACACAACATCTTCATTGCAAATCCAAAAATGTTATCTATTTGGTCACCTGCACAAAATGTAGTGTGCAATATGTAGGTTCGACTAGCAATGAATTCAAAGTGCGTTTTCGGAATCATAAATCGGCCATGAATACTAATAAGAACACTTGTGAAGTTGCGACACACTTCAACAAAACTCTTCATGTTCTCTGTGACTTCAATTTTACAATAATTGAACAAATTTCCAACCCAAGAGACAATAACAGCCTTGATGAACGTCTTCTAACAAGAGAAGCTTATTGGAGTGCACAACTTTGCACCCTTCAGCCTTATGGATTGAATAAAAGATCTGAATTCAATTCAAGGAATAGAATAAGATTTAACTAACATCTGTCAACGGTTTTGTTTCTTTTCTTTTCACAAGTCTTATTACGTAAAGTTTTTATTCTATATATGTTAATCAAGGGCCCAATTAGGGATCACAAATTGTATCACTAATTAGTCCCTATTCATTAGGTTTTTATTAGATGTTAGTTTTTTTAAAAAAATTTTATTGTTTGTAATTTTCTTTTTTCTTTCCTTTCTCATATATAAGACACCAATATTGTAAATAATTTTTTTATTCCAAGTATTTGTAATCTTTTTAATCTTACATACTGTACTGAAGAAGCCCGAATGGGCGAAACGTCTACAGTATTAAACCTCATGTGAGAAGTTCGCTGTTCCTCTTTCATTCCTACTATATATATATATATATATATATGTATATATATATATGTATATATATATATATTAGTCACACACAATATTGGGCCACACAATAGCTCCTTTCAAACTTTGACAATGTCTAACTTGCAAACGCAATGGGCTTTTCCTCCCTGTCCTGAAACTGTGACAAAACTGCACCAATGCCGTGGTCAGATGTTTCGATGTCAAGCACAAACTTTCCCTCCTTGGTTGAGTAGGCCAGGACTTTACCGGATGTAAGTAAACCCTTCATGCAAGAGAGAATGAGGTATGCTTCATGCTGTCAAAAGCCATTTGACATTGCTTTGTCCAAGCAAATTCCATCTTGACTTCCTTTAGCTTGTACAGCGGCTTAGCCACAGTCGAGAAATCAGGGATGAATCGGCGGTAATAAGAGGCAAGTCCAAGGAAACGTTTGACCTCCGCGCTGTTTTCTAGGATGGGCAGGTGCGAACTTGCTCCACCTGATCGGGGTCTGCAGCAATGCCCTCCTCCGTGACCACATTCACGAGATACGAAACCCGTTTTGGGAAGAGAAACACTTCTACAACAACAACAACTTTATTTCACATTTAAGTGGTCTACAATGATTGAAAAATACCTAATCTAAATAAAGATACAGAAAGGTAACTTAAATGGCGACCTTAAAATACAGAATTGACACTACCCGCAAATAGCATAGGCTAATCGCGACGGGCAGTGACAACGATTTATTTATTAAAGAGTCAATAACACGTTATAAATAAAAAGGTTAATACAACACATGAATAAATACTTAAGTAAATAAAATATATAAATAGACAAATAAACATACAAAATTAGCTATTTCAGGCATAAGGAGCAATTAACACAGGAAGACATGTCATAAACCGCGTGTTTTTTGAACAAGAGATGCCGAATCTATGTAATTATCCTCAGCAGCGATGATATCCATAATTGTACTATGGATTTTTCTCTTAAACTGCTTGCGAGTAAGTTCACGTGTAGCAGTACTCAGAGAGTTCCACAGGACAGTTCCAAATCTAGCAACAGAATTCCGCATGAAATTTAAACGAGACGGTTTAACATAAAAATTTCCAGCAGAGGCTGATCTGGTGTTGTGCGAGTGTATTTGTCTGGAGCGAGTAAAAGCGTCGCAGAGGTTTTCCGGTGCAGTATTATTTGAAACATCATGCATGAAGACAGAGACTGTTTCAAAGTAGAGTAGCTCAATTGGTAGAATATTAGATGACACAAAGAAAGGAAGAGAATGCTCTCTGTACGGGAGGAAATAAACAAGGCGTATAGCACGTTTCTGTAGCATCAAAATCTTGTATAAAATTGATTTAGAAGCTTCTTTGGCTTAAACTTCAGTCCTGCCCTGGCTGGTCGCTCAAACACCTTTTTCAACTGCTCTAATTCTTCTTCAAACGTGCGTCCCATAACTGTCACATCATCGAGGTAGATCAAGCAAATCTTCCAGCCCTTTACAACAAGTTCTATTAATCTGGCAAAGGTGCTGGGTGCGTTACAGAGGCCTAAAGGCATTAGGGTCCATTCGTACAAGACGCTTGAAGTTACAAATGCTGCCTTCTCTAGGGTGCTCGCATCCATTGCCACTTTCCAGTAACCAGAGGCAAGATCCAATGTTGAGAACCACCGACAGCCACTCAAAGCAGTTAGAGAATCATCAACCCGAGGAAAGGGGAAGCTGGTAGTAGTCCACACACAGCCTTTGGCTACCGTCTTTTCTGGTTGCTAGCACAACCGGAAAAGACCAGAGGCTGGCCGATTCCTTCACCTTTCTTTGCTGTATGAGGTCGGTGACTTACCGTTTTATCTCACCATATTTCCATGTTGAAGTTCGCCGTGGGGAATTTGGATTGGAAATGCATTGCCCGTATCGATTCTGTGCTGGACCATGTGCGTGGTGCCTAAATCCCCACCTGAAATTGAGAAAACGTGCTTGTAATTGAATAGCAACACCTGCCGTCTCTCAGTTTCACGGGCAGTTAAATAATCTTCACTTCAAGGAGTTCCAGCAAGGCCTTCGGTAGAGTCGTATCAACTGCTCCTTGTAACACATGCTCATTTATCACTCTAGCTTGGTCCATAGCACCGCCATGGTTCTCTTTATTAAGCTCCAATGAGATGACATCAGTAACAGGCTTAGCTAGAGCAATCACAGTCTCAGCAGCCAAATGAAAAACTTCATTTTCTAGAAACACTGGAAACACGTAAGGGGACCACCATGTCCTCCTTAACATCAACCAGAATCCTTGCAACATAAAGTCCCTTTTGTTACAAATGTGAGTTCAGACATGGGGCTACCAATCGCGTGCCTAATTGAAATGACTTTGGATCCAAGTTAAATGAACGCTTGTGAACAAGGACTTGGACGATGACCTCGGTGTTACTACACTCGTCGTCCTTGCCGAAGACAAATTTTGACTCTTGTCAGTACTCAGAATACTTATTCTGACTTTCCTCGTACACGACGACATCATTGTTCCTGTTAACATGTATCACGTAGCAGTTGAAATGTGCGAAACATTAGGTTTGCACACACCCACCGGAAATATAAGGCTAGGTTAAAGTTCAATTTTGATTAAGCAATCGTTTAGTTCTTACTGGAGGTCTCCTTTTCACTACAATTTACTGCTTACACGCTACGCTTTCGACGGCTACCCGGATTAAGAAAAGCTAAGAAAACTCGCCATAGCAGTAAGTGTGCTACCGCTGTTTGGGGTGTCCGGAAACCTAAGACCTAAGACCTAAGACCTAAGACCCGGAAAACTAAGACCCGGAAAACTAAGACCCTGTTTTTTTAAGGGAAATCATCAAATTTCAGCTTAAATGGTAAAATAAATAAAATAAATGCACCCATACTTTCAAATAACAATTTAGTTGTGTTTTTCTTGTGTTTGGAAAACGGAACTATTTCCGATTGTCGCCGTGTGTCGATACACTGTGTACGTAAGTTTATGTAATGAAGCGAAGCAGTGCTTTGTCTACTTTGTACAACGGTAGTTTCCGAAAAGGTGCTTTGCGTTTAAGAACGTATTACTTTGAAGCTACTTAGAAACAAATATTCTTTTATCCTGTCTTCCTGATAAATTTCCCAATTTCCGGTCTGATGATTTCGTCGCCGGCAGAAGCACGTGTCGCCTTGGTGCTAATGCTTTTCTTTTCATGGGTTAGGTATAAATAGCTACCATCTTTTAAAGTTTTTTTCTTTTGTTGTACGCTCACTTCACAGCCTCGGCGAATTGTGACCCAGTTATAGTTGCTCAAAGTTTCCTTCAGTGAACAAGACATTAAACTGGTAGAAATAAAAATAAAAAAAAGATCCTTCGACGAGTTGTCTTTGGCCCCTTTATGGAATCGTCGGGAATGGCAGCAAGGCCATCAGATAAGTGATATTCTTTGCCGGCGGAAATTATTGATTTTATTCATGGTTTTTTAATACTCAGTCGGCCACCGATTCGGTCAATTTGGAGAGAAGTGTCTAAAGTTATATATCCCAGAAGCTGTCGAGATAAAAGGTGTCGAAATAATTCACCAAAAAAGTTATTTGGCGCCTGAAGTTCCGTCACGGCTGCTTTCTATCGCGCGTAACGCTTTAGCGGTTTTATATATAGTCAAGAAAGTTCGAAAATCGGTCAACCCAGAACTAAGATTTCAACTTGTTTCGTACCACTAACAAATTTTTCTATAAGTGTCTAATTCTTGTTCATCATTGAGTGTTTTATGAAGAAATCTATCAAGAGATGCATTTAAAGATAACAAAAAATCGCTCCGGCTCCACCTACAGCTTTATAGCTGACATAGTGCGCGTGATATTTTTAGACCGGAAGTCACACTTCCATTAATGCAACCGATGAGGATATAGGTTAATGTTGTCTTTTGTTTCGTGACCAATCAGACGAAGGTCCAGATTCTGGACTTTTTACCAAATACAACTAAAGAAGCATCTGTTTCTTTCCTCCCGCTCCCGCCGCGAGGAAAGAACGCCGGATCGTAGTCATCGTAGGTTACTACTGATCAAAATGGGCTAGCCTTTTAATCGCATTCAACGATGTCGAATTTTCGGAAGTTTTGTTTTCCGACTACTTACGAGGGAGCCTGATCCTCGTAATGACGGGATAGCGCGGTTTGACTGCAACAAACTGCTACCTAAAGATCGTATTGGCCACGGATCATTTGGCGATGTTTACATTGCCGATTACCAGGGGCCAAGAACGACAACTTCAGAGACGGTAGTCATAAAAAAATGTTAAATGCCTTGGATCCAGAGGAAAAGAAACTTTTCTTGAAAGAAGTGGCTCTATTAAATGCCCTTGATCATCGCAATGTTGTCAAATTCATATCAGTGTGCCATCAGCCGCCAGCAATAATGGTGGAGTATGTTTACTTTGATTTCAATATCTTCGGCAAGACGTAAGGGTGAGCGCACTCTCCGATTTCCTATTAAAGATTAATGAGCACAACTTCGCTGGATTTCAAGAAGTTTTCAATCATGCAGCTACGGAGATCATAGATGGTCTGGCTTACCTTCACAGTCAAGGGATAGCCCACAGGGACATGAAAACGGTGAACATTCTAGTACGTAGTCAGCATTACATCTCGTTATCAACAGTTTTAGAAGAATTTGAGCAGATGTGTTATGAAAGACCGATTGCTTGTAAACTAACTGATTTTGGTGAAAGTCGGTCTCTTTTAATCGAAACACAGACGGTCTTGTCATCTAAGACCAGCACCGTTGATCGGGGGATGGTAGTTTATCGACACACGGCGACAATCGGAAATAGTTCCGTTTCCCAAACACAAGAAAAACACAACTAAATTGTTATTTGTAAGTATGGGTGCATTTATTTTATTTATTTTACCATTTAAGCTGAAATTTGTTGATTTGCCTTAAAAAATTTCCGGGTCTTAGTTTTCCGGGTCTTAGTTTTCCGGGTCTTAGTTTTCCGGGTCTTAATTTTCCGGGTCTTAGTTTTCCGGGTCTTAGGTCTTAGGTCTTAGGTCTCAGGACACCCACCATTAGCATGTGGCACAGTGATTGTTAAAACGTTTGTACAGCTAGCCCGCTTTACTCAAGGATAGTTTTGTTTATAGAAAACTCATTTAGTCAAATAAATTATATTGTATATTTTAATTTCACATCGAATAAAAAGGATCAGTTATATGATTTGCGAGTATTCTTATTTAACGGCACGTCTTGATTCCTACGAAACAATTTCCGTTAAAACCCAAGAAAGTATGTTTAGGTTAGAGCTGAGTTCATGAAAACATCTTCCTTTTTTTAAAACTGGTTTGACAGCTGGAGAACCACGCATTTCTTAGGCCAATCAGAGTTGTTGTTTATTTTGAAGAACCAGTCAGCGAACTAGGACAAATTCTGTCCCACGGAAATGAATTTCTCGGCGCGCCCGTGCGACCAGACGCCCGTCTCTCGCCTTCTATTTTAGTTTTTCAGGGATATTACAGTTGTTTTCTAGACGGGCCTCTGGAGCCAGGGTAGTTGACGCTCCGATGCGAACGGGTTGTAGAGTGAAATCGGTGACTTGTACCGCTTACTGATAGATTCAGGGGCGATGAAAACGGTCCCGCTAATTGAATTCGCCTACGTGGACCTTCCACATTCATTGACGAGTCCACAGATGAAACAGACCCTGGTGTAAATGGGTTTCCCGCTTTAAATGGATTAACTGGCGTTAAACAACTCATTCATTTCAATCCTGAATCCACAAGTGAGTTTTCCGCTATTGCAAACGGGCGAAACCACGATAGATCCGATAGCAATCACACGAAAAGACTTTAGATGCAAAAGAACGGAAAACGACGAAATTTAGTCACGAAAACCATGAAAATATCGGCATTGAAAACAGATAACCGTGAAGTTCTTCTTTGGTTTCCGCTGCAACCAGTGTAACGCCACAATTCTCAGTTAAAACACGGCGTTAACAGAACAACACATCTTTCAATCGGCATACCAAAAACCAGTTTCTCATCATTGCTTCGCACATGGTTATTGCGCCATATGTCACCTGACTTACTTACAGGGGTACCTGCAGGATTCACCCAGCGCTACAATTATTATGTTATTTACCGTTCGGGAGGTCCGTATGGCACAGTTTTTTTCCCATAACGACCAACCTAGCCTGGTAAATAACTTATTTATTTTTTTGTAACTTTAATATTTTTAACAAGCGAGCTACAGCGAGGAAAAAATCCGCCCCGTGAGCCGTATCGTAAAAAGCTGGACCGGTGAAGCGCGCGTGATTAGCCAATCAAATTGGAAGGTTTAGGATTCCAGCCCGCTTAGATGACTGAGAAAAAATAAAATATTTTATTACTACCTTGGTATTTTGAGCAATCTGATTGGCCCTCCACCTTGGGATATTTAACAATCACTTAACACTACCACGAAGGGCATAGTCCCCTCTACTAACTATGAGCAGGGCAGGACCAAACAACAACCAAAAATGAACGACACAATAAAACTGTATTGTGCATTATAAAGTCTGGTAGGTATCTTTGTCGTCTGAATTACGCTGATAACTATAGAGAACGTAAATCGATAAGGAACTAGCACTGGCACCTCGAAAATTGATCATTTCAAACTGTATTAGAGTAACGAACAGTAGCTGGCAAGTACTTATTAAAAGTCAGACAATGAAGACAATGACAACCTACCAACTCCCCGATGGCCTGACCCACATATATCACTGCAAATTTAAAATGGAAATTTGTTTAGCACTTGCCGTAAGGTAGACCTTTTGACCGAAACATTTCGGTGTTTTCGGCAGAAATTGAGAAACACAAAGTTTACAAAACACACACTCTACTTCCATTTTACTATTTTAGAATTGTAACGTGTCATGCTGAAATGTTGTTCGCACATAATACTGATAAGCGACTTCCTTTAACCCTTTAAGCCCCAAGGGGTCTCCCTGTGACGAGTAAAATCGTCTGGCGTTAGCCAGAGTAAAATCTATAAAGACACTATTGAGGCTTAAAGGGTTAACAACCTCATCAATATTTCTCACTCCGACTACTTGCCCGAATTTTCAAACAAACTTTAAACATTACAGATCGTTGAAAGCTTGAATTTGTCACCAGGCTGAAGAGTATTACCATCTAAAGTTTAAAATTTGTACGTTCTGAATTTTTTGACCCGTCTATCGTGCTACACGAAAAGCCATAGTGCAACTCATTTTCAGACTGATATTTCCCTGTTAGAACTTTTCAAGTCAGTAATCAACATATATTTTTTTGTAACTTCAGCTATCTGCTTCACCTTACAATTTATAACTGAGCCACTGCCGGATGTGCTCCAAGCAACCTTTGTTATTTAAGAAATAGAAAACATGTACCGTGTTTCTATCGAGTTATAGAAACACGAGTGAAAGTTTGGGAGAACGAGAAATGCTGTGGGAACACGAGCCGCAGGCGAGTGTTTCCACAGCTTTTTCGAGTTCTCCCAAACTTTCACGAGTGTTCACAAGGAGAAAAAGAACATTTAAGCAGTCTTAAACAGAAATTAATCTTGGCTTAAAGTTATGTTTACTACATTTAATTACAGGTTTAAGAACTTAAAAATATGTTTAATTTCAACTTAAACCTGCCTTAAACACCCTTAAGGCTAAAGCTTAATGCATGTTTAAGTGACCATTAAATACAACCAAAATATCTTCTGACTGTTACATTATGTTTAATTAGAACCTTAAACACATTCTAAAAGTCATGTTTAAGGGTAATTAAATGATCACAATTATATTGTAATTTTAAAATCTTCACCTTTATCTTTTCGGCCATATTCATTTCATAAGCATCTTTTAATTCACCCACCAAATTTATTCCTTCATAGACACTGGTGTTTTTTACTTGGTCATTTCATGTACAGTGTATATTTCATTTGTTGTTGTATTGTTTGTTGCTTTGTAGCAAACCCACCCAGGCTTGCAGTAAACTTGTTTGATTATTTCAATAGTAGAACTCCGCCGTGAATTTCTCAAACCACGTAGGTTGCCCTGCTTCTCCTTCTTTTGCAATTCGTTTCTTAATCTTTCATTCCCCTGTCGCAGGCTTGCATTGGCATCCTCGAGTCTCTTTTGACTGTCACAAATCGTATCCATTCTTCCGCTCATCCTTTCAATAATAAGAAGCTGTCGTTCCTGTTGAGCACCTAGTAAAGTCATCATTACTGTAACCAAATGTAAAAAACGATCGATCACACGGCAAGAAACGAAGCTAGAATGCGAACTTCCAAATGACACTAACTACATGAAACATACATCCCGCGATCGACACTCTCGCCTTCTGATTGGCTTACTATCGAAAACCAACCAATTGCAATGAAGCAGAAAAACCAAATGCAAATTACACTTGAGATAACAATAAGGCCATTCATTGCTCTTGCCGCAAATTAGCCATTACCGATTGCGGTTTTCTTTGATAATCAACAAAAAGGCCGAAGATTATCCTGAAACAAGTTTCGTCGCAAACACTCCAAGCCCTTTCTTCTGTGATAAGTGGAAACTTGCGGAAAGTCCTTTGCACATTCATCTTCGTATCGTCGTCACACAAAAACGAAATGTTCTTCTCAATCGCTAAAGCGTCGCCGTCGGCGATTGTGGATTTCCGATGAATGTGATGAACAAGATATATTTTTAGTAGCACCAGTATCAAAATTTTGATGCATAAGCTAATAAAGGTACATGACTATATTAGATTGTATGGACATGGAGACTACATATACGGATAGAATTAAAGTTTCTTTATTCACTTGTCTTAGTGTGATTAGTGAAATATGGTCATTTTTCTTGCCCTGTAGGTTGCAGATGATATTTTTTCTTAACTGGTTATATTCCTTTTTTATTGAACTGAGTTCAAAATGTCAAGACACCTTTATATTTCTTTCGTGTTTTGGTGTTATGATTCTGTTATGGAGAAGAGACAATTTGAAAATACTTAAGCAATGAAGTGCATAGTGATGTTACACACTGGACAATTTTAATTCTTACTATTCCTGTTATACATCAATAAATAGTCATTTATGGGAACCAAAACACAACCATTAATTTAGAGAATGTTTAATCTCCATTTCAGGAACTTAAATGGCTTCAGGTGTATAATGTATGTTTCACAATAGCATTGATTTAAGTGATGTTTTAAACAATTAAACTAGACTTAAATGTAGACCCAAGTTCTAGGGTTGTTTAATGCAACTTAAATGTGATTAAAATGTGGCTTTTGGTCTAGTGGTTTCTATAACTCAATAGAAACACGAAGAACATGTTTTCTATTTCTTTTAGAAAACACCGCGACGAAAAAAAAGAAAAGCAACTTGTTAGCTTTGATTATCAAAATGTAAATTCTCTTTGCTCGCGTCATCATTACGTGAACAGCTCGTGCTAGTTCTGTGTTTCTATCGAGTTATAGAAACACGATTTCTAACCAATCAGCGCGCGTACTTTCTTAGGACTGTTTTCTAAATATATAATGTCAGTAGCATTTGAATGTGCCACTGCAACTGTAAACACATGTATTACTGTCTATAGCAAGGTAAAGTTTACATAATACTATTATATTATCACATCAGTACCGTTTGTCATCTTTTAAAAAGTCACGAAATTTGAATGTTTCCTCAGCAACAGCTCTGAGCGCGAAACAATGAAGTCGAATAAATGCATGTGAATATACGATCTATGGACAGCCGTGATCGAGCGGAAACGTCCGCAATCTCTCCCGGTTTCAGGAAGTGTTGACTGTTTTCACGAATCCTTTTTAGATTCCACTCGTATACAGGTTATTATTACTGACCGTCTGAAAGGACTTTTACCTACCAAAATGCCTCCGTATGTGTGTTCAGATCTTCCATCATAATACTTTTTCCAACTTCTATGGAAAAACAAAACATGAATTACGTAAAAACCAAAGATTTATATGCAAATTGAACTATGACCGGTCTTCCGCTGCTGATTGATACTTCCCTTCATACAGGTGTATGTACTCGTTATGTTCACGCTTTACCGTAAACGATGTAAGGGGAGAATGATAAGTAACAATTTGTGGTTGAGGTTTAGTATGATATGAATAACTGTGATTTTTTTATGGGTTTCTGCAATGATTGTTGTTTCATAATTGGAAGTTCACAGTATTCTATTTTTACTCACTTTGGCGAGGACCGTCAGGGCACTTTTTCTACTTCCTCAATCGTCGTAGCATTTACGAATGTGTTTATCCAGAATATACACTTCAAATCACACACACTTTCCTTCTTGGCTCTCGTTCGTACTCTTCATTGTCTTCCTTTTTTTTTCTTTTTGTCTTTCACATTCAAGGTTTCAAACCCATTGTCGGCTATCACACTTTTATAGAAAGCATTGCTACATCGCGCCAATCATTCAAAAACTTCAATAGACGCAGGTGCAAAGTAATTAAGTATGGTGCTTATTGGAAGGCGGTTGAAGTGAAAATAGTGTTTGCCTCATTGTTTTCCATTTAATCGCTTCTACGTGTTCTTGGACTTGTAAAATAACAACTTAGAAGTATTCCAGAGTAGATTTAAATTTACACAGTTGAATACGTTAGAAACGAAGTTTTACGGCATCGCGCTCTCTTCGAATTAAGTGGATACCAGGATATCTAGCAGCCCACAACTTAGCAAGAAAAATCCGAAATCCCTCGCGTGATCTGTTACTGATGTCGCTAATCGAAAGTCAGCAAAAAAAAAAGCAAGAATGGAGAGCTGCTAGAACTATCACTTACTCACTTCTACAGCGCGTCGTTGCTTCCAGTTTTTTGTTTGTTTTCCGTTTGTTTTTCTTTCGTAAACTGAGGAAAACACCAGGGATTTGTTATCTCTGACAGGAGAGAAAAGCGAGGAAAAGCACGCGAGTGAATTACTGTACTTCAGAGGAAATGCTAAAAGCACGGATGTTTTGCAGGTCACTGTGGTTGTCAAGGTGCATAGGTGAAACTTTGATCTGTTTGCTTATTTTAGAAACCTAAAAACGTTCAGTCTAAAACCTCAACATCTAAAACTGAGTCCGTGGTTTCCCAGTAATCCTCAGGGGATTTAAAGGCAAACTGTAGTCCGATGTGATGTGTACAGAGCCATCTTGACCGCTGGCTCAACATAAACTCCTGAAGTTATCGCTTTCTTTAATAATAATAATAATGATAATAACAAAAGCCGAACTGGGTAATTTCAAACAAGCAAACGCAAGCACTAGTCCACTCATTTGTAGAGGAGTCACTTAATTGTGCCGCTGCAGAACGGTTATAAAAACACAGGACGTCATTCAGTGAATGGTTGCTTTCTTGATGCCAATCTTTGATTTAAACTATGTCTGCTAAAGCCAATTCTCAAGTCTCAGCTTTCAAAGTACAGGTATTTAGGACATTGACGAAACGAAGACCCGTAATTACCGTTATATATCATGCTCGGCCGGAGTTACTTCCAATGTGGGAGTGTGTGACAATATCCAAAAACACCATATAGACATCAGTTACTGGATCGAAATACACTGATGCAGCCATGACGCGGGCCACACATAGCACTTTTCCTGCAGAGGCGATAAATCAATGCCCTTTCTCATTAAGTTGTCCGGTTCATAAAACAATGCAGAAAACTTACCCACTCCAAGACAGTCCGCTCACAATTTGAAAGGGGAGAGAACAGACTACAGTGGTCTCTGTTTATCTGTGCCGAGTCACATCAGAGCAAGGTAGTTCGTACTAATAAGTGAAAAGCAGACAGTCGAGAATTGTAAATGCAATGATGTTTTGAGGAGCTTTGAGGTCGCCATGGAGCCGTTCGAACTTTTTGTAAGCCACTTTGTATTGCCCTGAGATATCCACGCCACAACAGTGTGGCATATACACGCGTCCGAATTTACCTCTAGAAGGCAAAAATTTCGCGGTCTTTTTTTTTCAAACACTTGATGCGTAAGCTCTATTTTTTCTATTTTTTTTTGGTAGCAATAGGGTTTATCCCTTCTACCACTGTCGTCTTAATGCGCATGCTTGTGGCTTTAACATACTCTTATTACACGTTTAAGTAAGTAAACGGTTTCATAACAGAGTATCCATGTTATGTCTAGATCTCTTTATCTGTTAGTAGCTAGCGAAATCGACTTACGGTGCGACTACTCTAACCAAGGCCACCCAAACAAATGTTCATACAAATTATCCAATCGCGATGGAGTATCCAAACAATAGAAACCTCTACAAATGTTTTATATTATTTTCGCTTAAAATGCATATCATCGCTCTATACAGGCTGTACAAAACGTACCAAGATTGGACAAGAATCATCTTAGTCAGTAGAAAATCGCGACAAATCTGTTGCTCAGGGGAAATTTGGTATGCAAATTTATTTGGGTGGTCTTGGTTCAAGTAGTAGAACTGTAAAATGGCAATATGGATTGAGAAGCCGAAATTGTTACCTCAAAGAAATATTAACCATATGGATGTGTTATGTAAGAATTATAAATTGCAATATCATTTCTCTCCTCCCAAATCTCCGTCAGATTCAAATTCGGAGATTTGAGATATTTCGCAACCTATTCTGGAATACTCTCCATCTGACGAGAAGTTTTCAATTTACCAACTTGACACTATATATGAAATAAATCATATGTTTGCAATGCGGTTGGAAACGTAAGTGAAGACAGTATAAACGCAATTCTTAGCACTTGCGATTTACCCTGAAAAGAAGAACAGGCTGGAACGGGATTCGAGCCCGCGACCTCGCGAATGCCAGTGCGATCATTCTACCAGCTGAGTTAAACCATTCGTCGACACTGGGAGCAGGTCGATAATGGTTTGATATATGCCGGTGTCAGGAATGATATCAACAAGTTGCTTTTATATGAAACAAGACGATCTAAGATCGTAGGTCGGGCAACAGGTACACGTGCTGTTATGAGTGTTGACCACTTATGGTGCGGAGTGGTCCAAAAAAGAAATGCTAAGGGTACCAAGGTCCTGGTTTCCAACGTGGCATCTTTGTTGTCGTTTCCTCGAGTTTCATCGCGAGGCACCATGTCTTTATCAGCAAATGCTCTTCTGTCACTCTGTCCACATTTTCTGTTCACTGGTAACTCGTTTGATTTCTGGTTTGATTCTAGTGAGACATTCGCAAATCATTTGATTCTTTTGCTATTTTCAGTTCGCGGAACGACCCGTTTCGAAATATACGCTCATTACACACGCCATCTTTTAGAGTGGGTCCACCGTGAACGGTGTGTGGGTCTGCATGTTTGAGCGTAGAAAGGATGACACCATTCGTTTTCGACATATTCGCCATCGACTTCGACATCGTAGAAAGAAGGTTGCGCCCGTATTGCGTGTCTGCGGTATTCCCCATTGCACGTGTCTGCGGTATTCCCCATTGCACGTGACTGCGATTTGCGATGAAACTCGAGTGTGAACCTATAGTCGGTTGCCCGACTAATTAACTACATATTTCCACTGCCGTTGCAAACGAAAGTATTTCAGTAAAAACTGAAATAACATTTCGAGTTTTCACAGCTAATTACATTAAGGTCTTACTGACCAACTACCAGTAACACCACAGCTTAACGACCAATCACAGCGCTGGTCAGATATCGTAGGTACCATCTCCTGACGACAAGAAGCTGACTTGATTCTGATGATGAAACTTCATTCGAAGTCGACACCAGTTTATTTTCGGAACTACCTGCACCCGGATAGGCGAACTCGGCAAAAAAGAACTAAGTTAAGTTTGGTGAACTTCTTGCAAGGCAATTAAACATTAGAGGCCCGAAAAACTGATGCAAACCGTAGCGGCTCATTTTGTGAAACCGTGCTTTGATGGAGGGTATGGTTTAAGAGTCGCTCATATTTGACTCGATTCGTTTTAACTTTTTCGTATCGTATGACTCGCAAAAAAAGAAACTTAGCTACAGCATCACCATGTTTGAACAGTTTGAAAAGGTTTTGTATAAGAAAAAATTGTCTAACAGTTGTATCAGGACCCTATCTTCTTTTAATTTATATAATTCCTCCTAAAGTACTGAAAGGTGCCTGGAGGCGTCTACACGGGTTGTTTACAAATATTTTTCTCTAAGCATACAAACATTCTCATACGAATCCTTTAATTGTCTGCCCCCTGTGCTTTAACAGGAAACCAACAAACATCTGAGTACTTTTCCGGGCTTGACTTCAGAATAAGAGTGTAGTTAACCGTTGCAATGTCAAATGTGTTTCAATGTTTATTTTGCAATCATGTTTCGCCACGAGTGGACTCATCGCTCAATAAATTAATACATGAATTTGTGAATTCATTTTGCTATTTGTGACTGAACTCGTTGGTTATCGTGAATTGAAAATTCTTTTCCGTTCGCTGCGATTAGCTTTCTGTGAGTTGTGCAAGATAAGTAAAAAAGTGTAAACCGGACTGCAGGCACACGGCATGTGTTCACAAAGAGAGAAATTTGTAGACATGTTTCAGTAAGAAACTGTTTCATTGTGCGCGTCAGATCTTGGACTTTACGCTTTCCAGTATACTGTCACCATTGTCAGACAGTAGTTGTAAATAGCCGATTCTGAGCCAATATCGTCTATCCGCAAAAACGTTTGATTTAATAAATCTTATGCAAAAAGTATATCCGAGGTAAATTTTTGATAAAATCAATTTTTATGCAACCGGTCAATCAAAATTATGAATTAAAAAAAATCAATAAATTTTCACCGCAAAGACTAAAGCATCAAGAACTATAATCACATCTTCCAGCACCAAGGCGTAATACAAATGGGTGCCACTTTTTCTCACTTGCAGCTAGTAGCTGAATTGCGGAGGAACCAGAGGGTGAGATCAGACATCGGCATATAAAAGGCGCCTCTGGCAGCCGCCTCAGTCCATGAATGATCTCACCCCACCCGCCCAGACCAATGACGGCATGAGTCAGCTAGACCATGACACCAGGAACAGTGCCATGGGTTCTTTTACGTCCCACATTTACGAATTTATTATAAAGAGTTGTGAGACGGGGCCTACGGTTTATCGTCCTTATCCGAGAAGACTAGAATACCGAGTTCTGACTAAATTTCATCTAAACCGGTTAATTCCGCCACCAGTCAATCAATATTAAAATTGAAAAAATATCACTTAGAGAGGTCAGGATATGAGTACAATAAGAATGAACCGCCACACAGTGAAAGAATTAAAAGCTCTCGCTAAAGAGAAAGGTATCAAAGGATATTACAAATTACGCAAAGCAGAACTAATCGTAGCTTTAGGTATCACACCACAAAGTCATATTCTAGCACCAATAACTTAAATCACATCACAGAGCTTGAATATACAAGACGAACTAGTACCAGAGATTAATATCCCCACGAAGCGATATTATTGTATACATGGAAACTATAAATATCATTGTAAAGATTGTAGAGGCTCACAGATATGTAAGCATAAAGAGAAAGGCATTGATGTGTCTATGATTAACTCTGGAGTCAGTGGGCAGGGATCCTTCGAGTATTGGGAGTGGCTCGTGAAGACATCTTCTTATAATTTGCGGGTTATAGTCATATACAGACCACCCTATTCAGATTTTTTTGGATCATCGAGTTCCGATCATTGTCTTTCCATTAGAGTTTCCTGAATATCTAGAGACTGCTGTTATGCAAGGAACTTTTACTTATAACCGGTGACTTCAATTTCATGTTGATGACCTTCATTACTCTGATGCACGGACGTTCTTGGAGACGTTAGAAGCCTTGGGATTGGAGCAACACGTCGACCAGCCTACACACCGGGATGGGCACATACTCGATCTAACCATCACGCGCATGTCCGAGAGCCTGGTCACTGGTATACCAGTGGCTGACCAGTTTATATCAGATCATACTGTTGTTCGATGTAGGCTCGCGCCACACAGACCTGGTCTCCTGGTTAACACCATCAGCTATCGGAAAATTAAGTCTGTTGACATAGACCAACTGAAAGAAGATATACAGCGGACGTCCCTTTATACAAAAGGACAACCAACTAATGCCGATGACCTAAATGACTATGCGAAGGAGTACAACACCACCCACTCCGAACTCCTCGATCGGCATGCGCCGCCAAGGTCGCGGACTCGGATGACTCGACCAGTAGTTCCATAAAACAATGAAGATATTGATCAGGCTAAGCGCGCCCGCAGGAAAGATGAACGCAAATGGAGGAGAACGAGACTTCCATTAGACTTTGCAGATTACAAAAAAAAAAACTATGCCACGAACCTAATGAACAATGCTAGACAAGAATTCTATACTCAGTTCGTTGAAGAGAATAGCTCTAACCAGAAAAGGCAGTTTAATGTTGCAAGCAAGCTGCTCGGCGAGCGCAAACTGTTGCGCTTTCCTGAGCACACAAACAAGACCGTGTTGGCCAATGATATTGGAAGGTATTTGGTACGCAAAATTGAGCGCATTCGCACGGACATAGACTCAATCCACAAGATCATGATCTTGTACCTCCAGACAGTGTTACGAACAGAACACTTAACACTTTTAACAACTACTTGAGTGAGCGTAATGCTAGCGACTTGATTAACAATTCTGCAAAGTAGTCTTGTGTCCTAGATCTGATGCTCACTTGTCTGATCTATAACTCTCTTCATGTGTTGCTGCCGGTAATAACTAGATTGGTGAACGCATCCCTGTCTTTGGGGCACTTCCCAGATGAATGGAAGGAAGCTGTCGTAAACCCTTTACTAAAAAAAGGTGCAAAGGACTCTGGTCACAAAAACCTACGACCAGTGAGTAATCTGCAATTTGTTTCCAAGATTACTGAGAGAGCGGTTTTCAACCAGATTTATGCCCATGTAACAGAAAATAGACTCTTTCCAGAATTACAATCGGCTTATAGAAGGGCACATAGTACAGAGACGGCACTGTTAAAATTGTTAAATTGCTAAATATGAATAGCCAACATGTGTCTTTGCTAGTTCTCCTGGACTTAAGTGCTGCATTTGACACGGTGGACCAAAATAATATTCTTCGCCGTCTAGGGACCTCATTTGGCGTCACCGGCGATGCTCTCAAATGGTTCGAATCTTATTTGTCGGGTCGGACCCAACACGTCATTGTTGACGGAAAACTGTCAGAGAGATGTCATCTGTTGTTTGGTGTGCCACAGGGATCGTGTCTTGGTCCTCTTCTTTTCTTCTGTTTATGCTAGCAAACTCTTTGAAGTAATAAATACTCAGTTGCCCGATGCCCATGCATACGCTGATGACACCCAATTATATCTGTCGTTCAAACCAGACAGTGCGGTCGATGAGACAGAGGCCAGGTGTGCCATGGAGCAGTGCATCAGGGCCGTGAGAGCTTGGATGGTTGCTGATAAGCTCAAGCTTAACCAAGAAAAGACGGAGTTCATGCTAATTGGAACTTGCCAACAGCTCTCCAAAGTATAAACTGATAGTCTTTTAGTTGCCGGAACTGTTGTATCGTCTGTAAGCGAAGCTAGAAATCTCGGTGTCTGTTTTGACTCCAAGTTTCAATTTCATACACATATTAACAAGACATGTCAGTCAGCGTTTTACTATATTTACAATACGCATACGTAAATTTTTATCATTTGAAGCTGCTAAGACGTTAGTTCAAGCATTAGTCATTAGCCGCCTAGATTACTGCAACTCAGTTCTGTATGGTATACCGACTATCCACATGAATAAACTACAGCGCGTACAAAATGCAGCAGCGAGACTCCTCACAAACACGTCACGCTACTCACACATCACTCCAGTCATGATAAACCTTCATTGGCTGCCTGTAAAATTTAGAATAATTTTTCAAGTTATTTTATTTACTTTTAAGGCTGTGCATGGTATTGCACCTACATATATTACTAGTCTTTTATCTTTTAAACAATCTAGGTATAATCTTTGGTCTGCTGGCAACAAGACTCTAGCAAGGCCCGAAACCAAATCGGCCAAGACGACTAGAGACAAGAGCCTTTGCGGTTGCTACTCCAGTCTTATGGAATGCACTACCGCCCAGTCTTAAGGCTATTGATAACATTACTTCATTTAAGAAACAATTAAAGACCCATCTTTTTAGGATAGCATATTTTTAAATATTATAGATTTAGCTTTTTTACCTACTGTTCCTTATTTATTCGCCTATTATAACTACATAATATATATAATCAATTTTTGTTCATGTTCTATTGAATTTTTAGTTAACGACACTATTAGCTTATTTATCATTTATACAAGTTTTATATCAATTGTAAATAACAGTATCATTAGGTAGCCTTCATTTTAAAATTTGTAAAGCGCATTAGATCATCTATTAATGAATTTCGCGCTATAGAAATAGTAAATTATTATTATTATTATTATTATTATTATTATTACAAATTACGCAAAGCAGTACTTATCAAAGCTTTAGGTATCACACCACAAAGTCCTATTCTAGCACCAGTAACTCAAATCACATCGAAGAACTTGAATATACAAGACGAACCAGAACCAGAGATTAATATCCCCATTTTAAAACCCACCTCATATGTTAAGCCTAATGCTAATCCAAGCACGGCTAAGATGGTTCTTGAGTCAGTCAACAAAAAGATAAATAATTTCGCAGGTTGGGTATTATCACGTATACCTGATGTGATAAAAAAAAAACCAGTTAATAATCCATTCGAGGGCTTAAAGAAACAAGTAAATAGAATTTACGATAGATTTACCCCTAAACAACAGCAAACGGCGTTGAAAGATAGCCTATACAGTTTCACCCCTACACAACAGCAAACAGCATTGAAGGGTTACTTGAAAACATATAGGATAGCTGGACAGAGTGGCTAAGATCCTAAGACATTCATGAGTAACGTTTAACCAAAAGTTCTCAATCTAATTATGCTGCAAAATAAACCTATCAATTTGAAGTTTATATTTACAACTTCATGAAAGAGAATCTCGCAACTTGACAGATTGATTAAAGTACAAGTTACTTCAAAACATTAGTTGAAACAATAACTGAGTCAACTGATCTATCCGACATTTTCAACACCATGATCGAATTACTACTTGAAAAAATCCAAAAATATCAGAATCAAGGCTCTGGTTGGCAATTTAACCATGTTGTAAGCTTTGATATAAATATAGACCCATTCGAACCGCTCTCTGGAAGCTGTTATATTTCCCTTCCAGCTAATTTAGCTTCTAGCTAATCTTAGCTAGTGGTTACGATTGACATCTTTTCATTAAGAACCTTGGTACAACAGAAGGTAGTAACTGTGTCCCGAATAATGAAGAGAAATACATTTCTTCCACAAAGAAAATTATAGTAGACTGCTTTGCTAATAAAAAAGGCAAACGAGTCCAGGCTAAACGGGATATAAGATTCATTGATATTTTAAATTTATGGCAAGAAGTCTTGACAGTTTGGTGAATAAACTTCCAAAAGAATCTTTCAAAAACATAACAAGCTGCTATGAAGGTAAGCAATTCGAATTGTTGTTAAGAAAGGGTGTTTTTCCATATGACCGGTTTGGTAGCTTAAAAAAACTAGATGCAACTCATCTTCCACCTATCGAGCGTTTCTATTAAAACTAAACGATACTAATATATCGGAAGGAGGTTATCAACATGCTCAAAACGTATGGAAGAATTTCAAAATGTCTACAATGAGAGACTATCATAATCTATATGTTGAAACCGATGTCCTCCTATTAGCTGACATTTTCGAAAACTTCAGGGATGTTTGTCTGCAAAACTATAAACTCAACCCAGCATGGTATTACGCAGCACCAGGACTAGCATGGGATGCTTGTTTGAAACAGACTGAAGTAAATTTAGAACTTTTACGAGATCCAGACATGCTATGCTGCTAATGATAAAGCAAGGGTTCAGAGGGGGTGTTTCAAAGATATCTACACGATATGGTGAAGCCAACAACCCTTATATGAAAGTAAAAGGTTCCAACAAAACAGACTAAGTATATCGTTTACCTAGAGGCAAACAACCTGTATGGATGGGTAATGAGTAAAGCACTCCCCACTCACGAGTTTAGATGGATGACTGATGAGGAGCTCATGGATTGGAAAAAGCATCCTTTCGTACTTGAGGTAGACTTAGAATACCCCCAAGACCTTCATGACCTGCACAATGATTATCCACTAGCTCCAGACTCTATGAAGGTTGATAACGTGGAAAAAGTAATACCCAACCCATACAATAAAACCAATTATGTTGTTCATCACAAGACCCTGAAACTTTACGAAAGCCTTGGATTGAAAGTCACCAGTATTCATAGGGGTATTACTCTTAGTGAGTCAGCCTGATTGAAACCTTACATACACTTGAATACCAGCCTTAGAGCAAAAGCAGCCAATGGTTTAGAAAAATACTGTTTCAAGTTAATGAATAACTCCGTATTCAGTAAAACAATGGAAAATATCAGGAACCGAGTTGATATCCATTTGGCCTACAGATTACCGAGTTTGTTGTTCTACGAGCAAAACTATACTCTTACAAGATAGATGATGATGTGGAAGAAAAAAATGCAGGGGGGTTAAGAAATCAGTTGTTAAAAAGAGCATTTCATTTGAAGACTATAAAAACTGCTTATTTAACCAGGAACCTCAAATGCCGATGATAAATTTTATTAGAACTCATCTTCATGATGTGTATACCGAAATGGTAACCAAGATAGCATTATTCCACACAGGTGATAAACGAATCGTCCGAGAAGATTGTATCGACACATATGCCCACGGTCATTTCAGAACACTATCAGGTGGTAATTCAGTGTCTTCCGGCACAACCTGAAGTTCTTCCCTAACAAAACCACGTTTAGGACCAACCAGTAAATATTAGAACACAGGTTGACCAGGTGAAACCACGCTTCGCGGCAGATCATAAATCTCCAAACTCCAGTTTGGATCCGTAGTTCGTCGCCGTTCATCACCATCATCCTCTCCAGGAGCAAGCAAATATCTTACTTTAACTCTAGGTGGTAAATTCACTTCATCCTATCCCACAGGTCTTTTATAATTAAGAGGTTTAATATTAATTTCTCTCAATCCCAAAGCTTTTACAGGTTCTTTACCAGTGATTATAATTGGATTGGAATTCAAAGTTCTCAAAACTGCAGGCAATATTTTAACCCAAACCCGAGAACGACCGTCGGTTACCATTTCCTGTGCAAACTGATGGCTAAATAATCTTTGCCCTCTCTACAACTGCCTGAGCTCTATGATTTCCAGCTTCACTACGTTGAATAGTGACATTATGCTGCTTCATTAATTTCGTTACTTCCCCCATAAATTCTTTTCCAGGGTCAACAATAAGAGTATGGGGCCACTTTAGCTTACGAGAATAAATCTTGCTGAAAGCTTTTGCCACTTCATTAGATTCTTTACACTTCTAGACGGCTCTGCATCCGAGTTGTACCCACTAGCTATATATAGTCAATGGTCACCAATGCATAACGATATGTCTCCCTTCCAACTTTATCAGTGAGGTAGAAATAGCAAATCTGCCTGATGTATCTTATTTGGTTTATCGACAGCCCAGTATGGTCTAGGAGTGTACTTTGGTGAAGGTAAATAAATTTGCCACAAGGCTTGTTTCTGTAGCCATTCTTCGGTAACTGATTCAGATACCTTTTCCACCTCAGCCAGTTTTGCGATAGCCGAGTATCCTTTCCAATATCCATCTAGCACTGTAACATCTTATCGATAGCTTACTCATTCAAAGAATACTACATATTCCACTTAGATATGTCACAAGCAATAAGTGAACAGCTAGATCCAAACCGTAATGCGAGAGAACCTTTCAGTTTAAAAGCTGAATCATCACTTAATCGAATCACGTTGAATCTCTCCTCTGCAAGTCCTGGGGAGACTTTATATATCAACATACCCCAATTATCAGAAAATATGGTGATTGTCCACAGGTAGCGTATCCCTGTTATTTGACTTGAATGTTACAGGTCATGAAAACAATACCCTTGTGAATAATGTTTGTCGAAACCCTGTTTCCCGGTTTAAAGTTTTATTTGGTGGAGAGACACTACAGGATACTCAAAGATGTGATCTATTTCAAACCTGTCATGACTTATACTTACTTGCTGAAGATCGTAAAGATAGATTACGACAGGGAATATCCTCTGAAAACATAAGGAAGCTCCGAACCAATGCTGACTTGGAAATTATTTTTGCAGTTCATTGTGCTATCACCTGAGGCGAGTAACAGTGAGCAGATTAATACGGGATTGCGCAACACTGTTCTCTGGTACAAATACACTAATAATTTTAGATGATGCGCTGTATCCAAAGACCTAAAGAAACTCCAAAGATGGCGGGTCGGTTGTGTACATGTGGCTCCGTGGTAATTTACCTCCTAATTTGTCTTATGGTGCTCCGTTTCTCAAGACCGTCCCAAATATTTACGGATAATGGTAGCCTTCAGTCTTGGGAAGCTGGTAGGTACGCAACTCAATCTCGAGTGATTTTTTCTTCTTCCCGCTGCATGCATAATGAGTAGGGACCTGTGCGGAAATCTTGCTCCTAATTCTTCTGGCAAATGATTTATCACTGAATCCCGGGCCAGCTTCTGCTATACCCCCCCCCCCCCCCCGTATAGTGTGAAAGGAGTAACAATTTATCATCTTAATATCCACAGTTTACGTAACAAGATGGATGAATTACGGTTGTTTTGCAATGAGCATAAACCTCACGTTCTTTCTTTAAACGAAACATGGCTTGAGGAGTGTATCTCTGATGAGGAGCTACGCCTTACTGGCTACAACATTATCAGAAGAGACAGAGACTGTTTTGGAGGCGGCGTGGCAGTTTTCATTGCTGGGCACCTACATTTCAACCTCATAAACATCGAAACTTGCTCTAATATTGAAGCGCCATGGTTTGAACTCACACAGCTTAAAAGCAAGAAAATCTTGTTCGGCAGTCTCTACAGACCACCAAATTCGGACGCTTCTGTTTTCTCTAATGAAATTGAATCGACGTTAACGAATTATTCGAAGGATGACGGTGAAACCATTCTTTTGGGAGACTTTAATTTTGACATCGCTTTAATTCGTCTAGCCTTAAACAAAGAGCAAAGAAGCTTCTACGTCTCACTAGAGCCTTCCATTTGACGCAAATTATTAGTGAATACACAAGAATTACTGAGCATTCCAGAACACTGATCGACCTATTCTTCACAACAAGACCTGAATTCTACTGCTCTGGTGTCGTTCCAGTTGGTTTTTCCGATCAATTCATTGCGCCATTTTTGGAATTAGAAAGCTTCATAGAGTAAAACTCCCTCCACCAAAGATGGTAAAGTCGAGAAACTATAAACACAATGATCCTGAAATATTCAGAGTAGATTTGAATCGTGTTCCATGGGATGTTATTGAATTTGAGTAAAATCCCGACGATGCGTGGAATTCCTTCAAAGATTTGTTTATGTCGGTAGCTGACAGTAACGCCCCAGTCCTCATTCGTCGGGTGCGTGGCAGGTCTTTACTGTGAATCACACCCGCTATAAAAGATCTGATGAAACAGCGCGATTATCATCATAAGAATGCCATTCATACTAACAATGAACTTCACTGGAGCAATTATAAAAGACTGCGAAATGCCGTGTAGATAAAACTTCGTATAGAAAAAGCCAGCCAAAGAAGAAATGTGAAAAACAGGCTCGCGTGAATTATCGGGAAAACTTTAAACGGGCTCTTACCAAACAAGAAACTACATGCAACTTCAAATGCCTCAGCTTATGAAAATTTAACAGCTTCCAGCTTTAACGAGTTTTTCTTGTCAGTCGCTGAAAAACTATGTGGGCATTTCAAAGGTAAACCGTTGCCAAAACTTTGGACTCCTAGAGTTACCGAAGACCTCATATTTCAAAAGGTTTCAACACATTTTGTTTAGAAACAACTGACAAAGCTCAAACAGACTATATCGACGGGGTTTGACGGCCTCACAGCGAGACTTCTGAAGGATGCGGCACCATTTATAGCTAAACCGATCACTTATCTGGTTAATCTTACTTTTTTAACTGGAGTGATTCCATCTGACTGGAAGAAAGCAAGAGTGACACCTATTTTTAAATCAGGAGTAAGGAACGATGAAAATAATTATCGGCCGATCTCAGTCCTTCCCCTAGTATTAAAGGTCATGGAGCGTGCTATTCAAGTTCAACTCCTGGCCTTTTCAACTGTGCATAACTCACTGTCAGTTTACAATCAAATTTTCTTCTGGAGATATCCAAAAATATTACAACCGATACCAAATAGCCCATTTCCGAGTTGCTACATGCCTCAGTTTCATAGCGAGTCCAGGTGCAAGACCATTCAAATGGAAATGATAGAGTATTCTTATGCAAATTAAACTCATTTCCATTTGAATGGTCTTGCACCTGGACTCGCTATGAAACTGAGGCATGTAGCAACTCGGAAATGGGCTATTGTATTGGGAAAGCAAGTAACTGGTGGATTAGTATAATCAGCACTTGTAGCAGTATCTAAAACTATTTCCTTTTTGCTACCTATAGATGATTGCAAAGCTCTATGCCGAGACCTACAGAATGATGGATTGATAAAGCGTGAACTGAGCAACTTTGCAGGTCTTCTGATATTGAAAGGAGGCAGATTCGTAGCACTTGCTAGCGGTCTGTCATGATTTCAGGTTGCTAAGCATGTTAAATTAGGAGATACTGAGCACACTACCAGTACAGCTAGCATAACTGAACAAACTCTTGGGCAAACTACTAAGCAAACAACTAGCATTTCTTAAAGATGATTTGAAGGTTATGTAAAGAATATGGAAAATGAACAGATTACTGAGAATCCACTTCCAGCAAAGAGCGTTGCTAAGGAAAAAGATCCTAAAAAGGTTGCAGCTGGTAAGTGACTTGCCGAATATAATAGGAGGGCTAAATAAGCGCTTGATAGGGAAGCCCGACGTGAAGCGAAACCCGTAAGCCCGAAAAAAGTCACCGGACCTTGGATTCCAGAGCTATCTTTTACAACTGTTTTGTCTCTAGTTGGTAGAGGGTTTATAGCCTTGGATATATTTATGAGATACTACAAAATGAATCCATCTCAAGTCGCAACACGAGTACCCGATTCATTCGAAGAGCCTAAACCGACTGAAGCTGAACGAGCTAAAATTGGTATGTTGTAGTGTAACTCATTTAAAGATTCTAACAAGGGAAATGAGGAAAGAGAGCATAACCCCGTCTGATATGATAAGGGACAGAATCTATTTTTAGCACGGAATCTATTTATATCTCGTCCCATGGCTGCGCGGTTTCCCCATGGCGAATTGAAATTACAACCACGTGATGAGAAGGACATCAGCCATTGGTCAGTTAAAATAGTTTCCGGATGTAAAAATAGATTCTGTCCCCTTATCATAGTAAGAGAATCCAGTATGGAAGATGCGTTCTCTTACCTCATTTTCTTTTGATTCTAGTCTTACTTATATAGTAATAGTATGTCCAGTGAACAAAATAAACTGGTGAAAACGGTAGCTGATGCCTCTGTTTTGGTTGGATTATCTGCACCGGTTGGTTGCATTGCTAAACGGGCTATGAAAGAATCGTCTATCAATGACCCTTCATCTAGTATTAAAAACTATGCTAAGTGGGTTGCTGTCCTATCCTATTTAGCTTTGAAAGATTACCTCGAAACACAAAAGATTTTCTCTGAATAGTTTTAAAAGCAACATCTCCATTAGTAAAATATGGCTTCAATAGCGTTAATGATTAGTGGTGCTATTTTGAATGCAATAACTTTCGTTGGAGGCTCTTATCTTGCAAAATATCTCTCTGGCAGTAGCACAGATGAAGAAAGAATTCGGCACTATAAAGCTATGGAAAAATACCAACACGATTACATCGTATATCACGAAAGGAGAAAGAAATTAATAGATTGGTACTCTAAACAACGGGATGCTGAACATCAGGCTTCACAAAACATGTCAAATACCGATAGAGCATTGGAATTACACAGTCAATAAAACCCTGATTATGCATGTGGCAGATATCTTGAACCGCCCCTTTCAAGAACGTGTTCTGCCTAGCTCATGGAAGATGGCTGACATCACCCCTACCCCGAAGCAAAAACCGGTAACAGACGTGAATAAACATCTGCGTCCGATCTCACTCACACCGATTCTATCTAAAGTGGCGGAGGAGGTCGTGGCAGAAGGGTATGTCAAACCAGCGGTGATGCAAAAGATCTACCCCAATCAGTTGGGAACAGCGCCTAATTCGTGTACTACATATGCACTTATTAGCATGCTACTTTCGTGGTACAAAGGCCCAGATATGAATGGTACTACTGCTCGGGTCGTTTTATTCGACTTCAAGAACGCTTTTGACTTAATGGACAACCAGATTCTTTGTAACAAGCTTCAACAATACGACCTTCCAGCAGGGGTTCTGGCTTGGATTCGAAGTTTTCTTACGAACAGGAAGCAAAGGGTCAAACTTTCTCAGGTTGCTTTTCGGAGTGGGGGCAAGTACAAGCTGGAGTGCCCCAGGGAACCAAATTGGGACCCTGGTTGTTTGCTGTAATGATCAACGATATCGAGGTCTCTGGAGTGAATACCTGGAAGTACGTGAACGATACTACGATCCCAGAAATTGATCCCCGTGTCAAACCAAGTACCATCCAAGCTGCTGTAGACGAACTTGCCACACTGGTCAGCGCTTCAGATTAAACGAGTCCAATTGTAAAGAACTTTGCATTGATTTTTCTGGGGAGAACAGGAACATTCTTAAGCCCGTAGTTATAAATGGTAGCCCTATTGATGTTAGGCCTGACCATTTCAAAAGACCTGAAATGGAACGCGCATATATCTGATATTGTAAGGAGACTCGCATCAAGACACTTCCTGCTAGGCCATCTTGAGCGCGCTCGCCTAGATAAGAAAGAGCTTCTGTGTTTCTACAACTTGCATCTGCCCGGTCGCTGAGTACGCCTGTCAAATGTTTTGTAATAGCCTCCCTAAGTATCTATCAGAGGAAACTGAAAGACTGCAGCGCGTGCGATGCGCATAATTTATCCAGAGCTTAAATACTCCGATGCGCTCAACTTATCTGGCTTAGATAGTCTTAGCAACAGAAGGGAGTGCCCTACCACGCTCCTTTTTCATGAGGTTAGAAGAAATCAGCAGCACGGAGCTAAATCACCTGCTGCCTCCAGAGAACCAATGCGCGATTAATCTGAGAGCCAAAAGTAGTTTTAATGTACCAACACGTAAAACTAAGTGGTGCCAATCTAGTTTTATATTTTCAAATGCCGCAATCACGTACCAACAGTTAGATTTAAGATGTAATTTTTGAAATATTTTTGCTTTCAATTGTTAATAGTAATGGTAGTTTTGAAGTTGTTATACATTTTATTGTAAATATGCCGTAATTCAGCTAGCCCGGCTGCAAAGGTTTTATATAATAAACTTCTACTTCGTTAAGAGAACCTCAATTCTCTGATTATTACAGACCGAGTAGTAATCAAAAATGGTTTACCTATATGTGTGGTGGAATGTTGACTCTCGGTTATTCAGTTAGTCAATGGTCACAGAAAGATTTATTTAAAGATTCCTTGAGCTTTATAGAGTAAATGGAACCAGAAATACTTGATAGAAATAATCCTGTTGATACAGGTGCAACAAGCGGTGGTGGGACTGAATCGTTACCAATGACAACATTTTAATCAACCACAAAACCTACCCGACAACCTGAAAAAGAGGAAACTGATTTCGGTAGTGTCCAGATCGGAGGTGAGGGGGACCCAACAGCTCCTCTATTATCGGATATGAATGAATCTGATAGGCGGATCCGTAGTAAATTTCCACATGCTAAATTAAAGACAAACGCATTATTACCACGAATGAATTTAGGAGGGTCATGGTTAAGCTAACGTATAACAACTCAGTATATTATACAATAGTAGACGCTGATGATAACATAGTTGTGAACCTTGATAAAATTCCACCTACCATTAAAAAAGCTCTCAGAGGAGATTCTTAGGGCTAAAGAGGAAGAGATCGAAAGACCGTAAAGAGAAGGTTAAAGAGTTGGGAAGGGAGCTTGAAGGTGCCTCTGAGGTTGAGGGAGAGACTATTAACCGAGATATAAGCGAGCAGCGCAATCAAATCGAGGGTATCGAGCGAGAGATTGAGGCAACGCAAGATCGAATGTCGCTGAGGGACCGCGTCAAAGACATCTTCAAGAAATACGGTTTTACTGCCGTTGCTGTACTCAGTGCCGTGGGTGTAGTTATGGGTGTTATTGTGTCTAATCTAAAGAATGGTTTGACCAGTGTTGCAAAGGGTGTTGGTAAAGGTTTGAAGGCGATTGGAAAAAAGATTGGTGCGATATTACCGGGAATGATAGGGGCAATAGCTAGTTTCATCTTCCGAGGTGCGGGGGAGGTCGTTGGATTTTTAGCTAAAAATGCATGGCTCGTCATAGTCGCTGTGGTTGTATATTTAGTAGAACAGTTTAAACGGAGGCAGAAGAAGTAATTAAAAGATTCCTTACGCAATTTATTAGAATGGATTACCACGAAATCTATCCACAGTTACCTCTGGAAAATGCAGACAATTTCAGACTCCAAAAATCATGCGAGGTATTGCAAAATCTTAAAAAGGAAATGGAGCATTATGAGTGCGTGTGGAAAAAATATTCACGGCTCAGAAAACTAATTGTATGGTCAACAGGTGGAATTTCTGTTTTACTATCAGGAACTGGATTAGCGTCATCCCTAACGGGCTTTGGTGCATCGGTAGCTGCTCTTATTGGAGTAGTTGGTGCATTATTTGGTGTCCTTTCTGCAACATCCGGAGTAAAATTATCGAGAAAGATAGCTAAGCATGCCGAGACAACCCAATTAGCCATGGCAAAAACTAACACATTAAAAGATATGGTCTCACGAGCACTATTGGACAATAAGATATCTGATGAAGACTTTTCACTGATCTTAGCTGAAACAACAAAATACAACAGTATGAAGCAAGATATTTGAGTGAAACAGATGAATGTAGATCCCAATATTTCAGAACTTCGAACGCAGAACGAATGTTATAAGAGATATCAAAGAACGTAAGACGAAAATAACTTTTGAGAGATCCCCAGTAGGATGGGTTTATGAAATTAACAGTTTCAAGACTTAAAAACATCTTATTCTTAGAGAATAAGATGGGATTACTTAATGAATTTAAAAGAAAATATAGAAAGGCTGATCTATCAAAGTTTAAATTTGCTTTAGACCGCTATGGAGGATATATTTACTGGAAATATAATAGGCTTACTATGATGGCTTACCTGGGAAAACTTGGACTGATGACATTGTCCCGGAACTGAAGATTGAATTGCATCGAAATCTTGGTATTAAAGAATCTTTCCCCGATAGTTTAAAATTAACCAATAAAACATATCCTATCCCTGCTATAAATTTTGAAAACATAGCACTAAACATCACAACCTTATTAACAAACTTCGATATCCATGTTTCACCTAAACAAAAGTTATCAGTGAGTATGCGAGATATTTTCAAAGAAAGTGACTTTCAAATCTGCGGCAATCAAGAAAATGGCTAAATGAGCCTGATTTTAACTATTGGCCTCAGCAACTGAACGTTGCTGTCTGGTGTGCCACATCAAGATATCGTATTAGTTTAAAAGAGGGCAAGAAATGCCCACCTGTGGCATATCGCTTCATTAAATTCCATATTTACTTCACAATCAGAAGAATTTTATATGAATTGAGTCTTCCGCTCCCTGATGATAATGTCTTTTACCAAGCAAATAATCCATAAAATAAGGTTGATTTCCAAAGACTATGCCATGAATTTGGTTTATCTGTTAATCCTGATTTTAGGTTGATGGAAGGAACCATGGATTAGGTGATGTATTTGTATTTTACCCCGCTGGGATGGACCTGGGTCGGGATATCAAAACGTGCATGTTGTTAGGGGATATGATACCGAGGCAAACACGTGGCCGAATAAGCTTATTCTATTTTCTGATGAAGGAGGAACATCCAACAACGGAAACTCGGTTTCATTCATAAGGAACGATGATCATGGTGGTCTTCAGTATTCTTGGTTTGTTCCTGTTAAAGGCCAAGCCCTAACAAAATCTGGCTTAGCTAGATTGTATCGATCGGTTGAGGCCTTCGTTTATTGTATATTGGTAGCCCAGGTTAGTAAAAGATCAGCAGTAATTGGAGATAGTGGAGTAGCTCAAGAGACACAACAACAATTTATATCGTTCTTTGAATCTAGTGTAATTGAAAGCGATATATCAAAATCAGTTCATCGCTACCAGCTGGCTGTTCAAGAAGCGAAATTAAGGTTGGATTTGGCTGTTGCTCCACGATTATGGCTTTTGCCAAGTAATTTATTTATAAACACCGAGAGCGTGACTGGCTGTAATAATAAGCTTATGAAAGCGACTAGTAATATGGATTTTGGAGTTAATAATTTGTTTAACACTGAGGCAAAATCTGTGGGAATTCGACATAATATGGGTCTTTCAAAGGTAAAATTATCACATAGGCCTGAGGTTTTATCGAAACCGGATGTTAAAGAACCGAAACCGAATATTAAGCAGATAAAGCCTCCTCTAGCGACTTCACAGCACCAAATTAAATTTATTGCGTTGACAGACGCCACGGGTGGATTGGCATGGTATCTATTTCGGTAACAGATATGCAAAGCTGATAGTAGATTTGATTTTTACTCCCAGACTTACCGGTTGCATAAATTACAAAAACATTTCTGTCTGTTATGTTCGTAAATACCTTTACCACCACATAATTTACAAAGATATTTATGTCTGTTGTCAGGGTTCACATATTTGAGAACCCCTACAATCTTTACAAACATATTTCTGTCTGTTATATTCACATGTTTGAGATCCACTACAATCTTTACATTTCGGCTTTTGTCTTTTATGCTTACATATCTGTGAGCCCCTACAATCTTTACAATGATATTTATAGTTTCCATGTATACAATAATATCGCTTCGTGGGGATATTAATCTCTGGTACTAGTTCGTCTTGTATATTCAAGCTCTGTGATGTGATTTGAGTTATTGGTGCTAGAATATGACTTTGTGGTGTGATACCTAAAGCTACGATTAGTTCTGCTTTGCGTAATTTGTAATATCCTTTGATACCTTTCTTTTAAGCAAGAGCTTTTAATTCTTTCACTGTGTAGTGGGGTTCATTCTTATTGTACTCATATCCTGATCTCTCTAAGAAATATTTTTTCAATTTTGATATTGATTGACAGGTGGTGGAATTAACCGGTTTAGATGAAATTTAGTCAGAAATTTGCGGTGCAAATTTATTGATTTTTTTCAATTCATAATTTTGATTGACCAGTTGCATAAAAATTGATTGTATTCTTCGTGGGCGCGTGACGTCACAAAATTATGCAGATTATCTGGCGGCCATGTTGGTGCACAGGTCACGTAATTCATTTCGAAGTCCAGACCTATGTAGTTTGTAATATTGCTATGGATTCCGAAACATCAAGTTCTTTAGAAGACCTGAGCGTTGTGGAGAAAGATTACCAAGTGCTTTCAGAGTATTATAGAAGTCTCGAACCTCATGTTAAGCGAAGATATCTGCTGAAAACATCTGCTGTAGGAGTAGATCCGGCTACTCTCTTGGACGAACAATGTGACGCGGACTGTATTCCCCCTGTAGAATCCATGGATCTGGTAAGCTACCTTGTCCTCACAACAAGCTACTACACGAAAGAACAGTTTAAAGCATATAAAAGCCTTCAGGCTTATAACCAGATGGTTTCAGGGTTTGTAACCAATGTTCGTGGCCGTATCGTGAAGGATAATTACGTGGTTCTGGCTAGCGTGCGCCATTCACAGCGGATGAACGATGCTTTGGTTTCAGTCTGGCTGATAACCAGCATTGATGGCACAATTTTATCTTCCCACTGCCTTGGGTGCAAGGCCGGCCTTTCAGAGTCCTGCTCCCACATAGCTAGTGTTTTGTTTTACCTAGAAGCTTACACTCGAATCAACGATAAGCTGTCTTGTACCCAAGTCAAGTGCGCTTGGCTTTTGCCGTCATTTGTGAAAGAAGTTCCGTATGCCAAAATTGCCGATATAAATTTAACTTCCGCCAGAAAAATGAAAGCAGACCTCGACAAAAGCATCGATAGCTTATCACTCGGAGATCATGGAGCATCAGAGATGCCATCTTTTCAAGCTCGAGATTCTCAAGGGGGAACCCCAACACCAACACGTAGTGAAATGGATTTATTTTACTCTGAACTCAGCAAGTGTGAGACCAAAGCTGTTGCACTGTCCCTGATTAAGCCCCACGCAGAAGCGTTTGTCAAGAAAAGCCGCAACGTTCCAACAGTTTCGGATTTTTTTGATAGAAAATATTTGGCTTTTTCGTACCCAGACTTACTTACAGCTTGCAGCAAGGTTAAAATTCAGTTGTCGGAAAGTGACATGCTGCAAATTGAACAAGACACAAGGTCACAAGCCAAAGGTTCAGGTTTCTTTAAACATAGAGCTGGACGCATTGGTGCATCTTTGAGTGGTGCAGTATGTCATACTAATCCAGCCCTTCCCTCACAGTCTCTCATCAAGTCCATCTGTTACCCGCATCTCTTTAAAGTAACTACTAAGGCAGTACTTCATGGCTGTCAACATGAGAAAGATGCCATTTTGCATTATGAAACTGAAATGAAAAAGAATCACAGAGATTTTCAAGTAAAAGACTGTGGTACTTTTATCAACAGAGACTATCAATTCCTACATGCAACACCTGATTTTTTGTGTTCATGTTCATGCTGTGGAGAAGGTTGTGGGGAGGTTAAGTGCCCAATATGCATTGAAGGTTCTGATTTTGAATCCTATCTTTCAATGAAAGCAACATGTTTGGAAAAGGTGAATGGAGTGTATAGACTTAAAAGAAAACACAATTACTACTACCAAGTACAACAGCAACTCTTCTCTGCAAATAAAGACCTTGGGTATTGTGACTTTGTAGTCTGTGCTGTTTGTAATGAGAAAGATACTGCCATTGTTCAGGAGCGAATATACAAAGACCACAAACACTGGGATGACTGCCTCCCTAAACTTATCACATTTTGGAAAACTTGTATTTTACCAGAAGTTCTTGGACGATGGTATACCAGGAGAATAACTAGTCCAGAAGGTCCTAGCACTTCAAACTTAAACTCAATTTGCTTTTGCAGAATGGACAAACAAGACACTACAGCAACATGTGCTAACCCTGCTTGCCTGTATGTTACTTTCCATCACTCTTGCCTGGCCATTTCGACTTCTATTCCGCCCACATGGTACTGCCCACTCTGTCGAAAGCTACCTCAGTTCCAGAAAAAAAAAGGAAAACCAAAGAATGTATCTGCCCCAGCAGAAGCCCTTAGCCTTTCTCATATATGTGTTTGCAAGGCCAAAGCAGAGAGTAATGCCAAGCTTCTGGAATGCCACAATGTCAGTTGTTCCAATGGAAAGTTTTTCCATCTGGGTTGTTTAAACTATAAACGGTTGCCTAACAACAGCAAATCCACATGGCAATGTCCAGCCTGTCGAGGATCTACAGCACAATTTTCCAGCCACTGGGTGCCCAATCTTGGTCTTCCTCCCACACCCCCTACCCAGGGGTCACCTGGTGCAATTCCCAGACCCCCTACTCAGGCTTCACTTGTTGAACCTTGCATACCCACCCCTACCCAGGGCTCACTTGGTGTACCTTCTTCCCTCCTTATCCAGAAGGCAGTCCCTGTCATACCCCTTGCCCAAGGTGCACTACCTACAGTCCATCATGCTCCAACTAACACCAGAATTTATAGAACCCCTCATCCACACTTTAAGGACCTTCTTGGAGAGCTTGATAGTAATGACTATAATGTGATACTCTCTATAAATGGATGGCTACACTGTTCAATAATTCAACAGGCTCATGTACTGTTACAAGAAGTAAATCCTATGATAGAGGGTTTTCAGAGACCAACACTTGGACCAATTAGAAATTTCACAATCATGACAGGTGAATTTATTCAGATACTTCATACAGGTAACCAGCACTGGGTCTGTGTGAGCTCGGTGGGTTGCTTGCCTGGCATGGTTAATCTTTATGATAGTTTATTCCATGATATCATTGAGACAGAGGTGGAAGAGCAAGTAAAGAGCATGATGGCTGGTGCCTATAAAGGTCTTCAGAATGTCCCTGTTCAACAGCAAAACAATGGTAGTGACTGTGGGGTATTTGCCATTGCATTTGCTACCTGCCTAGTGTATGGTATCAAACCAGAAGATGTGGATTTTGATATTAGAAAAATGCGTCCACATCTGCTTAGTTGCTTCAAAAATAAGAAAATGTCACTTTTTCCAACAATAATTTAAGTGCACACATATGATAAACATAATATGAATGCAATGAATCAAGCTTAAAATTTTTTGGTATCATAATGAATTTAATTATTTTAATCATTAATTATTTTCTGATTAGAATTGAAATGAATTGCAGTAGACTGTAAATGTTTGTCTTGGAAAAAGTTTCACCAGGTTCAGGATTTCAAGAAATGGTATTTATGTAGCTGAACCTTTCTGAGGGGACATGCCACCATACCCCCAGAGACTCAAGCCCTTCAATGGTGCTAGTGTCATGTCTGTTGACATCAATAACAACTCTGGCTAGTTCTAAATGGGAACAGCAACTTATTTAGAATCTTACTGGAAACCCTGATGGTTTAAATTAGGTTTTTCCACTATCAGAGATGTCAGCAACCTGTGAAATACATATTGTTTACGTTCAATACGTGTCAGTAATTAAAGATTAAAGTTGTTTTCAGGCTTAATTTTACAGCTGCTTAAGTTGTGTACATAACTGCGATGATCAATTAATGTCATTACATATTACTCCGCAGTTCAAATATATGGTCTTTCATATATTCATTTGCATCATTCTTTTCCATCTACAGGTATGTTATGAACTCACAATATGACCAGCTCCCAGTAGGCTTGATAGATCAGTTGGTAGAGCACTGCTCCGGTATCGCAGAGGTCATGGGTTTGAATCCCGTTCAGGCCCGAGTTTTTTTTTTCAGGCTTAAATTTTACGGCTGCTTAAGTTGTGTACATAACTGCGATGATCAATTAATGTCATTACATAAAGATAAACAGTAAAGATTCACATAATCAACTTTGCCTTATATTCAGTAGAATGATCAATGTTGTTAATTTTGTGACTAATCAAAAGGAATAATTGGTGGGCATAGATTGATCAGTGCAGAACAAACCCTAATAATGCGATCAATCATAGGAACTCTGCTATCCACCGTGCCTGAAGGGTTACATTTAAGCAGATCTATGGGGAGTGTTCCTTGTAAAATAGTATATTTCCTCCGTAACAGGCCAATAACCCTCTCCACATGGATTCTCACATTAGCAATCCCTCTTGTGCGTTCCACATCTATAGGATCCAGCTGGGACTTTCCTTTCGTAAAGGCAGGAATTACAAGACTTGCTTGCTTGTACATCACACTGTCATGGATAGTAAATCCCCTGTCGGCCATAACCATGTCTCCAGGGAGAAGCTTTTCAAGTATTCCACAATTTTCTGTGAGATACTTATCTGAGGTGCGACCACCCCATGCTTCAGATACAAAAGAAATGGTTCCTTGAGGGGTTATACCAATAAGCACCTTGATGGTGTTGTGGTGTTTGTAGTTAGAAAATGTTTGAGCCCTTGCTAGAAGGTTGCTTGGTCGATCAATAAAAATCTCAAAACAATCTAAAATAACTGTTGTCCTTTTCCCAAAGGAATACTGGAAGCATTGTGGCATGGTAGCCCACAAACTCTCCCGGTCTGGCCAGGAAATAAGTGGGCTCAAACGAGCGTCCATGACTTCCATCCAAGTAGATATTATACGATTAACGGTTCTTCTGGAGATTCCGAATCGGTAGGCCAGATCCTGTAAGAACACATTAAGTCTCAGTCTTATCAGGACCAAAATAAACTCCTGGAACTGCGTCAGGCTCTTGGAGCTTTTATCAACATGTGGTGCAACATGGTTTAAAGTTGTTTTTAAAACTGAAAAGCATGGCAGTCCAGTATAAAAACGGACTTTATCATCGTCGCCAGAAAAATAGCTTTCGCAGAACGGTTGGTAGGAGCTGGTTTTCTCAAACATGTAATCAAACTCCTCCGTCTGACAACCTTGGTCTACACGCTGAAAGGAGTCATCCGAAAAACTACAAGACGGGAGACTGTCCTTAACAAGCGGTTGTTTTTCGTCAGTTTCTTCTTCCACAACGTTAAAATCTAAGGAACAGATGGTTTCTCCTGGTTCATGAAGTTTTTTTACCTTGCTCGCGGTCTCCAAAGCTTGCATTTCAAGGCCTCTCTTCCTTCGCTCTCTCACCCTATCTGCCCGAGCACTCATAGCCTCATGATCCACTTGGCGTCGTTTTGAATGTCCCAAATTTAACGTGGGTACCCAATCCACATTGTGTTTGTCCCATAAAGGCGAAGGACGACCAGACACAAAATGCTTACTGCATACACGGTCGTTGCACAAAATCTTCTCAGTCAACTTCTCCCGACTAATGGCAGAGATCCACATCATTCGTCGCTCATGCGAAAGCTCTTCCTCCTGTTCCCCTCTATCTTTAACAACAGCAGGCACTCGAAAGAAAGAAACATTCTTATCTCGACCACTTCGCACCGAGCATCCGAGCACCATACATAAAACCATTGTGAAACCTTGCAAATTTCGTGTCCAAGAAAGGATCGCACGTAGATTTGTTTACCTGACCTGTACACCAAAATGGCGGCGTAGCAACCGTTGCTACATTACTGATCACGTGAGCGCTCACCGAGAATTCAAATTTACCTCGGATATACTTTTTGCATAAAATTTATTATATCAAAATGTTTCGCGGATAGACGATATTGGCTCAGAATCGGCTATTTACAACTATTCAGACTGAAATATAACTTCGTAATAGTTTTATAGTTTTAGAACTCGTAACAACTACCTCACCATAATTGATCAGAAATGTTGCCTAGTCTTTATTGTTACGTGCTGTTCTAAAAAGGGGAGCCCAGCTGATAAGAACCAAGCCGATGGTTCAAATACTGTCAAGTCCTGTACCCGCACGAGGAGGCGTAGAGTTCCGTGACATGCCAGACTACGGCTGCGAAGGAGACTAATCAAAATTGCGAACGCTTACCCCAGTTATTCCAACTATTTGACTTGTACTGCCTTTACACTGTGCGAAGTATTAAGCGAACTTGTAAGAGATTCGAAGTTTCGGTCTCAAGACGGAATACAGCCAAGTAAGAAAAGGATGCCAATTTGCGATTCCTATGAAAAGATCGACCGAAACTGAGGTGAGGCCTGACGTCGTCATCCAACGTATTGTATATTGACTTCTGTTTTGCCTTTCTTACCTTCAATTTTTAGGTAATACATTCATGTCCTATATTTTGGAGCCGTTCTTCCAGACCTGTTTGAGTTTTCAATCGATAATTGCACGAAAACGTTTGCAGCAAAAAATCTTATACTTCTACACGTTGTTTCTTACTTGATGCTTTGTTTACATGAATTTTTTCAGCAAGATATCTTCAAAAGCAGAAGAGTTACAATGCTTTAAATGTTTGGTGTATATAGGACATGAATGTATTACATGTACCAATTTTTACACCTAATTAGAATTCCTAAAATAATTTCGTACACGGCATGCAAGCTGAAAATTATACATTGCTTTGAGGATTAGTCGAACCAGTTTCATTGTCTAGACATACCGCTTATAATTTAAAACTAAATACGTATGAGTGAAAGGAATGTGTCAAAGGCATTTTGCCTACGGTGAGAAAATATCGGGTTCAGGAGTACATAACGAAACCATTTTACCAAAAAGTGACAAATTGGGATTCGGCATTCTAATACCAAACTAGAATTCAATACAGCTATCTTTGTAATAAGCCGCAATCCATATGCTAGGAGCTGTGATATTGCATCGGTTATTTTGCAATTCAAATTGACCGTTGTCTTTGCCTAACACGCGCACAGTTTATAGCGCACGCTGATGGCAGATGCCTGTGACGCGAGGGTGTTTTTGAAGCAAACTCTTGATGAACAGTGATCTTAAGAAACACTGAAGGTACGAAACCATTCTTTGTTGTTATATGCAGAGTCAGACTCAGCCAGAGTCTCTTATGAAAGTAGAAAATGCAACTAGATTAGATGTCCTATTGGAGAGACGGGAAAGCTCGCTACGAATCCTACGCAGTCAAGTGAATTTTCAGCATCTTTGGCTAGGACTGAATGTTCTCCCTGGTGACACTGTTTCACCTCATCATACTTGGGAAATTGTCATGTTGACCAAAGATGTAAAATCAGCTATGCACCGATAAGGTTACAACTTTTGTCGAGTTATATCTGAATTAGTTTGAACCGCTGATCGTCTATTCAAGTGAACCCGGCGAAATGAACAAATTGATCGTTGCCACTAGTGCCTTTTTACATTACCAAGACGGAGACAAATAATTTTTCATAGTTATTGCATTTAACCCGGCAAAATGTTTCATTGGCATAAGTTAGTGGAAACACCAAGCGGGAAACCCCAGAGTTAGATTTATAAACACTAAACACTGCACATCGCCCAAATGCAAAACAAAAGAGAGACTATCTTGCAGATAACACCAGTAAATGATCATAGATTCGGCATGCTTGCATCGCGTTCACATAAATGAAAGTAGGAGTATTAAAAAATCTCAGTAAGTCGCCATTAGCATAACATATGGAATAATACTGCCACATGCATGATTAATCCTATTTGCATACCAAATAACAATATCGCCGCGAATTCCACCAAACAATGAAAACCACCTTTGGTTGCTAACGCGTTTGAACAACCAAATCATAACTTGAATTCCCTGTCTTTGTGCCAAGTCTCGTACTGATTCTTTATTATAGCCTACTATTATATTTTTCATGTAAATAGTTCTCTTTGTTAGATTCAAATCCGAATGAGGTATGCCGTGTGGAGTCGGTATATCTAGCTTGTAAATTTATTCGGCCGAACAATCGTGAAAGGATAAACATTAAATACTTGAACAAAACCGACACCATATCCGATCGTGTACATACATGGCCGCGATAGAATTCGTAATAGGTGGGTAAAACTAAAGTTTCCAGCGATTGGGCGCCTACGAATCAGCAGGGAATGCAATCATTTCTGCGTCATGGGAGCGGCATAGCCTGGGACAGAGTACGGTTTATAGTGCACAATGGGAAGTAGCTAAGACCGTTAAAAGCGTTTGAATTCACGTGCAGGTTCATTCTAGGGCGACACGTCCGTAACGGTTGTTTTCTACTGTTAATTTTAGACTGAATGCCTGGTAGGAATGGCAAGCTCTCGAGCCTTAGTTCCTCAGCACCCAGATTTCTAGTCCCCTGATTTTTTCGTAGGGTCTTTTCTTTTTTCTTTTTTTTTTTTTTTTTGGGGGGGGGGGGCAAGTTTTCTCTGGCCTCCGTATTACCGAAACCTTATGCTCGGTTGCCTGTTCCAGTGTCTCTGGCACAAGTAAGAAACGTTATCCTGGCACAGGCAAGAAAGGTTATCCTGGCAAGAAAGGTTTATCCTTTTCTTCCCGTGCGTACACCTTTAAAAACTCACGCTACGCCTCCTGATAAGGAAACACCAAAGAGTCAGTTCTTTGATACAAAATATTTGCCATGTAAGTCACGCAACAACGGCTCTGGTGGGAAAGAAGCCAGCTGAAGGCGTGTCAGAAAAGTGCAACTGCGTCGAATTGCCACTGAGACAATGCTACTGGATCATTGAATATTAAAGTCGCATTTTTGCAACAGTATCAGAGGGACATGCAGCGAAAGTCCGATTTATTTACGAAGAGTAGGATCACAGACGGAATTGGACGATACGAAGTCCTCTAAAATATAAGTCGTAACTATTGTAATTTCTGAGAAATAAATAAAAGAATAAGTGGTAGAATATTGTTTGTATTAGTTGATTTAGCTGAGAGAAACGAAAATGATTTTCAGGTGTAGCTGTCCTATTACGATGTCCAAATAGAGGTCTCAGGTTAACTAAGTGAAGAATGCAACAGTATTTGTTCCAATCACAGAAAAGAACATTGTAGAAAATTTTAAGAAAATTGTAAGAAGATTTTATTACTAATCATAACTATAACAAAATTCTCAAATCTGATTGGCTATCAACTGCCCTGATTTCAGCCTTAATAGGACAGTTAAATAGGACAGTACGCGTCATGCCTGAGTAATTGGACAGTACGCGCCATCACACCCGCGCTTAAATGGCTTTTTTTCACTCCTGGCATAAAAAATCTTGGAATTTCATGTGTTTTGATTAAAAAAAGAAGTTTATACGTCACAAATTTTGTTACAGTTATGATTAATTGGTAATAAGACTTTGTGTCGTCCAATTCGGTCTGCAATCATACTCGTGATTAAACAAATCGGACTCCCGCTACGCGGTCGTCAGATTTTGTTTATCACTCGTATGATTACAGACCGAATTGGACTCCACTCAGTCCTATTACCATTACTTATCACTAATGCAGTAAGAATTCAGGCTTGGACAAATCTGTGTGTGAATCGTCAGGTAACGAGATTAAATTGCAAGGGATCGGTAGACCGGTTTCACATGTATAGCAGATTTGGACTCCCCTGCGGAATTGGTCTCCCACCCAAATACTTCTGTACACGTCTCACTGGCTCCGGACACAGTGGGTCACATTTTACTGTATCATTAGGAAATATTAAGGTTTCGCTATTTTGTTTTTGTCGCCGTTACTTCACACTGTTGTAAACGTTACATAATTTTCCCATCACGAAAAAGCTTTCAGTTTGTTTCCAGAAACTGGTCAAAACATGCGCTATCTGAAGAGTCTTGTGTTTGTAATGTTCGGAGATCAAAGTAACTCAATTTGATCTATGTCGTGTTCCTTGGCACTTCTATTCCAGAGAATATCTTTCTAATATTTTTATGTTCCTTCTTCATAATTCGATGAAAAGGTCTCTGTTTACTGTACACTTTTTATGTCGCGAACTCTGTACACCTTTGCGAATGATTTCCGCACAGGTCCCTACTTCATTATGCATGCTGTAGTCTTGGGAAGTGCGCGTGCAAACATTACTTGTTTTCTGAGAACGAAACAGTACGGCTACAGCATGCATAATGAAGTAGGGACCTGTGCGGAAATCTTGCCGGAGTAATATTGCTGCTTGAAGTTTAAGACCTCTACATAATTAAATGGCCCTCAAGGATCCAGCAATCGTGTTGTAAACTATGCACACTCAAATTAATATTCTCTATTAATCAGTGCTCTTCTATCTGAAAAGCTGATTTAAATTTCTGAGAATGTTTGGGCAGTTTTGGAATGCGTTATAGCGAGGAATGCAAAGAATTTAGATTAATGTTTCAATTGCAAACAATGTGGACTGGGCGATTGTGGAGAACGTGGCTCCTGAAACGGTAAATATTATATATTCAAATAAATTAAATGTAACCTATTGAAATATTTCAGTCGAGTAATGGATCAATGGCTCCAATTAAAAAGACAACCAAGGTCTTCGAAAGTGACATTTTGTGATAGCGACATAAATATTATAATGAGTTATTCATGACCTATCGCTCAAAGTGTGAGTCATAGGCAAGTGACTTACAAAAGCCTTTTGTTCGAACTCGACGATTGAACTCAAGGTTCCGAAACAACTGGAACTGGTTAGTCGAAATTGTCGAAGTGTAACACTTTTACATCAATACTGCTTGTTGCCGAAAGCATCTTGTATCAGAGTGCAGCAGTTATTTATCCATTTAAGATACAATAATAAACCAAACTAACAATAAACGTCGTGCCCGTAGACAAAAGTTACTTCACTTCTGACGTGAGTTACTCAGCGAACTATTATTATGCAAAACTGATGTTTGTGTCAGGCAAGTACTGGGAGAGTTATTAACATTAAATATTCAATGAATTTGTCTAAATGATGCTCGCCACGTGAAGTATCGGTTTAGGCGAAATATCAGGTTTAAATTAGAGCACCGTTGGAATCTGGGAAAGAAATGAGTCTTAAAGATTGTAAGATAAATTTTTAAGTTGTATTGGCAATGCAATTGTTATTTCAGCAGCCAATAACTTATAACTAGCGCCAGTAAGTGTCATAATTATTGGTATTTTCAGTTCATGTATCAGGATGGAAGGTTCAGAACGACCAGAAAAACGAAGGTTAGTGTTGGTAAGATTTCTTTGCCCCGCTTGACTCACGAATTTTATTCTCAAATTGTGTAATATCCACCAATATAACACGGCTATTTACAATAAAAGCACCTCGTGGTTTTATGCTTAACACCTGATTTCCTCATTCATTACATGCAAATAGGAAGGTTTGTTGTCTGCCGATCGATAGAAATGTGACATTTCTGAAATTGAATAGTGAAGCTATTGAACATGGATATGTTCAACACCAAATCATAAGTTCTAATGAGATAATTCTAATTAGACATAGCGGTTTAAAAGAGCATGTTTTTAAAAATTCAATTCCACTACTTTATCTTTTTCTTTTCTTAGATTTATTCATATTGCATTCATAAAGCTTCACGTTTTGGAATTGTTTGACGGTTTGTAAGTCGGCCATTTCATTAATCGCGTTTGAAATAGCAAAACTAGTATTTAAAACTATTGGGCTTTTGTGGGATCATGATGACCACATGTCGAGCACAATCTGCCGGTTACAGAGGCAGAAACTTGATGAAAGTTTCATCCGTGTAACTGTGAAGGGCTTTCATCCCAATCAAAAGCTGTAACCAGTTCGTAGTAAGTCTGTTGTCAGAAGTCTATAACCATCGTAGCAACTCGAGGTCGGTCGACAAGAGTTTGTCTGTGTATGAGACCCGTACGGGATTACGTTACGTGGCGCTGTTGCTCACTATAAAACCAAGTATGTGTACACAGTTACTTATTTTACTTTACATAAGTATTTAGACAGTTCCCTCTATAAAACCGGCAGTCAATAGACCCCTTTACGATTGAAATTGCATGATGGGCAATTAGGACAAGGACAAACATTATGGCCGCCACGGTTGACAGCTTCCTTTTCAAAATGCCTATCGATTTTTGCATAATTTGGCGTCCTTTTAGAAACTGATATCTGGTAGATCCCAGTGATTCTAGTGATGGAAACTTGCACAGGAAAACATCGGGAGGACTTTCTCGATCTTTCCACCGGTGAACTTAAATTTTACCTTCTGCAAAGGGCTCTTTCAACAACAGGAACACATTCAGCTTTTCTCAAGATCCTTGAGAATAAACATACATTTATGTGCTCTACTTTGAGATTCTGTGTAAGTAAACTGTTATTCTTTCTGACAAGAAGATGATTTAATGACCATTGATAAGCTAAAATACATTCTGGATTATGGGTTAAAAATAAATATGAGTTAAAGCTGAAGTAATTGCCGGGGTGGATACTCCCTTATTTGGACTAAACAGTGACGTGCCACTGGACAGGGTATGTTTTTCTTTGAAATTGGATAAATCAAACGAGTTGATTAAGTAAGTTATACCACCGTAAAGTGAATGGGAGGTGCTGACGTTTCGAGCGTTAGCCCTTCGTCGGAGCGAATGAGAGGATTGTGGGTTACGTACAATTTATATAGAGAAGTTTGGAGCCATGCTATTGGTGGAACCATAGCAATGTGTGAATGGAAGTGAATAAATTAGATGAATGATTAAATGAATGAGAAACGTTCGTTGATACCGTGGGGATTAAGAGAACCGAGCTGGAAGATAAACTTCTGTTCTAGGTTTTTACGGCTTTCCGTGTTGCCCTGATGCACGGAAAGGCCACATACTGCCATGTTGTGAGTTGAGTGGTTAGGTAGATTAAAGTGTCGCGCTGCAGGTTTCGATGCATCTTTGTCATTTCGTTCGACGTCACGCAGGTGTTCACGGAAACGGTCACCTAATCTCCTTCCGGTCTCGCCGATGTATATCTTCTTGCATAAGGTGCATTTTATGCAATAGATAACATTGGCAGAAATGCATGTGAAACGGTCGGTGATTTTAAACGATCGTTTAGGTCCTGCTATTTTGTCTGTGTTATAGATGAAAGGGCAAGTTTTGCATCTTTTGCGTATGCAGTTGAATGTGCCAGGTGATTCGTCTGATTTTAGTGTACTTCTAACTAAAAAATCGCTTACGTTTTTGTTACGTTTAAATGAGATGAGTGGTGATAGTGAGAAGATGCTGCCTGTTTCGTTGTCATTCTGAAGTAACTTGAAGTTCTTCAGAATGATGTTCTTAACAGGTAGGTTGAGTGGGTGAAAAGTGAGTGTGAACGGTATTCTCTGGTTCTCTTCCTTTTGTAACGTTTGTGGTGCTGAGTGTTGGTCAGTTGTTTGGGCGCGTTGTTGAGCTGTCTTCACAACTGAGTCAGGGTAGCCACGGTTCTATGTTTTTCTTTGGCCTCGCTGTCCTGAACAGGGAATACAATTCAGATAATTTTCTGAACAAAAATGCTATTGTTGTCGGTATCCTTTAATTTAAATTATTTTATTATATGGCTAGTGCTTGTAGGCGATATAACGCGCGCTCTGATTCGCTAACTGTCAATGAATTGTAGGGCATTATTCTCCCGTAATGCCCACGGGCCGATTACGGCCTTGCAAAAACAAAGCAAAAGGAATTAAAAAACCATCGACTGTTTTGTCTAACAATTGTAGCGGCTGAGAATGAGTGACGAAGAGGAATACTCTGAGAGTGAATTTTATTATCCGGACGAGTTACAATTTCAGGACAACAGTGATTTGACAGAACGAGTTGGCGAGAGAGAAAACGAAGGGAACAATCAAGAAGAAATTGAAACTTTCGTGAAGGAGCAAAAAAGTGAAAACACAACAAAGAAAACGCAGTCAGCGACATAAAAACATTTCAACGCTATTTGCCATGAATAAACAAGGGCGATGTAGAAGTTTTGGACCTACCGGCGATGACCTTGACCATTTACTGACTTTACTTGCAACGTTTTTCAAGGACTTGCGTAAAATTAATGGCGACGAGTACGAGCCTGACACGCTATCGGGTTTCCAACGAAGCATTCAGAGATTCCTTTCCGGTGGGAAATCTCCATTCAATATTCTTGTGCAAAAAGAATTTGAGATGTCACGTAAAGTTTTCGCAGCCAAACGGAAAAGTTTAGTTCTAAAAGCCGGCAAGGGTAACAGGCCAAACGCCACCCGCTCGTTGACAGATGAAGAAAACAGACTCTTCAAAAGTGGCCAGTATGCTGCTTTCAGTCCCGAAGCCCTGCAGGGAGCCATGTGGTGGTTTTTGTTTCTCAATTTTGGCTTCACCGAAAGTGATGACGAAGACTGAACATTCTGAACAGTGCATTCCCTGGAGTATATTTTCCACGAGGCCGTTGACATTTTTCTGTACGTATTGACTTTGGCCGTTGATTCTCAAAAAGTTGACGAAATTTTCCTTGTTGTAACGTGACCATAACATTCCACATGACCTTTATGCAGCTGTTATAAATTGTGACGAAAATAAAGATTATTTTAGATCGAAAGACGCGTTAGTTCACCTGATTTGTGCGGTTGGAAACGATGAATGAACAGGGAAGCGCGCGCACTACCGGATGTAAAGTGATCACTTCCACTGCGGTAGCTTTGGCTGTTTTGCTTTATTTTTGTTTTTGTGCCATATAATAAACAACTTAATAACCTCGACCGTTCGGTCGTTACGGGAAAATCTCAAACCTCGGCCTACTGTATTGACCTCGCTATCGCTCGGTCAATACGGTGAGGCCTCAGTTTGAGATTTTCCCGTAACGACCTCACTCTCGGTTATTAAGTAGTTAATAACAAGCGCGCATAGACAGAATAGATCGTACCGGTAGGTCTATTTTCTTTGGGTTGGATAATTTGGCGAAGGAAAGCTGTCACGGTGTAGCACAGGCAAGAGTGCATCCCGCTGTTCACGATATCATTCAGGGATATTTTCCTCTGTAAAAGTTCTGTTAGAGTTTAAATTAAAATTAAATTAACCTGAAATTTAGTTCCACTGTGTTATTCAAACGTATTAAACAAATCAATAACAAAGCGCTTGCATTTAAGAGTAGTTGGCTTTAAACAGGGTGAGTTGTCCTACACAGGGTAGCGTTTTTAGAGTATTTTATCCTAAACAGAGTCAGGATTTCCAACCCTCGGCGGCATCCCTATACCCCGAACATGGGTCAAGAACCCGCCCCTACCGGGGGAAATTGTAACGTTATGGTTACAGCTAGAACTGTAAATTTAATGAGACATTCACATGGACAGGGGCTCTTGTAAGTTGGTTAAAGCAGCACAGACATTAAAAATGTCATCTGCAATTGGAAGTAGGCTTATTGGTAGTTCTCTTTTTCCAATATATAAATCCTTGATGCTTTTAATCGCCTGCTCTACATTAATTTTCACATTAGGAAACTTTGAAGTGCCGGTGACATCTTTGGCAGTCATTTGCAAATTAGAATGCTTGGAGGGGGGAATGGAGCGTACACTGGTGAAAAGCAAGCTTGTCCTGAATTTCGAACCCTCGGTCTGCCATGACTTCATCATGGGGCTGGAGCAAATTCAGAAAGCCACAATCCTGAAATATCACTTGCTCTGCCTCCATAAACATTTGAAATATATGAAACTGCTCCATTAAGAGTAATCCCAATCAAGACCTTGATGGTTTAATGTTACTCGTAATTGGTCCAGCACATAGCTGCCGCTTCCAGATCAGAAGGGGGATTCACAAAAAATTTCAGTACAATCAATAAGAACTCCGAATTTGGGGAAGTACCTGCAGAACATTTCTGGTAAGTTTCTTTCCACAACAAGCCTCTCTGGCCAAAGTATGAACCAGGACAGTTCTTTCGCCATCAACTGCAGCCATATGGTTAATGTGTTGCTTACTGTCCCATCACAAACTAAATGCAAGGTCCTCCACATGAAAACCCTAGCTGGCTCAACCTCGTGAGGCAAAAAAGAAATTTTGTTCAAGACTTAGTGTCCTTCGGTTTCTTTCAACTCGGGGTCTTGAAGTATCTCTTGTTGCCTCTTTTCCTCCTTTCCAATAATGCATTAATTACATTTGCATTATGTTACAAATGTTCAAAACCAAATTGAAGGCAGCAGCAAATTGCATTCCCGGTGTAGAAACGGACATCACGCTCTTTTGCTATTTGGGAAAATGTCAGCCGCTGCCCGCAATGAGGGGGCCCATTAAGCATCACTGTACGCCTGGATCCTCAGGGTGCGAGTGTTCACTTACTTTTATCCTTTCCGGGTTTTGCTCACGTGTGTAGAAGCTGGTGATGCAAACGTGGGCTTTCCATACATGAAGTGGTTCGAAAAAACTGTTTTGTAGCCACTGATCTCAAGCACCTTCTAGTCCTTTAGGACCATTTTTAACCCACTGCGCTCATGTCCCTTTTTCGTCTATTTTTCGGGATACTGTACCTTGAGTCGTTGCTACAGTCACACACGCAGCAATGAAATACCGGCATTGGATGTTTTCAAGTCACTCGTGAATCTTCTTCTGGCTTTGTTTGTCCTTAATCAGCTGAACGACTCGACTAATGCGATACACGTGAAATTGGTTCTAGATTGTGAACTTCAGATTCAAAAAAAACGTGCAAAAGATCTGGAACGATGCCAAATTATGCAAAAATCGGTAGCAGTTTGAAATGGAACCTGTCAACCATTGAGGCCATATTTTTTGCCCTTGCCCTGATTACCCATCATGCAATCTTAACCGTAAAGGGATGATGAACATGAATAAGTTCAAGGTCGGTGGAAACGGTCGTGACATGTTTTAAAAATTATCGAGGCCAATATAATATGTTCCAAGCAGAATGAGCAGTTATTGAAGAAATATTTTCAGCATTTCTTTTAAGTTCCTTCTAAGAAGGGATTTGTCGTTCACTTGTGGCGACGCTAGCGTACGCACAAGTAGAAAACGCAAAGGTGTTTTCCCACGTGTTAATCACACGTACAATGTGACATACAGGGTATGAAAGGGTGTAGTCCCACTGGCAAGTTGTGGCGATTTTTCTCTTTCTTCAGCTTTGTGCCAATACATTCTGATTAACAAATACAAGCATAATCACATGTCCAATAAAATGGTAAAGTTTTTTTTCTTACTCTTATGCCTATATCAACGAGTATGATGCATACCTCTGTAAAGCAATAAGGAAAAGACTGTTTTGTATAGCTCTGCTAACTAGTCACAGGAATATCATAACGATTTTCTTGTGTGCCAGTACCTCAAAACTCAAGTATCCTATTGATACTGAACTATCTTCGTTTATACACAGGAAGCTTGATGAATCAAGCCACCTCCATGGTAAGTACACCATGAAACGCGAAAGGCAACCGTCTAACCGATGTCCAAATGTTTACTGGTTATTGCATAATTTGGAAGACTGAAACCGGCCATAAATAATGGTGATAAGACTTAATGGTGCCCAATTCGGTTTGTGGTCATACAAATGATAACAAATAAAGATCGGCCGAGTCAGATTTGCTTATCATAAATATTGTTTTAGACACGTTATAATAATAATAACTTTATTGGATGACACAATAACAGATAATTCACTAGTTTACAGTAGTTTTACATATGGTCCGTTTCAATATTTATAGGATATTACACGGAGGCGAGAAGGTAATATCAATTTTTATGCTCGAATGGCAAGAACAATATTTCACGAGTGAGCATACTCTCCATATAATAAAACATAATATACGCTGAATAACAAAAACGGGAAAAACTATGATATAGCTGGCCGTCTATCAAGTTATGTGGCTTCTTATCACTACAGTTATTTAAAACCACTACACTTTCCGAAAGGAGCTCTCGTTCTGTTCACTACAAAATAAACTTTTGGTGTATACCAAGACTCGCGTCCTTAGGGGAACACGTCCATATTGTCAGATCTAGCACTCTATTTGCTCTTTATTTCTAAAGGAAGAAAAGTTTTCATGTTGTTGTTTATGTTACTCTCAAGTTTAGTCACCTCGGATAACGGACCACCCCTATAGTGAACATTTTCATCAAGTTGCAGTTCTTATCACACAAACGTTCATTTCACAAGAAAGCACGCTAATATAACTGTACCGATAACACTAAAAAAGTTGATGGGAGTACGTTTTCTTCGGTGTATATTGGCTTTACTCCAGTACCAGTGGTAATTTGTTAAAAACTATAACTGCAAAAATATACGAAAAAGGAAAGAAAGTGTCTAAGTTACAATACTCTACATTCTTGTGCAGTTAACTTGTGCATTTTATTCACGTAATAGTAGCATGACTTGATTTAAATTTACTAGGCAGCATTGTTCGATTTTTCGTCTATGTTCCTTTTGATAAAAAAACATGCATTCTCAAAACGCATTGAAAGTGTTGATAAAATTGGTTAATAATTAAATAGAAATGGTTCATCGTTATATTATTAGTTAAATATTAAAGTCCAGGGTCTAGTCCTGGGTCCAGTCCAGAGTCCAGTCCAGAGTCCAGTCCAGAGTCCAGTCCAGAGTCCAGTCCAGAGTCCGGTCCAGAGTCCAGTCCAGAGTCCAGTCCAGAGTCCAGTGGGGATATTTGAAATTGGCCGTTTAAAGGAGGGTGGCAGCTTAATAGAGGTCACACTGTAATTAGTTTACTTAGGGACGGACCATTAGAAAAGTAATGGGGGGGGGGGGGGGGGGGTGGGGAAAAAAAAACGAAAAAAAAATCATGCAAAGAAGAAGGTAAAAAAAATTCGCGCAGAGGGGTTCACCTGAAAAAAAAATTCCTGCACAAGCAGTGAGCGAAAAAAAAATTCGTGCAAGCTGAAAATTCCCCACCCCCCCCCCCCATCATTTTTCTAATGGTCCGTCCCTTAGTCAATATCACGTTCGAGTAAACAAATCAATGGTTCGTTCAACCTCGATTAAATAACTGGCTCAAAAGCAGGGCTAAAAATTGGCGGTCGCACGGTTGCCAGTGGCGAGTTAAAACTGACCAGGGCTACTTAGCAATTAATGAATTCGGCTTTCGTAGGATATGAAGAATTAAGCGGATCGAAGAAGGTGTTATCCACCTCGGCCTACGGCCTCGATGGATAACACCCTTCCGAGATCCGCTTAATTCTTCATATCCTACGAAAGCCGAATTCATTAATTGGTTTATTATTTATCAAAATATTTTCAAACACTTTAAGGATAAAATGAGCTTTATTTTCACAAATTTCACACCCACCAGCAATATAACAAAACAACAAAATAACACAAGCTCGTCCCCAGGTCTTCTCGGTTAACGGTGCCTTTACCTGCGAAAACGCTGCATTTTTGACGTCATTTCCTCGTTAAAGTCAAAATTCTTCCAAATTTTGTCATCAGTAACTGGTTATGGTGAATTAAACGTGTGCTTTTAGCCAGAATCGGGGAAATATTTTGAATAATAACAAAAGTTAAGGTTTGAACGCCCGATGTGCGACTATTCTACAGAATTTCGAAAAGTTGCAATGTAAATTATGCAAGGTGCAAAGTTAAAATAAAACTCGATATGTAGTTTAATTGGACTATCTTTCTCTTCCTTTCTTTGCCTGGACTCTAAGATCTCCATTTTAGTGAATTTTTAGTTCACGAGTGATCCACATCCACAACATATAGACACCACTTTGATTTTGTGATTGCCACGTGACTCTGAAAAATAAAATTGAGGGCTACTTCATTTTGGGATGGGCCACTAAGAATTCAAGGAAAATGGCCCGACTGGCCACCAAGCACCGGAGTTAATTTTTAGCCCTGGTCAAAAGCATTAACCACCAGGTGCAGTTTCTTAAACAGCACCCTTGAAATAATGGGTTTTTTCGAACATCGTGGACATATTTCCCCCTTGGAGACAGCAAATTTATCAAGCTTTAAAATCATCAATCTCGTGTTCACAGAATCACAAAACAACCAAGGGCAAAATGGCCGCGGTTTACAGGTGTCTTTGCATTCTCCTTGTGTCCTGGTAAACAAACTGCATGTCAGACATGACGTCATTGAAAGATTGCGGCGGATTACAAAGGCTTGCGAGAAAAAAATGGCCGTAACCAAGAAGAAACACGAAAACCTTAAGGGTGTGATCGAGATCGATGAACCAAGCCAGGTTGAAAGCAACAAAGAAACGGTAAGCGACATAAGCAACGCACAAGAACTGGAAAAAGCATCAGACGAGGAGAGACGAAAAGCAGTCAAACCAGAGGACAATATTCAAGGTATCGCATCTCTTTCCCTGACGGCAAAATCAGTGGAAATGTTTAGCTGTCTTCATATCCAAATTTTCTAATGAGGTATAGATCTGTCTAGTAATAATATTCATGAGGTTGTCTTTTTTATAGTGGTCCGTTGACTTTATTCCGTTGGAGATAGTACTGGTAAAGGCCCCTATTGCTGTTATTATCAGTCAAACCTTTTTAATTTTCTATTATAACCAATTAATTGATATTGTCAATTCATGCAAGGTTTACTCATCAATTTTGTGAAGTGACGTCAGAGCCCTCTATCGATCAAAGCACTGCCCCAGCACTACCCCTGAGCAGCCAATCAGTTTGCGAATTTACGGAATAGTAGGCCAGTGGGTTGTACTAATAAACATAATACGGCAGAAGGTGGCGCCTTCATTCAGTTCATACTAATCACTCTAAGTAGTAATAGTCGAAGCCGCCCTAATGACCTGTAACCTGTAACCTTCGCCATTTACGCAAAGTTTGCTCTTCCAGTACGCCCTTTCTTTTAGCATTTAAGGTTGGTTTTACACGCATTAGGCTCAAGAAACCAACAGGTAAACCGGTGACACACAAGGATACGCGCCTTCTGCTTGTCCTTATGCTAGCGTCTTTCGGTTTACAGATAAGACGCAACGACGTAGGCATAAGCACAAACAAAAAGGGCATGAAATGACTTTCATTCTCGTACTCCTGTGCTTATGTTTGCGCGAAACAACCTTTACAGCCTGCCCTCATCCACTCTCCAGTGTCTGCCACTCGTCTCCACGTTGTCTCGTTCCATCCGGGACTCGGGTCAAGGCTGTAAAGAAGTCTTCATTGGTCAATATTTTTGTTTGAGGCTGTGTCTTGGAAGTCGCATCTTAGTCTTTTTCCATCTTCGTGCCGACTTTTTTTTTAAAAAAAAAGTGGCAATGAAAAGCGCTAGCAAGTCGTTTAATATTTCAGCGTAACCCATTGACCTATAGGATCAGTGTCAGCATCTGGGCAACTGTGCACCTACCCGTCCCCTAAACCAGCATTGACGCTAACTTTTTAACTCATTATGAATTGTTGGGTTAGGGGAGGCGTAGGTGCACCGTTGCCAAGATCTGACCTATCTATCCAGGAACAATGTCTACTTCCTTTCTGACATACAAGTTAATATGTTTAATCTTTGTCGCAGCCCTAAGAGGCTCATCACATGTCCAGCAATATGTAAAAACGTTTTCATGTCATAAAAATGAATATGAACCAGAGTTGAACAAAGCAACGGCAGAAGACACAGTAACAAAACCGCCTCTGTACCAGGATGGCGCGACGGTGGAAAAGGCCACTTTAGACATCCAGCTTTTCAAAGAGGTAAAGTTATCGTATTAAAAGGTGAATAAAACTGTCCATGAAAGATAAACATCCCTGTATAGTACTCTCGAGAACAAACTTTGCCTAGTCTAGTCCAGAGAGATTTGCCCGACAAGGTTCGCCCATTAACTATCAGTTTGTGAACTCATTCCGAAGAATAATAGTGTTCTGTATAATTATTTTTGCATGTATATGGGAGTGTAGTGTAGTTGCATGTAACTTGATATGTTAGCAGTCTACAGGGGCAGATCAAGAATAATTCTTAGGAGGGGGTGCAGCCCTAGGGAATGACGTAACTGACAGATGACGTAAGAGACTGTGCAATAATTATCAGGAGGGGACGGGGCTGAAAAACCAGACGGGAGGGCATCAAGTAAGACAATGCCAAGATAGGTGGGTTCAAATTAAAATTACTCTTATTGCAGGGGGGCCCTAACTTTCATTTTATGTCATGTGCCTTTGAAAAAACAATTCCACATGCATTGTAAAACAGGAAATGTACTCCCAATTCTCAATGTTCTCAGAAAATTTGAAGTTTATTTAAGAGTGGCTGTCTGTAAGGATCGAGAATCGGCGGTCAGCGACCCATTTGGCGAATCCCTGATATTTTGCCCAAAGTTAGGCTTGGGTAGACTATTTTCAAAAATCATATTCAAAAGTTCCAACGATTTTGTTTACTTGGGAAATTTGGGAAAAATTAAAAGTGCGGTCAAAATGCGGTCAAAGTGCGGTCAAAGTGCGGTTTTTTGGTTGATCAAAAGGTGCGATGATGATCTTCTGCCGAAGTCTTAAAATGAACTCAGTTGACCTCAAAATAAAAGGAATTTCAAAGCAATCAATCTTCTACACTACCAATATTTAATCTTTTCAAATATGATAGTACAATGGTTTTTCAGGCCATTTAGAAAACATCTTCGGAGACCGCTTTCGATGGCGGCAAAATGTAGCTGATATTCATCAGGGTAAAAATGTTCCTGGTATGTCAGTTTTTAACAATTAAGCATTGCAGAGCTAAAATATAGGTCTTAAAGATTTACCAAGTAAAGTTTCAAGGTCAAACTCGGAACGCTTCCCTTCGAAGGAATCGAAACTCTGAGCAATATCGTGCAAAAATGGCCCTGGATTTGATAACAAACATCTAACATAGTTACAATCACTTGCGTTAAAATATCAAACTAAATTTCCCTTTGACAATTTTATGTTTGCCGCTTATAGAAATATCCAAGAGCTCATTGAAATTTTGGAAATAATTAGTTATTATCGCGACAATAATAATAACCGGCAATGTGCCACATCAAAGATTTTGGCGGTATTTAATCATACAGGCAGAAACATTGTTGCGGAAAGCCATTTTCCTCTACAGGGAGGGTTTGAATCCACGTTAGATTTCACAATTTCAAACAGTTTTTGTTTTTAGTATCTGAAACATGTGAGGCTATATGTGTTAAGAAATCGAAACAAACGGCATTCCGTCAGAATAGACCGTGTGTTGATGTTCGAGTCCAGTAAATGTAACGCAATCTCAGTTACCCTCTCCCTTTCACCCAGCGTGGTCTAAAAGCTTAAACGAGTTAATTTTGCTCAAATTAGTATTTTTCTAAAACGAAGTATTATTTTGAGGCTCCGGCAGGAATAATAATATTAAAAAAAAAAAGAAAGAACAACAACAACAATAACTTCCCACCCACGGGATAAACGTTCTGACCTGTTGTCACGATGGGGGTGAGGAAGGAGTACGTTTAGAAGTAAAACTTTTTCGCAGGGTTTTTTTCAAAGTAAATGAATTTCATTGCTACATCCCGGTAGGGGAGCTTTCTTTCATATTTTTTTTTTTGTTTTGTCATTGACTCTCAGACTTGGGGAGGAGGGGTTAGTCCCTTAGTAACTGTCGATGCGGCTCTGATCGCAATATTCTCATTACGTAAGTGGCTTTAGTTCAACCCCAAAACAGTTCCCTTCATTTTCATAGTTTAAAAAAACCTAAAAGGTACTGCTACAGCTGCGGTCGAACACTTGGCGATACCACTCCACAGATTTCATCCCTAAAAGGTACTAACCTAAGAGAGAGAACCTGGGAACGAGGTTGTAAAAGGTACAACTAGAACCTTGGCAATTGTTTGAGGGAGTACCTCTTTCCCCCCGTTTTCAACCCGTTTTATCAAACTGGTTGCCGCTAAAACACTTCCAGGAAGCTATTAATAAAAGAGTTACTTTCGGCATGTGCACTTTTTGGTTATTTCCTCTAAGAGTGCAAAGTATGGAGCCCTCTTGCGCACAGGCGGGACAGGTGCATCAAGGCCGAGATCCTCGCACAAGCGCTGAAGCATCGGTAGCTTGAGGACTTTCAAGTTACCACTGAGCGCCATCTCACACAGGTTGTACTGATCGTATACCAGAGGATGGTTGAGCTGAATGGTTTCAACGACCTCCTTCGCTGCACTAAAGTCAGCTTCCTCTTGAGATGCCCGGATATCGGCTTCATCTACTGGGTCCTTTTGCCGTAGTGTAGTGCCTTGCCTTCAGAAGAAGGACGCAATCTGCAAGCTGGTTAGGAATTCTGAGGACTGGAAAAGTCGCACACCATCTGCTCCACGGGCGCGTCGCATTTCCCTCGCCACAACCTCGGCGTCAAGCTTGCGGCCCGTTGTTTGACCGATAGAGAATTTCGCCAGTAAGTAAGACTTTTGCTTTTCGCTGAATCTATACGCCTTCTTTGCTGCTCTGAGGGCCCATCCCTCATTTGGTACAAAGTGACCCTCCTGGTGAGCAACTGGGGCTTTAAGAGAGGGCAATATGCCAACACCAAATGAAAAAGAAAACTCGGCCTTCGGGGAAGTCTCTTGAGTACTTATTCAATATTTTTCGGAGGGTTAGATGGAGAAGGGGGTGGGGTGGTGGTGGGCGCTTATTTTAGTTTCCGTGGGAGGGAAAGGAGGTGAGCACTTTTTCGAGGCCGGGCGGCGCTTAATGGAGGTGGGCGCTTATTCGAGGTTGGACGCTTATTCGAAAAAATACGGTATTATTATTTTTAATTAAGCCTTACCTTAAAGACACTTTTAAGGTATAATTTTGAACCCTTAAGCAATTCCACGTACTGCAACTCCCACTCTTTCCCGAGACCGAGCTCTCCAAGTCAGCAGACTAAATTCTCTAAGTCTTCAAATGCACGCGCACCGTCTGCGGCGACGTAGTCAAGTCCTTGGAGAGATTTTCGGACAGAGGCCTTGCATTCCTCCAATGCACGAAGCATAGTGCGCTCACTGAATGGTTTAAAGCCAGTTTCTTGGCAGTGCTGAGCGTACTGACGTGCTATTCTTTGGGGTATCATCGTCCTTATGACATTTGGTATCTCAACCAGCTGGCCAGAAGAGAGTTTCAACGTTTTCTTCCCAAATGGTAGATCCTGCACCAAATGCGGGCTTGTTATGTACGATAAAAAATGGTCACGTTGCTTCTGATCAACCTTTATCCTCGGCGAAGGGTGGTACGTTGCGGGAGCCCCGCTACCATACTGTAAGCGATGCAGGTTGGCCAAGCTATAGCGATATCTAGTTAAGCCTGGTATAAATCTTGAAATATCATTGGAGCTGGCAACGCCTGACATGATAGACAAGATCTGCCTTCTTGTCTCCCACCCTTGAGCTTTACCATATGCCTCTGTTAAGGCCTGAAGATAATTCTTGGACGTTTGTGATAATTCATCGAGTTTAAAAGCTGGCAGGGGACGAGGCCACCGCTTGCCAAAGAGAACCTGCATAATTACGTGTAAGATCTTGTAGGACTGAAGAAAAGATCTCCACTGTCCTTTTGGTGTATCTCTTCTTAGTGCTGTCTCCAGCTCTATCCCATTCCATCCATGGCTGAGTTATTGGCGGGATGTTCTTCGAAACCAGATATTCGTTCAACTTTTTGCGAGGTTCTTGCATAGTGGTTGGGGCCTCGTCACTCGTGGAAGAAAAAAGACTTCCAGTATCCGGACTGAGGAACGTCTCATCGTCCCGCCCTCTTGATGATATCTCCAGCCTCTTCAGTTCAGTTGCAAGGTCATCAGACGATAACTGACTACTAGTTGTTTCTGCACTTGAACGGCCTGTTTCCCCCTCTACCTGAAACGGTACAAACAAATATATTGTGTAATGACTATAAAGCATGATAAAACATTTATTTTGTTTTATTTTATTCATAAGCCAACACCCACACAAACCCGTTAAGAAAGAAAGAAAGAAATGAAAAGTAAAAAAGGATTAAAAAGGAAATGAAAGAATGAATGATGAATTTTTTTTTGAAAGTAAAACATTTCACACTATAATTAAAGGAGCCACTTAAGCGAACCATTCACACTAGTGGTTCTTATTACTACTTACCAACCAATGGGGCTCGGGTAGCTCTTGCAGGTGCGAGACCGCGGGTACGGGCTCCACCCCACCTGAAGCAAACACTAGAGTTTGGTTGGGCATGGCCTGTTTGCTGATATACTCGCTGCATTGTTTACAAATTGCTTTAAATGGAAAAACAAAATCAAAACAAATGAACAGACGATCAGAAATTAATGTCAATATACTGTATAAAAAAATACATTTAAAACATACATAGAAAGAAGAGAACTTCCTGCCCGCAAGACCAATAATTTTGAATGAAGACCGCAAGGTGTGCTAGGATTTCGCACCCCCCAAGGCAAAAATGACCCCTGCGTAATACAAACAAGGGACACGAGATAATTAATACATCTTAAAAGCGCCTTTCCCTCTCCTTGCACGCTCTCTCCTCTCTTGTCACTGTCTCATGGAAGTTTCTTACTGTTTCTTTAATAGAGTGCTAGCAAACTCCTCGCCTTGTGTGCCACCTTATATGTGATTCTTAACCGTAAACAATTACCACTATCTAAGCAATCTTCGCAGAAAAGTCTGCAACTTACGTGATCCAACTGGAATAAGTTTGTTCGTGGTTTTGAAAATAAACGCCGACTTCAAGCTATCCACTTGGTGGCTCCCTTTAGCAGTTGTAGTTTTATGTACCGCTAATTCTTTGGGTACTGTACACATGGTCTTCCCTGTCCTCCAGCGGATGCCGAAATCAGCCCTGTGCCTTAAACAAATGCTCAAGGCATAGTGATGTTCTTCCACTGAGAAAACCCCTAGAAGGAGAATGATGTGTTGAGAATAACCACCCTCAAGTGCATGATGATAAAAAGTAAAACGTATAGTAATAATATAGCTGATAAAAAGACCAGAATATTATATTTTAGGGTTGTATTTACCTACTCTGGCTAACAGCAACTTTATTTCAGATCGTAAACCCTCATCTGCGCTGAGGTTTAGAGTCTTTAAATGGCCGGTTACATCTTTTGTACAGTCTTTGAGCGCAATACATTCCAGCTGACCAGGATAATCTGCGGACTGACCGCAAGGTGTGCCCTGAAAAGGGGTGACCTTACCTAGAAGCGCTTTGTAGCTACAGTGAGCCATTCAAGAAACGACGAGACTAAGTCAAACAAGGATATATGACCAACGCTGTATTTTCAACCTGTTGCGAAATGTTGTTGCACAATAGCGACAGGTGTGCTCGTGCGCAAGGTTGCGTGACTTTCTGGTAAATTACCTGTGCGCCAAGCATGCACGCAGTTCGAAGCGCTACAAATTGATCTGAATATGAACTTTAAAGCCTCTGATGTGTTTTTACAGAACGTTTACAATGGTGGACACAAAATGGAGAAAAGGATAAGGTAAACGTAATTTTCGGTTTCAGTCGTTTCATGGTGTCAGTGCCAATTTTACAATAGCGCCGAATTAGTGCAGTCTTTGTTTGTTTGGGTTCGATTACTTTGTTTAACTCCTTTCCACTTCTGTGCAATTCAACGAAAAGTCATGAGTTAAAAGTATTAAAAATATTTGGAATACTGTACTGCTCGCATCCTGAGCGCTTGAGACATCGATACAAGGTTGCATTTACAGGATACGGCGCTTTAGGAAGATCAAGTAACTGAAGTAAAAATTCAAGGCAGTACTGAGATATGCGGGGTTAGTAATTCTTTTCAACCGATCTTTATTTTGAAACTGTTTAGGTCTGAGAGGCCGAATGTGTTTATTGCGTTTAACCTAAACGACTTGTGAATTTCAAACGAAAGAAGATATGGAAAGTGCCCTTCTGATCGAGTAACGGGACGAGAAACCTGTTTTTTAATGTTTGTTGACAAGTGCTTATAATATTACAAAGTTAACTGACTTGTCTCTTAGAAAGCGTACTGAGTTAGACCTTGAAACTTTACTTGGTAAATCTTTAAGACCTATATTTTAGCTCTGCAATGCTTGAACTTCAAATTGTCAAAGGTAAATTTAGTTTGATATTTTAACGGAAGTGATTGTAACTGCAATGTTAGATGTTTGTTATAAATCCAGCGCCATTTTGCACGTTGATATTGATCAGAAATCCGATTCCTTCGAAGGGAAGCGTTCCGAGTTCGACCTTGAAACTTTACGTGGTAAATCTTTAAGACGTATGTTTTAGCTGTGCGATGCTTAATTGTTAAAAGCTGACATACCAGGAACATTTTTATCCTGATTAATATTAGTTACATATTGCCGCCATCGAAAGTGGTCTCCGAAGATGTTTTCTAAATGGCCTGAAAAACCATTGTACTATCATATTTGAAAAGATTAAAACATTGGTAGTGTAGAAGATTGATTGCTTTGAAATTTCTTTTATTTTGAGGTCAACTGAGTTCATTTTAAGACTTTGGCGGAGGTTCATTATTGCACCTTTTGATCAACCAAAAAACCGCACTTTGACCGCATTTTGACCGCACTATTAATTTTTCTCAAATTTCACAAATAAACAAAATCGTTGGAACTTTTGAATATGATTTTTGAAAATAGTCTACCCAAGGCTAACTTTGGGCAAAATATCAGGGATTCGCCAAATGGGTCGCTGACCGCCGATTCTCGATCCTTACAGACAGCCACTCTTAAAAAACACATTTTCACAACTGAAAGCTTCCATTTTTCCCCATTTTTTTTCTGCTCTTTCCTTTTTCTTGCTTCAGATGTTGTGGACTTGGTGCCATGTTGCCTTATATTTCGCCATCACTCTGTCCAAGTCCTCAACGCCAGACATGATATCATGTCGTTTCTAATGTTGGACACACTAATAGTATAGGGGGGGTGGTGGTAGTGGTTGTGGTGGTGTAGGGGGAAGGGGTAGTAAGAATTATCAAGAAATCAAGAGGGGGGCTGAGCTAATTCTGCTTTTGCAAACGGGGGGCACTACATAATAATTTCCCCTTTGAAGCTCATTTTTCAGCCCCACCTCCTGATAATCATTGCACAGTCCCTTACCAAATTTTAGAAGCGAACGACGAAGAAAGCTTCTGACTCATGTTTGGCTTCAACACCAATAAACCACATAGTTTATTATTATTATTATTATTATTATTATTATTATTATTATTATTATTATTATTATTATTATTATCATTATTATTATTATTGCAAAATACTAGCTATGTTAGAAAGCCGCAAGTCATCTCAACGCTTATAGGGGGCGGAGGACTCCCTCCACTAGATCCGCCACTGGTCTATGAGTGACTTATAAGGAAAAGCTTGAAGAACTACTGGAAGGTCACTTAATGTGAATTTTGCAAAATGATGGGTAGGAGTTTCTTTCAACTTTAACCCTTTCACTCACAAGATCTTGGTAGTAATTCTCCTTTGTTAGTGACACGCTCTCCCTTTTATGTTAGTTTGGAGATTTCGGTGTTAGATCAACTTAAAATCCTGAAATTGATAATTATCTCAATTCTTGTTGTCTGTTTGTTTTTGTGGATCTACGTCCCAGTTCAGTTTTGAATGTTCTAAGACCCGAAGCCAGAGTAAGCATTTCAAGCATTATATTACGTTTACTAGCACATTAATGTTAAATGGGATTCCCATAAAGAGAGTCGAGGCCTTTAAATATCTTGGAGTCGTAATAGACAGTAACATCTCTTGGTCAAGTCACATTGGCTACCTATGTAAGAAGGTCTCCTCGAGAATAGGCATCCTTAAACGCATAATGCCTTACCTTACTTTACCATCAGCCCAAACTGTGTACAAGACAACTATTCAACCTTTATTTGATTACTGCGGTGTAGTCTGGGGCTCATGTAGCGAGTCATCATTATTACGACTACAGAGACTGCAAAATCGTGCTGGAAGAGTCATCCTCTCAGTGGATAACTACACCCCATCTGCACTTGTACGTGGGAAACTCAACTGGTCGACGTTACAACAGAGAAGAAACTATGACAAAGCCATCCTTACGTATAAGTGCTTGAATAATCAGCTGGAAGGACTGGATACAAACTACTTACGTCACTCAGAAATACATAACTACAATACCAGAAAAAAGGATAATTTTTTCTTGCCTAAACCGAGAACTGAATATTTAAAACGAACTTTTAAGTATACTAGTATTGCTTTATGGAATTCACTTCCAAAAACCATACAAAACTCTGACTCAATAGTAAGTTTCAAAAGACGAGTCAGTGCTATATAGTATTATATTTACTGAGATTGAGCATTGACTGCAATTTTGATCTTGTGCGTTAGTTTTCTAATTTAACTGTATTTATCTAGTATCATGTATATTTTGATCTAATTTACATTGTAAATTTATTTATTGTTTTATATTGTATTTATTGATGTCAGGGGCAACAGGGAGAACAGTTATCTGATGGTGTTCCCTGGTTAAATAAAGCTATTATTTATTTATTTATTTAAGTCCAATTGTAAACACCCTCAGAGGTTATGCATAAAATCATTAAAAGAGTAATCGGTGGCGAAATCACTCTAACCTACTATTTTTTGGGACCGAAACATTTAGGTACTTAGAGAAGTGATCGAGAAACGTACCAAAATTGTCGAAGCGGCCGTGGCAGCAGAATCCATTCAACTCCGCATTCGGATGAGGGAGTTAGAACGAGAAAACAGGGAACTACAAAGAAATGCGAGGACTATGCATGCTACTCTCAAGGAAATTCTAAGAGAAAAGAATGAAAAGGTAAGTAAATAGTTCGTAGCTCAAAAAAAGACATTCAAGAATAACCATTATGTAAGAAGTCCATAAGCGCCAAAAGACTTGAGCGTCCAGAATTGCGGTCTTCTTGTCTTCAACTATACAACTTGTCTATGCCAGTCGATTTGCCCACCGTGCTGACGTCCTGTCTTTCTTGTCCCTAATTGTTTATTATTTCAACGGGAACTTAATTTCGCGAAAATGGAACGAGTACACTTATAGGGACTTAAATTTCACGATTTGTTCTAAAGTGCATGCATTATTAGGGAACTAAATTGTCAAAGTACTGGTCTCTATTAACAAATAGTCTCATAATTGATACGACTTATATTACATCTAAAAACCACATAACAGGTAAAAAAATGTACAGTTTGGCACATTGGTTTGCAACGAAGTACTGATAGCTACACAAGAGTACTACATTCACCGCTGAATTGCTCTTACAGCTGAATGACATTATCTATTTCTTTACTGATGGGTCCTCATAGGAGCCCAAATATATTAAAGACTTGTATAGCAGGGCTTTAAATTTCGTGTTTTCGAAAGAACCTCTTTTCGCGGGACTTCGATTTCGTCATTTTTTTGAAAATCGCGAAATTCGCGAAATTTAAGTCCCTCGAATATTAATAACACGGTTTGAAAAGTCCAGGTTATTACTTCACTCAGTATCAATTTTGGAAATTTACTATTAAGTCGTGGTTACCTTCTAATCCATGGGTAGACTTAGCTTGGCAATTCACAATACAAAATTACTTCATTTTAATAGATCTCGTCAATCCCCTCCTTTCATCACAGTTTATATTCATCAGGAGCCCCCGTCGAGTTGTCCGCCCAAATTGGATATCATTTTCAGTAAAAATTCCTAGAAAATCGATTATAGTCCCTGCTGTCTTAATAATTAGGGGTTCTGACTCGAAGCCGTGAGAGGTGACTAGGTTTTTTCCCTATTTATGGGGAGATGTGCTGTGGTTGGTTATCTGCACATAATCAAATTTTGTCGCGAAGAACTTTGTGGTTTTATCTAGTTGGCCATCTTGGCACAAGGTCAGCGGAACAATTCACAGGCAAATTAGTTCAACTACTATCATCATCGGGTTTTTTTTTTCATATTCTTAGATCAATTTTAAAATAGCTTAGTGCAAATGAGACATTTTCATTTCGGATCGTTTTAATAACATCGAAATTTTTCCGTGGGACAATTTTTCGTATTAGCGATATTGGACGATCTAACCCTCGGCTCTTACTCCTCATTTAGTTAGCAAAGGTGCTATACAGTTTGTCGATAATAGATTAAACACCCCAACAGAACTGAGATAACCAAAAGAAGCATTTTACATCCAATCCAAACGACGAGCGGCTCTGATAGCTGTAGAGGCATCTTTCCAAGTTCCTTAGCTAGCAAGTAAATCATTTTCAGATTTCTTGCTGTGCGAGAATTCTGCCACTGTTCACCGGATAAACCGCTGTCCAGTTGAGGAGATGAGCTAAAATGTCGACATTTACTTTTATTCAGGGAAGAGGAAGTCATCAGACTCCGATGTTTCAAAGCCTCAATAACATCTGTTCCTTCTGGATAAGAGCTATACATATCCACGATCGTTCGGTTTATGTCACCAACTGGATAGCGTCATCAAACGTTTGAACACCTGGAGACTGAACTAATGTTATTTTATTTTAGGTGGAAGAGGGAAAAATATCTCGTGGCCTCCAAGTCAGCTTGTCTAAGGTAGGCCTGTTTGCTTGCTTGTTCGAGTAATTATGCCTGTATTGTGTTATTGACTTGAGTTTTGAAGTTGAAGTTAAAAAGTCTTCCTTATCTCAGAACTCAGAAAGAGAGGGGACATAGACCCCGGTGGTGTGGTCGACATTTGTAAAAGTTTGATTGCAATCAATTAATCACTTAATAAATAGGAGAATTGATGTAAAGCGCCTTTGAATATATCCATATAAAAAAGAGCGCTATACAAGTTCATTATCATTAACCCACGATTATTATTTCGGACGTTCTACTAGCTATAGCTTAGCTTATAAAATAGCTTATAGGGGACTTTGGGGAGCAAGATTATTGAACTATGCTCATAGGAGAAACATTCCGCATACTGCTTGGATTTTAATTTCATTGTGAATGAATTGTGAAATAATGAAAGTGGTATATGTTGAGCTTGAAGAATGAATGGAAGATATAATTTCAAACATGTCGTATAAAATTTGCTTAAAAAACGGGCTGGTTCCTGCGTGCTCAATATTTCATGTAATTGTTTTCATCTGCTTTCACAGAATCCAGAGGTACATGCTACAACACAAACACCTACAGAGATATCAACGAAAATACCCTTTGCAGAAGAGACAATTAACCGTACCAAAACTATGCCCTTTGTCACTGTCGTCAGCGGTGTTACAGCTAACGCAGTTGCTTCAGTATCGAATCCAAAGTCAAATGCGGAACTATTTTATCAGACGAATCTCCTTGCAACTAAAATACAAACATCCGCAGGTATTGCGACCGGCACTAATGTTGTCTATGCTGTGAGATCAAGACCAGCACATCCATTGACAGAACATTTAACAAGTTCTGGAGACAGCAGCAATAAACATCAACACGACAAAGTTCATGTACCACACCTGAGAAACGAAACATATCACCCGAAAAAAAATGAACAGTCCTCGCATCCTTACTGTCCCATTGCCATTCATGGAACGAATAATCAACAAGTACAAAATCAGACGTCACGTACCACGCCGTCTTTCCAATCTTCAGCACACCGTCAATTATCAGTGACACGACAACAAGGATATCATCAACAACAACATATTTTACGGCAACAATTGATTCAATCACATGAACAACGAATGCGTGTTCCAGTAAAATTACATCATCAGCCGAAAGAAGAGCATCAACAACAACAAATCCTTCAGCCGCCACAGTCTCTCTTGGTGCAGCAACAAACTCACCAGGTGTCAGGAAACCCATTTAAATCGAGGGATCACCTTCAACAACAGCACAAACAACAGCACGGAGCGGTGTTACTGCATCTGCAAAAGCAACAGGATCCACAGAGCCAAGCAGCCGAATTGCCAAAACACTTATTTCTTCCGCCCACGGCTTTCACTCAACCACCAACAACACAGCCAAACTCTTCCCGTGCTGTCATGCACATACAGCATACCAAAGCATCAGACCAGAAACAATCAATTGTGCCTTCCAATTCGCTTCGACAAGAAAGACTTCCTCTATCAACCCCAACAGCTTCTGATCGGGGAAATTCAACTGAAATCGGCCACCATCACGTTACAAATCCCCAGCATGCTGAAGCAGCAAATGAGTCTGGGCATCCACTGGGCTGGGAAAGGGCAAGGTCAAATCATTCAACTAATAATGAGTGTTATAAAGATCAGCTGGTCGCGAGCAGGTTACAACCAACTTCGAAAGGACTACAAACGATTCAGACGAGACAATTATCTAATACGATTGGCAGCCCAGTTGTTGCTCGCAAGTTGCTTGTATCGCCTGGAGACAGTGTTGTGAAGAGTAAATGGATCTTTCAGGATACTGAGGTTCCACCTGGTGTCCGAGTTTGCCGACCTTCACCAGAATATTTTATCCGCCAGCAACAACTTCGACAGTCGGAAACCCATCAAGCGGAGCAGACATGGCAGCAGTTTACTCAGCTTCAGACTAATGTTCAGCGTCTTTCCCACGCAGAGCAAGTAGTCAATGGAACTTTGGAAGAGCGGGTTTGTGGAAGTAAAGGACACAAAAGACCACCAGTTCAATCACAGAGGGTTTCTTCCACAGACATTCTCAGGACTAGTAATCCCCAGGATAGTGAAAAAACAAAGAACATACCAACCGCTTCAAATGCGGTTACTAAGCCGGGACATTCCATATCAGAGTCGTCTTCCAACACAGTCGTTTCAATCCAACAGGAAAGCAGTAATCCAGTAAAGCCCCTACCTAAACCGTCTGCCTCAATTTCTGTAATGCAAGGCGGTATTGTTATTTCTTGGAATATGACAGATGTGGACAGTTCAGTAAAAATTGACAATTACGAACTGTTTGCTTGTCAAGATCCAACAGGAAGTGGCAAGTTACCTATCATGTGGAAGAAAATAGGTATCGTTAAAGCCCTACCTCTTCCCATGGCGTGTACGCTGACTCAGTTTTCTTCAGACAGCAAGTACTATTTTGCTGTTCGAGCAGTCGACGAACATGAACGAGCTGGTCCATTCAGCGATGCTTGCACGGTTACATTGACTCCTTCTTCTTGAACAAGTGACAAGCATTAAGTAGTTAGCGCTGGGCCTGCCGAGCTTGAACATTTTTATCCTATTTGTTTCTTGACGATTACATGCGCAGATTGTAAAATGAACTCATTGAACGGTTTCCATTCACTGTCAGAGATTGTTAGTCATTTTCTGTTTTTGGTAGAGGGTAGGGTTAGTTTATTGCTTACGTGTAGCATAATTACGGCCAATACAATTACATACGGACATCTTGATCCAGAAACCAAGATTCTGGATTTGCTTTGTAAGTAAGACCTTAAATCACAGAGGACAGAGTGAGTGTATCTCAATGTTTCATTTTTGTCTACCCTACATAAACCCATCGTCTTTATGAAGCACATCGCATGTTATTTTTGAAATAAACGAAATCTTAATGGAAGCAAATAATTTTTCAGTTTGAATAAAAGAGTTAAAGTTGTTGCTATACGGTATACCGAGCTGTAGCAAAGTTATAAAAATGATACGAAATTTCTCTCGAAATTTCTTAAGCACTCTAAAAGCTAGAGTAGCACTGAGCTTCCGTTCGTGCTACTCTTACGCTTTTTTCGTGCTTAGCAACCTCCCGCGTGCACAATGACTCGATAGATGCACGCTACCTATGAGCAATTTCTTAACTGAAAGCTCTAAGAATTGATAGTAACTATGACAGTGGGCACGTTTTCGTCGACGGCTGTTAAGATTGTATGACCTGAGAATCGATAGGGAATATTTTCCGACGTTGAGAGTATTAAAGTGTGTTCAAATCAATGTTAAAGTTCTTCGTACTTATGTGGTGTCGCTAGAGTATGGTGCTGGTACAGCAGTATCCCAAAGACAACTTCCATTTAAAGCACCGTTAACACGTTGACCCAAACAAAAGTAAGTTACGGACACAAAAACGTAACACAATAAATGTCAAAATGCGATGATAAGTATAAGGAAGCTCACGATCCGCGGGCTCACTGATGGTCAATGTGCGAAAAAATGCGTCAAGAGCCCTTTGAAAGATCATGGGTAACGACCGATCACAATGCGCCGATTAGATGCACGTAAAAAGACAATATTGCTTAATCCGCTTGAATGTTAAGGATATTTATCACCTGCCACTGCGTAAAAATTCTCATAACATAAGGGTCATCTTAAGTTATTCTCAAAACGTTTCACGAGGAGGGCAAAAGAGGGATACTTACCTTATATTAACCACACATTATTAATAGAAGAACAACAAAGTGAAGACTCAGTGAGGGGAGTGGAGTTGTTTTCTATAACCTGAGGACAACAAGGGAGCGAGGTTGGCTCCTCTACCAGAATTTTCTTCTCGAAACGTATGAAAATGACTCTTACAATGATGATGTGTTCTATGTAACATGGTTTATAATTAGAGGGCTAATTGGCAAAGATGAAATTTTTACTTCAGTTGTATAACCGAGTTAATGAATGGATGACTGACTGACCAGTGTGCTCTTGTAAACTGCTTTGATATCAATGTTGTCACTAATCACCTCTCTTAATCTACAGAGGTGGCAAAAAATTGGAATTCGTCCTGTACTTCCATAATAGCAGTTAGGAATAGCAGTTAGGAAGGAAGTAGGCACATCTTACTCGGTTACGATTTTCAAATCTCAAAAAAAGCCATTGAGATGAAGATCAAGTTCCAAGAATGAATATTATCACCAGAAGCAAGAAGGCGTTTTTATGGAGTAAAGTGACTTTTATCACTGAATAACAATTCTCTGAAGAAAATCGTTGGGTAAGAAACTTTTGCCATTTGGTTTTTCAGAGTTTAATTCCTGTCGTCACCGCTTCACCGCAGCCAGGTATGCGACTTGTGACGTCAGAAATCAAGAACCGGTCAAACCACCTGTTAAAATCACCTATTGCAGATTCTCTTCATTCCTATGACTTAAACAACAGTTTTTTTTCTTGAAATCTGCTTTACCTTAAGAAACGACTAAGGCGTCATTCAAAGTCACTTTTATATATTTCTTTGAATTAGTAAAATCATTGAATTTCAAGCAGAGTGGAAAGGAAGAATCCCCAAGATTGTCAGCTTGTAAGGTTAGTTACCACCTAGTAAGTAGACTTAAATAAAGCGCATTTCGAGGTTAGTTTCAGGTGATCGATCTTACTTTGAGTTCCCCGATGTAAAGCCCGTATGTTTTACTGTATTTTAATGTTTTAATAATCCTAATCAGAACCGATCGTAACCCTTAGTAGCTGTAAAGGAAGCAATAGACTATGCTACAAAAGTTGAACAAAGCTAGAATGAGAAGCTTGTTTGCCTTCTTACTTTCTGGTTATTTGTTTCGCTGTCGAAACTTTAAATGCTGAAATTAGCTTAAAAAAGAAATATAGTGGCATCGTGCGATGGATTAGATTTCAAATATCGTACAAGTAGAACATCCTTTCATCCTTTCTGGCTGTACTCGGTTAACGTTTATTTATCTAGTTGCAGTTCTTAATATAAATTTTTTCCACATGACTTGAGTATCATTGACACATTCTCTCGTTTAAGAACTGGATAAATAAACATTGAACGATCTTGCAACGATTTTACACTCCTACGCAATGTAACATAGTTAAATTGTCAGTAAAATACAATTTCCCGAAATATAAACAACACTTGGTCTTTTAACCACTACTTAATGAAAACACAGGACCCATTACAGACAAAATCTACGTTTATCGACATTAAATAAAGCTCATTTTGAATATGAAAACCCTTGTAAAAGTAGAAAGCATTTACAAGAAAGTATTAAAATTCCGTCTCAAAGTTTCGTACACTGTTAATGTTGAGAGTTCATGGCGGTTGCAACCTTTATCAGCCGTGTCACAGTTAACTAAAGCAATGATACATATGCTGTCTGTAATTGCAACTTTCACCAGGGTGAATCCGTCCACGTTGCATAATACCTAAAATAAATGATATCATTTTGATTGTAGACGATCAGCTTCTACGAGCACGAGCACAACGCGCTAACGCACACAAATGGTCACCATGAACTTAACCTGTGCGTTACTGATAACAACTGGTCTTTTATTTGTCTTATTTTGAGCCACCTGATCATGTTCAATCAAGTGCAGCAGCGTGTGTCAGTCTCACTGAGGTGATATTTCTCCTTTTAGGAAGAGGAATATGAAGGGAGGGGGAGACGTAAGGAGGCGATTGTCATTGTTATCCATTATGGTCTACACGTGGTCATTGGTTAATTCAGGTAACTTCACGTCAACATTTGGAGCGGCGGTTAGAAAGGGCAAACAATGTGCACTTGTTCGTTATTTGTTTGATAAATGCATGAAATGGAGACAAAAGCGTAAAATAATGTAAATTTAACAACCTTGTTAAATCTATGATATTTTGATCTGTGGTAACTCCTATACAGCTGTTGTTTACTTGCTCTTTTTAAGAAATAGTTTTATTGGTCGAGGCATAACGAATTGGTTACTATCAGTCATATAAAAACTGAGCTCGTCCCACTTTACTGAGGGTGCATATTTTTATAATTTCTTCAAGCTTCTAATAACAACGTGGTTCAACCACTAACAATGAGAAAATACTCACGACTAAGTGCTGATGCCACCATGTGAAGAATCTATTAGCAGCCTCAAATAAACAAAATACAAACCAAGAATACGGTCTACTCTGAATGCACACTGATGCGTCCAATAAGGCATTAGTTCAAACATGGAAAATGGTGTGAAATCTAGATCTTTCGAACAACTCTTTCATGTGTGCCCGACTCGAGAGCAGTGAAGGTGAGCGAGATCATGCGATGTGAGTCGCTACCTACGTTGGCAAGGCGGGACGATCTTCCGTTTCCTTCTTGGCTTTTCCCTCGCGTTCTGCTGAAATACGCTTTTGGCATGTAATAAGCCTTCTCTTAACCAAAGATGAGATTGAGATTACTATATATTCCTCGCTTTTTTGTGAGCAAATAACTGCAAACAGGAATCTGGCTAATTTCAAGCCATCTTGACTTCACGCATGGTCAACAGCCCTTACATAAAATTATATATCTTAATCTACTAGTTGGGAAAAAATGACCTTAAAACCTTAACTCTCCATTTTTGCACATTTTCAGCGCCGTTTGATGTTCTTGTCGCACGTGGTAAGTACGACTACATTAGGCCTTAATGTTAAAGACTCTAATGTGACTGCAGGGAAAAACGTGCAGGGTGGATTTCAGCTCAGTTTTAAATACTGTGTTAGAGGTTAAATATCATGAAAATTCCGTTTTTGTCGATCGAAAAAACGCCATAGGTAAGAAGCAGTATTTAGACATTACCTTTTACAACATAGCTTTGGGAAAGCGCGGTCTTTCATTGGATAATTTGCGCGATCCATTCTGCCATGGGCTACATGCTGACGTCAGATTGTGAAGTTATGTAGTCTTAAGTTATAAAAGAGATGGTAATGCAGCAGCTGTGCAACCATCGAGTTATGGACGCACTTGGGAGGTTTGCTAAGCACGAGAGAAGCGTAAGGTATCTCTAGCTTCGTCGCTGCGCTTTTACCATTTCTTCATTCATGCTATTCTGTTCATTTATTACTTTTCAGAACTGTCTGTTCGTCTCCACAAAAGGCAGGCTACAAGTGAAGGTAAGGTACCAATAGCCTTCACTGATTTTTTGTGATTTTCGCCGGGGATACCATTAAAATACGGCATTTGATCTTGATTGATTTGAGGATGCCTTTGTGCTTTTCACAGGATATCCAGGATATGTGGCTTCCTCACCTCAGAACCTTCCTAATCAGTATATTGCCTCACAGTATGGAATTAAATCCTCAAGTATGTAACTTTTGCTGGGTGGCTTTTTATTGATATGACTACTTGTAATCACACATGCATTCTCTTTTCAAATAAACGGATCCACCTTTCCAACGGAATCCTGCCCACAGGTGCCACAGCTGTCAATGTTGCTAATGTGTAAGTAACTTCCGGATTGTAATTGATTTTCATGAGATCTGTGCTGCTGACTATTCCATGCAGATAGGTCATAGGAATGATAAAACTGGTATGAAGTCACTGGCAATATGGCTGTGTTCATACGTAGGGAACGTATGCTGTGGAAAAACCTATGAAAAAAACTTTTCTGTTCGTTTTACTGCATTGCTTTAATGCAGGCGCATTTCATAATTTTTTAGTACACGTGAAAACTTTTCAGCTGTTTCTCTTTCCTTACAACAGACACCGTCACAATGTCAAGCTACAATGACCAAGATAACATTGCTGCATCGTCTACCACAATTCCATACGGACAACAGCAACTAGCAACCCAAGCAAACGCAGAAGCTAGCAACCAACTACCATTATTGAACTACTCATCGAGTACCAACAGTTCAAACATTCATCCGAACGGCAGTACCCCCCTTGAATTAATTATCGCGGAGACGCAAGCAGCTAACAACAAGTCCAACAACACCTATCCATCAGAAATGGCAATGGAAACACATTTATCAAACACATCAGCGGACAGTTACCCTGTTTACTACGTAACAGGTGATGTGAACCTGGATAAGGAAGCTCAATCTTCGCAGCTTCCAGCTAACGCGACCAGTAACTCTTCACTGCCGACATCTTCACTCAACAATGCATCTCAAACTAATGAGACTGCTCCCTATCCTGTTTACTATGTTGGCCGCGGTTATAACAACCACACTCCTGAGGGCACGGCAAAGAACCGTACCACTGAATCTCCCGCAAACTTAACAATGGAAACATCCAAAGACACAAATGCCTCTAGCTACCCCATATACTACCTGAGCACCCCAGCAGCGCCACAGTCAGGAAACTTTACTCATGGTGAAAACACAGACATTGAACCCAATAACAACACTGGAGTAACTAACTCTCCTATTTTATACACGTATGTTAACAGGACATCGGGATACGAATCGCCTTCCACTGGATCTCCTCCTCTTTATGTAGGTACGAACACATCATCTCCTCTACAAGCACCAGCAAGTCCAAACAGCAATTCCTATTCAACAGCTGTTCCCACAGCGTCATCAACAAACTCACCACAACCGACAACATACGCCAATAATTACACGGCTACTATACTATCTCAAACGTCCTCCCAAAGAAGCAGTGAAACCCCATACCCACCATCGTATTCCATACCAATGGGAAACAGCTCTTATTTTGCAAGCAACGCACCTCCAGCTGACTACCAGTCCTACAGTGCAACATCAAGCCCACCAGCATCGCTTGCTCCTCAAAAGGAATATGGCTCTTATAGCAATCCTCCCTATTCTCCACCCTCGGTACCACACCCCCAGGAAGCTTCCAATTCCTATTATCCAGCATCCACAACAGCTCAAACCACGTCTCCCACATACCAATCGGCAGCTTTTCCGTCCAATTTGCCATCTACAGCGCAAGCATCACAGGCGGCCAGTTATTACACAGGTTCCACCACAGCTCCAGGTACCTACCCAGCCACCGGTGCGGCATTGTCCTCTTCCCAAGCAGGGATAACACAAGCTTCTTCTTCTACTTACCTCAGTCCATCGCCTGCTCCTATCCAACCCACCAACATTTCCAATCCTTCAGTTTCTCCACCATCTCCCCCGGCTCCTGTAATTCCTTCCAAGTTAGATTTGGCATACGAAAACGCATCGTATATCATCGCATCACCCCCTGCATCGCCAGCGGTACTTTTTCTACCGTCTCCTTCTTTCCCTTTGTCTGAGGGTTTCCCTGAATCGCCAGAGGCCGAAGGGCGCTCAAATACCACTTCAAACGAAACGATGACAACAAATGTCACTATTTCAGGAACAACAACACCCACCAACAACTTGGCCACAAATATGAGCAACGTCAGCAGTCTTGTAACATCAACCATTTCACCACACAAGCAAGTAAATGTCTCAGAGCAGGCTCCTATAGGAGTTAACAATACAATAACTGGATTACCCTCAGTAAATATTGTAATGGGAATTATGCCTAATATTTCGATTAGCACGACGACTGCCCAGACAGCAACACACAACGCTACATCAACCCCCTCAAAGGTCGCAAACATTTCCTTACCAACTCCAATGGGAGTTCAGCCTCCTACGACTACGAACCAGTCCCTTGAATCTATTCCTTCTAACATCACCGCCGTTAATAATAATCTTCCAAGTAAACAAGGGCCTGGCTCTTCATCTCAACCGCCATCACTGGCTACAGCACTGCCCAAGATCCCTGACACACCAGTTCCATCCACACCCCTGAGTAATAAACCCCCTGGAGCAGCAATAAGCAACATAACTACAGCTGAAGTGATACTCTCCAATGTAACGATGGGAAATACCTCCAGTTCTGTGCATGGTCCGACTACTCTGAATTCCTCTGTGGAGATAACTCCACAGCAGCCTCATATCCTTCAGACAACTAAGCCTCCTCCAACAGTTTACAAAGCGTTAATAACAACACCAACAACTCCACCACCTCCAGTTTTTTACCAAACCAAAGCTCCACCAAATTCAAAGTCAAGATCAAGAAAGCTAGGCTTTGGAGACAAGTACTTAGGTAAGTAGAAAGATTTTGCTGATTATGTAAACATGGAAATTGAGGCTTTTTGATGCAATACATGTTGATGAAATGGTAAGCAAGAAATGTACATTCTGTCTTTTGTTTAGTTGGTCTTGCTTTGTAACTTACATATGGTCTAAATAGTAACAGCATCTATTGTCAAAATGGGTTGAACACAGGAGAAAACCAAATGCGTGTCGCTATGTCTGTTCTCTACGGCTCAGCTGAAAACAAATTAATTTTTTTTTGAAGTTGGGCAAATCTTATTCTACCTTAGGAGTGACTAATCAGGATCAATTTTTTAATCCCCTGTTACTTCACCTGAAATTTGGACTTTTATTGGTAAGATGGACGCTAGCAAGTCTTTTGACCCATACAGTGTACCTGTTATTATTTTGAAAACCATTAGGGACTATGTATCCAAGCCTCTTGCATTTTTAGTTAACGATTCCTTTGTTACTGGTAATCTTCCTGAGAAATTAAAATGAGCGATGATTACTCCTGTTTTTAAGAGGGGCTCAAGATTTGACTTAGACAATTATAGACCAATTTCTGTTCTTTCCAACTTAAGTAAATTATTTGAAAAATCTATGTATCATCGCCTCTACAATTATTTGAATGAACTTAAAAGTACTTTATCCACTTCAGTTTGGTTTCAGAGCACACTTTTCGATTACCGATGCTCTTGTTTCTATCGCTGAATCTATTTGCCAGTAATAATGAATTTGGCTGTGGTATTTTTATAGCCTTGAAAAAATTTGATACTGTTTATCATGCAATCCTATTAACTAAGCTTAACCATTATGGAATAAGAGATGTTTTGCTTGATTGTTTTAAATCTTTCTCATCCCAAAGAGAACTATTTGTAAATGTTAATGGTCATATCTCACTTTCCTTACCTGTGACTTGTGGTGTTCTACAAGGATCTGTTCTAGGACCCCTTTTATTCTTATTATATTTAAATGATTTGCCAACTACTTCTAGCTTACTAACATTTCATCTATTTGCTAATGATACTAACCTTTATTTTTTTAGCAAAACCCTTAGTTACCTTGAAGCAGCCCTAAATCATGAACTAAAATCTGTTGCCGAATGGATGGAATATAATAAATTAGCACTTAGTATCTCTAAAACTAATTTTATTCTTTTTCATTCCAGTAAACTTAGACCTAATCAATGATTACTTAGGGACTTGATGGGTTCGAATCTCGTTCAGGCCTGAATTTTTTTCAGGCTTTAATTTCACAGCAGCTTAAGTTGTGTACATAACTGCGATGGTCAATTAATGCCATTACATATCACTCCGCAGTTCAAATATATGGTCTTTCATATTCATTTGGATCATTCTTCTCCATCTACGGGTATATTACGAACTCACAATATGGTAAGCTCCCATTTGGCTTGATAGCTCAGTTGGTAGAGCACTGCTCCGGTATCGCAGAGGTCATGGGTTCGAATCCCGTTCAGGCCTGAACTTTTTTCTTTTTTTTTTCTTCCTTCAGGCTTTAAGTTCACAGCAGCTTAAGTTGTGTACATAACTGCGATGGTCAATTAATGCCATTACATTTCACTCCACAGTTCAAATATATGGAATTTCATATATTCATTTGCATTATTCTTCTCCATCTACGGGTATATTACGAACTCACAATATGACAAGCACCCAGCTGCTTAAGTTGTATACATAACTGCGATGATGAATTAATGTCATTACTTAAAACTAATCAGTCAGTAGGAATAAAAATTGATGATTCACCTATTAAACAAGTTGACTCTGCTAAGTACCTAGGCATAACATTTGATTCCAACTTAACATGGAAAAGTCATATTAATGAGCTTTGTTTGAAACTATCAAAAACAGTATAACAAACATATTCTTGTCATGAGTTTTATTACTCTCTTATCTATCCTTTCCTCACTTATGGTGTCCATGTCTGAGGTTTAACCTTTCCCTCATTTCTAACACAATATTATTTATTATCCAAAAAAAGGCAATCAGAATAATATCTTTCTCTGAACCAAAAATCCCATTTTGAGCCTCTGTTCAAATCTCTCAATCTACTTAAGCTTGATGATATTATTGAATCAGAAATTTTTTCTTTTGTTTAACAGTGGTCACGTAGCCTGTTATCCTCCTGTTTCAGTGAATATTTCAAATTTACATCTTCTGTTCATTCCTATTCAACGAGGCTATCATGTAATAGAAATCTTTATGAAGCATCAGTTAATACCACCCAATATGGCTTACGTATATGCTCCCAAAAATTCACTGGTCCTCGCCTTTCGAATTCCTTACCTACAAGTATAACTAATGTAAATTCTGTTAGAGTATTTCGAAAAACCCTCAAAAGCCGTATGCTTAATAGTTATTCTAATTAATTATCAACCTTAGAGCATGAAGAAATACTTTTTATAAAAAAATATGTTTTTAATTCTGTCCTTATATTAACTGTATTTTATTTTTGGGGTCATCCACTAGATTAGTGTTTGCTATTTGGATGATCCCAACTCGCTCCCTATTTTGTTGTTACAATTTCTTCTTTTATTCCTCAGCTGTACTCAGTACTCAGTTTAGCTGCCTATGTGAATTTAACCTATATATCATGTGAAACTGGGCTTATCTTATCTTAGCTGGTGAAATTTGCCTGTTTCATATGCTTTCATTGTTCCTTTTTTTTCCTGAAAATCAATTGACTTTCTTGTACATTTAACAACCTTTCCTTATTTTGCTTATTTATTTATTTTATTTTTTTTTTTTTGCAGCCTCACAAAATCAGCGAGCACGACATAGAAACGTCATGTTTGATGGCATTGGCGGAGATAGCATGTGTAAGTCTAATGAACAATTTTCGGCTTTTATCCAGCAGGGTTTAATATTCTTGAGGCCAATGGTGCACTCTGCAATGATCAATGCAGAGGGAATGATACGCTTACTTTAAGATCACATATTAGACCACGTGGGCGAGGCTTTACTGACCAAGCGTGAGGTCAAGATCGTTGCATATCGGCGAAGTTCTTTTCGGGTTTTTATTGACCGCGACGTAGTCGAGGTAAACTTGATAAAAATGCAAGAAAGGAGAACGACGCCAATGTCGAGTCATCCTGACTGATCAAGCTTGATAAAGAAAGGATTTATTATACGGCCATTTGTTTTGTTCCCAGGCCAAAGCGGGAAATCCCGAATGGGCAAGGTAGGCCAACCTTGCCCTCTCGGGTAGCCAATTGGAAATCAAGATTCGCCATATCTTTCCCGTTCGCGGAACCAGCCATATAATAAAATAATATGCGTTATTGACAAAGCTTGAGGTCGAGATTTCTGGATATTGGCCATGTTCTTTTTTTCCGTTTTTGATAAAAACGCAAAAAAAAAGGAACGAGTCCAATAACCACCAAACCTGACCAAACAAGTTTGGACAATAAAGGATTTATCGTATGGCCAAAAGATTACACCCGGCATTAAGATAAAAATGACTTGTTTTGACTGATTTTATGACGTATGGTTGCTGTGTTTTGTGGAGAAGGGTTTTTTTTATCTTGTAAAAAGAAGACCTCAAGCATTTGGCTTGTTTAACGGGGCAACAGGCTAATCTTGAACGGGCAAAAATAGTCCTCTCCGCTAGCTAATCAATACTTAGGATTCTCTTTATCTTGTCACTTCGCGGAACCAGCCAGGTAATAAGATTTTATTCACTAACACATCTTATTTTAAACCGCGTGTGATATAAAACATAATTGACGCCAGATCTCAGATATCGTTTCCTAGTAACAATTATTGTTGCTATGATCAGTTCAGAAATAAAGTACTCCATCTCAAGAGATGGAGTAACAATAGAGTGACTTATATGCAAATATGAAGTGCTTTCAAGAAGTCCTCAGTAGTAATTGGAAGTGTCAATTAAATAAACATTAAATTGTTGCGAAACGCAAAGAAAAACTGCCCATCTTAAGAGTTTTAATTATTATCTTGCAGCGTTCAGCCGCTACCAAGTCCTAAGTCAACAAGAGGTTTTCTTCCCCAGAAATGTCAATCATTTGGGAAGAAAAAGGAGGAGTATTCCAAGAGAATGAAGCATTTGCATGGGAAGAATAGACAAAGCTACATATGAACTTCCCCTAAAGATATAGCCTCCAGCATGATGTAAATTGACACTTTGTAAATACTACTGCATACCATTCTCAGATGTTTTCGTTGCGTCTTAAGTCCACATTACCTGATTGTGAAACTCTGGCGGGGAACATAAGACCATAATCTCTTTGTTTGATTAAAAAAGGTTCGGACAAAAAAAAAGCGGTAGCTCATGGCTAGGATCAAAGAATCTGAAATCGCGCTTGCAATACAAGCTCTCTATGGTTTTCGCTTTGACTCTGCACCTGGTTGCATGCACCAACGCGCGTGAGTGAAGAATTTTGTTGCTTATGGACAGAAACGTGGCAAAGAAGTAGCAGTATTGCTGTCTGTAGAAACAATTTATACAAAGTGGGAATTCTGCTCCATAACGAACTTCACATCTTGACATAGAGGAAATATATAGCTGGCTACGGGTAGGCTTAACCCTGTCACTGCCAAGATGGAGTATAAACTCTCCTGAGCAGACGCTGTACAGTTTCTTATGTTCTAGTTAGGAGAACTTGGTGGTTGATGGATTTAGCATCCTTGATTTGATCATGTTCTCAATTCTTATAATCTGTTAGTGTGGTAGTGTATTGGAATGATAGGAAGAATTTATGCATGGGCTACCTGTGGCATTGAAAGGGTTTAAACATGCCCAGGCTACCTGTTCCTACTTTGCACTTGCTTGCACATACATTCAGAAAAGAAGGAAAGATTCGAAATATGAAAATTTCTAATTTTTTTTTCCATTAAAACTCTAAATTTCTCTCATTCAGATGATGTTGTGTGTAGACGTTCGGTAGGCTTAGCTTATCCTACAGGTCCGCTTTATGTCGATTTTATTTAATATATTATATTTTATATAATTAATGTACTTACTCGCGACTATAAATAACTCATCCCTGCAAGTGTAGGCTTGCCACTACGTTTACCTAAGGGTTGTATGAAAACTACTCGTGTATCCATCATTCTCCTGACACCATTGGCACCCATCGAGATCATACAACCTGAAAACCATTCTCTGGCAGAAATTCAGTACTTCTTTGTAACTCGGGCGGATCACATACTATAGTTGTACACTTATTAACTCTGAAAATATAGGGTCAGAAACTGGTCGTACTTGCCAATAACTTAATGTTAAAGCTGATCTCACTGCTTGGGTATTCGTGGACCTGCGAACGTGATGAGAGGTTGCTCCTAATTTTTGTTCTTCCCTATATGAAGATCTTATTGGAAATGACAAAGGTGTTTATTGATAGATAAAGCTCTCTGTTCTATTCCTGTTATTGCTGCAGTCAGCAGTATAGCTAGTGAGGATGGATAAACCATCTCGTATCGGCCTTTCAGCGCTTTTTTTTTTCTCAGGGTGCTTGCTTGTCGGAAAACAGACAGTCTCAGGAGCCCATTAATGGGCTACTGACAGTCTCTATCGCTAGGGATCAACAAAATCAAAAGCAAACATCTTTTTTTGAATTTAGTCTTTTAGATATTCTGGTTGATTCAGACTCGGTAACAGCGAGGTTACTAACCTTCCTAAGTATGGCCGTTGTGGATACCCCTTTTTAAACACTGGTGTGAGTATAATAGTGTAGTTATTTGTGAACATGATTTTTTTTAGTATCAGCCGAAAACGAAGAGGATTTAGGCTGTTGCTGTTGCCGGCCGAGGAAGGAAGAACGCAGTTTGCACGCTCGCGAACAAAAACTACACATCCAATATGGTGGACAAAGCGAACCTCGTGCTTTTTATTATCTTACCCAAGATACTTAGCGACTTAAAATTTGCAGGGGAGGGAGGGGTGGTGTTAATGTATTCTAGTCTTCTTTATCCTCAACATTTCCTCAAAAGAGACAAAGCAAATGAAAAATCAGTGGGAAAAGAGAGATGATATTGGGTAAGTTCGAGTATCAGTGTTACTAATCGTTACTAACCAGGAGTGAATAAACACTGAAACAGTTACCTTATAGGAAAGTATAATTTGCTTTATTTGGTTGTCCACATGTTACAAACACGGTATGTACAGAATATCAGTTGTTTTCACGACTCCTGTCAGTCAAATCGAAGCTTCTTTTTCAGTAATTGCCTGCAGAAAAGAAAAACGAGCCTAGTTATCTATCCCTGTGGGTGGTCGTGCTGATGTAAACGAGACGTAATCAGATAGAAGTAAGTACAGTTCGTGTGAGCCGGTGGGGCGTGTTATCACTGCCCTTTTCTGGCTAAGTTCTTCCGAGGCGGATCGAATCCGTCTCCAGTACTGACGAATCGAGCTATTCAAACAACTATGCTTTAAGGGGGATTTTAGGTTAGCGTTATTTAGCGAATAAGAAAACGAGATGACTCTAGAGTTAACTAATTGACTACTGGCTGGTTTGGGCGGTAAAGAAACACCGAAAAAAAAATTGAAAACAGTTTTCTTACTGTGTTTCGTAGGTAGTTTCCTCGTCGTTTTGTGCTGCTCTCTTGTTATGGTGGACAAGGATGTGCTGTCGTGTCAGAACAGGGCTGCTGGAACCTACCCGCCGTTACAGTAATCAGCGAGGACAATATCAATTTTGAGAACAGAAATAAATATAAGAACGCATTTATTAAGGCCAATTTCTGATGGCTCTTCATTGTCACAAATTGGCTTTTCCCAGGAAACCAGTGAGAGGCGTTCCCTTATTAGAACAACGTGAAAGTAACCCGGCGCTTTTTGTGTCCTTACTTTGTAAGCCCCTTGACGACTATCTTTGTCGTCATTTTGCAGTTTGTTTTTGGCGAGTTTTACAAAAAAACTGACTACCATCTCAGCTGAGTTTACAAAAAAAAACCTTTTCAGTTGATGGAGATCAAACAGGACTTACGTAATGACGCAATAATCACAAATTAAATGAAATAGGAATGGTGATCCAAAAAGAAAGCCTGTTGAGGCAGAGACATAAAGTTCTTGCCTTACCATAAGGGTCTCCACCAACTGTATCAAAATACACGTTGCGATGCCGTGCAGCGTAGTTCAGGGCAGCTGAGATAATAAAAAATAAAGTCATTGTTATGGAAAAGATTATTATTTATCGCGGTGACTTCAATGATAATATAAATTAGTTCTATGGTCTCACGACGGAGTCACTTGGGTGGTGGTCGCGACGTTTCGACTGCTTACGGCTAGTCATCGCCTATAAAAGACTAGCAGCAAGCAGTCGAAACGTCGCTACTACCACCCAAGTGACTCCGTCGTGAGACCATAGAACTAATTTATATTATTATTATAATACAGTCCCGATACTTCGCGAGATATGATTGGTCCAAACAGCGTCCTTTATCAGAGTATAAAGGACGGTGATCGCGTCATTCCCCTGCTTTGCGCAGAGAAAAAAAATGGCGAAATTTTTTAGTTTACCAGCTTTTCGTTACATATTCTGACCGAGCTCGAACAAAGTATCCCTTACACTTAGACGAATGCGAAGATGAGGAGCTCTTAGGAAAATGTAGATATAGAGGCTGATTTAAACAGCTAACTCAGCACTTGTAAAAATGGGGAGTTAAATTAAGAAAAACAGGACGACATCAACCAGGAAACCATCAAACAATGGCGTTTTTGCAGGAAACAATAAAGCTGCCGTACAAAATACAGTTTGGTTGGTTTCATTGCCAAGCTATGCAAAACAAGACCATCTAAGATCGTAAGTCGGACAACAGGTAGACGTGCTGTTATGAGTGTTGACCACTTATGGTGCGGAGTGGTCCAAAAAAGAAATGCTAAGGGTACCAAGGTCCTGGTTTCCAACGTGGCATCTTTGTTGTCATTTCCTAGAGTTTCATCGCGAGGCACCTTGTCTTTTTGAAATGCTCTAGGCTTCTGTCACTCTGTCCACATTTTCTGTTCACTGGTAACTCGTTTGATTCTAGTGAGACATTCGCTAAATCATTTGATTCTTTTGCTATTTCCAGTTCGCGGAACGACCCGTTTTGAAATATACGCTCATTACACACGTCATCTTTTAGAGTGGGTCTACCGCGAACGGTGTGTGGGACTGCATGATATGTTTGAGCGTAGAAAAGATGACACCATTTGTTTTCGACATATTCGCCATCGACTTTGACATCGAAGAAAGAAGGTTGCGCCCGTATTACGTATCTGCGGTATTCCCCATTGCACGTGACTGCGATTTGCGATGAAACTCGAGTGTAAACCTATAGTCGGTTGCCCGACTAACAAGAACGTGAAATGAGCAACTTACTAGTCTTTTCCGCTGAAGACTCTGACATGACGATTGACGGCAAAAATTCGAAATGGAGTACTAACGGACCAAGTGGAAAATTCTACAGTTTCAAAGAAAAATGAAAACGATATGAAACTTGCCTACCGTCAACAGTACAAGAGGAAGACAATTTCATTTTTGCCACAGGTTCCGTACTCGGCGTTGTCGTCTTGGTTGCTTAATTTAACTCCCTTACATCGCAGTTAGTAAAAACAACAAACGGTACGGATTAAACACGCAGAAGTTTGCTTGTATGTCATCTCTCCACAACATTATCATTAAAGCAGAGACTAAAAGCACGAATGAAAACAGCAGTTCTCTCGTTGACATAAATTGAGCGTTGTCCATTCAGAGAACATGGCACACCGTCTGAAGTTTCAGCCACAAGCTAAGCAGTTCGTCTTGTTTGTTTTCTTCTGCTAAATTACACAAAAGGTTTTTTTCCACTCATAAAACAGAAAAAGTTTAAATTTTGTCTTCATGAGCCATAATTCCACTGGTTTTCGATTAACTTAAGACTTGAAAGTGTTTAAAAATATCTTGACTGAGCTGAAGAAATCTTGCGTTCAAGAACTTTTCAATGCTTTGCGTTCGAACTTTGATGGTTTGACAGCCTTTGTCTTTTAAACCAATGAGAGTGTTGGACGTATTTTTACAAACTCGTTGATTGGCTCAAATTGCTAAAAATCCCTACTTCTTTATTATCAAACAAATAAATAAGCCTCCACTGGGCTTTGTTCTGTCATAAAGCACTTAGGAGATGACGAGAGCACTCAAGAAGTAGGGAGAAACACTCGCCTGCGGCTCGTGTTTCCCCCTACACTTCTTTCGTGCTCTCGTCACCTCCTGCGTGCTTTATAACAGAACAAAGCCCTGTGGAGGCTTATTTATTTGTTAAACAAAGTCATTACTACATTTTACAGCAATTTAATCCCTTCACTCCCAGAAGTGACCAATATGCAAATAATCAATGCAATGTCCATAAATTAACACATGAGCAAGTCCTGAAATTACAAGCCTTAATAACTCAAGGGAGTAGAATTCAGTGATCTACCACCAAATTCTCCAAACGAACATAAAAGAAATGAAAGGGACCGGAGTTCCACATATATTTTACGCTACGAAGACTCAATTTAAGGATTGACTGATCTGCGAAAGTCAACGATAATCAAATTCTACGCTAACCTCTGGTATTCTAGAATCATTCTAACAATGACAGCCTTAGAGCATGAACTGACCGTATATAAGTTGCCTGCAGGATTGCTAACTTATGATGGTCATATCCTATTCACGGATTTCTCTTTTCCTTGAACCTAAAAATGTACCTATTGCTGCCTTTCAGGTTATCGCATTTTCTCAGAACTGAGGTTTAGATCTTCACCTGTGAACTTACCAATGTTGTATCGCTTCTCGGCTGGTTGTTGTTGTTGCTGGGCCGCGGGGTAAAACGTACTGACTGGGCCGACTAAAGAATTTAGAGGGAATCCATCAGAAAATTGGGTCATTTCAATTTTCAGTGGACAAAAGCCTTGTACCAGAATAATTTAAACAATATCGACTTCTTTTTTAGACTTTTCAAGGACTACAGATATGATCAGTTATCTATAATAACTTCAAAGACAATTTATCATGGTAGTTTGACTAGAACTGTGAAAACATAGGTAAAATTCTAAAAATTTCATGTGCAAGATGCCATTTCGTGAAATTTGACATTTATATTCTCGGGCCTCCATGATAAATTTTCTTTGGTGTTATTACAGATAACCAATAACATTTATATCCCTTGAAAAATGTAAAAAAGAATGCCATGTTGTTTAAATTATTCTGATGCAAAATGTTTGTCCACTGAAAATCGAAATTATTAAATTTCCTGGTGGATTCCCTCTTATGCGCATTCATCATAGCTATCATTCATTCCTTTATGATTTCTCTGCCAGGTAATTTTCATATGAATAGAGCTTGGAATTTGATACAATGATGAACTATAATATATTAATTTCTGTTATGGAGCATATTCACTCACGTGATCAGCAGCTATGTTATTGACGGAAACAAAATAAAATATGTTTCTATAAGAATATAATTTAATTCCTGTGGGATAACCTTGGGACACCCACATGGCCGCCTTTTATTTGTTTGGGGACACCAACATGTCTGCCGAGACGACATGTGCATACGCTCTGAATAGGGCTATCAGCAAAATGATACGAAGTTTTGAGTCCCTTCACATGTACGTGGCATCTAACTGTATGTAGTATGAAAATTTAACGCGAGAAGTCAGTTGATAGTTGATTAAAATGCAAACGACCGTTAAATGACTTTATTAGTATTCGTTTGATATAAACAACCCAATTGTCTTAACACTTGACCATTTTTAAAGTGCAATAAAGGTTCTATGGGTGCGTTCGATTGGGAAATCCGGATTTAGATTTTCCAAATCTAAATCCGGATTTCCCAATCGAACGCGAAGTCCGAAAACAGATTTCACCTCCGAGAAATCCGTCCTCAGGATGGACTTCAATTACGAAATCCAAATCCGGATTTTTTGGATTTCCCTTTTTGCCGTTTTATTGGGAAATCGTGAACAGCGGACTATCTTGTGCTAATTATGCGTATGCATTGGTGCACTCAGATAGTCCGCTGTTCACGAGAACAGTTCAACAAATCCTTTTTCGGATTTCCCAATCGAACGACAAAAAGGGAAATCCAAAAAATCAGGATTTGGATTTCTTAATTGAAATCCACCCTGAGGACGAATTTCTCGGAGGTGAAATCCGTTTTCGGATTTCGCGTTCGATTGGGAAATCCGGATTTAGATTTGGAAAATCTGAATCCGGATTTCCCAATCGAACGCACCCTAAATGTTTTTACGTATTACAGTATAATTGTCATCGTTGTTAATTACTTACATGCAGCCATTGGTCCTGTCCCCTTTAGAATAGATCTCTTCATGTGTGGATGGCCCACATGTGAACGGGTTAGAACAGGGCTGCTGTTGCCTGAAAACAGATTAAAATACTGGCATTCGCGATCGACTAAACTTGATAAGACATATTTTTATTATATGATCAGGTTCTGTTCTCCTGTTTAAAATGTTTATCTCATAAATTTTTGAAAGTTGCAAAGTGAGATATGTGTATATTGAAGGTCGGCTGTATTATGTATATTCGGAAGGTCGGCTGTGCTCAAATGCGTCTACTCGGTTTGACTGAAAAGCGTATTTATAATAAAAATAATATACTCTTAACAATACCACATAAGTATGATCATTGTGCTATTATAGTTTAAGAGTCAAGGTAGCAAACATAACAAACTTAAGATGGCAAATTAGGTTACCTAGAAAAGCAGTTTTTAAAAAATGATTCTTAACGCAATTGAACATAATGAGTTCTTTTTTTCTGAAGTGAGTGCTCCTCCATGTAAGCATCACTTACTGGCTATTTTGCCAGAGCACAAGAGAGGTAAAACTTGTTCAGTTGGCGATAGAATTATGCTGGTAATACAACTAACTCATTACGCGGGATGACGTAGTCAGCCAGCGTATAAAATTCGGTAGCGCATTCCTTTCGTCGTCTTGGGAGTCAAAAATTGCCTTGTTTTTTTAACTTTCCCGTATCCCAAGCCCGTCCCGAAAAGATTGTGTGATTTTTATTGGCTGTAACTTCGAATCACGTGCAAGTCAGGTTGGATTGCACCATGGATATCCATGATCGCACAATGAGCAAAAAAACATACTGCGTCAGCAATTTTAAACCAACACATCCCGCGTAAACGCCTTCAGGCGTCTTCTTGTTTATATTGGTTCCTTGCAGGTTAGAGAAAAAAAGACATCTGTCCGTTTTATGTTGAAGGAACCTGATTCTTAGTTGCCTTACCATATGGATCACCTCCCACTGTGTCATAATACACATTGCGATGTCTGGCAGCTTGGTTCAGCTGTTCTAAGACAAAATGTGTATAGCTTCATATAAGTTACAGTATTCTACAGCAAGCTTTATAAGTACATTGTAATCACTCAAGGAAAGATCTGTGAAAGATGTGATTTGATAGAGTAACAACTTGTCAAAACTACGATCACTTTGGAATAAAAACTACCCTTCTTATATGCTGATTGTATTACATAAATACTGCTGACACACGCAGGTTTGTAATGGGCTCCTGGCTTTTAGCGCAACCGAGTCTTTTATTAATTAATATGCGAATAGACAGAATGGCACTTTTAAAGTGTGAAAAAGTTCCTTGGCAAAAGTTCATTGGTTGCACTTTGACTCTATCCATCATTATTCTCTACGCCAACTGTAAGGTCTTCGCGTCTGCCAATAGGTAACTTGAAAATAGTAATTTTATGAAGTAATATAACTGTTGTGTAACGTCTAAGCATCAGGGACGTCATACATACCGATAGTATATCTTTTATCGTCATTCGGATGCCTTCCTCCTGTTATCTGCTCTTCAAAAAAAGCCGATGGAAGTTGTTTGCCTACAATTTGAGCTGTAATGATTATAAGGACAAAATATATCAAGAACTTTTATAATGATGAATTCACATTTCTATTGCGCCTATGGAACCTATGGAACAAATAATGACAAAACAAACATAAGAAAGAACTCATTTATTGAATATGATTTTGTCTCCCTAAATAAAGTAGAGAATTTTCAATAAAGTTTTACTGAAAGTGGTCCGGAGTTCTCCAGTTGTCATGTAACTCACGTAAATTTTACCAACCGGTTTGAGCTGGATCCGAGATATCGGTCTTTTTGAAACCATTCATGTTTTGACCACCGTACGGCATCTCCCAACCTGAAATGAACAACATGATCTGAACAGATTCTGCTTTGTCGGCGTTAATTCACATTTTAAAAAAGGTTCGTTTCAGAACATGCGTTCTGATGCCGAAGCGTACAAATCCTATCTATTCTTGAACTGCAGCTGATGTTGTAATGTCAGGTACCATTAGAAGGAAAGAACAATAGAAAGACGAAAACAAACAATGCCTACAATAGACAGAGACCCAGTCGAATCAGAAGCATACGAGAGTACGTAGTGGAGGTATGGGATTTCTTCAAGACAATGAAAGGTGTTTCCCTGAGTATCCGCACATAGGGACGCTTGCCTTTCATAGGGACGCTTGCCTTTCATCATGATGGCAGAGACCAAAACGTGTAATATTCGAAACTTGTGTTCTTGTCCCTACCGTTTTTCCCGTTGACAATACTGACCTGAAATTTTTTTCTCTTCCTTGTGTATCAGAGCATTGCATGGCAACTTGCTTCTTCCTCTTTGATCCAGTTAAACTTACGGTTCATCCAAGAAATCAAAATCCCCATTCTTTGAGGCAGCATTGAAGAAGCACTAAGAACATCCAACTTTTATTTTGAATATTTTTGTGATATCTTATCATAGCAGTAGATCAAACTAACCTTTACACAACACCAGGACTCCAGATAGGATCAAACCCATGACGCCCAGGAAGCTTGCCATTCTAAGCTAAAGAGTTAACAAGACAAATCTTTACTTTAGATACGAGAGTTGTAAGTTGCTCTTTAACAAATAAAGAAGCCTAAGCCGTGTATTACACTGTGATAAAACACGACGGGCATTTGAGAACACGAGTGAGATGTAGAAAGCACGAGCCGCAGGCGAGTGTTTTCTACATTTCTCGAGTGTATTACAATTGTATTACAATTGAGATGTTGGACACCATTACCGTCAATAATCATTGGAGAAGAAAAATGTTCGGGCATAACTCTAACTAATGTATTGTGATAGTATGCAAATTAAAACTAGCAAAGAGTCACAATAATCATAAAATCTTTTTAAAAGAACAGTTAATTATTGAGCGTTGATAAGCAATTTCTTCATAACCGTAACTTGCTTTTCTTATTCGACGATCTGAATAGCGCGGAAATCTGTGCACTCTTTCCTAGCATCAACTGTGTTATCTCGGAAAAACAGCGAAAATGCGCGAGGTCACTGTTAAAGGCGATGTAATTTGTGACTGAGGCCACATGTTGTTTACCGGTCAGTTATAAAACCTTGTTCAGCTGCGATATAAGTTTGAGGCTTTTTCTCTCAGGTTTTACCGTGGCCGGTTTAACAATAAAAAATAACACCCACACCGACAAAGACACTCAGTCATTTTCTTATGCCGGCTTCCTCGTACTAGTTCCATTTGTGTATGGCGCGGCACACAGTATTCGAGATAGATGGACTTCAAGTAAAGACTGGAATAACGTTATCATCCAGGAATCGTATTTTGTGGTACCCCGTCGTTAAATATTGCCCCACACGCTATTATAGAAACGACATAAATCATATAACACTTTTAAAATCAGTTCTTAATCTTTGAGGCTATCCGAAAGCTTTCTTCGTTCATCTAATTTAATACAAAAAGGACATCATAAAATCTCTGATACTCAAAGTGACGTGCGCTTATGTTTTTTGAGGTTATTTCATAACAGCAATGTTTACCAAATGTTCACAATCAAGTCAGGAACTGAAAGCGACACACGGGTTCATTCTGACAACCTAAAGAGACAAAGCAGAATTCAAGAAAGAGGTCCCTGATTTAAGTTAATTATAATTAGCTACTCACCAATATTTCGACTCCAAGCGAAGCTGGTAAATTGGTGAAAGGGAAAGTGTTCCGTAGAACTTGTCGAGCAGAAAGGCTTTCAGGGGAAAGTCACCGCCAGTGAGCAAAACCTATGACGTCGATTCTCGGCTTATGGTGGTCTCCCACATGCAAGCTTGCTGATTGGTCTCTGCTCGAGACGTCTGTCAAACAGGTGTGATTTTTACTTACCACGCATGGTCAGTCAATGATATCAACATCTTTTCGTGACAATTATGCGATTGTCAACTGACAACCTGGTGAAGTAAAGAAAACATTCTCTTTCAATGTGATTTGGTTAACTTGGACATCAATTGAGCACCTTTGTCTCTCAGAATTCATGAGCTCTGTATTTTTGCTAAGGTAGCACATTGTAATAATCAGTGGATTCGAACGGGATTTGGCTTATTCTCAGTTTTCCTTTATCTTAAGAAGAAGACCACCTTCTTACTTGATCGACCACGTTTTCTTGCATAAAGAGTGGTCGTTCTCGACAAAGTTGACTGTACATTTTTCAGACCGTGATAACACTGGCCAGGAATAAAAAAACGAACATCTACTGAACTTTTTATAACGAAAAGTTCGTGATTTGAATTATAACTCTTCGTTCTTTACTTTATCTGAAAAATCGAAAAGCAAACCAATCCAACTTGCCAAATTTCAAACAGTAAAATGGACAGCTACAATTATGATCAATTAACTCGGGTAAGGGTGTGACATTTTACGATGAAGAGATGTTAATTTGACAGAAGCACTTATTACAGACAGCACTGAGGCATTTTATTTACTATTTTTATAAAAAAACAACGTTTCTAGCTCTTCCTTCAAAAGCCAAAATCAATGCTTCAATACTCAGATGTAATGAAGAAGTCTACAACAGATCAACAGGAATTTTATTACTCATCAAAATGAATGCATCAATTCTGGAGTCTATCCGTGGCGAGAGATGCTGAATCTGGTACTGAATGCAATTGTAAAAATTTTATATTTTTAAAGGGAAAAAACTGGATCCTTAAATTACTGCTGCTTTTTTTTACTTGATCATTCAGACTGAGTCTCTTTGCATCTGATATTTGTCTGAGTTGAAATTGCATAACTTGTCTTGTATTTTTTTGTTTCAAAGTCGTTTAAGAAACCTTCTTGTGTTATACTCAAAACTTCTCCTATTTAAAATTCCTTCTCTATTTTACTCTTCCAGTTAACAAGTACATGTACATGACGTCAGCTTAGATATATTGCATATTTTACATGACCTGAATGAATTTTTTACCGTGTGAAGAATATAAATTATCAGAATACAATACATCAGGGCTTTTAGAATGATTCTTTCAATCCCATTCTACCTGAGACCGAGAACTTGTCTAAATTACATCACATTCTCCAAGCACCGCAGCAGTCATTAATACATCTCTTGTTATTTGTTTAAAACTGACGTTTTCAAGACCCTTGTCGAAATTAGTAAGGCAGTCGAATTCATTGTCGTCTTCAAATGTAAGAGTCGTCCATTTTGATTTTTCTTCGTCAACTGTAATCAATGTCATCGTAACAACCAGACTATATATAACAAGGCACATAACCGACTGATAAAACATTGAGGAATATTGGTAACCATTTGGAGGGTTATTTGCATAGCAGCTTGGGCAGTTTGATGATAGTAAGTGTAGTAACACGTTCTAAAACCATTTGGGATATTCTAAAACTATGATTTTTTGGGAATATTGAGCTATTTTTATCATTACCTTACCAATTTCCCTAAAAAACTATACAAATCCAACTAAGAAATTCACTGGTTTGCTATGATTTTACTTCAGCTGGTAAATTAGAGCCAATTTTGTGTAAGGTGCTCCAATGCATGGAAGGAAATGTCAAACAATTTCAAAATTAGGGAAGGTAGTAAACGTAGTGAGAAATGAAAGTAAAGGACCTTAATATTTCCATGTTCCATCCAGCCAAGGTATGCAAAGGAACATGGAAATTTCCATGTTCCTTTCACAGACACAACGTAAAGGGGTTTGGAAATTTCCATGTCCCTTTCACAGATACAACGTAAATAAAAGCGAAGATAACAAAAGCGTCATATATCTTGCCTTTCAAATAACCTTTTACTGTTACATATTAATGCATTGATGCAATTATATTGCTTTGAGCCTTACAAGTAATCTAATAATTTTCACATCTCGAAAACACTGTTGTGAGATTTTCCTAAATTTTAAGATCATTCTTAAACCCTTCTAAGGCTGAGATTGACCTATGTATCACCCATAAATGTAATAAAAACCATAAATGTAATACCAACCATAAATGTAATAAAATTAACCATAAATGTAATACTCACCATAAATGTTATAACTTTTAACCACAAATGTAATAAAACCACTAACCATAAATGTAATAATATTTGCCCATAAATGTAATAAACTGAACAACCATAAATGTAATAAGGCTTAACCATAAATGTAATAAACTGGCTATGACTTCCAAATCAAGGGGCTGCAAACTTGTCATTCTCATTCTTCGTGAAATTGACTTGAAATTTTCAATAACGCCCCTAAAGGTCTGACTCCTTAAAGAAACAAAACTACTATAATTTCTTCGTGTGCAATCCTAAACGAGGACCATACGGCGTGAAATATTGTGGTTTTTCCCGAGACACCCTAACGAGACCAAACTTACCAAAGAAATTTAGACCCCAAAGTATAGGTCCAGTAAGGTTTGCTATTAAGAGTGACATAGTGTGTGTGACACTTCTGATCTATAATACGGACATGCAACGTACTCTTAATCTCGGCCCCAGAGATCAAAGTACACCTTACTCTGGACAAATCCGTCTGTCTTGTGATTTCGACGAAGTCCGTTTCGTTCCAGAATTCCAGAATGTATATATTGTAGTGCAATATTATCCATGGTTCAAATTTTATTTTCCTTTGTTTTAAATCATTATCATACATTACTATACCAGAAAACAAAGGAAAATAAAATTTGAACCAAGGAAAAAATTGACCTACAACATATATATAGGAATTAACGAGGCACTCAAGAGCGGGCCTGAATAAGGACATTATAAGGTTAAGAATTTTAGTTCAACTGTATTGAAGTTGCTAAAGTAATTTCACAGGCAAGTGAGAAAATTTCGGGACGTCCCAGCTTTCAGCGTGAATAAAACTGAAACGGCCCAGTATTATCTCTTCCTGTTGAACTTTCGAAGGAAACTTGTAAGGGAGACGGAAAGTTGCTAGCAAGCAAGCAAATATAGGCGAGAAAGTAAGGAAAATAGCTGATGAAGTTTCCATGAATGCGATAACAGAGTGTGCTACTATATGAAGCAAGAAGTGCACAAGGAGAATGACAAGTTTGCAGCCCCTTGATTTGGAAGTCATAGCCAGTTTATTACATTTATGGTTAAGCCTTATTACATTTATGGTTGTTCAGTTTATTACCTTTATGGGCAAATATTATTACATTTATGGTTAGTGGTTTTATTACATTTGTGGTTAAAAGTAATTACATTTATGGTAAGTATTACATTTATGGTTAATTTTTATTACATTTATGGTTGGTATTACATTTATGGTTTTTATTACATTTATGGGTGATACAGACCTACACAATAACAATTGGATGGGATTTCGGCTCGGTTTTTGAAAGACGGCGCTTAGGTTATCTCTCCTACTGTGACATGTCTTGTAAACTTATCGCTCAGTACTGGAATAAGTGTATTAGGACAGCGGTTGTACATGTAAAAGTATACATCCGGGAGAGTACAAGAGCGGGAAGAAAGTGTTGAAACGTGTACTGCGTGTGTTGTTGTCTTTTGCCTTCGGGGCTGCCTTTTGTGGCTTACTATTGCGGTTCGACACTACAAATTGGCGACGAGGATGGCGAATTCAGTTGAAAGAGCGCTTCCGCCTTTGGATTTAACAGGTTCTCACTGTCAGGTCGCGGAACGATGGCGACAGTGGAAAAGATCGTATCAGTATTACAAGGCAAGGGAATTACGAATTCTTCTCAGTTACTTCATTCAGCCGGCATGAAAGTACAAGATATTTACGAAGATCTTCCAGATCCTGGACCACTGAATGCTGACCAGGATAATGAGTATGTTTCGTAAACATACTGTGTTTACGAAAATTAGAAGGTCATTTTCGAGCCGAGGAAAATGTACCGTACGAGCGACATGTCTTTCGTCAACTTACGCCGACAAAGGGAGAGACCGCTGATAAATTCATGGTTCGCTTACGTAAACAAGTGCGTCATTGCAATTTTGGTGCAACTTTGGAGGAAAATTTGCGGGACCAATTGATTGAAAAGTTGCCTGATGTGGAGCTAAAAAAGAAGCTATTGGAAGTCAATAATATTACTCTGGAAACTGCAATGGATAAAGTTCGAAAGTGGGAAGCCTCAGGCGAGCAGGCAAGTCAAATGGTCACGCCAAGCCAAGAACCTGGCGCAGGCACTAAAGCAGTAGAAGAAAGTCCTGGACGTGGAACCAAAGGAAAAGGTGTTTGTTTCAACTGTGGTAAGGAAGGTCATTTTGCTCGAAGTAAAACTTGCCCAGCCCGAGTTCGCAAATGCAGCAAGTGTGGTAAATATGCTAGCTGTTGCAAAGGGGCAAGGAACCTAAAGTCTGGTAAACAAGGTACCACCCAACAACGGGGAGGCAGACAGCAGCGTCATGGTAAGGGGGTACAGGCCAATCAAGTAGAGGATCGTTGTAAGCAATCAGGTGAGGATGACACGTTTGCTTTTACTATAGAAGAACAGACATGTGTAATGTCAAATTCCACTGAGCCGGTGATCTCAGTGAAGATTGGTGGAATCAGCAGAGATGTGTTAATTGATTCAGGTTCTGCAAGTAACCTTATCAGTAAAGATACACTGAAGGAACTTAAGTATCAGGGGCTCAAGATTGAATTAAAACCTTGTACAACGAGATTATATGCTTATGGGGGTCGAGAGCTTGGAGTTGAAGGCCAGTTTCATTCAGAAGTTTCCGTATCGAAAGCAAAGGTAGTAGCAAATTTCATTGTTGTTGAATCTGGGCGTTGTTTGTATTCAACTGCCACAGATCTTGGAATCCTTCATGTGGATCCCATGGGAACTCTCGGAACAGGAGACTGTAACACTGTTGATGATACCTTCTTGGGAGGACTCAAAGCAAAATATCCAAGCGTGTTCCAGGGAATTCGAAAGCTTAAAGGTTATCAGTTGAAACTACACGTTGATCTCAGTGTTCCTCCAGTCGTTCAAAAGATGAGACGAGTACCTTTTTCTTTAAAGGACAAAGTCACTGCCAAGGTTAATGAACTCCTTGAAAAGGACATAATTGAGAAAGTCGAGGGGCCTACAGTATGAGTAAGCCCAGTCGTTGTCTCTCCAAAACCATCAGGGGACATAAGACTATGTGTTGACATGCGGAGAGCCAATGAGGCCATTATTCGAGAAAGATTGCCTATACCAACCATAGATGAAGTCCTTGAAAGCCTTAATGGAAGTGGTGTTTTCTCGAAGTTAGATTTAAGGTGGGGTTTTCACCAAATCGAGTTGGATCCTGAGTCAAGGGATATCACTGCTTTTGCTACCCATGATGGAATTTTCCGCTACAAGCGTTTAAGTTTCGGTGTAAATGCCGCACCAGAAAAGTACCAGCATATCGTCACCCAGTCAATGGCAGGTCTACAAGGTGTGGCAAACATAGCAGATGATCTTATCGTCCATGGTCGAGACACTGAGGAACATGATAAGAACTTACACAGTGTGTTGCAACGTCTTAGTGAGAAGCAGCTGACTCTGAATGCTGAGAAGTGTGCCTTCCGAATGTCTAAAGTGGTATTTATGGGTCTTTTGCTTAGCAAGCATGGAGTCGGCCCCACTGAGGAAAAGGTCAGAGGCGTTGCAGAAGCAAGTCAGCCTCAAACACCTTCAGAAGTTCGTAGCTTCTTAGGACTTGTTGGATTTAGTGCCAGGTTTATACCTGATTTTGCAACCACTGCTGATCCCCTCAGAAAACTTGCAAGAAAAGGAGAACTGTTTGTGTGGGGCGAAGAGCAGGAGCAGTCATTTCAGAGATTGAAGAGTCAAGTTGCAAGTTCACCAGTCCTAGCTTACTTCGATAAGGACGCGCCCACCCGTGTTATTGCTGATGCAAGTCCAGTAGGGCTTGGTGCCGTGTTGGTGCAAGAAAAGGATGGGGAAAGCCGTGCCATAAAGAAGGAGACAAGGTCCTGCTTGAGAAGAAGAAGGAAAATAAGCTGTCACCTTGCTACGAGAAGGAACCATATCAGGTGATATCTCGTTATGGGGACCAGGTGGCGTTGCGATCACCGGAAGGTGTTCAGTACAAACGCAACCTTCAGCATATTAAGCCATTCAATATGCCAGATCCTAAAGAACAGGGAACACCGCTACAGAATGCTGAACCGCGGACTGAACCTAAGCCGTTTGATACGCCACCTATGGCAAAGGATCAATTACCAATGGCTGAACCACCTCCAGAAGATGGACCTTCTGCTGTACCTGCAGCTGAGCAGCCTGTGAGAAGATCCAGCAGAATTACGAGCCGTCCGAAGGCTCTGAATGACTATGTTCTGTACTAAAGCTAGTGACATTTGCATTGTCATTACTACTTGTTGTTATTGCATGAGTGACATCTAAACATTGTTTTATGGGCTGAACTGCAAAGGCTTTTTATGTTTATGCATAGTGTGACTTTTCTCTTTAGATTGGAACTGAACTTTTACAGTATATAAAAAAACCGGAGTTTGTAACATTTCTGTCTCTCGAGGTTGATTATCTAGGCGAAGAGAGAGAGGGAATGTAGTGTATTAGGACAGCGGTTGTACATGTAAAAGTATACATCCGGGAGAGTACAAGAGCGGGAAGAAAGTGTTGAAACGTGTACTGCGTGTGTTGTTGTCTTTTGCCTTCGGGGCTGCCTTTTGTGGCTTACTATTGCGGTTCGACACTACAGTGAGCTTTCTTCATCATACAAAATTGGTGTTGAGTGAGCAGTGAGTTGATTTGGGAGCAGGTAAATCCCATGCAGGTGACACTCAAATAAAGTTCATTATCATTATTGATAAAACACGTAACAAGATGACAAAGAAGAAGCACCCTGTGTGATTATTTTTTCTCGTTCCGTTTAGAGCTGTACGAGTGATTCCCTAACCAATTTTAAAATCTTTTACTTGCACAATGGACTCTCCTCTTCCCAAAGTCCTTTCTCTAACCAGCCAGCCCTAACCCTCCCTAAAAAGCCCTTCTCTTCCCTGTGTACAAACATTATTATCATAAACAGCACCCTCATGCAAGTATAAGCCCGCCGTTTGGAAACCTTAATATTGATGAGCCTTTCAATTATTGTGGGTATTTTATGTTTGCTGGGATAAATCTAATGGGTAATTGCACCACCAGTTTGCTTTTCCTTGCAGTTTGAGCAAATTTTTTAACTCTGTCTTCACCAGAAAAAAAATACACACCCACGAAGAATCCAAAATAGGTTATTTATTTTCTATTAGATATCTTAATGATTGAATGTTTAGTTCCACACAATCCTACCATTATTTTCAAAATAACCCACTTACAATTACTAAACTTAAAGTGATACAAAGTTCTTCAAGTTAAACGGAATACTTGCATAGTGCAAGTCATCTGTGGCTATATTGTGTAGAGTTAAACGCCTTTCATTCATGTACAAAGTTTTCGCTTTCTACTTACATTCCTACTATTGGCCAAAACGTTTGGGACAGTTTCCAGAATTCCCGTTGAAACATCAATATCTGTAATTTCTCCTGAACTATGTTGATCACCAAAAGTCCAACACATGTGCATTGCATTGTACAGTTTCTGTAGTTCAACACTATATTGGGGGAGCGGGGAAAAATCTTTGTAACAAGTTTAGGAAGGCGACTCCTGTATCAGCTGCTATCAAATTATACAGAAACAGACCTAGAACAGGTCATCTGTACCATAACGCTTTGTCCATGCTTGTAGTTCAACACAAAGTTAAATACTTATGCCATTAATCACAAAATCCGACACTCCAACACGTTAAACATTAAAATATTGTCTAGGAATATCGTTGAAGAAATAATCGCAATAAACAAAGTCTAAGAATTAACAGCAATTCTTAAGAAGCAACACTTGCATCTGTGGCCGAAATAATTATAATAATAAGAATAATAATACCATTATTAAACAGTCTAAAGTGTTGGGTCGCTTTTAATGCTTAGAGTTTACTTTCTTATATTTTAATTGTGTCTTTGTTTATTTTGTTTTACTTCCATAATCAGATAGAGGCCTGGAATGTTCCCAAGGCAGTTTATTATCTATGAGAGCTTTTAGTGTTTTTCCATAGCTACATGAGAACTGCCTCACAATTGTTACCACCAAAAATAATCGTTGTTATGTGCTGACCGAGTTGGTCACACGTAAGCCTTCTTTGCCGACTTCAATTTTGCCATAATTTCCTCAGTCAAGCGTTAAACCTGCATGATATTGAAAAAGGACAAAACGTATTTAACGACGAGAAAACACAATTGCTCTGAAATGACGCTATCTTCTAACGTTTCTCCAATTGCGTCAAAGTCAAAAGATCTATTCATAGTAGTTTTTCAAGATATTGCTATTGATTTGTTTTCCCGGTTTGTTTTCAACACTTCCACTGGCAAGTAAGAAAGCAAACTGCCATACCAAATAGATAATGAATGTATGGTTCGTTGGAAAGCCGCTTACTTGCCAAAACACCTTAACCACAGCAGGAATATTTTCATAATGGCTTAATAAAAATGCTACCGCAATGCATCCCTCTTCCTTTCGTTAACCAAAAACAAGGTTATCCAATGAGAAATAACTATAAATACAAATCTATGGCTGTCTTTTTCTAGGAAGAAGGAATATAGGAGAAAATCTGAATCCTTCATAAAGGAGTATTCTAAAAACGTGTTCAGCTATAGTCTAAAAACGTATTCAATTTATCTAGTACAGCTTTATACAAAAAATACTTCGGTACTGCATATAACTTTCTTCTGATGATAGGTGGCTTAAACTTCGTCTACTTTGAGTTAAGAAATTCTTATGAGCATCTTAATGCCCGGTTCAAACGTCTAACTTTACACGTGGCGAATCTAATGCAAATGAGGGAAAACAATAGATTTTTCTCATTTGCATTAGGTTTGGTACATGAAAAGTTCGACGTTTGAACTGGGCATAACAAAATCTCCTTTCTTTATGTGATACGTTAAGATGTACATCAAAGCACAATTAGGAACTTGGTCAGAATGTTCTCTATCTCGGTGTTAATTTTGTTCCTTGAGCCTCGGCTTGTGTTCCGTTTGCTACCTGCCGTCAATTAAACACACATCCAATTACTTGCTTTATGCTTTTAACTTTAAATAAGGCGGAAAACATTAAAACACTAAAATTTATTTAACACAGCTACTACAAGACTGGTAAGTTGCATTTTAACATCGCATCTTAAAGTTAGTTTAATGAGTTCAGGAATTAGTTTCAGGCCATATATTTCTGTGCTAAACGAATTTAATTGTCATTATTAGTACAGTATGAATTCTAGTAAAACACACACCTCACTTTGAAAAGTCTATCATTGATGTTATAGCTAATAGGTGCCCTAAAAACCAGTTTTATACCATTTACGCAGCTAAAAATATTACCCACGTAATGCTTGATCAACCTACATACCAGTGCACAAATGTGTGAACTGAAGTTTAACTCCTCGTGATGTAACTTATCGTTCTCGGAGAACGATAAGTTACATCACGAGGCTCAAGAGGAGAAGACTACCATCTAGAATAACCACCGTGTTCTACCTATGGCAATAAGAGGTTACCCTGAATACCTTTGGGGAGACCTGACTTCTTGGAATCCGAATCTAGAGAGAATAAGAAATGTTTCTAAGTCGAGTGGGGTGAGTTAAGCTTTGGAGAGATTATTTTATGCCCTGTATACTTATTAATTGCTCGCTATCTTTCATTAATTTTCACCTTTGTTGGTTCCTTTATTGACTTTCGCCGGTTGTTTTGCAGCCTGGGAATTGGCTTTGTCATGGTAATTTTTATAACGCAATTTCGCAAATACATTAGCCTGATCTGCATGACTCAAACCATGATACAAAATTAATTTTTAAAGGTTAAGAAATTAACGTTACTTTTTTTTAAGATTTTCCCAACAGAAAGGTGGGCAAACTCCAAAAATTAAGCCCACATTTTTTTAAGTTACAAACAATTTCCATTCTTACCAAGCACAACCAAAACCAAGTCCCGATCCGAGTTGGCTTGATAGCTCAATTGGTTAGCGAGCATTGCACCGGTATCGCAAGGTCATGGGTTCGAATCCCGTTCAAGCCTGAATTTTTTCAGGTCTTGTCTTGGTAACTGACTATGTTGCTTAGTACATAAAACCAAAAGCAAACAATATTGGTAAGATTTCCGCACAGGTCCCTACTTCATTATGCATTCTGTAACTATACTATTTCGTTCTTCGAACACAAGAAATATTTTCATGTGCATTACACCAGACAAGGCAGCTTCAGCATGCATAATGAAGTAGGACCTGTGCGGTAATCTTACCACAATATTTAGCAACAATTCGGAAAAGGTTGTTGTTTCATTTTCATTGTTGTAAATACGTTCAGGCTTTTCAGCAGTCTAAGACATAATCACAACATGACTACTTTAAATCGTAATGCAATACCATTTATGTTATGTTCTACATTTAAGCAAGAAAAGTATTATTTTATAACTATAAAAGTCTACAGAACAAGTTATCATTATCATGGTTCTAAGTCTGTATTATGTAGAAATCACACCTTGTTCGCCTTTCCTTTTTGCCGCTTTAACAAGTTTTGTGGCACGTTTTCTCCCTTCTAGAGATAAGAAATACAACAGCTATGAGAATTGAATTTGCAGTGTGGTAGAATCGTACTTTCAATGCAGCTAAAACAAATTCTCTTTTTGTACCTTTATTACTCTTCGACAACGTGGGCTCCTTTGCATGAGTAGCAGCTGTTGATAGTAGCGTCTTTCCTGACCTTCTAAAAACTTTGAAAAAAAAAGTGATCCAACCCATATACCGTCAATTGCATCTACCTTTGAACGCAGACGCACAAAACATGTTTCGACGAGTTGCCAAACGTGAACGTTTCAGGTGTCAAACTTTGAAGCTTTCCCGCCTAACTTGAGAAGTGTTTATACTCAAGGGGATATGTTTTCAGTCAACAAAAAGGAAGAATTTTGCAAAATGGTGTCTTCAGACTTTTGAAATCGAGTGGTAGAGCTTGTGCAGTATTATCCTTTCACAGAAGTTGGCGAAGATTACGTATCAGGAAAGCAACGGTTTCAAATATTGTCAACCACTACAACACGACTGGAAGAGTGATTTCCAAAGATTTTGAGTCACGCAAGGAGAATTCCGAAATGCATTTTCCAAGACTCTGTTCTGTTAGAGACAATGGTGAAACCGTTACTTCAAGACTCAATGGCAAAAATCAACTCCTGCAAGGAACTTTTCAATCCTATTTTGGCTATCCATAACAAAATCTGCTGTGATTTTGCACAGTTTCCCGTAGAAGTGAGTGAGCTACAAAAACACTGACTACCGAGAGCGAAATTCAAAAGTGGGCGGTTGCAAAATATGAAGCTTAGCAGGTGCTACGTTGAAGTTCGACCAAACGTGAGAGCATGTTTTGTGTGCTTGCATCCAAGCGTAGATGCCACAAATGATCAGTCAAAGGGTGATGCCACAAATGATCAGTCAGACAGTTTAATCAAAGGCAAAAAGAAGCTGGATTCACGCCATAACAGTGTTAACATGGATTTTCATTCTATCCTGGCTTTGATGTATGTTTAAAAATTATATTTGTACAATTGCTTTCAAAACCTTGATTTCCATATAAAGTAATCATATTGAGGGTTGCTTTGAACTTCAATATGGCCTCACCATTAAGAATGGGCTCAGTTGTAGATGGTTTTTTGAAGAGCCGCCCACTATCCTTAATAACACGGTATCTCTCAACTGTTTTTGGTCGTAAGTATTGGCTTCCTATCCCGTGATACGCTAAGCCCCCTGTAAAAGGAGGAGTTAAAAGTTTTTTGTGACGGTAACATGAACGCATCTTAAATACTAACAACGTTTTCACTCATAAAACACTAGTAAACGACTTGTGCATGCGATTCCTTCAGGCAATCAGTCTCGTGTTCAAAAATAGTTTACAACCATTCTCATTCAGTTTATCTGTTACCCTGCAATTATGCAACTGATTCCATCTCAAATTCAGTTATATCTCATAGTGATTTCTCATACTCGTGCATCTGTTCTTAAATATGATATGACTGCTACATGAGGATCATCTTACGAATTAATAGGTCAAATTGGTGGAAAATTTCCACCTACCTTCCTCAGGACTGATGAGATTTTGGTTCGCTATTGTTCTTGATTCTAGTTCTGATGTTACCTCTTCGTTTCCTTCAGTTCGCAAATCAGAAAATCATATCAGAAAATCAAAATAATGAAACTACTTTTAATAAATAATGTTTAAATCTTTCCCTTTAAAATGTTGGTTGTATGAAATTTTACCCTTTTTACCTGATCAGTTTTATAGAGTGTACATTTTGTCATACGAGATTCAAGGTGATTTCAAAATCAAAATCAAATCAAATAGCTTTTTTTTACCTTCGGTAGTAGTTAATGAACTAAGACTAGTGGAGCTGAGCTAATAAATAAAACGAATGAGCAAAATGAAACAGAACTTGGTTGCGGATCCCATCTTACCAGAGGCTAATCAGTTAACTATTTACAAACATGATCGAGGACGGGTCTGGCACTAGGGTCCTTTGTAAGTCCAAAGCGCATGGCAAACTGCATCCACCCGGCCATAATTTAGACAAAATCATTTTTAGCATGGATTTGACTGCAGACACAGACGTTCTCATCGCGGAAGCCTTTGCTGTTTACTTTGATATTTAACAAAGAAAGAAGCAACGAGCAAAGAGAGAAGGAAAGAAGGACGGTAACTTACATCGAGGCCCAGACAAACTTAAATTACGATAAACACTAAAAGGTTTGATAGAAAAATACAAGACTGAAATACTGAACTGAATGAGACAGGTGTTAGTGAAGTTCAAAGTCAACATCTGGACAGAACATGACAGTGCAGAAGTCGGTTTAACACGTTATAACTACTGCAGACTAGTTAAAAGGAGTGTCTTATGACCAAAGAATTCTAGAATTTATTTAATTGAACTCAATGGAATCTATCACCTTGTCGCTGGAGTCCCCAAGTATTTCCTCTAAGCGGATTTTCACTATCCTCAAAAAAGTATCTATGGCCACCAGGAACTAACAAAGAGGAGTTAAAACGTGTTATTCACAAATCTATTTATTTACTTTTTAGGTAATAATACAATCCATCAGAGGCTTTGTGCACTATCTAACTAAATACTGATTCCATGCACCTTGATTGGTTATTTCTTACTTTTTCACAATCTGAAGGATTTTCACTGATTAAACTCACAATAGATGTCGGAAATTGGGCGTTTATGTTAAACTACCGGTTTTTTATTGCCAAGTTTTTCATTTATACGTTTAGATGCACAGTACTTTCTTCAAATTAACGTGTCGATCATTTACTCATGGAAAACAATGATCGGAAACAAACAGTAACAGATTAGCCAATCAAATGTAAGTAATTCTCCATTAGTAGCACGTGGAAAAAAGGACCGAGTGTATAAGATCGACATCATCATGGAGAAATTATGCTCGTGATTTTATTCAATCGTGCGTGGGTTTCTAACGTGAGTTTATCGAGACATAACGTAGTGCTTGAAGCAATCTCTAGATTGCCGACAAGTTGGAAATTAAAGAACGCTGAAAGTTAAACTCCGACGTGCCCAAAAAGTCCTATTATACCTAGTTTGCTAGTTTTTCAAAAGTCGCCATAGATAGTATAACATAATTATCAACAAAATTGAGCAGAGAAAGCAACGTCCATACCTTGAGAGGTTATACTGCTTTTTTTGTGTGGTCCCGCTATAATTACCATGTAGAAGAAAAAGAAAGTGAAAATCATTACCGTTTACTAATTTTCGATTTTTTTACTTTCTCTAGTCTAACTTATTATAAAATTCAAACCCGACTGGTAAGTTCGACGCTAATTTTCATGTCAAAAAACTGATCTCTGAATCTCTGCTCGCCTCAAGAAATTAGAGAACATACAAGTGCGAGTTTTTCGAGATATCATGGAAATACTACAAGCCCAACGTCTGCTTAATATTCAACCATCAAACGTTCAACTAAAGATTCTTTCTACAAATACATTTAAAACAAATAGAGTATAATATCCATTAATAAGAAAAAAGGGGGGTTTCAAACGTTGGCGTTATTCTTTTCAAGCGGTCCTATTTGGAAAGGTTATGCAGATGAAAAGAGTGTTTGTGCGAGCGGGAAAGAAAAAAAGAACGGTATCCTGGAAGTCACAAACAGTTGTTAGTCAGATCAAGGATAAACGATAAACGATAGATGATTTGGTCCGCAGTTTTTATGTTTTTATGCCAGGACATTTAAAGAAGAATGTGTATGGCGCGTATACTGATACCCAGTATCAACCATTACATCGTTCAAATTGTATTACCACGACTAGGAAAAATGTTTATCGCCAAATTTGAAAGAAGGAATGAAATACTCTGATAAAGAAGTCATTTGGCTTGACAATATAAAGCACTCTTGCCTTTTTGGTGAGTGTAGTAGATTGGTAATTCAGCTCCAACGGGAAGTGAGAAGAAAACTGAAATAATAAAACGATCAATTTAGTCAAATCCTTTTGTCATAATTCATGACAAAAAACCCTAAGTCTAAGAAATAACAAACTTAATTACACGAATAAAGCAGTCGGATTACCAGTAACTTAAATCAGCCGATCAGATTTATTCATTTCTGGTGCCGCGGGGGTCAATATTTTACCTGTATCGCACTGGGTAATGTCCCGAATGATCCCGGGCAATTCAAATTTAAATTTTCGTCTTCCAAATTAAGCTGACAAAAAGTATGAACTATTTCTGGCAAAAATCAATTAAAAAACTCCTCAGTAGTCAGCTAACACAGAAATTCCCTGTTTCAATTATGAAATACAAACATTTTCGTTGAATCTTCAGGACAATATTTTTAGTAAACGAGTTCTAAACGCAGTTCTCAGTGAACAACGGAAATTATTGAATCTAGAGGCTGTGGAAACAGTGACAGTGCTGTGACAGCTTCACACCGTGGTGAAAGGTGATTACGGAATACAGTCGGGTGAAACAGTCAACTCTGCAAAAAATTTATAGTTTATTCTGTTCTCGTACGTTATGAAGAATTAAGTAACGCTCCGACGAATTTATCTGCTTTCGGCTTCCTTTGACCAGTCCCTTCTCAGCATTATTCAATAATTGTAAATCGCTTTCTAAAGGTTGTCAAGAGCGTCTTTTGCTTCGTTGTTGTTGTTGTTGCTGTTTTTTTTTGTCTCCATGACAAATTTCTCTCTTAGGCCACAACTTTAACTTAAAAACACTCAAGGATTGTATTTGGCATTGCACCCTTGACACGGCGTTCGTGTTCCTTATTAGTTTGATCATAGTTACTAGGGTTTGATTAATATTGAAACTGAAACCCTCGTCATCTTAAGTGGCAATACGCGACAAATAAGAATAAAATAGAAATGATTCTCCATAACTTACTTCTTTGGATTACATTTTTCTTCTTTTTCAGTTTTCTCTCTGCAAAGAAAACCATTTTTCAAAAGTTGTTCACATCAAAAAGCTATTGGTTTTGGTCATTTAGCACAAATTGGTTAAATAGCTAGGTTTATTTCATGACATTTATATAAATTATTTATTTGATACACAGCTGTCAGAATGAATGGTGTACACTCTTGCAATGGAAAGGTTATTTTCATGAAACATCTTTCAATTCATAGAAATACTCTCTCGTTACACTCATTATTTGTATGGTAACTGCTGAGTTGAGACCTTGTATTGTCCATGTCTTACTTACTCCTTCCTTCTTTGCCTGAAGTTGATCCGACGTAAACATGTTTAACTATTCTTGGGTAAGGGTAGGGAACTACGCATCAAGAATAGAGAAGAAAATTATTAGAAATGAAAAGTACGCCATATAATAGTACCACAGTATACACTTGTCTTGATGTAGGACTGACGCAAACTATCAAGATATAGCTTTGTCAACCGCGCAATCAAGCACATGTATCTCAGTTGTTTCGCAGTAATGGTGTTTTGAAAATTAAGCAAACAAATTAATTTCTGGTCTAACTCTTCAACTCTATTTTTGTCAACTGTTTGATATACCTAAAACGGGTTGACTTCATTATTTTTTTTGTATAACTATTCCAGATATGTTTTAGTAGACGGGTACTTAATAGTTTAGTCAACCAACTTTGTTATTGTCTACTGAAAATGGTCTGAACCAAAAAGTGGCTGTTTTTCGACGCTTACCGTGACTGACCTTTTGAAGACCCATGCGAAATTGAACTTTGAATAACACTTCTTTTTCAGAACTACATACATGCAGACGATGTGGTCTAGCTTGACAAACTAGATATCTGCTGCAAGAATTACTTAGATTTATAGGTTTATTTACTTTTTTCTCTCTTTTTGTAAGCAGCTACATCCTCCGGTGGTGGCGTGGGTACAACTAATAGGAATAAAGATAAGATATATTGTTAACCGTTGGCAGTTTCTACTGACATATATATTGGATCAACAAAAATGAATTAATGGTTGTTTTTGTTGACTAAGTGTCTATTGGATCCAGGAAACTATACTGTTCTAAGTGTGGATCACTGGCTAAACTCTAGCGACTTGCAGTGATTTTTTCATGTTCTTTTTCATGATGTAACAGCTTTCAATGACCGAAGTTCCCTGTCTTGCGATGAGTGTTAAGGTGGGTATATCTGTGGTAATCCACAGTTTCACTATTTTTCTATATATTCAAGAATTATTCCACGAAATGGAGTCGCCCATGAGCTAATAGCCAACGAGGAGAGGGATTTTGTTGTTTATTAGCCCTTTCAATCTCTAAAGGTCTCCTTTTTGGATTTTGGTAAAGTTGATTCTTTAGAATGGTGTTTCCCAATACTTTTCTCGTTGGTTCTTTAGCTATCCGTTTCGTTTTAGCCAATTTGGTTGTTACTTCTTAGTTTTTGTCTCTCAGTTTGTGTCAGTTATTCCCATAGCAGCACTTTTTCAACTTATTTAGTATTTTCTCCTTCGTTGATTTTTTTTTGTCGTCTATCAACTTTTTGTTCATTTTTTGTAATCTTGTACCTTATTTGACAGTTGTCACTTGTAATTACGTAATCACTAGCGCCTCAACCTTATTTAAAGCTCGTTTTTATTCAGAAGTTGTATTAACTGAAGAAGGTCTCTGACCGAAACGTTTTTATTAAAACTTTTTGACTTTTTTACTGTCAGAAGTTGTCCTTCCTGGCCCTTCCTTTAACAGTACCAGGCCAACATACAGAAGGATCCAGGTAACTTATGAAGGTTATATATATTTATATATATAAACAAAATCAATTTGGGAACAGACATTAATACAACTAAGAGAATAAGTGAAAATGTGGCTCAGCCAGGATTCGAACCTAAGTCAACATACACAGTTATGGTTGGTTCAGTGGTCTAGTGGCTAAGGCATCTGACCGGTAATCTGGAGACCCAGGTTCGGTTCCTTGCTGAGCCACGTTTTCACTTATTCTCGTAGTTGTGTTAATTTCTGTTACCAAATTAACTTTGTCTGATTGTATTTCTCAGAAATCCCTGATGAATCACCATTTAGAATGGGAATAAGTTGGTGATCCTAGGTTAATAAGGCAATCAGTTGCTATATCCCTTCCCTACATTACTGCACTCAGTATATGTTTAAAGTTCACCACTAAATTTTCTCCTATTCTCCTCGGAAATTTGATGTTCTTAAAACTGGCACATTTGGTTTAAATACATCAAATTTCCGCCGGGCAACTATCAGCCGATAGTTCCTCGACAGAAACACTCTATTGTTTAAATATATATGTATGAACTGTCTAACCTGATCGGTCCCTCCAATTAGGTGCGTCTGTCCATCTGACCAGTCCATGGGCACCTTTTGCAAATACTTGTACTGTGAATTAGACATGAAGTTAGTAATATCACACTTAAGTATAAATACTCAGGTGACTATACAAAATCGCGCGCTCTGATTGGTTCACTATCTCGGATTATCAGCCGATAATCACCTCGACGAACAAAATGGCTGCCAGTTGTTCGCGCGCTTTTGATGAAATAAAATTATTTCTTTGGAAATAATCACCAGTGTATTTAAACTAAAACAATTATTCGCCTCAGGATCAGTGATTATTGGTGAATATTCACCTCAACTTCACCTTATAATCACTTCACCTTCGGCGAATAATTGTTAAATATGGTTTAGCTACATGCAATCCTTTAATTTTTTATAAAATGAACCAATAATGGCGTTAGTGTCTTCTGGGAAGCATTTATAAAAACAAGTTTTTAGGTTCCATCCCCATAGGTCAAAGTTACTGAAAATTCGAATTTGTTTCTTTAAACGGGCAACTCTCGATTTTCATTCTTCTTGCCTGCCACAGGACTAGCTGCGACGGTCTTGGATAAAACTATTTTTAACATGCTGTCGTGAATTAACCGTATTAACTGCTCAGACGACTCACAACAAATGCACACAGTCCAATGAAACAACAAGAACCCAAAGAGAATCCATTTCTAAAGCAGCAACGGTGCAAAAACGAAGGCGAGACAGCTTTGACTGGTAAGAGAGTGGTCCGAGATTGTCTGGTCGTAATGCAAAACCAAAATTACATTCGTCAGCCAATGGACAACTGCGTGCTCTATTGAATGACCCACAGACAGTTGATCAGTTGATTGATTCTGAGAACTATTTGGTATCAGGATTCTGTCCTCGTATACCGGGACACGAGGGAATAACCATTGTATTCTCTTTGTTTAGGAGACATTGGTTAGCTGTAATGTATTGTTTGGTCTATTGTATCAGTTCTTGTGTACCGGTACACGAGTATAGAACCGGTATCAGTAACAGAAATGGTTACGGGCATCAAAATTTCTGAACACAAATCCTACCTTCAAAAAAAGATCATATAATAACATTAATAATAATAATTATAGTAATAATAAGAATTATAATAATTATGATAGTAATAATGCATAAGACCCAAAACATCAAGTGTAAAGTTTGCTTCTGCAACAATGCTACGCTGCTTAGCCTTCTGATTATGAGTACAATTTAAAAGGAGGAATATTTTCTTGCTTGACAAGAGAGATTAGGGAATGATTTCCGCACAGGTCCCTATTTCATTAAGCATGCTGTAGCCATACTGTTTCATTCTGCAATAACAAGAAATGTTTACGTGTGCATTACCCTAAACAATTCATCTGCTGCATGCATAATGAAGTAGGGACTTGTGCGGAAATCTTGCCGAAATTAGTGTCGATGTAGGCAATGACAGCTTGCGAATAGCAATCTGTTGTTGCCATACTCAGCCAATGGTACATCCTTTTGATTCTCTCACCTGAGTTACAGAAACTGAAACTCCAGACCACAACAAGAGCTCTGAAACTGGACAATCGGACCATTGCTTTGGTGTCTAAGTCGACACTGAAAAGAATAGGAAGTTATGATTGCATACAACTTGTAAAGTTTCTTCTCTTAATAAGCAGGTGACTTAAGTGTTCTGTAATATTTGCGACAAACTTAAGACTGTACTCAGCGGTTTAACTCGCGTTCAAGAAGTGCAAGGTTACAGATCAGGAGTAAACAGCCATGCTAGAGAATAGAGCAGCGTTTACCATACAAAACGTGTTACAAACTAAGAAATATAGCATAACGTTTTTTCTTGTAATTGCGGTAGTGCCGCCTCCATGTGTAATTTGCATACGCGGGCATAATTTATACAAGGCAAATATACACGGATTACCGAGCATGACATTTTCACATGTTAACGTGACAACAATAACCGTAATACGGTGGCCCAAAAGGGTCACACCTGCAAATTAAAAATGTTGCTGCAAATTAAAAATTTTACCTGCAAATTAAAAATGTTGCTGCAATTTAAAACTAGTACATGCAAATTAAGAATGGTACACGCATATTAAAAATTGTGCATGCAAACTTAAAATGTTACCTGCAAATTAAATATAGTACATGCAAATTAAAAATGAAAAGTCCTGTGCGCGCAGTATGACTGATAGGACCTGGTTTGAGCCGTGCGGCCTGGCCTTACAGCCTTCGGCCCATCCATGTTTGGCGGGAAAGGAAGACATGCTGGTTCAGCTTTTTGCAATGTTGTCTTGCTCATTTTGCAGCAAAAAATGTGCAACTGCTGCAATCTCTTGCTATAAATGTGGAAAAATGGTAAGATTGAGTGTGGATAAGGAGAATGGTTCTCCGAGTAGCGTACAGAAGACGTCGGCGGGACGCTGCGAAGACTGGCTTTGATGCTGTCGCCGACGTCTTCTGTACGCTACTCGGAGAACCATTCTCCTTATCCACACCTTTCCCGCCAAACATGGATGGGCCGAAGGCTGTAAGGCCAGGTCGCACGGCTCAAACCAGGTTCCATCATTCATACTGCGCTCGCAAGACTTTTCATTTTTAATTTGCAGCAATCTCGTCCCCAGAGTCCGCTCGTCTTTGGTCGTTACGCGGACCTCTGGCCAAAAGGGGATTTGAAGTCCGCAAATCGCGGACTTCCAGTCAAACTGCTCAAAATCGAAAGTACTAAACCAAGACGGCGGAGATAAGAGTTCCACGGGCATTAATTTTATAGACAGAATCAGGTATGGATTAGGAGAATCATCCAGCTTAAAGCGAAGCAAGAAGAGATTTGTAATGTGATCGTGTTAAAGCAATAAGATTTTGTGGTCGTTCTCCGGACGGGTTTTATATTACGGGAAATCGGTAATTAAGGTACTTCAACCCGCCAGTTGTGGATATGGATTCCGTCCGGCCATAGACAAACACAGAAAAAGGCTATCGACAAACATCTCCATGCTTGGATTGATTATAAGGTAGTAATATCGGTAGTCCGATAACGATAGACGTTTCTTTCATGAATTCAGAGTACCTGAAAACTATTAAATTCATTAAACCAAATTTAAAAATACGTATCATTCTGACAATTAAGGTATTAAATATCAAAAAGTTAGATATTGTTGCCCACAAATAAAATAAAATATACTGGTGAACTAAACCGAGAAAAGCGACTTAGAAGGAAAAACCGAGTAGGAACGACTTGAACGATTATATCTTCTCTGGAAAATAGTTATATTAGTCTAAAAACGGAATCGGAAGACGAGCAACAGATAGCAGGAGAATGTATGAAGGTATTTTTCGTAATAAAACGATAGCCGTTCCATTTTGAAGAAATTCCCAACACAGACAGTTGCAGTTGTGATAGCAATCATTTACAACTATGTGATCTGATATCATTGCAACAGTGAAAATATTGTAAATTTTCTTGATCTAGCAATTATGTTTAGCATTTTCAAAAGAATATATACCCAGTGTCACAAAGTACTGGTTCTGCAATATTATCAGTCATCAATGCCATCATTTGAAATAAAAGCACATGTTATTACTTGACTTCTGAGTAGTATTTCTCTTTGCTATATATATGTAATATATATAGCAAATATCCCCTGATGAGTGGGCAACCACAAAACAGGCTTGAAGGGATAAACCCGTAGTTTGTTTGTGTGTTTTTTTCTCCTGCAACAACTATATATATATATATATAAATATAAATTGTAAAAGTTGATTAATCGTAAAACAGTGCTCAATACGTGAACGTAGAGCGAAGTAGTTGTTGCGGGAGAAAAAAACACACAAGCAAACTACGGGTTTATCCCTACAAGCCTGTTTCGTGGTTGCCCACTCATCAGGGGATGCCCTGATGAGTGGGCAACCACGAAACAGGCTTGTCGAGATAAACCCGTAGTTTGCTTGTGTGTTTTTTATATATATATAGATAGATATATATATTATCTGTTTGAAAGGTTTCAGTAATAGTGCGCTGGGACAGACAAGTTTCATTGCCTTTTCACAATGGGTCAGTTTCACCTTAGAGTTTAATGGCCTTGCAAAATTTGACATAACATAATTAACTTTGTTACTTACTGCTGTTTACTTCATTTTTATGATGTCAAATACCAATATTTGATAACAACATACAGTTGACCTTTTACACTGGTAAAACTATTAAGAAGAAATTAAAGTTTGTAATGCCAAAATTTTTATGATCTCTCATATATTCATTGCAAGTGTGCTGTGTGTAGTAGCAAGTGTTTCAAGTTTCCTAAATGCCATATGCTTTCAATCATGATTTTCCACACTAACCTTATGGACAATTATTATTATTATTATCATTATTATTATTACTGGTATTGATATTTTTATTATTATTATTATTATTTTGCAAAAATCATCATTATTGTTATTGTTATATTTTTTATGTTTAATATATTGTTATGGGGTGGGATGTATGTCCTGATCTAGGTAAAGGTATTGTTCCTCTACTACTACAAGCAATGCAAAAATCTTCTTAATAGGCTTTCCATCAGAGGTGGTAATAATCAAACTAGCTCTAAACAATACCATTTCTTCTTTAAGGCTTAGAATCTAGTGCAATCATTTGTTCATAAAGTTAGTGTGAAAAATCATGATTGAAAGCATAGGGCATTTAGGAAACTTGAAACATTTCTTATATATTCATTGCAAGGCTGCTGTATGTAATAACACATCTTTGAAGTTTCCTAAATGCCCTATGATTTCAATCATGATTTTCAACACTAACTGTATGGACAAATGACTGCACTAGCATGATTGCCACAAGTCAAGAAATGGTAAGGGAAAAAAAATTCTTCAAGGTCAGGAAAAAGTCAGGGAATTTCAAATCAAGTCAGGGAAAGTTTAAGTATTTGAGAGAAGTCAGGGAAAAGTGAAATTTAAGAGTACTGATTTAATTCTTGCCAATTCAGCGATGGTTTGGTGTAATCAAGAATGTGACATAAAATGTGTTGGAGTGGTAGAATTACATGACTGATTAAAAGCTGATTTTGGGTTTCCAAGAAAATCAATCCTTTTTCCATGACTTTGTTATCTTAAGAAACTATAATCCATGTACACTGTATGTGACTTTCTGAAAGCATATTAAATAAATGAGGGGAGAGGTGGCTGTGAGGAGAGGTTGGAGGCCATTACCAGGACTAATTTGTGACTTTTCTAATTTAATTGGTAAGGGAAATTTTACATTTTTCAGGGAAAGTCAGGGAATTTCAAGATGCTGTGGCTGTGGCAACCATGACTAGATTTTAAGCCTAAAAGAAGAAATGGTATTGTTCAGAGTTGAGTAATTTTTACCACCGCTCATACAAACCCTATTCAGAAGAAAACTGTATTGCTTGTAGTAGCAGAGGAACCTTCTCCCAGATTACGACATACACCCCCACCCCATAACAGTATATTATGTTAAACATAAAAAATAACAATAATAATAATAATATCAATACCAGTAATAATAATAATAATAATAATAATACAATAATAATCATAAATACAAGAAATGAGAAAATACAAAAAGTTATAATGATATAATAATAAGGAAATACATAAATTGGGGTTTTATCCCTCAGGAAAAACAATTACGAGTTCTTTAAAAACTAGCTTCGCGAGGTTTTACGGGAGTCGTATTTCTAGTATAGATTATATATTATTATGTGTCATTGTTTAAATTTCGGCAAATACCGCTGGGTTTCACAAACCAGACTCCAAAAGAATTCCGTCTTGTTTTGATGGTGTTGACTGTTTTCGTTTCTTCCCGTCGCCTTTTGCCAAGGGTGAAAGATGAATTACTGGACGTTGTCGAGTTTTGAAAGCTTTGTCCATGTGCGTCAGTGAAACAGCGATCTGCTGGGCCCTTTTCGTGGTACGCCTTCGCAAGTTCTTTTTTAGCTAACGTCGCGTTTGCGGGCATTTAAAAGATGGACTTTTTGTCGTTTTCTTTCCTCTTTTCAAACGTCGAACTGACTCTTGCTGTTGCCTAGACCACTCTATCGAACTCTATTTTCCTAAGAAACTCCTGGAACTTTGTTGTAGCAGGACATGGACATATATGGCGGGAAATCATCGTTAATGGCAACTTCTAATCCAAAAAATCTTTCCAGGGAGGAAATAATTTTTTCTTTTGATGCCTTTTCATCAAATAGATCTAGCGGGTGATTCTTAAATATTATGTTTTCGTTGCAGGTTCGACAAACTTGCGTAACATCTTTTGTTGGCGTTATCGGGAGTTCTACCATGTTTTTGCTTGTGCTGCGAGTGATCTAAACTTCCGGTTGTTGTGCTTTTGTCTTTCAACAGCCAATGAAAATTCGTGTTTAAATCCCCTTGGCCAGGGGTCCCGATTACTCGCGCATGAAAAAAGGGACACCTGGGGACGAGGTTGAATTTGCAGGTAACATTTTTAGTTTGCATGCACAATTTTTAATTTGCATATACAATTCTTAATTTGCATGTACTATTTTTAATTTGCATGTACTAGTTTTAATTTGCATGTACTAGTTTTAATTTGCAGCAACATTTTTAATTTGCAGAAACATTTTTAATTTGTAGCAACATTTTTAATTTGCCGGTGTGACCCTTCTGGGCCACCGTAAAATTGAGGCCTCTATAAGGTGTTTGCCTTTCTTCTAAGCTTTGATATGGTGTTATACGGTTTTGTTCAAGAAAAACAATGCTTTTCCGGTCTAATATGCTTTAGCACATGCGAAGTGATGTGTTCTAGTTGTAAAGAGTTTTAAAAGTTGTGTCTTAAGCTTGGGCATGTTGAAATTCCAAGGAACCAACCACGCTGATCACTCTAAAAACAGTGATGTTAAAATCATGACTCCGCATAAAAACTATACTGCACGAAAGTTGATGTTAGCTTGTCGCCATGGAACGCCTTACCTATTGACCTAAGAAGAAAACCTTCTGTTAAATCTTTTAAACAAGCAAAGAGGAAACGCCTTTTGGACAACCAGAGGTTATTGCCTCATTTTAATTTAACTGAATCAGTTTTACCTGTTAGTTACTCCATCCTAGCATTTTATGTTGTAGTTTTAAATTGTATTTTTTGAGGCGATTTTTTTATGGTAGTATAAAATTTATTGTATTTTTAGATTTATCAAAGTGAGGGCCACAAGTTTGTTAGTGAATATCCATTATTATGTGTTCACCCTCAATAAATAAAGGTTTTCTTCTTCTTTTTCTTCTCATGCCTGTCGATCGCTGCAATCAAAGTTTAAAGCTTTACGAGTGTCCGATTCTTAACAAAGTGAAAAACTATTCTGCTATATCTAATTTGAAAGAAACGTTTTAAGTAAGCTTTTATTGAGTATTGCTAAAGCTTAAATAAAATGGTATTTAATGTTAATTGCCACTCTGGAAGAGCAAGTGTCTGATTCAGTGAACGATAGAGTCAACTGAACCGTTTCAGTGTAAACTAAGGTATACCATAATACGCGGATCATTACTAATGCATGGCTCACAAATCAAAAAGTTGCTGGTACAGTGAATAGCAAAATTGTACGTCGCAATCAACATGGAATTTCGACTTCTTATGTTTCCAAACCAAAAGATTGCTGTCTAAAACGTCTTAAAGAAATGCTGCACTATATAACAAAAACATAAACAATTAGAGAACATTTTTAAAATCGTATCCTAGAGATATAAGTAGAAAACAAATAGATAAAATATTCACTCAAATAATCGCCTACAAATTGAGGTATACAATATACTAACCTTACTAGCGAAGTCTTTTCTCTTAAATCCAAACCAAAACAGACTCTGCTTGCGAACTAAACCATGATTTGTGTAGTGTATTTTTCCATCACGATTCTCAAGCGATGTGTCTCTGCAGTCAAGAGCGGAGATTTGTGATGTCATACTGATTTTTAGCCACCCACCTGTCCCGGGGTCAGGTGTTGTTGGATGAAAACAATTGTTGATCAATGGTGGCACCAGGGACTTCACCATAAACAAGTTATGGTACCTGATCGAAAGGTTGGGTGTGCACCGATCAATAAACATTGTCTAACAGAAAGGTTCCGTCTATCTTTCAATTGGTTTCCTTGCCTTTGCTTCTCTTCTAGACAACGAGAAATTGATTCCCGATTGTTATTGCGAATGTATGAAAATTTCACGTGCGTTTGAGGTAACAAGATTAATCCATTTTTTACTCATGTGGACACCAATCAACGAATGGGCTTACCTTAACAGCAGTTTTTACCAAGGGTTTTTTTATATCATTTATTTGGCAACTACGTAGAAAATGTCGCATCCCTTCATGACTTCAAGTGCGCCATTGAAGTTCTTCATTTATTCTGTGTATTTAGCTTTCCTTTTCCTAAGAAGGGTCTCAGGGTGGAGCCGGGTTGAGTTTCGCCGTTATTATGAGTGTCATTGTTCTCATAGACTCCTGGATAGTAAAGGAAACGGTATTTCCCTGATAGGAAAGAAGAGTGTCAAGCGAGAACTTTTCTTGAGTTGAAGGTTTGGTCTGCAATTTGTCACTTTTTGAGAGACGAACTTTCCTGTGTACTTCATGCAGTACATAGTCATTTAGCGTCTGTCATTGTTCCCCTTAGTACGTCACGTTAATTAACACGTAAGTGTTGATACTAGCAAACTTACTTTTAATAGACTGTAGTTAAAATTCCTATCCATATCAAAGAGATCCATAAAAACGCTTATCTTAACACACTTTCTTTCAATTACAGACCCTTAAGTTTATGGAACGCAGCAAAGATACAAGCGATTAAATCACATCTTGTGTGCTTGAAGTAGCATTATTATTATTATCATTATCATTATCATTATTATTATTATTATTATTATTATTATTATTGTTGTTGTTGTTGTTGTTATTATTATTATTATTATTATTATTGCCGTTATGAGCTAAAAAAAAATGATTTTATGAAGGGCTCGCAAGCTTTGCCCGGTTGTCTCTACTGGAGACAACGACTACCAGACTGTTGTTGCATGCGATAAGCCAGCTGAGAAGGAAAGCAATTTTTGTACAAAGGTAACAGCAGTTACTTTGTTATGGTGCAAGAAACTATGCTGAAGGATTCTTGTCACTTTTTTACAGAATATGGAGATGTTTTTTCCCCGTTATGAATTCTATGGTATTTAAAACGTCGACTGACTCTATATTTGCATCCTTGCATTGAAATACAAAGGAAGAATAATTAACGATTCATACCACTAAAAACAGCTGCTGACTCCCTAATGTAATTATAGATAAAATTTTTATTACGTAACTTGGAAGTCAAGAATACCCAGTTAAGGGGGAGCAGAAGCAGCAGAAAATTTGGGCTCAAAATGTAGCCAGACTCCCCCCCTTAGGCAAGCTAACCCAGACGCAGCTCGCTTCATATTCAGACCGTAAAGGCGCTCTGCTCCTGCAGGCAGTATTTTAAATCTTGAACTTCTGACAGAACACATCACACTTCTGTATTGAAGAGCATACATTGTTATTTCAAGTTATTCCGGTCAGGAAAGCAAGTTTTCCTTAGGAGTTCCAAACTTTATTACTAAAAAAACTATGCTATAAAAAGGTGCACTACAACTAAATATATAATCCCTGGGTTCCAAGCGCTTAGAAAGCGAGCACCTTACATTGGCTATAAGCATGTATATTTAACAATTATTCCACGAAACCGAGTCGTATATGAGCTAATAGCCAACGAGGCGCTATGCGCCTCGTTGGCTATAGTTCATGTACGACGAGATTGAGTGGAATAATTGTTTTATTATATCTCTAAACCCTCGCTTATGAGGCACTAGAACTATTTTGTACGACAAGAATTGACTTTGTTATTGTTTGTGAAGAGAACCATGTTGTTGTCAAGCCGACATGTTGTCGAGCCGATGTGGAAAAAAGTTTCAAACACGAGTCCGGCTCGTTCTTAAACATCTCTTTAATTATTTTCGACTTAGCAAATTAGCTTGAAAATTAAAAGTGGAAAAAATAGGTAGAAATAAAATAAAAACTCAGACTTCCGGATCCACAGATCTTTCAAAATGGCGGCTGATTGTAAGAGTTTCGCTTTCGTTGGTAATAAACAATTTCGCTATATAATTTGCTCACTTACCATTGAATCATTTAATCCCATATTAATTTGCTTCGGTAGTATTTTTTGGTACATTTTTTTCAAGCAAGACTTGAATTTCTCCCCGTCTAATTCAAGAAATCATTCCTCCATGATGGCCGTTTCCGTACTAATGGTATATGAGCTGATAGCCTATGAGTAGGGAACCAATCAGAGCGCGCGTTTGCTCATATACAGGGGTTGTAGCATCTGTGTCGCCGTAATAATCACGCGCAGCGAGATGAGTGACACCTCCGTGATACTGAGCTGTGACCCTGACACGTCATAGAACGATATAGCCAATAGCAAGAGAGGCTCTATTTCAGTGCGTAGGAGGTGATGGCATATAACAACGCATACCATTGGCCAATGATATTCATGACGTAATAGGTCTTTCCTCTCATAGAGGTCACAAATATCATGCTATAATCGCATTTGTTTTCCGTCACTTTTACGGTGCCATATGTTTTCAACAACGCGAACGAGTACGCTATTCCAGTCTGACAGTAGATAACTTGCATCGCCACTAAAAGGTTTCCTCAATATAAGGCTGGCTATGTTTGTCATCTTATTCATGCTGCTAGTGATGGATAACAAGTTTAAAGTTTCCCCATTTCGAATCCAGGAAAGCAGGATCTGTTTAATACGCGCTGTTAGACTGTATGGGAGAGCACCAAACAAAAACACGGTTTTGATCATAACCGTGCTAAAAGCGATTAAACCATAGTTAATATTAACTATGATTAAACACGCGATAACAAGTCTTTATATATTATTTCTGCCATTCGGTCATAGCCCTCAGGTTTCATGTGTAGTCCAGCCTCCCACAGGCGGTTTCGCTGGGCGCTGCTAAGCGTATATCTTGGAAGCTTCAAAGCCAGGTCACATAGTATAGTGTGATCGTTGGATCTGGCGTAATGCCGCAGCTTTTCGTTGATGTATTTTCTCTCCAGGCGAGTGTTACGACAAGGGGCTCTTGAGGATTCTTCGCAATCCATTTCAGGTATCGTCACTATCACAGTCTTTGCTCCGTGACGGTGAGAGGCAATATGAAGATTTATGATGTGCTCAACCGCTACATCCCAGGCTTTTCTGCTTCGAACATGGCTGTTATGTGAGATGTCATTGGTGCCGGCCAGAATAATCACCCAAGAGTACTTGTGTCTTGCTACGAAGGGAAGACAAGTACATCAATGTTACCTTAAACGTCGTAAATCACATCTACTTTCAATTCATTTTACTTAGCTTTCTTTTTTAATTGTCTAATTATTCAGTGGGAGAGTGCGAAACAGCTGTAAAGAAAGATTTTATTTGGAATATTTATGTTGAATATATACAAGAGTCCAACCTTTTTGTAAATGTCTTTGAAGGCGCGGGGACATTTCCGATGCCTCGGATCCATCCTTTGCCACCTTTGTTAATAAATAACATCTGTGTTTGTCTTTATTAAGAAGATACTCCAGCTTTCTCGCGTAGGGCGTGTGGTGTTTCTCGTTATCATGAAAACCGTTTGTCAAGCTATCACCAAAGGCAAGAATACGTGTGGGCTTCATCCCTGACAAAGAAAACAGGATAAAGCTTATTACAAGTTGCACCAGAAGAAAATCAGGTAATTTGGTGTTATATGAAAGAGGAACAAAGATAAATTAAACTTGATAAGACTAATTTTCCAGTTGAAATAAAACTTTGCGTGCACTTTGCTCGGAACTGACAAACCTCGGTGAACTTGTCCTCTTTCCAAGTTGTGGATTTACAGGATCAATCTGCTAATCTTACATTTCGCTACAACTTCTCACCTAGAAATCAAGTTCTTACTTACAAATGATACTGGAGGCTAAAGAATCTCATTACGCCTTCTGTCTAAAGAGGCGCTTATAGTTTCTCCTTCCTTTTCACAACCCTTCATGCCATTTAGATATTCCTTAACTATACACTTTGTTTTATTCCTTATTAACTGAGATACAAGAGTACTGAAGGATGAATCGATTGGCAAGCGTGAGAGCGGGGGAAGGGTGGGGAGGGTGACGGGCTTCTCTGACACCGGATATAGCCATACAAATACTGAATATAAAGAGTTACACAAGGGACTTTTAATGTGCTTTTCTTGTCCACTTCATGTTTCCATATGATGAAGATATAGAGGATATTACATCGCCGCGCGGGGATACGAAATTTCTCTTCGAGTGTAGAAAAATATTTCACGAGTGAGCGCAGCGAACGAGTGAAATACTTTTTCAACACGATTAATGTTTATTTTATAGATACTGATGAAATTTCCACATAAAACAAGTTCGACAAATTTTCCTGGAGGTTGTACCAGCTCGGAAAAAATATCGATGTGAAAATTTGACAGCTCATCGAGAGAGTGACCGGTAACCGTACCGCCTTCGCACCTCGAAGCCATGTTTTGAATGAAATTTCAAAAGAACCGGCCGCGCGTCTGAGCGGGAAGCTCTCTTGTAATTGGCTAATCATGTTGGTAACCATGGCGACACCAATATCCTCACACATGAAAGATAAAAATGATATCTTCACTACGCGCGATGAAGATATGATTTTTTAGTAAAAGAAAAAATCCTGGTACTTCATCAGTATCTATATAATAAATACAGATTACTTCATGGTTGGTGCGTGCGTATCATTTTTATTCACGGGTTAACGTTGTGAAGACTGATCACAAACGAACGAGTGAGGAGCGAACGTGTGAGTTTTTGATTCTTCACAACGAGTGAATAAAATCTTACAAACGAACCAACCATGATGTAATTTGTTTATTACTGATATAAGTACTGAGATTTAATTAATCGATAACTGTGTCAATAACACAATGCTCGAATATGATTGGTTTTCAACAGCCCTTATATATGGCTTAATTGGTTGTTTCTGGTCCAAATTGTTCGATTTGACCTGTCCGAATTCAAACATTTGTAATCGGACAGGCCAAATCGGACAGTTAAGCTGCCAATAAAAATTAAGCACTTCATACCATAAGCCAATAAACTTTAACCATCCTAGCAAATCAAGATCAAGGAAAATTTCTTAATTAAGTGAGCAGGTTGACAGTTGCAGATTAAAAATAAACATGAATGAGATTAGCTGGTCCAATGACTTTTATTCAGATATGTTTTCCTTAGATTTTTGACACCATTACTAATTACCGAGTTTCTCGCATTTTGTTATTGACACAATTAATTGGTAATCGGTCCTCATGTCGTACAATTCAGGGATAGTCGTACTCGTAATTTTGAAATCCTTCGCCCGATTACTCCCTGAATTATATTCCACTCAGTCCTATAGACCGAATGCATAAATGGCGGCCAAAAATGTATTCTTTTGTTTATATGCTAATTAAAGTCACTAACCTCGCTCTCAAGCAACAATTCTTTTGAATTTTGTCCATGCAAACGATGCTAGTGAGTCTAATTAGCACATAAACAAAAGAATAATTTTTTGGCCGCCATTTATGCATTCGGTCTATTACCATTACAAATAAATCGTGAAACAATCAATCGCGAGGCGAAATCAAATATGAACACGACAACGAGTTTCACTCTATTATTTCAAGCAAAGTGAATTGTGCTTCCAATCATTTTTTTTTTCCAATAATTTAAGCTTAAGTTAAATTTTCATTAGAATGACAATGCAAACTCTTAGCTTTATTTTTTGGAGTCGTCAAAAACTACAAAGTACAAAGTTAAACGTTCTCTTGGCTGTATTCGTTTATAAGCATATTGAACTTAACAAATCAGAGTCAGAATCTAATAGTTTTAATCGTTTGTGCCTCGTTGGAGAAGACTCCACTTTAGCTTCTTGGATCGCCAGCTTCGGGGCTTGACTCAGGCTGTTGACTGAAATGCTGAATTGACCTCCGTAAAATTGTAGCGCTCGCGAAAAGTAACATAGCATGCTGGCTGTGTTGATCGACCTGATCTGCTGCCGAATTGGCTCAATGAAGTTCAGCCGATTTTTCGGCAGCTTAGGATGAATTCGTTCTGCTGACAGTTCACTCAAAGTACGAAATATTTTTAGCTTCTGTTCTGCAGGAACCACTGAAGCTATATCTGCAAATCTTGAGGACCTTGAGTTGCTCGAACAAGACGCCATGGTTCACATTTTGCTTAGTGAAGCCGACAGTGAAAGCCGGCTAAGCCGACACGATTTTTGTCACTGGTGAGAAATATCGTATGTGGCCGGGCTGTAATTGGTCATACGAGATTTTTACTAGTGAAAAAATTCGTACGACCAATCATATTTCTTGAAATTTGAAACGTATAATTTTTATTTCAGAATTTCTTTTTGAATAAATCTCAGTACATATATAATAAATTTTTGCAAACTGACAAGTACACTCTCCACTTACCTGCCTTTCCAATTGTCTCGCATTTAGTTTTCTTCCTTTTGTTGATGTTGGTTCCAAAACGGCCTATTTATAGAAACTGTAGATTTTTCAGAATTTGTATAAAAAACAAAATGATACAATATACATATACAATATACATATACAATATACATATACATTATACATGGTGGATATTTTCAGTCAGCGCTTGGACTTGTATAGTCCATTTTTGATAAAGTAAAAACAAGCTAAATGTCGCGAAGGTTTTACCTGTATGATATCCTTCTACGCCTTTCGAGGTCGTCCTATTGGCTTGATTGTGAAATGATTTTGTGGTCATAGCACGAGCTCTTTGATACAGAATATCTTCTCCACTGCCTGATAGCTCTACAATTTTTGTCCCTTTGTTGATATTCAAAGTCGCGCTACCAGCCAATAACGGTTCACGTTGAGCCTCCACCCTGGGTATTGGAGCTCCGCTACTTGAAGTTTCGCCATAACTCATTTCCGTTCCGCTTCCTGGCGTGGCTATATCCTTTGATGAACCTTCACCGCCGTACTGTAATGACACGTATCGAACGTTTGATATCTTGTGAGTTGAGCCCTTTCGTTTACGACTATTATGCGATATGAGCCTTGGCACACTTATAACTTTAGTAGGCATATAAAGAAAAGATGGACTGATTCCACCTGCAGGATTGTCTGAAACCTTCTTAAAGCGTTGTCTAAAGCCCATTCCCTGTTTATCTAGTGACACGTAATACTTGTCACGTGATATTGCAGTGTTTTTTCCTTGAGAAGGCGTATATCCTGAATTTAAAGAAACATCTGACTGTCCTTCATCTCCTAAACCATCAGACGCTTCGATTGTAAACAGATTCGATTTGATATTTTTTCCTCTGACAACGAGGCCTTTGTTCTTCGTTACGTCCCTAGGTGATGGAAAATAGGAGGACCTTGTTTTTATTCCAGGACTGGCCATAAATGTGTTCTGCAACAAGCTGGATTTCTTACCTGCCCCTTGCATGGACAAGTCTTTCTTAATAGACCTTTCAGTCTGTTTTCCTTTAAATTCGCTATTTTCCTTGTTCTTTTTATGTCCATGTTGATGTCTTATTGTCGGTCCTTTCTTTTCTCCCGATCCACCTCCCAGTCTAAGCTGGATATCAGACTTTGATTGGTGTCCTTTGAGAAACGCTCTAAGTGTATCAAGATTCTTCGACTTTGTACGATTATGGGGAGGTCCAATACCTTCAAGATCATCCCTAATTTCAGCAAGCTGAGGTTTAATAAACGAGTTTAAAAACGTAAATCGCGACACCTTCCGAAACCGTCGCGTCCGTTGGTTTGAGGTGACCGGATGAGACGGTAAGAAATAGTGATAAGCACTAGGCCGAGTTCCAAGCCTTTTAGCTGAGTGTTTTATTAATGTTGACCCGGTGCCTTGGGATTCTAATGAATGACCGAGCAGAGAGGCGACTTTTATGATCTTAGAACCCTCGGACATGTCTTTGCCGATGTGGATGCCAAGATCCCCTAATTCCATATTCAGTTCTTGAATCCTTTCTCCTTCTACATTTGCGTTTCTTGGGCTTGTTCGAGACCAATCTCGTAAGTTGAAAATGTCGCCATGCAAAGTTTCTTCTGGTTTGTTTCGTTCTTTTTTAATCTTTCTATGCCCGTCTTTAGAGCCAGTCACTTCACTGTCTTGGCGCTCAGCTACTCGGCCATGTAAGAGCTCTGTTAGGAGAATTTCGTTTCCAAAGTCAAACCTACTTGAGTATGTTTTTCTTTTTTCTATTGAGCTTTTGAGCAGCTTCTCGGGATGTGCAAAGAATGTGTCCAGTTCTTTCATTCGGGATTCCTGGAAAACAGTTTTGTTATCCTCCTGCTTAAGAGCTCTTTTAATTATCTTTTTCTGTTTGGACTCACCCCCGATCAGGTGCCGATGTACCGCTGGGATAATTGCACCAGCATCGCTGATCTCCGTTTCCCCTCTAAGAAATATTTTACTTCCATTCTTTGCTGCATCTGACAGTTAAGAACGGAAGTCAGTAATTTCAATGTGTAAAAACACAACAAGCAGAAACAGAAAGATACAGCATTCCTGATCTACCTTAATATAAGATCTCTAACATGAAACCAGAAACTTATGTTGGAAACAGTGGTTATTCAATATCAGCTTTAGAAGAAAACGAGCTCTCCAACCGAACCCCACAAGCTCATGTAGCTTTAATACTCATCGTTTTAAAATAAAGGTTATCTATCTATCTATATAACTTTAAGATACTCAACCACAAAAATTTTCAAGTACTCATTTTAAGGTTGATACTTACTAACCGAGCTTACTCGGGCCGTACTGGGGAGTATTGGCCCTCGCGCTCGGTTAATAAGCGGTTATTATTATACATTGAAATCACTATCTCTTTTCTGATTGGCCGGAACCGAACAGTGAATTTTCGAAATCAGCCCCTATGACGTCATAACTGCAGATTAATTATGTACTACTTATTAACCGAGAGTGAGGTCATTACAGGGAAATCTAGGACCGAGGCCTTGATGTATTGACCGAACGATAGCGAGGTCAATACAGTCAAGGCCGAGGTGTGAGATTTCCTTGTAATGACCTCACTCTCAGTTAATAAGTTGTTTCATTGTTTTATATGTCCTTTTTAGCACTGGAAAAAGAAAAACGAAAGGGTTTTTCAAATTCCGCTTCGCGCTCAAGAGGTCATTCGAGGTCATTTTCACTGAACACCCAGTGACGATGTGATCGAAATAAGAAGTGACAGAAAAACAGTTTCTTTGAAAATGAGACAACTTTTGCCTATATTAAAGGAAAAAAAAGTTTTGTAAAAATCTTTATTATGCCCGGTCATTACAAGAAAATCTTGCCCGCTCAGCAGCCAATCAGAGCGCGCGTACTATTGTAGCCATACAATAAACAATAATCATGTCAATGACACTCAAGGTCACGTGTAATCATATCATGTATGACCGCTGTGCATGATTTCTAAGGGTAATCATGTCAAGTTCGCGCGGTTTGTGGCGCTGGCGGCAGTGAAGAAGCAAGAATATGACATCTAGGTTTGCTTCGTGTAGAAATAAATTGCCAGTTTCACTCACTGTCTTGACCATTTTTTATCGTTCAATTTATAATAAAACAATTATTAGATTCGGTTTTTATGATATCCAGAATAAGGATAACCCCAACCTCCCTACCTTGATTATTCTGGATACCACAAAAACCTCATCCAATAATTCTTTATAACCAGGGTTCCTTCGAAATCTCTCTCTAAATGAAATTACCATTCATTCGACCCATCTTTATCCCTAAGTTCATTATAAACTAAAATTGACAATTCAAATAAAAAAATACTACAAACTTGACATCAGACCTGCCCACGTGTCAAAACTGTACCAGGTAACTAAGACAGGGTGCTCTTCATCTCACAAAAACTGCTTACACGAGATGAAGCCAAAAATCACAAGGGTGTTGGGGTGTTTCTTGATCCTTTCCCGCGAGAAAAGATATTCCCAGATAATTCTCCAATTCTGGACAGATTTATTTTTAACGGGCTATGAACGCCCAAAGCAACTCATCTTAAGTTCCCCTTTCACTCCAACCAAACATGTTTAGTTAAACCAGGTTTTAAAACGTGAAAATTGGTAACCGAACACTGCAAAATGGCCTTTTACACAAGATTCAAATAAACTTTAACATGTTCTTTCTGTATGTGCTAAATTTGCATTCGACAACGACAGTATGCAGCTTTTATAAAGTAAACAATTTTAATCCGTGTTTAACGAAGCAGTATTTAAACTTGTTTAAGCTTTGGTGTGAACGAGGTATAGAGCCTCGTCGATTGAAAACCTAGACGGATATTGCTTTACATGCCATTTGCCTAAGTAGTGAAATCAGGGCAAATTATATGAACTAGTGGCGTGAATTCTAAGTAACAAACCTGCATGAAAACAAATGGAAAGACATGTGATGAGAACCAATGTCAGCCACACGTCATGAGCCATGTCCAAAATAACTGCTCTGTTGACGCTTAAACCAATGAATGACTCCACAGTTAGACAATTTAACTTAAACAACGATACATTTTCCTATGATTTTGTATCGGTTCTCCCAAGGCCAACTATCAGTGGCGTTAAAGGAGGGTGTTTTGGGATAGTTCAGGAGTAATTAGTAAACGTTTCCAGAAAAACGTTGAGATGCGGGCGCTTTGTCACCCAAAGGTACAGGGCCAAGTTCAGTCGTGATTATACCAAAACCAAAATGAGGTCACTGAATAGTAGGAGATGAAACATCAGTGTTATGAAACTGCTTCACCGCATAGGAATTGCACCCAAACTGAGGCACCTCCCCCAGCGATCCTTTGTTTTGCTGGAAAATATTTTAAGTAAAATTCTAAACAGTACCTTTTATGACAAGAACACCTGTAGTTTGGAGAGAGATTGACAGGTACAGATTCACTCGCTTCTCTTGCTTGGATGAGCTGTTGACATTAAAAGCTTTTTAAGTTTGCCCAAACTTAAAACAACTTGGCCAGTTTTAAAGAATACGTCTTCAACATTTACCCTCAAGGGTTTATCCTACCCTACTAACGACGTAACAATTAATTCTCCTTGCGATCGTGAGATAAGTAAAGCTATGTAAATACCACATGACAACCTCAGAGGTGCTGGTCAGTCAATGCAATTCAAGCTGACAGGTGCTCTTACTTGACAATCAGCCGCTAAAAGTGGTCTTCCATTTTCTTGTCTACACAACCTGCCTTAAAAAGCGCGTTAATCACGACCAAGAGGACGGCATTATGAAAGATAGGTTAATTTTCTTCGTTTTCTGTTGGGCAAAATGCCCTGGCTAATCCCTCATGGCCACAGGTTGACGTCAATGATCCCGAAATCAAGTTGTTATTTTACTACTGGCGTCAATTGAATGGTGAATAACACCTTAATTTCGGGATGAAGGAGAGTGTTTTACGTCAAGGCGTTTGACGAATAACAGCCCATTCGATCTTTCGTCAACAACATTTTTAAACCTAATGAGACACGAATATTTAAATGAAGCAGTTCTTAATTTTGAGAAGGCTTTGAAAGCACATTTATTAGCATTTATTTAAGCTGTCTATCAAATGTTTTCAGTTATTTGCAACATTCCTTAGGAATGATTTCCGCACCGGTCCCTACTTCATTATGCACGCTTTAGTTGAATTGTCATGGAAAGTGCGCGTGCAAACATTTCTTGTTTCCTGGGAACGAAACCGTACGGCTACAGCATGCATAATGAAGTAGGGACCTGTGCGGAAATCTTGCCCATTCCTTATTGTACTGATTTTCACTGTACTTCCCTTTTTAAATCCCTTTAAATCTACGCGCACATAACTGGTGCTGCATTCGCTGCTGTCGGTTTATGCGCACGAGGAGGACTCCATCTACTCAGTCAGGTGGCAACAAGTTCTGCAACTTTTAACGTGAGTTATTTCCACCCTTTTATCCCAAGCGTGGCTGTCATGCTGCGTTAAACTAATGCCATCTTATTCTCGTTTTCAAATCAAACACTACCTCTCAGGAGCCCAAAATAGAGAAACGCGAAAACACTCCTACCGCTTTTCTGATTCTTCACTTTCACAGGGTGGTCTAAAGTAAGAGTGCAAAGAAACTATGCACAGAACACGAAAATGGCCAACTGGCTTATGGGGAGAAAGAATGATGCAAATTTAGGAATGGACATCTTAAAGACGTTTGCCTAATTTGAGAAAGAATTTCCTTTGTCCCACCATATTCTGCAAAACGCTTTCCTGAAAACCATGTTGAAAATAGAGAACCTCGCATGAAGATTCTGTTTACGCTACTAGATCATTAGACTCTGATATAACAGTCAGCCATACAAAATGCAGTTACGTAGACTATCTATTACGCCCATATCTATTCTAAGACAATTCTCACTGATTCTAAACCACTGAAATGCTAAATCATATCAAAATTTTGACTCACCTTTTTCCGTATGATAGTAATTATTCGAATTCTTCATGTAACTTTACAGAACCGACAAAGAAACCCCTTACGATTACCATTTCAAGTTATGACTTAGGGCCAATGATGATATTACAGCGATGCCAAGTTTACAAGGCAGGTGTTAAAGACCTGGCATATTAATCGTCGCTACTATAGTCACCCAGTTAATTTGCTCAGCTATTCTTTCAGTAGAGTAGGTAAATGTCTAATGCTTCCCTACAATTTCTAACCTACGACTGAAATCAAAATTGCTCAGTCTGTACCTTTGATAGGTTTTTACAAATGATAAATATTAGCTTAATATTTACACGTCATTAACAGTTAAGCTGTCCTGCTCGCCAATTGTCTATCTACTAAACAACTAACGGCACAGCACATTTATGTACATACAGAAGGTACAGTTTTCTCCATTTCCGAGATTTTTGAAAGGAGCTTCAGCAAACACCAGAGTTCATGGCTTTTTGTAGTTTAGTAGATTCAGTGTTTCCTCTTGTGGTGGTGTAACTTATTTAAGACTTCTTTTCCACCTTTTTGGGGACTTTTTCGCCCTAGCATTGTGATCATGCTCTTCTTTGAGGTATTTCAATATTTCTCCCTGAACTTTGTACAGTTCATCCATTTTTTTAATCATATTGTCCATGACCGAGTTATTGACTGCTTCCCTTCTTTTAGGGATTTCAGTCCTTCTTTGTGCATGGATATGCTTTCCAGACTCAAGGTTTATATTTGAAGGGAGAGCTTTGTAAATCTTATGTTCACTCAAACGACGTCTACTGGGTGTTGCAATCGGTAAGTTTTTCCTTATTGAGTTGAGAATATCCCGTTGCAAACGTTTCCTGGTAGCGTAATTTAGGGTCAAACCCACTCCCACCTTCCTCCGTCTGAGTAATCTGCGCGCATACTTTCTTAAGAAGTGGCTTGTGTTAATTCGGTTACGCGAACCTTTCAGCCAGATATTGATTTCATTTCTCCTTTGTTTCTTCAAATCCTTCTCCAGATCTACCAAGTCTCTCTTTCTGATGTCATCTCCATCAAGTTCTTCGTTTTCGTCTAGATGATTCAAGCGGCTCTTCGCTCTTTGCATGGCAGAGTACTTCGCAGCTTCGATAATCGTCAGAATCCTTTCAATTTTCTTTATTTGATCTATTTCTTCTTTTGCGGTGTTTTCCTTTTGGATGTCGCTTCTTAGTTTCGCCTCATCAAGTTTGATGATCTTTTTCGCTTCATCTGCCTTAACGGATTGGTCATTCTGGACAATTTGTTTTTCTTTTGTAATTTCGTTTTTCTCGTTGCTCATGTCTTTTTCGTAATGTTTTTCTTCGTCTTTAGCCTGTTTTTCGATAACATCAATGATATGCTTCACGGCATCTGGTGAAAGTCCAATAGCCTGCTCTATCTTACCCACTGCAAGACTCGCTTTCTCCGTGTCTTGAAGTTTACCGTATGCATTTGCTACCTGAGGGTTGACTGCAAAGGAAATAGAGAAAGAAGACGTTTTTGTCACTCAAATGCAATTTACACATGATCACGGAAAGTAAACATACATTTTGTCAAGCATTCACGTGTAGAAGAAAAGCCATTCACTAGACTGGGAACAAACGACGCGCTAATGGACTGTGGATAACAAAATACAGCTTAAACAGGCAACGTGTGCGCGTTTTTTTTTTGAAGGTGATAGATGTGAATGGGTTTTAAAAACCATGTTTTCTCTTCGGAAATCAAATGCCGAAGAGTTATTTTCATTCCCTTTTACCTGCAGCTCCTTTATCACAAATATAACAAAACAAAGCTGGCATGATCAAAATACGAAGTAGCAGATGTAAAACGTGAATCTAATATGAGAGTTCAGTGCAATTATCTTCTGAAAAGTTTCTATCAGAGCAGGACTGGTCGATGCACAGTATCGTGAGAAAGTAATGCAAGCGAATTTCGTGGAATTTCAAGCTTTGGATAATTCCGAGACATTTTCCCCCTAGTTAAGAAGCGTTCAACTGAGCTGGAATTCCACTTACACTTTTTTTCCTTGCTTGTGAAATTTCGAAATAGTGCAAATTCAAAATAACAGAATTCCGTGAAATAACTGAAATCACAACCGAAGTTTTCATTCGCTTAGGAGGTTGGCTCGACATGAAATATAACGCTATTTGCCATAAGCCGTGTGTTTGCCGTGCAACTTTCTAGGGCAGAGTGCACGAAGATACGCGTTGATATTGAGCCTTCGTTAGTGTAAGGCCGTGGTGCAGAATCACGATGCCACAAAATATGTGCGTTACCAATGCAAACTTATACTCACAGCCATGATTATAGTAACTTTAATTTAACCACTTAAAATTACAAGTGAAATGTATTGCAGCCTTGTACCTGGTGGCTGATACGGGGCCGGCGGTGGGTAGTACATTGGTACACTCCAGGCTTGCTGAGGGCTGCCACTGGACTGGTAGTTGGGTGCATTCCAATAATTGTAAGCATTAGTTGGTGATGGCTGGCCCAAGTAGGCTGCTGTGTTTGAAGCTGGAGCAGCAGCTGCATTCTGAGGAGCCGACACAAGTGGTCGATCCTTAGGAAAGTAAAGAAAAGGTCGAATATTAAGTAAATGCCACATTACAAACGAAAAGAGTAATTGCACTAGACAATGTTAAGTGCACCTTGGACCTAAAAACAAAGCTCTTGTAAATCCAACCCTTTGCCATAACAGTTTTCTTAAGTTTTTGTGCTGAGAAAGAGGTTGCTCGAAGTCAACCTGTCTTCCACATACAGATTGTTTTTCATTCGTTTAAAAACTGATCTTAAGTTATCGTAACGTCCCCCACAGTTAATATGGTTTGAACCATTTCTACATTCAGACTCTTATTCAGGTGTATCAACCATAATATGCGTTGAGTCAAGTAGTATTTATAGCATTGCAGTGTTGATGATGCGGTAAAGATCAATAATAGGGAAGATACAGAACCCAAAACGTTGGCAGTTGTTTTTTCTAAGTATAAATACAGCTTGTTCAGTTGCCAATGAATAAATAAGTTCGCTAATGATTAAAATTACTTACGCTGTATGTGGCCCCGTAGGGTACCGTGGCCGGCTTTACAGGCTCTGAACTCTCAGAATTAACTTTCTTTGGCGGATTGGGAGAGACGTAGGCCTGAGGGGGCGCTGATGGGCTTGTCAGTGGTTGATAGAAGTTTTGTTGAGCAAATGGGCCTGATGAATCAGAAGAGGAATCGAAGAACCTCACCATAGGCACTGGATTAGGCGAAATAATACTTGGGCTGTAGGACGCAGTCAGCGGCGCTGCCTGTGACAGCAGGTCACCTGGTCGTCCAATGGTTGATGTAAATGTCTCAGTTTTTCCTCCTGCAGCCAATGGCTGGCCAGACGGGATGGCTGTTAATTGTTTAATGAGCGGTGATATAACTGGACCTGCATTTTGGGTTTTTTGATGCGTTTTTAGCGCTGAAGGCTGCTGCGCTTGGGTATTATTATGTACCATGGTCTGTGGTTTGGATACCTCATTATTTATAGGCACTATTGAAGGCTGTACTCCAGTTGCTTTCTGTGCTGACGGTGGAACTGGCTGCTCTATGTGTTGAAAGTTAATCAAGTTTCCACCTTGATCTTGCTCAGATGCAAAGGCGGCCACTTTAGCTGTCTGTGGTTGGAACGTCTCCAGTGTCTGTTGAGTGCTGTCTTTTGAAGGGAATGCAGACACGCTGACCTGTTGGGTGTTAACTAAAACACAGAGATGAAGAAATTTGTTTAACTGAATATGTCAAAAATTCAACTGCAACGTTTCTATTTCCAACGGAGGATGTTTTGTATCGTCGACGTCGTTTATTACCCCAAACCTGAGATAGATTTTGTAAGACCAGTTCAGAGTATACAAGTCAGTTTTTCTATTTTTAACATAACTGTTTCAGTGGAAAGTGAGGCTAAGTATCTTGTCATGAAAAATGATTTGTACCGCTCAAAGGTAAATCAAACCTATGGAATATATGTGTAACTTACGTGCATCTATTGGCTGTTTCTGTACGTTGATTCCATAACTTGGTTGATATGGTGGTACCACTCCGCCAGGGAGCATAGCACTTGGCGAGGAAGGTACACTGGCGAATGGATAGAATCCATGATTTATTTGAGGCTGAGATGATGTGGAATATGTAGGCACTAGTGGTGTGTATGGAGGTGGTGGAGGAACGGCTGCATATGGGGACCCTTGGAATGGAAACGATAAAGGAGAGCTATAAAACACGTTAGGAGGAGTAGCAATTCTATGCTTCTCGGCCGTTTGAAGATCCTCCCTTGCGCGTTCCTTAGCAAGGTACTTTGCTGCTTCTAGTTTAACAATAAGCTTTAATATGCTCTCAGCTTCTCCCACATCCTGGTCTGCCACTTTCTCCATCTTTAGAAACTGTTGGCGTTTTCCAGCGTCGTCCGACTCGGTGGCAAGTTTCTGGAAACTTTTTTCCTCGGTTTTAAGTTGATCTTCTAATTTCGTGGTCTTATTTTCGATTGTTGATGGATTTAATCCAAGTTCCTTCTCTATTCCTGTCAGAGCCTGGGCAGCCTCAATCGCTCTCTGCAGCTTTTCTCGAGCAACGGCAACAGGGTCATCTAAAGAAAAGAAAAGAAGGCACTACAATATTTACCAAGCAACGAGTGGCTTCCATGAGTCACCAAAGACAGAATGCATAAATGGCGGCCAAAGAATTATTTTTTTGTTTATATGCCAATTTGACTCACTGGCATCGTTTACATGGAGAAAATTAAAAAGAAATGTCGCTTGAGAGCGACGTTAATTAGTACATCAACAAAAGAATACATTTTTGGCCACCAATTATACCTTTGGTCTATACTGGCCAGGAAAGTACGCAGGCTTCGCAAACACTATCTGTTTTTTTAGCAAACACACGCGAGCTCCAATATTGGGAGACTCAGCGGTTCTATTTTACTTAATTTACTCTATTAGCTTCACTTAACAAACACCGACAAGAACAAAACTAAATACAAGGGAGCCTGGTGCGGAAACAATTGCAAAAGGCCGAGACAACGCAAAAGCGTAAGCTATTTACCGGCATCTGGGAACTGAAATAGCGTAAACACAATAAACGAAATTTAGCTAGAACAGAAAATGGGGCGATTTATACCAAGTGGAGCAGCGTTACATGACATTGATTGTACGGTTATGGATAGTTATTATATGTTCCAGTAACTGAGCATCATTCACTTTAAAGTTTGAACGTCTCTAGGTTCATTTGACTGGAAAGAGTATTTTATATACAACAGGATATAACGAATAAGAATTTTTGATGTGAAGTTTGTTTCTATGACAACGCTCTTTACTGTTGACCACATTTTGTCAGCTGTTTACAAATTCAAAAGAGCATAGCGATTTTTGTGCTCTTCCTTCTTATTGGCATAACACACACAAAGAAAGCATATTTTAAAGCATTATGCGTTTCTTGTTTTAGGCGACGAGATTGCAGCATGACAGGAACAACACTGGTACAACGTTATGATTATCAAAATAGGTTCACAGGCGTCTAAAGTTAACACCTGACAGCGTACTACACATCAAAGTACATTTATTATCATTCTGCCTCTAAAATAGTACAACCAGACTTGGATAAGAATTGCCCGGAGCCTTATGAAAACTGAACAGAACCTAGGAGATTATACCTTGGAGAGGAGTCTGCCGCTTCTCGCGTGCGTTGCTAAGAGATTTCGATGGAGAGGAAGACTTTTGCGTATTCGCATTGTCTGCAACAAGAACACCAAGAAGCGGCTTAAGTGACTGTTTACATATTCAATCACCCCTCAGTTATATGCAAAAATGAATATGCCAAAATGGTTACATAGAGCGTATCAGTTTAGGAAAGAATTGTGAAAATATTATGTGCGATTGAAGGGACAAGTTGAGGGATTAAGAAGATGCAAGATTACATGAGAGATAAAATGGCGAGATATATACGAAACGGTAAAGGTATGTAGAACTTGCATCATTGATATAAGAATCTTATAAAATTAGCACCAATTAACAGGTATTGTGTAAGCTAAGAAAGTTCATTCTAAAATAAATACTTTTGGAATTAACTGAACCGATTAAATTCAAATCAGTGCACAGTATTCCAACTGAACAGTGATTGTGGTGCGCTGTTCTGTTGACATCGTCTTCTCTCTCGCTCCTATTGAAATTTCGATTTGAGAAAAGAACAAAGCCAGGCGGATGGCAGATAATTTGAGTTGAAAAGCAAGTTTAGAAAATGGTTGTTTGAATATGTCAAGAGTCACCTCCTCTTAAAGTGAGGTTTACCTTAGGTGGTATTACAAGGCTCTCAGAGGTTCTCATGCTTGATTTGAGATGGTAAATTAAAGTTTCTAATATGGTAAAGACCTATTTTTAGTTTCGTGCTTAGACTAAGTCACGATTCGGACCTAACTCTTTTCAGATCATTCATATTTCAGGGTTTAGAAGCAAACTGTTAAGAGCCAATGTCGGAAAATATCGAGAATCTCAAATCAGTTCCAAAAATTCGAATTTTGGCTGATACCACCCAAACGTCCCTTTGGGGGAACTATTTCAAGAAACGATATTAAGAAATCCCCAAGCGCTTTACATTTTGAGAATTTTAGAAAAGTTCCAAAATTCGAAAAAAATTCATTTTTTAATTCGGGAAACGGGTGCAAATTTCAACATATTTCAACGAAACAGTACAAGCGCGCAAAAGCTCCTATTGACTTGATGTTACTCATGTATTTAGCACACATCCACAGCTTCAAGACTCCGTAAAAAGGTTTTGCGAAATAACTATTTTAATATAGTTTCTGGCTTTTATTGTGTGCGCTCTGATCGTGTGTTGTTTTGGTAGTCAAAATAACGCCCAACTTCAACCGTCAAAAGTCGATCCTGGTATGTCACAAATTGAAAAAACTACTATACCAAACGAAAGACCGGTTATTTTTTTAATTACACCTGAAGTTTTAGCTCTGCGAATTTAAACACGTGCGAGTAATAAAATTTCAACTTGTGCCCCCCAAGTCCCCTGTCCGCGACAAGAACGGGAATGTAAACAAAGGAAAACATATGCAAATCGAGGAGAAAATCATGCGAAAGTTATGACTTACCCCTCAAAGCGCAAAAAAATTGATGGAATTCTGTTACCTTAACAGGTATTTCCATCTGAGAGACTAATAAAACGAAATTATCCCTCCAATAATAATAAAAAAGCTATAAAAAGGGCTGGAGGGCTAGGGTCATGAAGTCGCCTCGGATGCATCGGAACCCGTATGTATGGTTCCGGAGGTAAAAAAGCTTCTAAAGAAGCTTTCAAAATGCACCATGGAGCAAGCAAACAATGTCAGTAAAAATAGACTGATATTTTGAGGTATGATAGAAATAAACCATTGTAAGTTTATTTTTACAAGTGACCTTTAAAATTAAATAAAATGACAGAGGAGGGCCGGCCATCGACAGTTCCATTTTAAATGGTCCGTCCCTTGGCTATCGTACTCAATGTTAAGTCCAAAAAACCGAAACAAGATTCAACAAAATAAAACATATATTACAATAATCTTTAAAAAGTATAATGCTAACTTGAGAATTAGATTTCCCGCATCGCAAAGTTTTAGTTATGTAAATATCAGGAATGTTTACTTACTGATCTTATGTCGTGTTACATGCTCCAAGTTCCACAGGAGAAGAGTAAAACCCTCCGTCTTGTTTATACATTTCATAAAAAAAGACTAACTTATTTGTTTACTAACGAAGAAGCCAATTCATCTCGATTTTTGGTGTTGTGTTACCTGTCACATCTTTCCAGTCACGTGTTTTGCTGTACACCGTTTGTGAAAATGAAATACAAAACATATTATTTAGTTATTTCTTTTAAGGTAGTCACCTGCAAAACATCGCACAATTGTCAATGAATAAAGAAGGACTATGCAATCAAAACTAACAGAATCTCCTGGAGCACACAAGCCATCTCCGTTTAAATTTTCATTAACAAAAGCATCATCTTGTATTCAGAATTTCCCGCTGTATCACAGATCCAAATCGTAACTAACTTCTACTTTATTAGGCAATCCCCATAAAATGTTTCGTTTCCCGTCGCCCGCCCTCTCGTGAAGGTGTGTCAGTTGGAGGTGGAGGTGTAGGTGGAGGTTCTAAATATGGGTGCCAATCGTACCCATGCCGGAGCCCTCAAGCCCGTTTCCAGGGTCATTCTCCTTCCGACATCCCTAGAGTTAAGGAAAAGAAAGAAAGAAGAAGAAACCACGCAAGGGTCATGAGAGCTTTGGTGATATCTTTCAATGACCCTTAAGGGTATTAATCCTAAAACGTGTTTGACACCAGTTGAAGAGGGCCCATGTAGATCACCTCTTCGGGTGTGTGGTAAATCTCTGCCACGCACTGCTCCATTTTTATAAGGAAAGGGACGGATTATTAAAAAAGTTCTGGAGTGGGAAAGAATTACAAAAATATATTTAATTGCCCTGAGGCTACAAGACTTGCGTCGACTTTCCATCCAGTGGACTGACCAATGTTGAATTTAGCAGTGAGGTAGGCCTTCTGCTTTTCACTAAAACGGTACGCCTTCTTAGCTGGTCGAGAGGCCCATCCCTCTGTTAAACGTTCTCTCGATTGTTTGTTTGCAACGCTGGCGGTTCTTAAGGTTGGCACGACACCGACACCCTCTTCTAAAACCTGCTGATAGCCAAGCTCAGCAAGATCGATAAGAGTGTGTTTTTCCAAAGACCGTATGCATTTCTCAGAGGATAGATGGTTCGTTAATGCCGAGATTTGGATCTGTGATACAGCGGGAAATTCTGAATACAAGATGATGTTTTTGTTAATGAAAATTTAAACGGAGATGGCTTGTGTGCTCCAGGAGATTCTGTTAGTTTTGATTGCACAGTCCTTCTTTATTTATTGACAATTGTGCGATGTTTTGCAGGTGACTACCTTAAAAGAAATAACTAAATTACATTTATATGTTTTGTATTTCATTTTAACAAACCATGTACAGCAAAACACGTGACTGGAAAGATGTGACAGGTAACACAACACCAAAAAACGAGATGAATTGGCTTCTTCGTTTTCTGTGTTTATGGGAGGATTATTAACTCCCTATCTATAGTTCTAGTAAACAAATAAGTTAGTCTTTTTTTATGAAATGTATAAACAAGACGGATCAGTAAGTAAACATTCCTGATATTTACATAACTAAAACTTTGCGATGCGGGAAATCTAATTCTCAAGTTAGCATTATACTTTTTAACGATTATTGTAATATATGTTTTATTTTGTTGAATCTTGTTTCGGTTTTTTGGACTTAACATTGAGTACGATAGCCAAGGGACGGACCATTTAAAATGGAACTGTCGATGGCCGGCCCTCCTCTGTCATTTTATTTAATTTTAAAGGTCACTTGTAAAAATAAACTTACAATGGTTTATTTCTATCATACCTCAAAATATCAGTCTATTTTTACTGACATTGTTTGCTTGCTCCATGGTGCATTTTGAAAGCTTCTTTAGAAGCTTTTTTACCTCCGGAACCATACATACGGGTTCCGATGCATCCGAGGCGACTTCATGACCCTAGCCCTCCAGCCCTTTTTATAGCTTTTTTATTATTATTGGAGGGATAATTTCGTTTTATTAGTCTCTCAGATGGAAATACCTGTTAAGGTAACAGAATTCCATCAATTTTTTTGCGCTTTGAGGGGTAAGTCATAACTTTCGCATGATTTTCTCCTCGATTTGCATATGTTTTCCTTTGTTTACATTCCCGTTCTTGTCGCGGACAGGGGACTTGGGGGGCACAAGTTGAAATTTTATTACTCGCACGTGTTTAAATTCGCAGAGCTAAAACTTCAGGTGTAATTAAAAAAATAACCGGTCTTTCGTTTGGTATAGTAGTTTTTTCAATTTGTGACATACCAGGATCGACTTTTGACGGTTGAAGTTGGGCGTTATTTTGACTACCAAAACAACACACGATCAGAGCGCACACAATAAAAGCCAGAAACTATATTAAAATAGTTATTTCGCAAAACCTTTTTACGGAGTCTTGAAGCTGTGGATGTGTGCTAAATACATGAGTAACATCAAGTCAATAGGAGCTTTTGCGCGCTTGTACTGTTTCGTTGAAATATGTTGAAATTTGCACCCGTTTCCCGAATTAAAAAATGAATTTTTTTCGAATTTTGGAACTTTTCTAAAATTCTCAAAATGTAAAGCGCTTGGGGATTTCTTAATATCGTTTCTTGAAATAGTTCCCCCAAAGGGACGTTTGGGTGGTATCAGCCAAAATTCGAATTTTTGGAACTGATTTGAGATTCTCGATATTTTCCGACATTGGCTCTTAATACACTGACCTTGCCGGCTGATTTCTGTCTTTTTTTCTTGTACACCATCGGAATTTTCGTCTTCAGTAGATTCGTCGTCACTGTCGTAGGGGTCTTCAACCGGGAATTCTTCCATTTGTGGAAATCCGTATTCTTCCAATATGGGATAGTCAATAAAATTCTCCCCCAGTAGTGAAGAATATAGACCGTCATCGCTGTATAACTCTGTGGATGACATTTAAATGAGGGAAAGTGTCAGCTTATCGCCAACTGTGCTGTTATCATCGTTACAGTTGGAAATTACAGGGGCTTTTCTTATGAGGATGAACTGGGCTATTTCACGAACTAATGTAGAAATAAATTATCATTTAACTAACTAGAATGATGCATGATAGTAATGGTAATAGTAGAAGTGATGTTGATAATAATTGTTACATTAAAATATATAATTAAAAGAAAAATAGTATAATTATTAATATTACATTATTACTAATATCATTAATATGATAACAGAAATAGTCACAATTATCTATAATTGTAACAATTATGATATTGATAATGATGATGGTGTTGGTTGTTTACGTCAGCACGTTGTTTTTCAGTGGAGGGGCCAACGCGTAAGTAACGTTATCAAAAAGGTAACATTGAACAGCACCAATTTCTTCCAAACTTTCTCCCTGTCTTATGCTATGTCCCCTCCGAGGCGTAAAATTGCTTTCCTTTTCAGAAGGAAGAAAACGCGCCATTAACTCACCTTGAGTCGAAGAATCTTCCAGCGAAAGAAGAAGCAAAAATACGGTGACTAACAGTGAAGGAGTCATATCCAGAACTCAGCTTTCAGAAACAAAGAAGAGTGAAGTCATAAATTAGATACATACCTCTTACTAACCGAGTTCGAGGTCAGTGCTGTAAGTTACGGACCGAGTTTTTTTTTCCGCTCGGATTTATGGCCCAAGCGCGAAGCGCGCTGGCCATAAATCGGCGAGCGGAAAAAACGAGGATACATAACTTACAGTATGGACATAGAAAACGAGGTTTGTAAGATATTTATTATATCTCTGGAGACATTTTGGCCACCAAAACAAACTTTTGAATTTTGCGGGCCGTACAGTAAAGTACAGCCCGCTAGATTGACCAATCACAGCGCGCGTACTAACTGAGAGATATAATAAAAGGCCTTAATTAAGAGGTAAGTATAGCTCGTAGCCCATTTTCGTTCGAATTCACAAAATTTATTAATCAATGCAACTCGTTAATTTTTCAATTTCCCAACTGATGCCAATTACAAAGAAATAATTTGCGCAGGTAATACTGACAGAACGGTTTTGGTTTTGTTGTGCAGTAACAGACAGCAATATCACTTTGTTGACAGAGCTCAAGTCGTAACTGAATCTGATTTTCGAGGAATGACGTCTGTCCTAACGCGTATGTCGTCTTATTAGAAAGGTTAAAAGAATAAGCTAATGGTTAAACACAATATATTTCAAACAGACTTGGATTTTATCGGCGTTTTCACTTATCAAACTCCCCCTCCCTCCTTACAAAATGCAAACAAAGAACTCTACCAACATGAAGCCATGTTGACCTCACGGTCAATAACGCATATATAGTAACCGTAGGTGTCGGTATTCAGCGTTAGTGTTTGATTCTATTGTATTTAATTTCACTGTCCTAGGCACGAGTCTTAAAGTGAGTCTACTAGTGACCGGTTGATTTGACTATGAAACAATAACAGTTTCACTTTTCCAAGTGGGGTAAGTGTTCGGTAAGCAGCTAGTAGTCAACGGTATTAACAGCCAACAGAGGTAATTAATTTTGATCGAATCACTAGGTTCCTTAACTACAAGCGGTCAGCAATGACCTGCCCGCATCCATCCTTTTCTTAACTAGGCGAACATTAAGTCATAAGAACAGTTCTTGCTCATTCGGCGGAACAGTTAATTTTCGCACTATTAACGCCAAAGAATGGTCTATAAGTATCGTGATAAATATGGTGGATATAGATTCCAAGTCAATAAGTTTAAAAGAAAACAGAGGTTAAGTCAGTTGTCTGAATGTAGGATATGACGCAGGTATGATAACGACTTTAAAGTTGTCGTTAGAAGCAGAGAAGCCGTTTTTCATGATCTTTAAGTTATGGCCTTCTGTCAAGGCTGTGGCTGTTTACAATCCATGAAATTTCTGTTTCGCACGACAGATAAATCTCGACACAGTCACCTCTCTACAAGAGACCAATTCTCGTAAGCGATCACCTCCCATAGGTGACAACAAATATCAGTTTTTTTGTGTATGAGAGGTGGTCAATTGAGGATTAGTTGACCGTATTTACCAGACGATTTGCGAAACATTAATGGCCATCACATATCAAAGAACAAATCATTACATAGTGAGAAAAGTGAAAACGTACCAATATCTTGCCCATCCCAGATACATGTATCTCTGTCGCATTTTTCAGCTCTTGCTACTGGTCACTTTAGGTCAGCGATATTTAAAGAGAGCAAAAATGCAGAGTTCCTCTCAAATATAAAATAACGGTCTTACTTGTCTGACACATCTTTGAGGCAAATCAACGATAACAGTTGCAAGATCCCAAATCGTTTGCATATGTCAAGTTGAGTAAATGTTCAAAATTGCAAGACCTTAACCAAACAGGAACAATACAGTTTGTCTTTTTCCTACTGACCATCACCAAACCTGACGGTTAAATGATTTCTGGTGACGATTCACTCAAACAGATTGCTTTGCAAACAACAGCCGTAAAAAATATGACGGTTGAAAAGTGCTTGATCAAGCGAGCAACCCTGGTCATTTTACACCTATAAAGTTGTCTCCAAACTGAACAGCGATCTCTATAGAAAATACAACTTTTAACAGCGAAGTGTAGCCCTCGATTTGTCTATTATCAACAACCTGACCAAGCAAGCCACATGGAGTAATCAACTTGAAGATTTTCGACTAACGCAATGACCCAGAATCACAAACCATATACAAGCACGACTGAAGAAACACCCACCCTGAGAAGAATCAGTGAAGTGAAATGACAGACCTACCTGTAGTGATAACTCATCGAAAAGCCATGTTATTGTTCAATTTCAAACTCAACTTAAAACATCTGTCTTATAAAAAAATCCCTTAGTCCACAGAGTAAAACATTTTCCTTTTTTCTCGTAAACGAATTACTTTAAGGATTCGCCATATCTTTCACCTCTGGTGTAAAGCTATGAACTCAGATTGAGATATGGGTTAGATCATCATTCGAATCAGCCAATTGCGAACGGCAATTTTCCAACCCGTGTTTTTGTTTTTGTTATTTAAGAGAGTTGACCGGTTAACAGGAAAAACCTCCATCCAGCGCTTATTTACGATATCACAAACTTAATTTAACACATTCAACGCAGTTGGAAAAGATAAGTTGGCTGAATCTATTTTTAAAAGAAATTTACTTGCCGCGACCTACCTGTGAGAATTGTCTGCGGAGATGAATAATCCGAAATTCAGAATTACAGTTAGGGAGGCAATGGAGAATATCACCAAAAGAATGTTTATCAGCAGCCAGCTAACAAGCGATGCACGTAAAATGCATCATCCACCGCTTTCAATCAGGCCGTGTTTATTGTAAAGCAAATTATATGCCGCTGTAAGGTGATTGCCTTTGGTGAGTTTTGCTTAAGGTTTCTTTTCTTGAGTTTAATCAGCTTTGCTGTGACAGTTTAGCTTTGGAGACAAGTATATTCGTCCTATTTGCAAACCTCAAATGTTAATTTCCAGCAACATGGTTCTCTGCTAGCGCGTGAACTACGATATATTAGGCTTGTTTTAAGTTAACGTTCAAGTGATGAAAAGTTCAAATGGACAAGTAGGACAAAACAAACACTTGCAATGCCGTCAATGACTATCTTGCTCGTTTTGAATTTTCCCGCGTTTTTAGGCTTACAAATTCTTTAATTAATGACCAATTTTTTGTTGACAAGACTACCTTTACCCTAGAACAGATTTTTACGGATTCATTTTTGCCGTTTACACACCATTAGACGAATCCGAAATAAACGTACCGATTTGGTCGAGTCTCCGGAGATTTTGTATCCGGAATTCAAAGTGGGAACTTTGAATCCTAACACTTTTGAATGCGAAGGGTTCGGTCGTGTAAACGACCCAAAAGAACGAATCTGAATAGTTTATCTGCCTGCAATCATTTCGGTTCGAGAAAGAACTAAAAAATGGCAGACATACTACTGTATTCAGTGGCTAAGCAGTAGCTGGTTGCCTCATTCTGTTACAGCTACTGACAATAAATTAATACCATGACGGTGTAATACCATATTCCTAAAAACGGAAAGTATTGACTCCGTTTTCAGTTCGGAGTCTACTAAATGTTTTTGTAGTTCTTACTGACAAACCAGCCTAACATACACGTCAACCTGCAATTGTCTTACATAACCTTGAAAACAAACGAAATTGCACTTCTCGATGCAAACTTTGCGATCATAAAATGTCTTTCTGGGCCAAGTAAGATACCGAGCCTTTTGATACATACGCTCCTGCATCCAGACTGGGTTCGTTGGTTCCTTTGATGCGCCACAATCCGGGTGATCTCGTATCACAAATCCTAATCCAGATCACACCGAAAGAACGCAACCTCACACTGTAAAGCAACGGTAGATGTTTTCGGTTGTTTGATTCTCATCGACGAAGATCAAAGAAATTTAGTCTTGCCTTGCTTGGCCCTTTAATGTCAAATGCTCAGGTAATCATTCTGTAGAATTCCAGTTGTTGTCTGTGGTATTAAAATCTGCCCTCAGAGCGGATTCTATATTTTGCAAAGCTGTTGTTTAAGAATGCTATTGTTTAAATTCTTCCTCAACTAAAATAAAATTCAGTTGTTCTTCCAACTTAACGCCAAAAGGTTATTACTAAGCACTGTTATATTCCAGACTGGCCTTATAACGTTTTTGGACTTTCCAAATGCGAAAGGACACGAGGCGGGGAAGGAAGCGGAAGAGAAGGGTGGGGGAGGAATACCACGGTAACCACTAAAATGGTGTAATGCTCCATGCTTAGCCTGCCGTCATGAGCATCGCTACACCCCATGTCAGTCGCCATACCCAAAACCAAAAATTAAAAGTGGGAACAACAAATCAATACAAAATATACCAGTTGCGGGGTTCTATTTATTTCGTTACCACAAGGCAAGGGTGACGTCTAAAAAAAAATGCTCCCACAAAATAAAAATAATTTAACATTCTTTTTTCTCCGAGGGCTATTACCTAAAGCAGCTTTCACATCCATTTATCCTAGCGCGAATCGTTTACTATATAATACACTACATTCATAGCGGACATATCTGGGAAACATTTCCATATATTTTTGAAGGAACGTTTCAGTGGGATACCACTGTACAAAGGCCTGTATTTCTAACGCATGAAAAAGAAAAGTCTACTGAAAAAGAAAAAAAAAAGACATACAATATGCCAGCGTAATAACGGTTAATACAAAACAAATAACTAAAAAGTATGACTTCAAGTAGTTCTACTTGAAATGTTGTTGTATGTGCACCAAAGAAACAACACAAAGACGTATCACACAGTATAACTTGTTAGCTCTACTTAACCTGTACGACTTTGGGACACAAGAGTAATGCCATATGGGACAATTTGCCAGTACAAACATTACTGGTCAGCTGATGCAACAGAATGGCTGACACGAACACAGCGTAAAACCGGCTTACTTTGGATGCATTAGTACAGGTCAGCAACAACTCGCTGGAGTAACTCAAACTGATCTAATAATTCAAAACTAAATATTGTAATTACTAAAGAACTCATAACCTATTAGTTTAAAAACACCCTAGTTCACATCTAAAAATACAGTTTCCCCCTCAATCCAAGGACTTATACCTAAACGGACTAAAAATTAAACAATTCTTATGGCGTTCTCAAGAAAGGTAAAACCCAACAGTCAGGCAATGAAAAGATTGTTCATTATTGTGAATAACTGTACATCTTGAAGGCCACTCACTTAAAACGACACAGTCAAGAAAGTGACGACGAAGTGACTCATTTACATTCTAATCCACCTAACTTCGCTCAGTTCTACTTGGAGAAAATTCTAAAATTCATACACTACGAAACTATGGCAAAATAAAAGTTCTTAAAATATATCAAAAAACCTGACAACGTAAAACAATTCTGCTGCTCATCTCCACTTTTTACCAAGCGATAAACATTTGTAGTTTCGGTAGACACTTATCAGATATATTACATTGCGCCACAACAGCGGAGTATCATACACCTGTGAATCAAGAGTTCTCAGAAACAACATCGCACGCGAAACTTTACTTGGCTTCCCTCATTCTAAATGATGTATTTTGAATGCGGCTCTAGAAGCCTGCGATACAATTAGCTATCACGCACTCCATTCAAGTTGACAGTGCCACTTCATTCTCCTATTATCTTTTATAGACTAATGCAGCACAAAAACTCGGAAAAGAACTAATAAACAGGATACAGTTGATCACACTGTGAACACCATACTTAGCAGTAGCCGCAATTCACTCTATTCAACTCTAAGTACTACACAAGTCTCACCTAAGACTATTCAGTTTTAATACTTATACACAATCAGGTTATGCGGTGGTACATTAATATAACATTAACATCAGGACTGTTGTCTGTGGATGGCAGATAGTGCACACTTCATTCAACGGCTCTTTAATTGACCTTCACACGTTCATATTCTGCAGCTTCTCCGTCCACTCTTTAGCAGAGGCAGCGCTATCAGACATGAGATTGTACACTCGTTTTGTTGTCCGTAACTGTTGAAGGTATAGAACACAAATGTATCAGAATACGTTCTACCCTATTCCTTGAACCCTTTCCCACCCAGTCTGAGTAACAATTACCCTTACTATATGTTACCCTTGGTATATGTTATGGTTCAATTTTTTATACTGGTCTAAATTTTATTTTCCTTTGTTTTTTCTTGGTACGGCAATGTAGGATAATGAGTTTGAAACAAAGGAAAATACAATTTTAAACCAAGGAAAAATTGAACCACAACATATATGTCACCCTTGGTGCACGTCACCCTTGGTACACGTCACCCCTGGTACACGTCACCCCTGGTACAAGTCACCCCTGGTACAAGTCACCCCTGGTACAAGTCACCCCTGGTACACGTCACCCCTGGTACACGTCACCCCTGGTACACGTCACCCCTGGTACACGTCACCCCTGGTACACGTCACCCCTGGTACACGTCACCCCTGGTACACGTCACCCCTGGTACACGTCACCCCTGGTACACGTCACCCCTGATACACGTCACCCCTGGTACACGTCACCCCTGGTACACGTCACCCCTGGTACACGTCACCCCTGGTACACGTCACCCCTGGTACACGTCACCCCTGATACACGTCACCCCTGGTACACGTCACCCCTGGTACACGTCACCCCTGGTACAAGTCACCCCTGGTACACGTCAGCCCTGGTACACGTCAGCCCTGGTACACGTCAGCCCTGGTACATGTTACCCTTAGTATACGTTACTCTCAGTATATCCCTTATAAACTAGAGAATTAAATATAACACCACCTCAGTTTAAAGATTCTGACAAGCTCATGAATTCTGTAATGACTTTAATTGATCATCGCAGTTATGTACACAACTTAAGCAGCTGTCAAATTAATGCCTGAAAAAAAACTCAAGCGTGAACGGGATTCGAAACCATGACCTCTGCGATACCGGAGCAGTGCTCTACCAACTGAGCTATCAAGCCAACTGGGAGCTGGTCATGTTGTGAGTTCCTAATATACCCGTAGATGGAGAAGAATGATTCAAATGAATATATGAAAGATCATATATTTGAAATGCGGAGTAATATGTAATGACTTTAATTGATCATCGCAGTTATGTACACATGGGTTCGAATCTCGTTCAGGCCTGAGTTTTGAGAGGTCATGATTTAATTGTTATTATATGACTAGCTCCGTGAGCGGGCAAGATGAACCGAATCTCGCGCTGTGATTGGCTACCCGTGCGGGCAATATGGAGCTATCTTGCCCGCTCGGGATAAGGGCTTTGTCCCGCAAGGAAAATTCATCCAAGGCGAAAGCCGGTTTACCAAAATTTTCTTTCTTAGTTTTTCCCTGAAAAATCTTTTCCGTGACAGTTAAAGATTTCCTGTGGTTTGTGTATCGATGGAGCTGGAAAACGAGAAAACTTGATTTTGCATGTAACGGGCTTCCTTTTCAGTCCTTGAAAATAAACACGTACACGGATCATTTTTTGGTGTTTTATCCCATATAATAAATCCTTTATTGACCAAGCTTGTTCGTTCTTTTTTTGCGTGTTTATGGACCTCGACTTCGTCTCGGTCCATAAAAACGCAAAAAAAAAGAACTTAGCCAATATCCAGCCATCTTGACCTCACGCTTGGTCAATAACCCATATATCATCGCAGTTATGTACACAACTTAAGCAGCTGTGAAATTAATGCCTGAAAAAAAACTCAGGCCTGAACGGGATTAGAACCCATGTGTACATAACTGCGATGATCAATTAAAGTCATCACATATTACTCCGCAGATCAAATATTTGGTCATTCATATATTCATTTGAATCATTCTTCTCCATCTACGGGTATATTAGGAACTCACAACATGACCAGCTCCCAGTTGGCTTGATAGCTCAGTTGGTAGAGCACTGCTCCGGTATCGCAGAGGTCATGGTTTCGAATGCCATTCAGGTCTGAGTTTTTTTTAGGCATTAATTTCACAGCTGCTTAAGTTGTGTACATAACTGCGATGATCAATTAATGTCACTACATATTACTCCGCAGTTCAAATATATGGTCTTTCATATATTCATTTGAATCCCTCATCAATTCTCATTACCACTTTCTTGACTGTCTATTGGTGTTGTACAAAGAAGCCGAACAATGATCGGGTGTAGGAGGAAAAGACCTCAATGTTTGCAAACCTGGTTGACTCAATCAACCCAGCAAAATTTAACGTTGTAATTGTCAACACCCGTTCAACACAAAGCTGACTAGCGCTAACACGGTGTAGAAAGCAACGGAAAGAAAAACTCTGAACGGCTGGGTTAGCAATGATCAGCTTCCAAAAATGTACCCGCATGAGAACAAGTTGACAATAGGGAGCTTAAGTAAACACAACGGCGACGCCGTGGAGGACAGCAACGGAAAATAAATGTGTTTTACAACTGTATTGTTGCCGTCTGGTTCGCTTCATTTTGCTTCCATTTTTCTTTCAAAAGGTGGAATTTTTCAATCACCAACATTCGTCAGTTTTTTGGCAAATTTCCTCCGACAACTTTGGCGTTGTACACTCAGGACTCCACATCGCTGTTTTCCAGAGGACGTCAATAAAACCTAACATGATGTATTTTGCACCTAGTTTCATTGTTTGGTGTTCTCGTGTTTTGCTTAAGCTATCTAATACCTAGGCCAGAACGTGTTTCTAACATTAACAATTGTAATATATATGTATACTGTAAATTCTGACGACAACGTAGAAAAACTTTGTACTTACGTCAAAAAATGCGTCTTTAACTGACCCTTTAGGAGCTCCTAAAATGACAAGTCAAAAATATTTATGAGGTGATTTCAAAAGCAAACTTCACCCAACCCTGCCTAAGGGCCTCACAGAATATTAGCTTGTCTGACCTGGAGGGACGCCGTTGATGGAAGTCACAGCAATCATTTCACCTAGATCTACAAATCCTTGGCAGTGAGCGTCATCTTCTGCGTCGTAATACCGCAACTAAAACAAAGCAAAGAGGACAATCGTTAGTTTTCAGTAGAAAATGAAGACCGACAAACGAAGCTTATTCCAAACTGTCAGAAATTTTCACTTCAATATTTCTGTTTCCCATGGAAACGTTTTGCTACATTCCTTTTTCGTTCTGAAAAGTGAAATAAACACTACTTTTTGTGTGCGATAAAACTAAGAACAACAGTAAAGAAACAGATTACCTGATTTCTCTGAGTATCCAGAACAAACCACCTAGATTTCCACTGTCGCAACAGATGACCCTTCTTAAGCAGATAACCACAGTGAAGTTTCTTGCTGTGTGAAGTATCAGTCTGAATGAAATATTAAAAATAGCAATGAACCACATTATAGTTCTATGCTGAAATACAGGGGCCGGCACGGCATCACCTTGGGGGGAACTGTCTTGAGAATGGTCAGAAAATAAACTGTAGAGTAATATTCCTTCGCATGGTTACAACACCATATAGAACTGTTTGTTGTCAATTTCAACCGGGCTTCAAACTTACGGTTGCTTAAGTTTAGTTTTGGGAATAAAACCCCAAACACACTTTTACGTTTTTACGTGAGTTCAAACCTCGGCCGGACCAACACTCAAGGTCTTATAATAACTGAGGAGAATGTGCTGCCTTTGTTATCACATCTGCAAATGGTTAGACATTCTAGTCTTCTCGGATAAGGACGAAAACCCGTAGGCCCCGTCTCACAGCACTGTTCTTGTGGGACCGGTTAAAGATCCCACAACACTGTTCGAATAGAGTAGGGGACGTAGACCCCGGTGGCGTGGTCGACCTTTCTAAAGATTGATTGTAATTACTTAATCAATAGGAGAATTGATGTAAAACGCCTTTGAACATATCCATATGAAAAAGAGCGCTATACAAATTCATTATCATTATCATAACGTTTACTATTTTATCCCACTCCATCCAATGTCAGTCAAAGATTACAATTAAACTGCTGACCTCACTGGGAAGGCTCATGGTACTCTTGGTCATTCCAGATCCTGGCTGTTCAGGTAAATCACGTTTCTTGCACTTCCAGGGAACTTGGGGCTTACACCTCTCATGACAATTATACCCACACTCAGTACACTTCATGCCTGTGAACAGCAATGGTTGAACTGAACGGCTCTCACTGTCACATATTTGGAAACCAGAATAATTGGAGTAAGTTAATAAGAGGGACCCACCCCCCACCCCTATATGTTTTCATTTGGACACTACCAATAAGCTCATTGGTGGATACTGATAAATATTAGACTTAGTCCCTTACTGACACCATCTAAATGCTAGTCCTCTCAGCACTCGCGTAGCGACTAGACTAGGTTCATTCACAATAACAACTGCCCACGTGTCACGACTAGACTAGGTTCATTCACAATAACAACTGCCCACGTGTCACGACTAGACTAGGTACATTCACAATAACAACTGCCCACGTGTCACGACTAGACTAGGTTCATTCACAATAACTGCCCACGTGTCACGACTAGATTAGGTTCATTCACAATAACAACTGCCCACATGTGTCGACTAGATTAGGTACATTCACAATAACAACTGCCCACATGTGTCACGACTAGACTAGGTACATTCACAATAACAACTGCCCACATGTGTCACGACTAGACAAGGTACATTCACAATAACAACTGCCAACATGTGTGACGACTAGACTAGGTTCATTCACAATAACAACTGCCCACATGTGTCGTGACTAGACTAGGTTCATTCACAATAACAACTGCCCACATGTGTCGTGACTAGACTAGGTTCATTCACAATAACAACTGCCCACATGTGTCGTGACTAGACTAGGTTCATTCACAATAACAACTGCCCACATGTGTCACGACTAGACTAGGTTCATTCACAATAACAACTGCCCACATGTGTCACGACTACACTAGGTTCATTCACAATAACAACTGCCCACATGTGTCACGACTAGACTAGGTTCATTCACAATAACAACTGCCCACGTGTCACGACTAGATTAGCTTCATTCACAATAACAACTGCCCACATGTGTCGTGACTAGACTAGGTTCATTCACAATAACAACTGCTCACATGTGTCAAGACTAGACTAGGTACATTCACAATAACAACTGCCCACATGTGTCGTAACTAGACTAGGTTCATTCACAATAACAACTGCCCACATGTGTCGTGACTAGACTAGGTTCATTCACAATAACAACTGCCCACATGTGTCGTGACTAGACTAGGTTCATTCACAATAACAACTGCCCACATGTGTCGTGACTAGACTAGGTACATTCACAATAACAACTGCCCACATGTGTCGTGACCAGACTAGGTTCATTCACAATAACAACTGCCCACATGTGTCGTGACTAGACTAGGTTCATTCACAATAACAACTGCCCACATGTGTCGTGACTAGACTAGGTTTATTCTCAATAACAACTGCCCACATGTTAGCCTCTTCCTGAAACCAACTCGATGCGAAACTGGCAGAAACTAACACGGTTACGATGCCAGATCAAATTTAGAAAACTCAAAACACCTATATTTTACAAGAACATCCTTAATTTTCAAGGTTATCTGGTAACAGGTTCAGTAAGGTTCGTTGTAAATTACTCACCTTTGTTGAGGACGCCAATGATCATCTGATAACAATAATCACAGTTTGATGGTGGAACAAACAGATGCTGGACAAAGTTGTGAGGCTGGGAGAAACCTTGAGCGCCACGTTCTTCCACTTGTAACTTCCCCTAGAAAAATAAGACGCTGGTTTCTATTTTGTCCTGCTACGACATTTATTTAAGTCAATATAATTCACAGGGTCCCTTTTATCTATGTGCCCTTAAATGTGGATTTTTGGTTATCAAACATATCCTCTACCGAGAGGTTCAGTGTAACTGTCAATTCCAATATACTGACAACAAACAGCTTATTTAAAAAGCATATCCTGATGCAGTTTGACCACTTACTCCTGACATTTGTTGTGGTAAATGCGAGTGAAAAGAAGTGCCTGGAGGACGCCAAGTGCATACTAACAAGATTCAACACACATGCACGGTTGGAATTAAGCTTTAACTGTAGATTGTTGCAACTTACCTTGAGTATGACGTCCATAGTTTCTCTCTTATGAAGCACAAGCCTCTGTTGTCTACTCCAGTGGGTGTTCATTGGCACTGTCTGCAGATCACAACATTTGTTAGTATCAATTGGTTGTTAATTTTGACCATTATACAGCGCCGTATGAAAGGCTTTATAGAGTACTACTACTGTCACAGTTTATAGAGTGCACGGATAGGTACGTCTAGCTGGTCCATAAACAGTAGAAAGACAATCAATGAACTGTGCATCTGCTGTATTTAATAAGGTAACATGCCGTGCAAAACTGTACAGTCATGTGGAATTAACAGTAAAGGCAATTTACTGCGCCTAAACGCATGTGATTGCATACATGACTTACATTTGGCTCAGTTGAAAGCTCCTAAAAATGATATCATACTAGATGGTTAATCAGAATGTAAAGAATGGGACATATTAATGCATTCGAAAACATATCTCAAACAGCCTCCAAGCGAAATAAAATCTGACCAATCTGAGGGCCAAAAAAAATAGAAAACAGTTTCCACTGACCAATCTTTTTGCTGATGGATAGGTCAGTTTATGCCAGTGTTGCTCCCATTTCTTTGGCCTCTGATCCGCTTCTTCTTCCAGTCTGTTGAGCTCTTGAAGCATCCACGTGCAACCATCATTAGCAAACTGTGTCACATCACCATAGCATCCAGACATACAATGACCATATGTTTCCTAAGTATGTAACAAGAGACAATGAAAGAAATGTAGTAAAACGCTGACCGTGTGTAATAGTAAGTTTCACTTGATAACCCTGTCAAAACGGTGAGCCCTTTCTACCAGAAAAACTGCTAAAAGGAAATTTGAAAGACTATCTCTTATGAAAACAAAATCCCTATTCTATGACAAATAATATCTGCTCTACTATAAGCGTTCTACTGTCGCACACCGTCACGCTAAGGTAGATAACATAAGTTAGTATCAGAGATACGCAAAAATCAACTACAGTACATAAACTACAAAAGCAAACAAGTCATCCCATATTTAAAATCATGATAGAGCAATCTGATCACGTCAGTAATACTGTTCTATTTTAGGGTTGTATAATATCCAGCAGGCTTGACCCATTCCCACTTCTCTGCACAGATATGCAGATATGACACTACCCTTCAAGAAACAGTTTATGACTCACAAGAGTAGAACTGTAGGGAAATGGTCATAAAATACGAAAAAAGGTTCCAGCAGTTTATAGAATACTGATAATCAAAGCATAAAGCTCAAAAGGCGTCTTTGTGTACTAAAAAAGAAACAGACATATTAAGTTGTTAGCACAGAACAAGGCTCGTTACCAGCTTGCCGTCAGATGTATGTTCACTTTCAACCATTGTAGTGACATCATTAATCAGCTCTGAGTCGTATGTTGGACCTGTCGACATATTTTCTGTAGTGTAGTACTTCCAAACCTTCAAATGAGGTACCTTGCAAAATGGACGCAAAACCTGAAAACAAAACACAGTGTTGATTCGTCCATAGTGCAGTTTCCGAGACAAGATCCTTGCTCCTTAATCTTATGTTGTCCTAACGACATTAAAACTTTGTACTCAGATGTTTCAAAAGTTGAAGAAAAATGTCTCAAAAATTTGCCAATCAAATCATAGCCGTTATATTATCAATTTTTCGGACAGAGGGGAATTTCGTCAAGACAACAAAACGTGGAAAGAGCGTGAAAGAAAACCGCAGCTATCTAAATACACTTCCTGTCTTTATGATGTGTTCTGACGTCTTAGAATAAAGAAAACATAAAAACAATAAGAAGTGAGATCTGCATTGTTCACGAACGCCCCTGTTTTAAAGTGATAACAGTAAGTCAAGATGTAAAGTTGCATTACCTTGTTCTGTGATGGAGAGTATAAGAAGTTGTGGTAAACAGGCGACTTAGTTTTTTGTAAGTCCATATAATTCCACAGTGATTTTCCCCTTGGTTTGCCATCTTCTTCAGTCATCCAACCAGACTCGGACCTTTCATGCTCGGAGTCCAAAAGGAATGTGCGAAACCTCATGGAAACATGGTGGTATGCAATGGTGCATAGGAAGAAATCATTGAACTCAAATGACATGGGAAACTGCAGCATGATCTGGCCAAAAGATAAAACGAAAACGGTTTGACCAAATTATGACTAGCAACAAACCTTCAGTCTCACCCACACTACTAGCGAGTAGCATAAAAACAACGTTTGGCTAAACTGACAACAAATTATAGCAACTGCAATGACTACCATATGTTACAAGTTGGACAAACATTGCGGTAGTTCTGAAAATAAGAAAACAACGCTGAGTGCAAACCTGATGTACGCAATCCAAGAACTGCAGGAAGATTGGTGTATAACCTGCTTGTCCTGTTGATATCTGGTTTCCTCTGTGGGTAAACCTGTGACCAAATGCCAGCCATTCCTTTTCTATCAACAGTTTAAAGCCATCTATGGTGCGGTAGTGCGGGTCAAGCATGATTTCAGCTAGAGATAACACCTGCACAAAATCACACAAACAAGCATTGTTTATTGTGTACGAATCAGGGGTAAATTTTCCAGGGGCAAGTGTGCTCGCCGTGGATACAGAACATGAGATAAATACACCATCAATGTATGAGATACCTTATTCGTACTTAATTTCGCGATTTTCGCGAGAAAGTATTTCGCGAAGCTTTATTTCCGCGATTTCGATGGGGGGAAATGATAAAAGATCATTAAAGTTCGCGAAAGCGTTGTCAACGTCATTTTATTTTCAAATCAAAGTAGGACTATGGTGAACTCGTGGATATGTTTACAAAACAGAGAAAAAAGAAATAATTTAAAAATTAACGAGGTGTTTTTTCAGAGTTGTGATTGAATGAACTTGAAGATAATTTTAATAATCTATAATCACAACGTAAAATTGACCAAGGAGCTGAGTAGCGTTTTGAAATAAACATACAGTGAGTACATGACGCCAATCATTTGACTACACTAGGCATCAGTTATAAGGCAGGTGGCAAGCATACAGGTGTTAAAAAATTTGATAACTTAACATAAGGGTACAGGATTAAATGGCACCGAAACCAAATGTAGTTCTGGTATCCTGCTGCTCACTGTCTGTGTGTGCAATGTTTCTAACACAAGTAACAGGGTCCTTCTGAATAAGGTCTGAATTTTGTTGCTGTGACATTGTCAATTTTATCATCATTATAGTTCTTGTTGTCTACAAGTCTATTCAATGTATTCAACAGAAATATCCACCTTGATTCTGCAGCTGATAATGAACAAAACCATGTAGGATGGCCCAGCTGACGAATCATACCAAACAAGTCTTTCTTGCATTTTTGCAAAGTATGTTAGTGATGATCTTAAAATCCTTAAGACTCTCAATCCTTTGTCAAGTTGAACTAGTTTATTTACATTATCATCTCATTTTAGGTTATCAGTGGTATATATATTCAGGGTTGCACTTAAAAAAAATCACACTTGCCATCATTAATACAGCAATACATCTTTGTTTTTATCCTTATAACTTCTTGTTTTTACAATGTAAATATGATGAGTCACACAACAGTAAGCAAAACAGGTAAGCCTATTTTTCCAACATGTCTACTTCAACACAATCTAGTTCACTTCAAGGTAAATTCGGAAATCAATAGACATAAAACTTTTCACTGTAACGGCTTGTGGTGTATTGTATATAATATAACGCTTAATACATTTTCTACATGACTTACTCTTTTCGAACCCCTTAATGACTTTCTTACATTGTAATCTTCATGGTTTCCGTCACGGCATGCGCCTCCATATTTAATGGTAAGCGTTGACATACTTCTTGACCGTCCCAATACTTCTCCAACTCCATTCCTGTTAGTACTAACACTTAAATCAGTAGAAAAGTCCTCCATGCGATGTTTCTTATACAGGTTGGCCACAGAAGTTCTTCGGTTTCACATCATGGATTCGTCAATTTATTCTGTTTTCAGTAGTAGTTTCGTTCAATAACGAGTACTCATTTCGCTCATATAAGTTCTCCTTCAAGTGCTAATTTCGCTCTATGAGTTCTCATCAAAGCTTACTACATTGGCAAGAGATTTTCTCATCTTCAGATCACTTTCGAGCCAACTGAAATTCATATACTGCTTGTAATCTTGGGGGCGGTCGATGGCGGTCGATGTCGGAAAAGCGAATAGTTATCATCTGTTCACGTTTAGCGCCTGGCCGAGTAAAAGGCTCATGAAATTCAGTCTCCAAGTTGGTCATTGTCCTAACTGGAAACATTTAAACTCCTTTTGATTTTAGTAAGACCGCTAATGAGGCCCTGTTAGTGAAGTTCTTTATGTCGCGCGTCTGAGTTTCAAACCTTTTCACGTCGCAATTTCGGAAGGTCGAAGATCGCTGTCGTAATTTCCCGTGAGCGGCTCGTCGTTCGTCGCCATTTCAGGTTCTTTATGTCGCCGTTTCAAGGCCATGTCGCTTGTCGAAATTTACCCCTAACAGGGCCTCGCTAATCGTCCTCTTAAGCTACAAAATCATTATAAACTCTGGAAACGGTACGATACACTTTCAGCGTGAACTTTCATCAACAGACTTCGGTGACTTCGGTCACGACAATTGTCGTCTTCATATCGGTGCCCCCGAGTTCTATCCGACTAATTACGAAGTGTGTCTACACTGGAGTGAGTGAGTGAGTGAGTGAGTGACAATTTGCATATCGGAGTCCCCACAAAAACTCGCAAATACGCTTCGCGTATCCACGAGTTAAAAAAAAAGTCTGAACTACAACCTTTCTAAACAAACTAGGTACGTGTTGTCCTAGAGTTCGCGATGTTCCTAAACATCCAGGTCTTCAAAGGGATCTTCCGGTGGAAGTTTCTTTGAGCCACTAACAACATCAAGGTACACGAGTTATTATTTCAAGACAAGGAAACGTTAAAGTAACGGTAGTTGATTCTAAGTATCGTCGATCCCTTCTCCTACAGGATGGCCTTGAAATTCCTGTCACTGTTTGCATCGAAATCAACTCCACCTCGAAGAATGTTTCAGTGTTGGAACGGTACAAGAAACTTGTGAATGAGAATTACAAGGAACTAAATAATGGGAATTTTGACGACTGCACGAAAGACATTCTAAGGAATTTGCTCGAAGACAGTGACTCAGATGAAGATGAGTAGTTAGATTTTCTGCTCGATATATTCATGTGAAATCTTTGCAAATTACCTTTATTGATCACAACAGTGAATAATTTATTATTTATGTCGATACATAAGCTGTACATGTCGTTGTTGATCATGTTTATCACGTATTTGTGATTCCAATTTATTACCATGGTATTTAATTTCGAGTGTGTAAATTTTGCTAGGATTTGTATTCGCAAGGCTGTAATTTCGCGATTTTTTTTACAATTTAAGACGCGCGAAATTAACTACGAATAAAGGAAAGCATGACATAAAAATAAAGGTTATTAAGGTAAATGTAGCAAAGTAAGGCTCGGTAACAGAGCATGTTAAAGTTTTATTTTTAATAAAAAATATGCAAAAATGAAAAACGAAATAAACTGACTCAAAAAATTCGCGACCGATGCCTCAACTTTTACCTGGATAACTGTTTATTACACGACATAAATCAGCTCTAGCCTGTTGTGGCCATATTTAGGGTAAGAGGGAAAAAACGAGTGCTATACGGTTTAATACTGCCCTCTAATTATTTAACAATTATTCGCCGAAGGCGACATTCACCTATAATCACTGAGCCTTAGGTGATTATTGTGCACTGAGCCACAGGTGATTATTACAAAAAAGAAAAAAAAATCAAAGGCTCCTGTGAGCCAGCTCATGAATGAATTGGATTTGTGAAGAGATTGTCGAAAAGGAATAAAAAGAAGGAATTGCATATTTTGGGTTTAATTTGGTATTAAGAGTTATAAAGCTGTATTTTGATCAGCTCTGAACAAGAAGAACACAAGCCACGGCGGGAAAATATATACGTCTGCGTTGGCACGCTAGGCTGACGCCATTTTGTATGATTTTGCATTCACTTGTGTGATTGAGCAAATTTCTGCCACAGTACTACCCGCAAAGTTTTTGCCCAGATAGCAACGCCACAACATTGGGTATATAGAATACCTTGTAGGGGAGGTTCGGTAAGAAGCGTTTAATCAAATTTTAATGCATGAATTAATTGTCTAACAGAATGGAGTGAGTGATCGAGTGAATTCGCGGTCCATTCCTACAGCTCATTGCAGGACTACGTCATTCATGAGCTAAAAAGCATTGTACAACAAAAGGTTGCAAACGACTGGCAGCCATTTTGTTTGTCGAGGTGATTATCGGCTGCAAACCAAGCAGAGCGCGCGATTTTGTAGTCTTGAGGAGAATCCCAACGTTCTGATTGGTTCTTCTTCAGTTGGGATTTTGCCGTTTTAATGGAAACGGTCATTTACCGTCTGTTTTTTTTTTTGTACAAAAGCCTGCAAATTCAAAATTTGCGAAATAAAACAGGAAAAACAAAACGTGTAAATGATCTCCTTCAAAGAAACTCCGTAAAAAATCATACTACGGAGAGTAATTGCGAAGTGCGTTTTTGGCGTTTTGCTTAATTCGGAAGTGTGTTTTGATAGAAGAATAAGAATAAAATGTCCGGACTAGCTGCCATATAATAAACTACTTACTAAACCTACCCTGCTGGGGCCGTACTTGGAATACTGGCCTTCGCGCTCGGTTAGTTAACGGTTAGTACTTATCTACCTGACCAGGATTTTCAGTAAGAATTGTAGCAGCAGGAGAATTGTGTAAAGTAACAGGAGAATATTCTGAAAGCGCTCCATGTCTGAATTTAAAACTAGCTCAGGCCATCTAAATTTGACCGGAGAATTCTTCGTAGTAGCCGCAGAATTCTTCGATCTCCGATGCCTAATGAATACCCTGACCTGTGCTGTAGCATCCCAGCCATCTTCAAAACAAACAAGCACGGACGAGCCTTGGATGTCGATCAAATCAACAAAGCAGTTTGCAACTGTCATTATGGCCGACAGCTGTAAAAGGAATGAAAAAAGGCTACTGTCAGTGCAAACTCGCCGGTCAAACCTTCAAGAACTAGCTAAGCCTAGAGTCAAACCCTCAAGAACTAGCTAAGCCTAGAGTCAAACCCTCAAGAACTAGCTAAGCCTAGAGTCAAACCCTCAAGAACTAGCTAAGCCTAGAGTCAAACCCTCAAGAACTAGCTAAGCCTAGAGTCAAACCCTCAAGAACTAGCTAAGCCTAGAGTCAAACCTTCAAGAACTAGCTAAGCCTAGAGTCAAACCCTCAAGAACTAGCTAAGCCTAGAGTCAAACCCTCAAGAACTAGCTAAGCCTAGAGTCAAACCCTCAAGAACTAGCTAAGCCTAGAGTCAAACCTTCAAGAACTAGCTAAGCCTAGACTCAAACCCTCAAGAACTAGCTAAGCCTAGAGTCAAACCTACAAGAACTAGCTAAGCCTAGAGTCAAACCTTCAAGAACTAGCTAAGCCTAGAGTCAAACCCTCAAGAACTAGCTAAGCCTAGAGTCAAACCCTCAAGAACTAGCTAAGCCTAGAGTCAAACCCTCAAGAACTAGCTAAGCCTAGAGTCAAACCCTCAAGAACTAGCTAAGCCTAGAGTCAAACCTTCAAGAACTAGCTAAGCCTAGAGTCAAACCCTCAAGAACTAGCTAAGTTTAGAGTCAAACCCTCAAGAACTAGCTAAGCCTAGAGTCAAACCCTCAAGAACTAGCTAGGCCTAGAGTCAAACCTTCAAGAACTAGCTAAGCCTAGAGTCAAACCTACAAGAACTAGCTAAGCCTAGAGTCAAACCTACAAGAACTAGCTAAGCCTAGAGTCAAACCTACAAGAACTAGCTAAGCCTAGAGTCAAACCTTCAAGAACTAGCTAAGCCTAGAGTCAAACCTACAAGAACTAGCTAAGCCTAGAGTCAAACCCTCAAGAACTAGCTAAGCCTAGAGTCAAACCTACAAGAACTAGCTAAGCCTAGAGTCAAACCTACAAGAACTAGCTAAGCCTAGAGTCAAACCTTCAAGAACTAGCTAAGCCTAGAGTCAAACCTAAAAGAACTAGCTAAGCCTAGAGTCAAACCTACAAGAACTAGCTAAGCCTAGAGTCAAACCTACAAGAACTAGCTAAGCCTAGAGTCAAACCTACAAGAACTAGCTAAGCCTAGAGTCAAACCTACAAGAACTAGCTAAGCCTAGAGTCAAACCTTCAAGAACTAGCTAAGCCTAGAGTCAAACCCTCAAGAACTAGCTAAGCCTAGAGTCAAACCTACAAGAACTAGCTAAGCCTAGAGTCAAACCTACAAGAACTAGCTAAGCCTAGAGCAAAAACTGCATAAAACAAACTTCTACGTATTTACAGCCTGTGAACTGTGTCAATACTTGACTAAAAATAACAGGAAATGTGTCAAAAATGTTTTGACTCACACTCTCAGGTCGAGAGAAAGGCCTATTTGCAACATTGAGATGAAAAATGTATACACCTGGACCTGGGTTTATACGCCTCTTCAACTTCAACACATCAAATGCATAGTACACATCCTACGACGGTATCCATTTACCCCGACTGCTAGTACCGGGTCCATTCCTCTCAAAAGAGAAACTCCCATTCCTCGTGGCTACACTTTTTAGGGCGAAAATATGTCACTCACAGACAAGGCCCGTTTAACAAGAGTTAGTTTTCAGCACAATCTGGTACAACCAGACACAGCGGACAAATGGCAAGCACCCTTACACTAGGAGGCCTATATGAGCCTGTCCGATAGTCAAAGACTACTTGTACTTGAAACAATCACAAGTTCAGGCTAATCAAGACTGATCAAGGCTAATAAATTTACAAACCTGTTGAAGCCACTCAGATTCTGAAACTTGCTCAATATAGCTTGAATTTGACTCTGTACTTGGACACGTTGCACGCTGAAACTTCTTCAGACTTGCTCGCACTGCTCGTATGTCAGGGAGCTGCAAGGTAGCGTTGATCATTTTAGAGCACTACAAAGAGACCCATTCGCGTTCCGCATAGTGTGACAAATCAACTTTCCCACTCTTAAAGTGACCAATATCAAATTATAGCGTCTCCTTACAATATCAACAATCAATTCACTCTCAAACAGACAATTACATCAAATTTGATGAATATGACCCGAGGGTATCGAAATTCATTAAAATCGTACTCTTTAACAGATACAGCAGATAATCCAAAAGGTTGCCATACAACGTTTAGTACCACCCAACTAGTGGACAAATGCAAATGCCGCAATCTGATTGGCTACTGTACTAGAGGGCTATTAGTAATAGTTCTCGAATAGCGAAATTTGTGACGCTTTCTTTCGTTTTATTCCCAAAGAAACGTTTCTTCAAATGGCATTCGCTAACTTTATTATTGCCTTTTCTGTCCGACTATTTGGGTGATACTAAAACAATTAGACCCTTCGCCTTCATGGGCCCTCATGGGCTATTGACTGTTAGTAATTGTTAAATATACACTGCACTAGTACATGTGAACGTTAAACAACAATACTTGTTCACTTACTTCAACTGGAACAAACTCACACTTAGGATGTGCTTCCTGTTTGACATTCTGAGGAAAGAAAGAACGAAGACATTCACTTGACACCTCAAGAGCAGCTAAAGTTACATTCACTGAGCGAGATTTTCCGAGACATACGGATACAGCCTTTTTTAAATCAATGTCTCAAAACCAAAATGAGAGTTATCACACCGCCAAGTCAACAAAGACGCACACAGAAGAATGGACCAATTAAACGCAAGCTGTTTTCATGCCTAAGTGAGTGAATGAAACAGATGCAAGCCTGCCCATGACCGGTTTTCATGTTCCTCGTGATTGGTTAAGACCATGAGCAAGCCTCCTTGAACAATCATAAATAACGGCATTGTAACACTAATTACACTGAACGAGGCATTTTACTGCTCTATCATCTCCTGAAATCCTTTACTACAACCTCTACTACACTCAATAGTAAACGGGATCTCGACCTACCCTCAACAGACTCTTGTCACCAAACACATAGAGTGCAGCAGGCTTCCAGCCTTTCTTCATGATAGTCTTGTCCACCAGCTCACCAGTATCATTATCATCAAGATTAACTCCATCCCTCAGTATTACTCCATGATGCAAGGAGTTGGCACGAGCAATGTTCTGGTTTTTGCCCAGGGGTGTAGCTGAAACTGATACCAAAGGGAGGAAGTCAGTATTACTGAAGAAGCCAGACAATTATATGTGCGAAATCTATGGTTAACGATTTAGCTACCATCCTTATGCACATGAATACAATATTTGCCCCGAAGGCACAATAAATGTTTCTCAATCCTGCTGATTGCTCAATTTCATATTATTTAAAACTGGCGAAACCGTCGGCACTGATAGGCTGAAGAGGTAGGTACAACACTTCTATGCCTGCCTTGTGCCGACCACTCCTTACAGCAAATGTTGCCCATCGTAAAACTATCATCGCCTTGTAGATGGTTTATAACTCGCCTTTTAACTGTCGTTGGCGATTCACCAACGTTAAATGTTTCTGAAAATTTTTAGGCAAGTACAAGCATCCGCATTACTTTTTAGTAAAATCATTCACAATTATTGCAAAAATACATACACGACCGCGTCGGTAGCCTATTTAAAATAAGTTCATCGTTTCCCTATTGCAAAACCACACCGGCCAAGAAATAAAGAAAACAAATGCAATACAGTGCACCAGTTAAAAAGTTTACACTTTATAGTTTATATTTTAGTGTAATTAGGTGACAGTATGCTCTGTTGCACTCAACTTACCGACGGCTGCCAAAAGCTTTTCCTGTTCTGCAGATGCAGATGAGGAAATAGCATGACCAGGCGCACCACTCGCACCACTCGCACCCCCGCCTCTGGTTTGTCTCATAAGAGAAGAGATTGTGCTCCTCTCAATGCCACCCGCGCGCAGTAACGTGGCTTTGGTGCGATGATGCCGCCACACCGCCACAGGAAATCTCCCTTGACGATGATTCTTAGTTATTCTGAGAATACTGTCATCTGAAATACTCTGAGGAACCACCACTACGGCAGGATAGCTGTGGCATGGAGGAAACAGATTTAACAAAATTGATAGCGAAAACTACGGCAATTTTGAAAATTTTTCATCACTTTCAAAACATACAATAAATCAATTTCCAACGAAAAGAATAACAACAAAACCGTAACCGTCAGTATACGCAGGCAAACTTTGAATATGGACAGAAAGAAAATTTCCTGACAGGAGACCTAGGCAGTCATTACGAAAGGTACTGTACTCTAACCTATCAGTGACAAAGATTGATTGGGCTTACATTCATGTGTTCCTACGTAACACCAAGTTAAGTTCTACAAGATGTAAGGATAACGTTTAAAGGCCGGGACACACTAGGCGACAAGTCGCCGCAACAATACGGGAGGCAGCGTGGACCGCTCGACTTGTAATCTGGTCACGGTCCCGGGTTCGATTCCCGTCCTGACCACTACATGGATATGAAATACGGCAATCCCGAGTTTCATAACCTTCATATCATCGGCCACGCTTGTAAATAGCCAACTGATTAGCATTCCGCCAGTTGGCATTCGTAGCAAACAGTTTATGTTGTGTTTAATACAAAATTGACTCTGAAAAGCCCTGTGGGAAAGAGCCCATAAAGTATGTATGTATGTACATATGTATGTATGTACGTAATTCGCCTCGTGTGACACGGTTAATTACACGTGCACGCCAAAGGCGTGCAGGGGTCTAGGTTTGTGTTGCCCATCTATCTATGTGCGTCGCAAATGTGCAGCCGAGCAGGGACTAGGAAGAATCATCAACACGAGTTGAATCTCAGTCGAAGCAGCGTTCAGAGTTCGATTCGAAATAATATTTTCCGACTTCCTTTCCTCGTGATACTCTCAAAATGCATACAGACGCACACGCCGTTCGCGTTGGACCCACACTTTAGGATGTCGAGCGTCAGTTTCGAACCGGGTCGTTTCGTGAACTCAAAAGACAAATCAACTCAAACGTAACTCGAACGTCCTTCTTGAGAACAACTGTGAAGATTGCAAATAGAAGACATTCTGCTGAACAACATAGGCTCCAAGATGAGTGCATTTACACAAGCAAGTTTCGGCCATCATTTTTTAAATGACTAACACGATAATAAATTCTCTAGAAAATGACAGTGATATATTTGAAAAAGCTGTACGATTATCTGTAGCATTATCTTCTCGTTATGCTAAATTTCTTACGAATCAGAGTGTTCGACACATCTCTCGTGTGATTCCAGGAGATCGAGAACCAAGTAGAGTCCCTGTGGGTAAGATTTCGGAATGATTTCCTCACAGGTCCCTACTTCATTATGCATGCTGTACCCGTACGGTTTCGTTCTCAGAAATGTTTGCACGCGCACTTCCCAAAACATACAACTACAGTATGCATAATGAAGTAGGGACCTGTGAGGAAATCTTACGAAAAATGTACCAATGTAATCTACTATTCATTCCTTTTTCAACAAATGCAATATTAAACACGAAGAACTAAAGTATTATCCCAAAATTTATCATTGGAAGTGTACATGTAAGAAAGCAAGTATAAGTTGTATTTCTTCACCTAGAATAATTAGAAAATTATGGTGTGGAAAACCATTCAAAAGGAAACAAATCCAATAAAAGGACAGTGGATTTCGGTCATAAATATTATCAATGACTGTTGACAAATCTTGGTTCAGAGAAATTAAGACTGTTGGTAATTTATCCCATGTTTATAAACACCTCAGTCACAGAATCAGTCATTGTAAGTTCACCCTCGGCAGAGATGTAGAACAAAATCCTGGGGATCTGTGATAGTACCTGGGCAACTGTGCACCTAACCTTCCCCTAACCAACCCCCTGACCCAACTTTAACCACAACTTTTTAACTTATTATAACTTGTTGGGTTAGGGCAGAGGTAGGTGCACTTTCAGACATTCCATTACAATGCAACGGATACATTTGAAATCAGAGTTGTGCATATTACTGAAATGTGTGTACAAAGTAATGCAGGTGAAAATTCCTTTAGTCCACACACACACACACACACACACACACACACACGGCTGAACAAAAAGGAATAACTTCCCAACCTATTAATAATGACCAGCAAAGCAATAATAGAGTGCTACTACAAATTTAAATTCCAATCCAAGCAATGGTATTTTACAACATTTTCGAGCTTCCTCATTTTATAGTATTTGTTTCTCCTCATTAAATCCTGTAGCTATTGGAACTCAGATACAATGGATTCAATTTCTAATCATAAAAACGTTTTTTACACTCAAAATGTGAGTTTCAAAAACGAGTATCTTACAATCAATGACTACCCCAAAAGTATCACCTATAATTTACAAAAAAAAAAGGAAATCTGTATCCCACTTCAAAGGCTACTGAATTTGAACTCCAAAAGATAATATAGATGATGATACCGGGTTTATAGCATGACTGTCAAATTGGTGTTTTTGCCGCATTTTTCACCATAACACCAGAGCAACTGAGTGTTATTTCATGGAACTAATTGTCACTGGTGACTGATGTATTTGAAAAAGTTAACAATGTGCCCTGACTAATACACAAAATACTACATATTTACAACAAAAAGTACTTTCTGTAATGAGGAGGATTACTGTATTTCATTATTATCATGTTCAACTGACTTACAAACACTACAAGCTGAACAAAATACAAGAAAACACAAATCAATAGCACAAAAAAAAGTTATTGCAGAAAAACACAAATTTAACTATGCAAACCTGAAACATGTTCATGAGAAACAACATTCATCATATTTGCAGTCTAACAGTCAAACATTGTACAATTCCACAAAAACAAAACAGACGTTTCCGTAACACCTAACCACACAGCTTGGGCTGCCTGCTCTGTATGTGCACGAGTAACCCTTGATTCAAGGGTTTAGTTTTGGTGAAAATCAATGTCGCTGCGGCGGATTTTGTTGCTGCAATCACAAAATTAGCGAAAGCCGCGTTGTCGCACCGTGTGTACACTTCTGGCAACAAGTCGATACGACAAAATATAAATGAACCAATGAGAAGGCGCCGCATATTTTCCCATGATCCCTTAATAACCCGTTCAAATGGCGACTGATCATATGGCAGATAAACAATCTAAGCTACACGATTATTGCCCCTCAACATGGAATGTAACCAGAACTAACATGCTAATTCACTTCCAAAAAGAAAACAGAATCCTGTGGGATAGAAATCAGAGACTAGGGGAAAAAGACACTGCAAAAGAAGACGCTCATCGCTTTGGTTGCAAAGCTGGATCGATCGATGATGCCGAAAATTAAGCGAAGAAGAAATAAAGAAACGAAGTACTTCAGCTTTAAGTTGCTTCAAAAAGCCCTCCTCATACGGAATCACTGTGGGTTCACCGAACCGGCGTCCTGTCGCAGCGACTTGTTTTGCAAGCAGAGCACAAGGAGCGACCTGTCGCAGAGACCTGTCGCTGGGAATTGTCGCCTAGTGTGCCTCGGCCCGCTTACCTATGAGATATAACAACTTACCTTCGACAAGCGGTGTAGGTAACATTTACCATGGAGATCCTCCAAGGTCCCACAGATGAGTCCCGCGCAATGTCTCCAAGTTTGAGCCGTGAATAATCCGCACAGTAAGACAGCTTACTAAGCCTGTCCGCACCCTGACAAATAACCGATTCAACCTTGACTGGAATGTCACTCAGTTCTAAAGCTGAATCATCTTCATCAGTCGTCAGTGATCCACTAGGGGATCGCTGTTGCTCTAAACTCTTTCCAACAGAGTTATTGTGGCGATGTCTTCGTTTCCGTAAGGAACCCTTGATGTGGGAAATGCTATTAGCCTTAGTCCGAGATGCAGTAACAAATTTGTTCTTTGTTTTTCTTAGAGTTCCCTGTCTTTCCATGTGTTTCTGTATCACAAATGTTGGTGTCCGTGCCAGGCCTTTACCACAGAATGCAAATGTACCAAATATGGTGGGTGGGGCCTGTCTCTTCTGCAGCCTTTTCAAAAATGTTTGAACGGTTTCCTGTTCAACTTCTTCATCGAAAGCGAGCTTCATCATCTGATTAACAAACCAATATATATATCTGTTATTTACCGGGCGGAAGGTCCGTATGGGAAAAAACTGTGCCCGAGGTCTCAAAACCAAGGGCACGCGCGCGGGATTAGCCAATCAAATTCGAGGATTTAGAATTCCGGTCCGCTCACATGCTTGAGAAAAAAAATAAAAAAAAACCTTATGAACCAATCAAATGAAAACACTTAGTAGCTAGGTAAGAAATCAAGAAAATAAGGCAATATGAATCCCTAACTCCCCAGACACATGTACAATATGTCTCAAAGTTGCCACTTCTTGTCTTGTTTCTCGAGATGCAAAATCGTCAGTCAAACTAGTTTCTCTGGCGAATCCCTGAGCTATCGACTTCCGTATGTATTAGGTGCTGGGAAGCCCAGTTACAGTGAAGTAGAAATTATGTGTAAAACCAAGGATTGCCAATGACGAATACAAAGATACCTGTCCGCCGTTATGCTAAAGGGTATCGAATAAGAACAAAAAACAGGTGTCAATGGATCAACAACCCAAGGACGTTTGCTTTTGTTCTATGAAACTTGGGAACTGCTACACTTACTTGAAATGTGCTTGAGCGAAGTTGAATGCACTCATGAAGCCACTGTCCCAAGTGTTGCAAATACTGCACACCAATTTTCTTTTCTTTGAGCAGAGATCCCACTGGAAAACTCCTTGTCACAATCATCTCAGACGCTACATCAACAGAAAGTAAACGTTTAACTGATTGCTTCTTCTTTGGAGTGGTCAGTAACTCACTGAAGCTCCTACTTAAAGCACGTGAGACAAAAACTGTTGAACCTGTACTCACCAAATGGATCTACAGGGGTCCCCTTGAAGATCACTCTGTAATTTGTTAGAAAAACAGCACCATCAGCTGGCAGTAAACATGGTCCTCCTTGCTCCCCTCCCTTGCCGAGATCCCTTCCATCTGGTACTAGATAGGAGCGCAGACCCTCACTCAGAAACTCTTCCCCTTGTAGTAGGGCTGGTTGCATGATCTTGGCCTGCGGTGAGTGACAAACAGTGGACAATCACAGCATGTTGGGAGTGGCCGCAACTATGACACCCATTCAGTTTTCCTAACCAATAAAATTAACGAAGAACAGTCACCCCGAGGCGCTGTGGGTTTTGTTTTTTTAATTTCCACGGAAGTTGCAATGGAAAGGCAACGACTGGGTGATTCCGAGATTTTGAAAATGGGACATCAATCTGTTGAATGTGCTGTATGTAATGGAGACTCATATGACTGTTGATTTCCGAAGAACTCTGATACGATCTTAATGAAGCATTAACTGTGAAGCAAGTCGTGAAAAAGTTTGTTAATTTCAAGACAATAACCTTGTACTACGTTGCTGGCTAGAGTACTTGAAATTTAACAATTGTTGAGAAATTTAGATGTTTTAGGGTCTTGTTTACATGGAGGCAATAACACCAGGGAGGTTCAGATTTGCTGCTTCTTCAAGGTGAGGTACACAGCCTTGTCAAATCGGAACAAAAACAATGTGTCTGCCCACCACCATGACCCATCAAAAGTGGTCTTTTGAGATAACTCCAACTCAAAAGAGAATAGGCTAGCAACAAGAATGACAGACAATTACCCACTCTTTTAAGTTTTAAGATATCAAAATTTAATAAAGGAAGGAGTCTGACAAACTACTGTGCGACACAGGGTGTACTATTGTGCATGTACTGCTGTGTAAACAAAAACTGTAATACCAAAAAGATTTAAGGTGATATACAGTGTATGTGAACCATGATACATGCGACCATGAATTTTGATGCAGAGTATGAAATAAAGACCACGAAACAAGCCAAAGATGAAAAATGGAATATGAAGAGTGACCTAAAAAGAAAACAGGATATTTACAATCTTTTAGCACAAGTTCGAAAATCGTGATCCAGAAGAAAATTACAAGTATCCCAGACCTTCACCTTATTAATGCAGTTTTTTTTTTTACTAATGTCCCACCAGCTGATTTGTTGACTGTCTACTACATGGAGAGCAAACAAAAGGTGACTGTCTCCTTAACATTTATTCTATTTACTATAAACAAAACTAAATGCTCGGCGAAAGAGCCAACATGTACTGTAAACCTTTCACAGGAATTTTCCAAATCAAACATGTTCACCAACACTAGATATGACTACCTACCCTATCAAAATACCCAATGTGAAGAGCAAACAGTCTAAAAGGAAAGGTGATAAAAACAATTACCTTTCGAGTAGGGCGCAGCTTCTTGTACTCTCGAAACACTGGCTCCAGGGACTCAACATGCATGGCCACCACTCCTGTAAAGATATGTATGTAAATTAGACAGTTTAGTTCTGGAGCATGCACAAGAATTGTAAATAACACCTTGACTGACCAAGAAAACTGGTAGAAAGAGGCATTATTGGATTCAGTTTTCGCATGACACGAGAATTATCAAGCTCACCCTCTTCCAATAATTGTCTATTATTGTGACAAATCTACATTAAAATTGCAATCTCTTTTCTCATTGGCCAAAAGCATACAGTGGATTTCAACGTTGTGATGCCATACCAGATTAAACAATACTTACTCCAAGGTCTATTAATGCCATGGGTTATCATATAACATGAAAAAAGACAGCAAACCTAGTGAGATTATAAAGTGACAATTTGGCTCAATCTTTCTGTACCCAAAATTAAGACAACTAAAGCAATCACCAATGCTCTACACTCCCGAACTTTTTCCCGTTGCTTTGTTAGATCACCTAGAATATCACTATTATTTTTACCAAAATTTTAACACTGCCACTCTTGGATAAGATTTCACAGTTAGAAGTATAATGACCTGGTATCATGGTATAAAGGGACTTCAAATGCTCCTGACTGATTCCAGCTTCTGTGCCAACACGATCTACAAACCGGCAAACAAACTTAACGACTTGATCTGCAATTGTTCCACCATCCTCATCGTCAGGGAGACTCTCCCATCCCCCGCTATCTGTCATGCAGCTACCAACTTCACTGTTTGCTGATAATCAAGATAGATAGATAGATAGATACTTTATTAAGAATGTCATCAACCACCTAGCTGGGGAAAAACTCCCCTACTAATACGGGGACATAACAAAAACGAGTTAAATTAAAAGAAAATACTATAGCTATAGCTATTCACAATAGTAAAATTTAAATTCAAGTTAAAATATGTTATGTGACTATGTACAATGGATTCTTTAGGAGGAGCAAAGCGGACAGCCTTTGCAGCCATCATCTAATAATGTATCAAGATTGTTGAGATTTCTGATGTTCGTCTTAAAAGTGCTGAGACATGTGGTCTCTCTTATGCTCTTTGGTAATTTTGACCACAATTTGGGTCCTAAATATCTGATCGAGTGCTTACCATGTTTCACCGAGTTAAACCTTAGCATTGTAAAGTCAGATTGTCTTAAGTTATACGTACTAGGGTTATTGCTGAAAAAAATCACAGAGATAATAGGGGCATAACTTATGTTTAACTTTATTTATCAAAATAGAGAGGTCTTGAAGTCGTCTCTTAAGTAATGTGGGCAGACCGGCCCTCGCCAGCAGTTGATTATAGCTTGAGCTGTTGTCCTAAAAAACTGCTCTGAGGCCTCTTTCTTGTATTCTCTCCAGTTTTCTAGTATCGCTAGCTTTACAAAAGTGCCATACTAAGTGACAGTAGGTAACGTAGGGTAAAAGAAGCAAATAGTGCATTACAAGCAATTATAAAATGGAACAGATATAACGCACACTCTGATTGGTAAGGACGATTGCATTATAACACCATAAAGCACGCGGCATGCATTACAGTCACGTGCATGCATTATAATATTATATGCACGCATGCTATGTCACGCACAAATCTTCTTCAGTGTGCAAGCTCTAGTAATGCTGTTAATTTTTCGCCGAAATATTTTCGAAGAACGATCTCCCATTTTATTGATCGCACTTGGGAATTTTGAAGAACACTCGAGCAATGCGAGAAGCACTTCTCTCATGTTCTCAAAAATTCCCGCGTGCTTATGTATCTCAACAATGCACTTGACGTGTTTTTATTCCTTTAATATATGATAAACAAACAAAAAACGTTTTCATCACTCAAAACACTTTCCTCCCCTGGAACTGGCCAAAAATATACCCATCCGTAGTAGCAACACTCACAGTTCAGCCAATAGCTATGTTAAAGTAGAAAATTAACCACTTTGATTTGAATCAGACCTGATCGGTGATTTACATTTCCCAAAACGCACAGTACTGTAAGGGAAACTTTTCTACCGGTACAAACCGATTTGCTTGTTTCACTATATAGTGATAAATAGATGTTTACTATAACATACTATGACTTGCATCTACAAAATGAAACACTGGTATCAAGCTTCTTGTACAAACAAGATAGTGAGAAGAGCTTGCAGCAGGAATTTCAGTGAGATTATCATGATTATTGTTGCTGATTACTCCTGATACCCACCACCAGCCATTCCATTCACTATGCTTCCTGTGTAAGCTCCACATACTGATTCATCACCATCAACTTGAGTGCTCGGACCTTAAGTACACAATAGAAATTAACATCAGCACTGTTGCATAACTCCATAACCTCCAGAGTCATGCATTAAGATATGTAGGAAATGTTCAATAGCTGTCTGAAAAACAATAACTATAATTGTAACAGTAACGAGAACCACTACGTGGAACTTACTGGGGCCCAGTGGGACACGGATTGCATAGATATAGTTAACCTCTTGCACCTCTCACGATGGAAGGTTCACTCAGTGTAGATAGCTTTGATAAGTCGCTCTTATTCTCGATACGTTTCACGATGGAAGGTTCACTCTTAAGTGATCGCTCGTAAATTTGTCTATCCAAATATTCACTCTTAAATTTTCGTTCATAAACTAGTGCATCGTAAAGGATGGGGAACAAAAAGCTATAGTCTTTCTCTTGATTGTCCTCCATTCCTTGTGCTTTTCAAAATGGCGGATAAGATTTCAATGAGCCAGCGGGCAAAAGTAACGAGCCAGCGATATATCTCAGTCAGCGATATATCCCTAACAATGGGTAGGTACGTGGTGTAAGCATCATGTATGGCTATGGAGAGCAATGTATGCCATATATTCACTAACGGGGAACCACTATATGATGCTTACACCACGTACCTACCTAACAATGTAACGTTGGGCCCCGGTAATAACAACTACAGTTGTTGCCTTTGGCAATACAGCACCACAGTAGGTGTACAACTAAAAATTGATTACGTTAATGTCTTATGGTCCAGTTAACTTAGAAAATAAGAATGTTTAAATAATTAGTGCCAACCTGGTGGTGCAGTAGCAGGTGATGGCATTTTCTCACAGGCATCAAGAGGAATTCTCATGTAAACCATTCGGTTGGCATAGTGAATTGCCTGGCTGTATACAATTCCTTCTTCACTATTAATCAAGGAATCTCTCTCTTCTTTGTTATAATGTGGCCATTTCTTGAGCTGACGACAACAAATGTACAATTTGACAACCACAATTTCTTTAACATTTACAGAAAATTTAACATACAAAATGTTCCTTAAAAGTGTACCAAATAATGTACTTTTGATTTATTATGTACATATTAAAAAAAAGAAATGCAAAGTGTTTGGTACCAGTCATATGACACAGTTAATCAACTTCCACACAGTTATTTTTTTGACAAGATATCCTTTGATATAATGAAAAACAGTGACATATCATTCTGAAATGTTCTTTCCTATGTAACAAGATGGTCCTCACAAGAAGAGACAAAATACTATATTTTTCATGATACTGTGAAAACCTGGGAACTTCTGGGTGACTACATACTAAACAATAACAAACCTTCCATATCAAATTATGAAGCAACTTTGTGGAAAATGTGATTTTTTTTCTAACCTATCAGACAAAAGAATTGTAAAGTATTTGTTTTAAGTATAAGTACTCAGGTGATTATACAAAATTGCATGCTCTGATTGGTTCACTATCTCAGATTATCAGCTGATAACCACCTCAACGAACAAAATGGCTGTCAGTCGTTTGCGGGGTTTTGATGAAATTAAATTTTTTTCGTGTAGTACAATGCTTTTTCTTTTCTTTTTTTTTTTTTGGAATAATCACCAGTGTATTTATACTACAACAATTATTTGCCGCAAGCAAAGTGATTCAGTGAATATCCACCCATAATCACTTTGCCTTCGGCAAATAATTGTTAAATAATAATTCAAATTATCACGGTCACAAACCTGCTTAGCAGCAATGCTTAATGCACTTTGTGTTGCTTTCTTAGTAGGCTGAGATGACTCTTGTACATCAACAGCACTCCCCGAGTCTTTTGATGCCATGGACACATTAGTTTTACTGCTTGTAAAGCTACGATGTTTTATTAAAGGGGTCATGCTACTGCGAGATGAGCGTAGTTCACTTGTATCAGATGCATCCTCTGCATTTGCTTTGGGAGCCTCTTCATCTACATACAACTGCTTAATTTGGACCTCCACATCTGAATAAAATGCTTCCTCCCAAAACTGTTGCCTTTCCCATACTGGGTGATCTTGAACACAAGTGTAGACAAACTGAATAACACCAGCATTCAGTTTCTGGCAAAACAAGAAATTATGCAATACTGAATACCAATTTGACTGTTGAAACCACTTGACTTTTTATACCACAAATGAAATGTTAAAGAGTGCACCACTTTACAACGCCTTTTTTGAGGTGACTGGACTCAAAACAGCAGTAATATTATTCACACTGCTCACACAGTGCAATGAGGAGTTACACATGTAAGTCTAGTATAAATAAGGTTGTGTTTTAAGAAAACTGGTATATAAAAATGTTGAAGAATCATGAATAGACTAAGCATGGAAGATCTGGTAAAAAAAAAATCTTAAAGCCACAATAATAGCTCCACTATAAGATGTTATAGATGTAACACGCATATGTATAACCACTAAAAGAAAAGACTTGAGAGTGGGTTAAGGAAAAAATGGTAAGTACAATGTTCTTACTGAATAACATGAGAGCAGGTAACCAGAAACAGTTTAAAATGTAACAATATTCAAGCTACTACACAAGGATTCGGATTTACAGTTCCAGTTCTATTAATCGACCTTCTAGAAGCATTATTTATGCTGGTGATACAGCCCAGAGAATGCTACAAGAAATAAACAAATTTGAACTGGGATCATGAGCACTCAGGGTCTTCAATAAGAATTGTAGCAGCAGGAGAATTGTGTAAAGTAACAGGAGAACATTCTGAAAGCGCTCCACGTCTAAATTTAAACCTAGCTCAGGCCACCTAAATCTGACTGGAGAATTCTTTGTAGTAGCCGGAGAATTTTTCATGGTAGCTGGAAAATTCTCTGATCTCTGATGCCTAATGAACACCCTGAGCACTGTCCACACTACTGTCATCATATCCCTTGGAATGATATACTGCACTCTAAAAGAAACAAACCAGCCAAACATGTGCTCATTTTAAACAAACAAGTGCAGCCAGAGACATAGCATAGGGGAAACCCTTGACAGATAATGAACAAAAAGCCAAGTTAATATGGCAAAACGTAGAGCATCTACATCCCAATGAAATAACTGTAGGCTCCTGACATTCCTGATCAAACAAGAGTCACTTACTCTACAAAAGGTGGCTGTCAGTGGCAAAAGGCCTGCAGCAACAGCTGTATTGGTAATACTGGCATCCTAAATACAAAACAAAAAGATACTACATAACTATGACTTGTTTTCATTTCATATCTCACTCAGTTATTATACACATTTTGATTGGTCAACTTAGCAGGCCAAATTTACTTGCATTACTTTGCATAATACTGCTTTAGTCAGTTTTTAAGCCCTTTTTTTTAATTGTTTGCAAAGCAATGCCAGGGGTGGTCTAAAAGTTAGTACATGTATCTGAGCTTTACCAATACTTTTAATCAACATTAATTTTGTCTGTATGGATTGAAAAGTATGAGCAAATTAGATTTCTATACCTGAGGTCCCTTTTGCAATACAGTAACTCATTGCACATGCACAAAGATGAATGAGTTGAAAGCACCAAATACACTGTAATGTGGATTCCTCTATAATATGAAGTGGTCTACAAACCTGCAATGCACTGTTCATAAGCCTGACAACAAGGTCAAACTGATCATGCTCAAGTACAGATCTGTGCTGTTTTGCTCTGAGAGATAACTCATTACATAAAGCTAACTGAGTTCCTTTTGACTTCAGGGCTCTGGTTACTGATGGAAGTGTCTGCAAGGCAAATGGATATAAATTCATAAACAGTATACTGAACAATACCTTATCCAGTTCATAAATGAAAAAAGTTATTCAGCAGTCATGCAATACAGTTATCGATGGGTGTTTTCTTCTTGAATTCTTAAGCTCGACAACAAGAAAATATTTTTGGTTTGACAACTGAAAATTTCCAGCTATGTCAAGCAATTACTGCTGAGTAAAAATAATTACCGTATTTATTCACTTATAAGACGCACCATTTTTTACGAGAAAATATACTAGTTCGATTAAAATCTGCTCAAAACTCGGGGTGCGTCTTATAACCGAGTATTTTCGCGCAACAAAATATAACTTTTCCAAATTTCCCCAAAAATGTTAAGACATGTCTTTCTAATGAGTGTTACTAAGGGAGTACCAAATGTAAACAAAGCCGGGTGATTTGAAGCGAAGTTCTTGAAATAATTGACTTTACAACGAATTTAAAAACTACAAATGCTAAGAAAAACAACTCAGATGAGACTACAGTAAAAACTAGACTTTCTAATCACTGCTACGGCGAACAAGTTCGTAAACACAGTCAACAAAGCCAAAGTGATTTCAACGACAAGCGAACATGCTCCTAAGCACGTGCTTGAAATGACTGACGTCAAAAACAATCAAACTAATTCCTAACCTCACTCCCACAAAACGAGGCAATTTTGACTACAAAACGTTCGAAAGAACTGTCATGGCTGCTATTAAATGCTCTGATAATTATAAAGGTGAAAGAACAAACCTTCCACACTAAACTTCAAGTTGAAGATTAGATCATAGGAATGACAACGAGTGTTTGGCATGATTACTGAGTTAGGGTATGCTGAATGAATTTTCAAAGAGTAAGATGAGTTTTGCAATGAATGAAAGATCTGTCAGATGAGTATTGTTTATAAACGTAAAAACGGATCAATTAGTATTCATAACTTAAAACACTGTTTCCTGAGATCCTGAGAAAGAAGACTTGAGTGAATTAAAAAGTGCGACTTTCTTGCTATTGTCCATGTGTGACATTTTTGCTATTATATGTAACGTGTGATTTTTTCACTTTTGTTTTGAGAATGAAAGCATCGCAATTAGTAACTTAAGGAAGCAAATTTTGTAATTACAACGAACATGATCAACAAAATTTCCTGTAATTCTGGGTGCGTCTTATAACAGGGTATTTAGGTGAAATCGTCATTTTGCTTACTTGTCAAAATTGTCTTTGAAAGTTTAGGGTGCGCCTTATAACCAAGTGCGCCTTATAAGTGAATAAATACGGTATAAAATTTGAGCCTCAACCCATCTTCTTGGAACTGCAGTATATTTCTTAAGCTTGACAACAAGAAAAATTTTTTGTTTGACAACTGAAAATTTCCAGCTATGTCAAGCAATTACTGCTGAGTAAAAATTATTCGAAAAGTTGAGCCTCAACCCATCTTCTTAGAACTGCAGTAAATTTCAATTTTAAAAATTTTGGCCTTAATTACCTAAATGAATAGATAAACAACAAAAGTGAGTAGAAAACAGTTGAGGGAAGAATCTAAAGTGTGTTAGAAAAGGATTTGTTATATGCCAACTTTGTGTAATGAACTCAAGCACATTCGTGCATAATTGAGACTGTTCCAGTTTGACGACCACTTCAAAAGGCAACTATTGAAGCTCAGGATCACTATATTGAGAACTGAACCCAGTACCAAGGATCAAGTGTGAACTTACATGTAACAATTCTCTACCCACACTGCAAGTATTCCTGTTTAGGAGGAGATGATTCTCAAGCCCAGTGACTATTACTATATTATAGTAGGCCAGACATGTATACAATATGCTGCTTAACCTAATTCTCTTAAACAATCACATGTAAGAACTACACACATGTGCTTATACAAGTAGTGACATTTACAACTTTAACTGTAGTTACTTTACCTTTCTAGCTTCAGATACTTTGTTGTCAAAGATGTAAGCCACACAGTCTTTGAGTACCTCTAGTTTGCGGCTAGGAATATAGTGTTGTTGCCTCGATAACACTGAACTGCCAGGTACAACACAGAATTCAGCATTCTTTATTGTGTAACTTGGTGCAATGTTCTCCTGTTGGTTTATGTACTGACTGAGTTCTGATTCACTTAGTTCTGGGAAAACCAATGTACTTGATTCAGAAAAGTCTGAAGGAGCCAAAGGTTGAAGGGTGTTTTCCTGGGTATCACACGAAGATTCCTGTAAAAGAACAATAAATTTTCTTCATATGCTCCAGTGCACCAGTGTCAAAGTAAAAAAGGTAGGAGGCCGAGATTCCAGTCATGGGAAATCTTGCTATATAGTTTAATAGGAAAAAATGTAGGAACTAAATCAATACCAAACACAAACTACAACAGAAAAACAGAATATTGAGAGAGCATTCAGTTTAATTACTTGACGGGCAGGAAACTGTTACCTGTAAAAAAGAGAACTACCTATTAGACAAGCACTCAGTGAACTCTCCCTCCACTACTTACATTGTCATACAGTTTCCCTGCAAGTTGCTGGATATTAGCTTGAATATCTCCATCGATGCCACCCTCACTGCTTACAATGCTGTCAATCTCAACACACAACTGCACAAAAAGAAATTTGTCTCAATAATATTTTAATGGAAATGAAGCTGATAATTGAAAAAAGGGCAAAATACTACTGTACTTACTGACTACAGATAATTCTGTTACCCTGCATACTTGTTTTGCCCAATTAAGTTGATTACCTTTTTGTGCTTCTTTACAAATGAAATAATGCATTTGTACTCCATGATAGACCTTTTGAACAGTGTCTAATAAAGTATAGAACTACATCTCCAAACAATTGGCCATAGCAAACTGTTCAAAGGAGAGAGATTAAATAATCCAAAGTGGTTACTTCACTCTTTGCAAACTTGTTAAGCATTTTGACTGGCATTGTTGCCCTGCCTCTGACCACTGCTGCTTACAATTTTTCAATGACTAAAAGGTCATACCAAGTCCTCAGGGTTAGTGTAATTTGTTGTCTTTGAAAAATTTACTTGTTGTTATGAAGGCAATAAGAGTGGAGCAAAACACACTGATTTATTTCCGTTTACGTACAAACTCACAATGTCGACCCATCCAATGCATTAGTGTGAAACTGAATATGTTATTTCAAGTGCAGTGTCACCTGGGACAACAACCATGTCCCGGGAGACCTGCCTAACACTGCATAAAAAATCACACGCCCGGCAAAGAATTCAGTCAGGAACACTTGTGCTTCTTTATTCCAAATTGCACTTAACCATTTGATAACTTGTTGATAATAAACACAAAAAAAATCGTTTTAAATTTCTCAACTTTCTCAACTAAATCTCAACTTTCTGCACTGCCTTTTTAGCCAACTGGTGCATCAAAATTTCTGAATGTATATGTTGTAGTTCAATTTTTTCCTTGGTTTAAATTATATTTTCCTTTGTCTTTTGGTATGGTCATGCATGATATGAGTTTGAAACAAAAGGAAAATAAAATTTAAACCAAGGATAAAATTGAACCACAACATATATAACAACGATAACAATTACATTTATTAATCTATAGATATTAATTTTATTAGAACCACACATACTAGCAGCAGCCAATACCATTACTGTATAACTGACAAGACAAATATATATAATAACAATATAGTTAGTATCTGTACAGTTAGCAATTACTAGCCAGTCTAAAGCTTATAATAAAGACTGCTGAGTCCAGTTTATACCTGATCAAACAGATCACATGCTCTGTAAGGCGGACCTCGGTTTGCCACAAAAGATAAAAAAGAAATGCTGTCCAAGACCTGTTAACCAAACATAATCTCACCAGATCAGAAGCAATACAGCATAAGCACACCTGGAAACACAATGCCTGATAGGAAATAAGTTTCTGACAGGCTGTAAATTTAATAATACAATGCACAACATGTAAAAATGTTCTTGCATTTAGAGAGGCCGGCAGTGCATTCAAAAAAGCGAGTAAAACCGAGCCATCAAATGACTTATTTTGACAACACTAACGCAGAATTGTGCATAACTAACCAATCAACACACTGCTGTTGTTTGCAATGTGTTAAAAACACTGTGCAATTCATTCAAGAGTTGTTGTCAGTTGATGGCTACAGAACTACAGAACTAGAACTACATGTACAGAACTGCATGTACAGTGTGTAAGTCTGTGATTATTGTTTTTGCTTTGGATATACATGGGATAACACAGCTTAGACAAAGGGCACTTTCTTGTGTTCATGTATTCACAATAAATATTTTGCTTCCATGGTAATAACTCGTCTTGTAGTACACCTCTAGCAGAAATGTTTCTAAGATTTTGTATATTATTGTACATGGAAAACTAAGTTATTTCCAGGGTTAAAACTAATATTATTTTAATAGAGAATAAAACTAGTGGTGTTTATATGTTCAAAAGCATTAAAATTACACATTGTATTGTAGTTGTCAGTGCTCCTTGAATCCCGCAGCAAATAAATTCATCTCATTCCAGTGAGCACATAAGTGCTTTAGATATTTGAGCTATAAGAAAGATTTCAACAAAAATAAGTTGAACCAATAAAGTTCCAGAAGCTCACTTTTCTGTTCCTCCATTTATTACACACTTGCAGTAAAAAAACTCCTGCAAACATGCCTTTGATTGGAGGAGGTGCTAGAGCTATGATAGCTATATCTTTGTCTGTACACATACTGTACCTTTGAGATAAATCCATCTCCAACCATGCCTCTAAACTCCAAAAAGGAAGCCTAATGTGTAGCAAAGGAATGTGTCTTAACATACAAATAATTTATACTATTGGTGGCTAAATTTCTATCCTCCTTTTTATGTACATATTTACCAAAAACATGTGACAGTGACAATTACAGTAAAATAAGGATGGAACCACAACACCTGCAGTGTAATTGCGGTACTTGTATTAAAACCTTATTGAGAAGGCCACTTATTAATGTAATACAGTGAACACCAATAATTATAAATGATGGTATCAATAAACTAGTTGGATGTGTGACTTTAAAAATTGACATGAGAAATGGCAAATCTCAAACATACCTAACTCAACAGTTCTAAGGAGTAATCAAAGAAAAAGTAACTAAACTATCAGTTTTTGTTTCCACCAGATTGAGCTTGAGGAAAGCTCATGAGAAATAACAACGTTCACTGCCAATCGGGGACTGTATCGTTATAAATGTCTCATGTGTAGGATCTCTTCGCACCGGAAAAGTATCAGACAATGATATCAGATGTTATACAAGGCTGCAACGGAGTGGCAAATATTGCAGATGACCTGATCATCCACGGGGCAGACCTGGAGGAGCATGATCGCAATCTTTATACAGTCCTGGAACATCTATGAGAAAGTGGATTGACCTTGAATGAGAGGAAATGTCAGTTCAGATTACATAAGCTAACCTTTTTCGGACATGACCTCAGCAGTGAAGGAGTGGGTCCCAGCGAAGAGACGATAGCAGCAGTTGTGAATGCACAGCCCCCTCAGAATGTCTCAGAGGTGTTGTCATTCGTCCAACTTGTGCAGTATTCATCCAAGTTCATACCCAATATTTCACAAGTTGCAGAACCTCTAAGGACATTATTGAGGACGGGACAAACTTTCATCTGGGGCCAGGAGCAGCAAGCTGCATTTGAAGAACTCGAACGGCTCATGACCTCAGCTCATGACCTCAGCTCATGACCTCAGCCTCATGACCTCAGCCTCATGACCTCAGCACATGACCTCAGCCTCATGACCTCAGCCTCATGACCTCAGCACATGACCTCAGCTCATGACCTCAGCCTCATGACCTCAGCACATGACCTCAGCTCATGACCTCAGCACATGACCTCAGCCTCATGACCTCAGCCTCATGACCTCAGCACATGACCTCAGCCCATGACCTCAGCCTCATGACCTCAGCACATGACCTCAGCACATGACCTCAGCACATGACCTCAGCTCATGACCTCAGCACATGACCTCAGCTCATGACCTCAGCTCATGACCTCAGCTCATGACCTCAGCACATGACCTCAGCCTCATGACCTCAGCCTCATGACCTCAGCACATGACCTCAGCCCATGACCTCAGCCTCATGACCTCAGCACATGACCTCAGCACATGACCTCAGCCTCATGACCTCAGCACATGACCTCAGCTCATGACCTCAGCACATGACCTCAGCCTCATGACCTCAGCCTCATGACCTCAGCACATGACCTCAGCTCATGACCTCAGCTCATGACCTCAGCTCATGACCTCAGCTCATGACCTCAGCTCATGACCTCAGCCTCATGACCTCAGCCTCATGACCTCAGCCTCATGACCTCAGCCCATGACCTCGGCCATTTTTTTTGTAAGCATGTTCTACATTGAAATTAAAGCAAGTTATTTATTTAGTCTTCCGTTTGTCTCGGCTTCCATCCAACATAGAATATAACAGTGGTAAGGACCACTGCACTGTAGACTTTGAGCTTGGTGCTGAGACCAAGTACTCTGTGATTCCAGATACTTTTCGTGAGTCTCCCGAATGAGGCACTGGCTTTGGCAACTCTGTTGTTGATCTCAGTGTCTATATTTGATTTTTGGGAATGAGTGCTCCTCAGGTAAATGAAGTTCTCAACAGCTGGTAGCTTCTGCCCCTTCACCGAAACATTTGGTTCTTCATACTGGTTCCCTTGAAATAGGACTTCAGTTTCCTTTACACTGATAGTGAGTCGAAAATTGTTGCATGCCCTTGAGAAGAGATTGAGCTGATATTGCATCATTTCCTGAGTTGATGTTTGAGAGCACAGTCATCAGCAAACAGACGGTCCCTAATAACAGTCTTGTGGACTTTTGTGACAGCTTTGAGACAAATGAGCTTGAACAATTCTCCATCTGTCCTGTACATGTACCCAACTCGGATGCCTTCTTCCTTGTCATCTTGAAAAGCATCTAGTAGCATTGCTAAGAAGACCATGCAGAAGAGGGTTAGGGCAAGTACACAGCACTGTTTCACACCATTTGTGACTCTCCATCGTCATGAACTTTCACCATCATGCTGTCGTCAACTGTCAAACAATAGTGACAAACTTGTCTGGGCAGCCAAATTTCTTCATGATTCACAACAGGCCCTCTCTGCTGACAGTATCAAACCCCTTAGTCAGATTGCCAAGGGTCATATAGAGGTCACTGTGCTGCTCCTTTCTCTTGGAGTTGGCATGCTGCAAAGATCATTTCTGCTGTTCCACATTCAGCCCAGAAGCCATACTGACTCTCTGGAAGCAGGCCAGTTTCAAGGTGCAGGAGGAGACAGTTGAGTAGTGCTTGAGATATACAGTAATCGTACCAGCTATTGACAGAACAGAGACCCCCCTGTGATAGTCACATGACAGGTGGCTGCCTTTTCATTTGTAGACGTGGACTACATTGGCATCTTTGAGTTACAATAACAATATTATGACTTCTTACTGTACAAAAAGAAAAATTTAATTGATTACACTGCGACTTATACTCTACAAGATCGTATGAACATGCATACACATAATGAGCAACAACACAACAAAACAGGTACATACATTACAATAGATGTGCCCATGACGAATTGAATTTATCAAGAGATTTGCTGTGCTATGTTTTTTAAATTAAAGAACAGACAATTTGAAAATTTTTCACTTTCTGTGTAAAGTGTTTCATTAAGGCTTTTTCCTCTTGTAGTATTTCAAACTGGTTTGTGGTGTAAGTATTATCAGTGTGTGTTATATTTTGATACCATCTGAAGTAGTTTCACTTCTCAAGGTTGAAAAAGTATCACATGTTATATTCGCCTTTTTCATAACATCTTGATTTAATTCTTAAAATTGCTTCCCTCGTTTTATGTCTCACCAGTTTTTCCAGGCTTGAATTTACGGCGTATAGTTCATTGACAACCTTCTTATCACCTGGATTTTGTTCAGCTTTTAGCTCTGGCTCATTAGCCATATGTTGAAGGTCTGCATCTTTATTTTTTCTATTTTTGCTTTTGTCTTGGAGAGCACAATTGTAAAACCCCTTATTTCCATTTTAATTAAGTCCCACCACAATCCAAGATCACTGACATTTTTGTATTTGTCTGGACTATGTTTTCTCGTATCTTGTCGGTGTAATTTACATCTTTTAGAAATGAACTATTGAATTTCCAGAAGCATGAACCTCTTTTTCAATCTCCTGTTTCAGCTTGGAAAGCTACTGAAATTGCCACACAGACTGGAAGAAATCTGTCAGCTTGCTAATGATGGCTGGAACTCCTTCCTTGTAAACCTCAGCTGGTATAGCAACAGACCCTGAGGCTTTGCCAGTCAAGAGCTGTTTCACTGCTTTGACAACTTCATCTTCTGTTGGAAGTTGATCAAAATTGACAAGTGACCTATGGCTTTGTTGTTGATGTTAGAATGATGGTTTAGGACGTTGTTGTAGTGCTCCACCCATCTCTGCAGTATCTGCTTTTTTTTAGTCAACAGTTACATTCCATCAGCCCTTTGAAGAGACAAAGTACCAGATGACTGTGGCCTGTATAGGGTCTTAATAACATCATAGAAATGCTTCATGTCATGCCAGTCAGCATAGTTTTGTATTTCGTCCGCCTTCTTTCTGAGCCACTGGTCCTTCAGTACACAGAGTTTTGCATAGTTTTGTGTTTGCACTAGCAGCTACAGTGTAGGGTCACCAAGGCTCAAACTTTTCAAAATTCAAGACTCCAAGATAGCCAAAGTTTGACAACACCAAGATACTGACATTCTATTTTTGGATACTCATGTGACTCATATTTTAAGGATAACATGAAAGCCTATGATCAGTTCTTAAGTAGGAAATAAGAAGTATATTGAGTCAAAAGTAAGTTGATAAAGTGTTTAAGGTGTCAGTAATAACTGACTGTATTTGGCTACTGCAGTTGAGTTTAACCCTTTCACTCCCAAACCGGCCGCAACCAGCTGCGAAAAAATGTGTCATTATTCCCAAGCTGGCTGTAACCAGCCGCTCAAAGTACCTTTGTTTTGAATGCCTTTCTCCTCCCCTGTAAGGCTAGAAAAGCTGCACAATAGGTTATCCATTGTTTTAGACATATTGACTAATCATATTATAGCTACTGCACATAATAAACTCATTGCCTAAGGGCAAGGATTCAGACATCGACTTTGAAGGTTTGAGGTCAATGGAGATGAAGAAAGCGAAGACAAACAATGAAGCGATGCCAAGGCTGAAATAGAAACACCACGGACGGTCGAACTCTCCAACATTGAAGTGGGCGAGTTCTCCGGCAAACCTGGGGTGCATGTGGACTTTGAGGATGATGCTAGGGCAGACGAGTATTTTTTTAAGAGTATTTGGAGAAGAAACTGTTGATTGTATAGTCGAAGAAACAAACCGCTAGGCCTGGCAGAGTCTTCAAAACAATGCTGGTCACCTTGCCGCCTGGAAGGATGTTTCCAAGCCGGGAATAAAAGCGTTCTTCTGCATTTGTGTGATTATGGGAATTAATCAACTTCCCAGAGTCGCAGACTACTGGAAGGGCGATCCTTTCATGGAAGATGAAGGGATTAAGCGGACTACACCAAGAAACCACTTTCAAGAAATTTCCCAAATCTTACACTTCGCTGACTTGACGCAAACTCTGGCACGTGGCGAAGGTTACGATCAATTATTCAAAATCAGGCCGGTTCTAAATGCCATATTAGAGAACAGCCAGCAGTGTTATTCGCCTGACAAACGCATTGCCGTAGATGAGGGAATGATTGCCTTCAAAGGAAGACTTTCGTTTCGCCAATACATGCCGGCGAAACCAACAAAGTACAGCATCGAAGTTTGGATGGCAGCAGAGATGGAACCACACGAATGACATGACTCTACAACATTTTTAACAATCTGAACAATCAGGAAGCGCACCCTAAAGTTCAATTGTACTTGTATATAGTATTGCCTTGCATTTGGAAAGCCTCATTTTGTATATATTTTTCGCAATGGCGCTAAATTTCAATTTTTCAAAAATCTAAACTTCACAGCATATTTTGTTACTCAAACTTTATTTCTTACTTTATAACAACCTTGTCATGAAATAAAACCATGTTTTAGCTGCAATTTTGTGCAATTTATAGATAGGCTCCAAAATCTACTGACCATATATGTTTTGATTTTCACAGACTAATTGGAGTGAGCCTTCTAATTGCTTCTGGGAAATCATGCATGAAGGCCCCTGGGAGTGAAAGGGTTAACAAACTTACCTTGTTAAATGTTATAACTGGTTTTGGATGGATTCTGATAAGCGTGAGGTGCGACCGGTAACCAGACAACATCTGGGCAAGTAGCCGGATAAAAACAGCTCGCAACTCTTTATCCTAAGGAAACAGAGGGCTATGCTTAAAACAAACCTACATGCATGTTGTACTTACCCAAACTACATCTTGGTCTACTACTTACTGTAGGAATACATGTACAACCTTCATGGAGGTTGAATCCTTTTACCCTGAATTAATCATAAGGAAAATGTCCACAGTTGCATTAATTAATGCATTTGATAAAACTTTATACTATTAACAGGTTATTTCTACAAACTAATATTGCACTAAATATTCAATCCATTTGCTTTTCTGTCATGATACACAGTAGCTACTTCAGCATTTAACTTAGGTGCTGTTGTATGCCCTAGAGAGGATGGCAATCCAAAACTTGGAATGCCAAATATAAATACCAAATGATGATAGACACATTTGGTCACTAGGACACGCATGTGCTAGGGTATTTCACTATGAAATGTTTACCTGGAGCAGTGGCAGTGATGGTGAGGTTGGTGTCTGAAATGCATGATCTGCTGTCACAAACTGAGGGTTTAAAACCTGCCATTGAAATAAACAAATGACATAATAGGGCTTGCAAATAAACAAAGTTACTGGACAAATGTATGGGCAGTAATTCAATCTAATACACTTTCATGTTTCAAAGTGTTAGGGATGTAAATGTACTGTAGGTACAACCAAGTCCATTCCCTCTTATGGACTTTTTGTACGTGTAACTATAGTCAAATTTAAACAACAATGGCACGATTGCACACTGCAGCAAATTTAACATTCACTTTAAATTTTCTGTATTTACCCATGTATATGTTGATGCCATTTATAAGTACTGAGTGGTGCTGTAATTATTGGTTCATACATACCATTGTAAGTTCATGCCGAGCCTTGCCCATCAAAGGTTCTGGTAAAGTACCCAAATTCAATGAATCAGGTATAAAGACATGTCCACCATCAATATCCACAAAAATAACATCACCCTAAAAAATTGACAACCAATAAAATACAAGTTACTTTCAAGTCAACTAAGAAAGAGACTAAAGAGCCGTTGAGTAAAACAGATGAAGTATGTCAAATACTTCAGTACCTGCAGTAACATGCTTTTCAGGTGTTTTGGTCCTTCATTAGTTTGAATGACAAATCATTTGGATAAAATAGTTGCAATAATTATTACATTACTAGTATTAATTATTCTAACACTCTTGAACCTAGGTTTGACTCATTTGAGATCAAAATAAGAGTCTTGTTATATTCAAAAAAAAAATAATAAGAATCATAATAACAATGATAATCATTCTTAGTGATTATTGTCATTATTATTATCATTATTATTATTGTTATTATTATAATACATGACTGGACAAGACAAAGATGGCAAAACCTGCGTGCCTTCCTCAAAGGCAAGCCAGGCCAACACCCCAAACTTGGACACACTCTCCCTCATTCAGGTATGACACTCACATGCCTTGCAGCCTAGGGTAAGGCATGTTTGTCTAACAAATTCAAGACTTGGACAAGCCCTTCATGTCCTTACACAACCAGCAAAGAGCCAGTAAGTCTTTTAACTACCACTGAGCCATAAAACAAAAGCACTTCCCATCTCATCTGCCCTAAGCAAAAGCATCCCCCCAAAAGATCAACCTTCAATTGTTAGGGCCGGTGTTGGGCCATAACACAAGACAAGCCTTGACATGAAACCCCCTCAGGTTTAGAAGATGGCACAAGCTTGGAGATGGGCAAAGGCTGTCTCCACACTACAACCTAGCAAACAAGTTTTGTTGAGTTCAGACAGATGTGACCTCTCACACAAAAATGTACGCTAATGGTTTTCTGTTGAACGACTAAAGTTATTTGTTAGCCATTGGGTACCTGTTGGAGGTGTCCATGAAAGCCCTGAAGGTGTTTGGAAGAGCCTTTGGTTTTTCCAACTACTCATTGAAGGCCTTGAGAAAAGCTGTTGGGAAATTTGTCTCAAACCGTTGGAAATGTTGGAAATAGCCATTTGGTTTTTCCCTTACCCATTGAAAGCCTTGAGAAAAGCTGTTGGGAAAATTTGTCCTAGACGTTAGAGGGATTCCAAGCTGCACCGGCGGTAAGCTCACCAAAAATACTGTTTGAACTAGGAGTCTAAATGCAACTGGTCAAGTGTGACCTCTTATGCAAAAATATTAAATGCCAAAGCGCACGGCTACTGAGAGCATAGTGAATGGATGGCTACACGTACCATAGCCACAAACATGAACAGTTGAAGAAAATTATTGAAAGGCTAGCAGTAAATGGCTGAACCACTAAAGAAACTTTATGAATGGTTAGCAGTGAGGAGTGAATGGCTGAATGATACAAGTAACTCTCAAATGACTTCAGTTTATCCATAAATGGCTAAGCAAAAGAATGAACAATTCGAATGAAACAACAGTGGGTAGGATTTTTACAACCACTCAGTTGGGCTTGTGTCTGAACCAAAATCTAATGTCGAGCCGCTTGCATGAGCTTACAAGGATTGTGAGATAAAGCAAAGACAGCTTACTCCATAATCATACAATCATAAACTTCTTAAAATGTGATAAAATAATAGCCCTCAACAGTGTTCAACTGGTAAACAAAGAAACTTTTGTGTGACATCTAAACTTTACTAAAATTTTCATAATTTTTTGGGTACAGTCGACACAGTAACGCAACCTGTATGACAACCAATCATGTGTATTAATGTTCAGTTCACTTCCTGTTTGACTTCAATCAAAGGAAACCGAATCAAAAATCAATGGAAGCCAACTGCAATTGTTCAAGAAAACCACAAAATGGCAATGACTAATGAAGTTGACAGTTAAATTGAAACAGGAGAAGTCATTGCAAAAATAAAACAGTTTCTGCAATCTGGATGCGCGTGGGCCGTGTTTGCATCAGTTCTCAGAGGACACTGGGCTTGTGAATCTAAACAACTGTATGGATCTAACCCATGGCGATCTGGATTTAGTCATACTGGCTAACATCCAAGCTTTTACCAGTATAGAAGTACTTGGAGAGAAGAGAAAACAATCTTTGTGAAGTAGTTTTAGCTTTCAGTCAAGAACCATCTGCAAAGATATGTTTTTAAACCTCTATGGGATCAGTTATTCCCAATTCCATGGACTCCCTGCTGGTCTTGCAAGTGCTGGAAATCATCAACAGCATTGAAAAGCATTGAAAATCATCACAAACCATTGCAAAAAGCTGTTCAGCTACCCGTCGAAAGTGTTGGTAAAGGCCATTGGAAACATTTTCACAAACCATTTGAAAAAATTGCAACCCATTGGAAATTTTTGCACACCCATTGAAAGCATTGGAATAGCCATTGAAGCCATTGGAAAAGAGTTGAATACAGGTACCCAATGGATTTTACCTGTTTAATGGAACACTGTTAGTTTATGTTTTCGCATGAGAGGTCACAGATATATAATATAAAAGATATAATGTAGAATCCAACTGCAGAAGTTTGCATTGTTCTCACTGATTTAAAAGACTTACCATGTCTGGAGCCAAATTATCTTTGTAACTTTCGTGTACACCCATGATGTATGGTGTCGGTGCACTCAGAAAATCCAGCAGTTTAGCTGGTAATATAGGAATGTAGACATAACTGGAAATAAATCAATGCCATAGAACATTAGATTTTTCAAAAAAAAAAAAATACTCACCAACAAGATCATACCAACTAGTTAACAAAATTTTGCAGGTGGATACACTGGATAAAATATAAGTTCTTATTACAGACTGACCTGAACTTCAGTGGATACATTAGTGCTAGCATGGCTTGCGTGGCATGGGTAAGCTGAGAGTAACTACTTGAATAAAACAAGATCTTATTCTCCGTCAGCACTGCACAAAATAAGGACAGCATATTGTGTATACCTATAAAAAGTGAAAGAGGAGCACTTGTTAAAACTGTGAAAATACTATTAAAAATAGAGTAAAACTCATAAAGTATATATTTATATGTTATTTACCGGGTGGAAGGTCCGTATGGGAAAAATCTGTGCCCGACGTCTTAAGTACGGACCGAGGCTGAAGGCCCAAGGCCGTATTCAAGACCAAGGGCACAGTTTTTTCCCATACCGACCGACCTAGCCTGGTAAATAACATGGGCTGTATTGTAAAAAGCTGCACCGGTCACGTGCACATGATTAACGAATCAGGTTCAAGGATTTAGGATTCCTGCCCACCAAATGCCTGAGAAAAAAAATATAGTAGGATATTACTACCTGTATTCTGCCAGAAATGGCAATACATCACAGGGCTGGAAATAATTTTCGGACATTCACCGGTCAAGATGACCGGCCAATTGATTTGAGTGAATTGATTGTTACATACAATATTACTTACCTCAGTTCGGGACGGTATGGTCCACATTCTATTCTTAATGTTATTGTAAATAATTAATTGATGAATTGCTGTACCATCGCCGCGCGTTGCTTCACTTAGACGTACAATAACATCGATTTATGTTTTGTTCTGAGAAAGTCAACTGTATAGGAGTACGAGTGGGCCCGCCGAAACACACGCTGTCGCGGTGGACAACACGCATGTTATCGTTCGTGCAAAGTGAATTTTTTTCTTGGCACAAATAACCTGTTGTTTCTAAAGCACTGTGCATAAAATTGTGTTGAGATTGAAGTCTTGTTTAGCAAATACGGAGTTGTTACTTATTAAGTTCGCAAACCCCATGCCCAATGTCTGTTTCAATTCGTGAATTGTAAGTAAACAACAGTTTAATTCAGTTCAGTTCTACTTCATTTTTTTAGATCAAAGTTCCGCAATATAGCGAGGTGTATACCGGTAGTAAACAACAGCATAGAAACTTTAGTTCATTTCAATATGATCGAGTGTGACCGGTCAACTTGACCGGCAAAGCCAACGTTTGACCGGTCAAATCCCCAATCAGGCCGGACATTGTCCGTTGACCGGCCGTTATTTCCAGCCCTGCATCAGAATTTTTTATTCAGGTTGTTACATCTTTTTTTACTTAGGACACTGACATTCATGTAGCTAGATGTCACTGAAAGAAACTTCCTCAAAAATCATGTGTCATGCTATGGATCCTAGTTTTTAATCACATCGGAGGGGCACTTATAAGACAGCATATCCTTTTAGACTGCCAGGTCAATACAGGGATTATAGTCAATAAAATAATGGATACCTTGAATATTGTATCTAATAAAGCTAATTTTACATGGTTCTACAACCGTACATGTAGGTACTGTCAGTACTCAACTGAAAACAATATTGAGGTCATGACAAACTTGTTTCCATACTTAAAGAAACTTCTACCATGTAACACATCTTTATTTCTTTGGGTGGCACAACAACTTCACTTACATAAATGCATGAAACTAAGCTCTCATCAATTATTACAGTTGTATGCTGGAGCTCTATTACAATCACTGCAACTGCCATAAGAAAGTGGTTGTATTATTAAAGGTACGGTAATGGAAATTGATCTCATCAGGCATTCACCTGGCAATAAAGAGAAAATGTGACCATGAAAGGCAAAACAGATACTATAAACGGAAATCCATTCGAAGAGCAAAAACAAACGGATAACGAATGGATAACTAACGGTTCTTGAAGTGTTCGAACAGTTTCCCTAACCGTTCAAACGGGTGAGTAAATCATTTGAACAGTTTGGCCAGTCTAGTGAACGGATAAGTAGAAATTTTGAACGGACTAGCAAACCGTTCAAATGGGTGAATAAATCATTTTGAACAGTTTGATTAGCTGTCCAAACTGTTCAAAATGAGACTATTTCATCGTATAAGGGTCCAAACATGTGGCGAACAGAATGGTGATAATACCCGGAAGAGCTTTGAATATGCCATGGGTGACATTTGATAGTAATTTAAGCCGAATTTTCATCCGTCTGTTGTGTCAAGGCAGACGTAAATCAAATCAGCATTTGAGTGTGAATAGAGGACGACCATTATGTAGTGGTTTGAATATCACTTTCTTGCTTGCACAGATGTTTTTCCCTTTCATGAGCCGGTATTTGTTTGGGTGTTGCGAGACACACATTAAGCAGGTTTAGCAAACACAACGCAACGCGAGTTTAGGACATGCAACACGTTCGCCGCTTGGAAGCTCAAGGTAGTTATTCAAGTTGTAAAGAACAGTCCCCTCCCCCTTATTGTTCAGAACATGGACAACCGCCAGTTTTCCGCATAAATTTCTTCAAGTTTAATACGATCTCGTCTGAGCTCACAATATCAATGTCGGCCATCTTTGAAGTTTCTGTCATCCTGCATTGCTACAGGTATTCTAGTATAACATTGATTGTCATAACTGTTGCTATGGCAAAAGCAAAATGCCAATAGTACAGCAATTGTAAGCATGGTTGTTGGATCGATTGTAACTGAATTAACAAGGGCTGTGATGTTTTTTACCATTCTTCTCTGCAAATAAGACAATATTTTTTGTTCAGTGAAGACTCACACAACCTAAATATGACTCTTGTAAGTGATTGCCTATTAAGTACATATTATTTTTAGTTCTTGTCTGAAACTATTGAATACCTGCACATTGAGCAACAACCAGCGCTATTTTGTCCCTCCAAAAAGATGAACGGAACGGATGTCATGACGTTCACATGGATATTGCATCTCTTCAAATGGATACTTCAAGTTGGCGAACAGATGTTGCAATACTTTGAACGGATGCTAATAGGTTTCGAACAGATATGGAAACCGTTCGAACACTTTGTCGAAGGCTATGAATGGAGTTTCTTAAGGGTTCGAACTGTTAACCTGTTGAAACAGATTGCCTTTCACGGTCACAAATACCAAATACCTAAAAATTAATGATAAAGGAAATAAGTAGTGAGAAATACTAAAAGTGGTACAGTAGTTGATCACAATACCTTGGTGGTCAGATCAATAAGGTTACCAGATAAAGGAGTTTGTATGGCAGGAGTCCACTGAAAAGCATCACCAAAGTAAGCCAAAACTTACCCAACTGATTAAACAAAATAGATACTGATTTCCCTGTTACTGGCAGAGTGTCAGAAGTAGGAGGTGACAAGGTTTGACGATCACCAGCACCCATGGAAAATGTCATTCTAGGTCCACCAGGGGGAGGTACTTGGACAAACCCCAAGACACAACCAACAAGTTGCTCAAGGCACTTTTCATTGCCAGATACAAATGACGTATAAATTGTTGTAAGGCAGTTCTATAAATAAAGGAAGTACAAAATGTTAGCATACTGTGGTTGCAGGAATTTCCCAAATACTTGAAGGAAAAAGGGGGATACTTTAAGAAGCAACTGTTGCTTAAAACGTCTCACATCCTGTTGGACGTGACTCAAAAAGAAAGAGCTGAAAAAAGAAAGCACAATAAGTACTGTATGTTTATGATAACGATTAGACAATGCCTTAAGAATATGGTACATTAAATAGAAAATAGGTCTGTGAATCTTATACACATTTTGCAGATCTTCATAACCATTACAATCAATATGTAAATGAAAGAGTCTCTTCTCTTGCTATATGTACATGTATGCCTGCAGGCACAAAATCTGCATACAGTGTACTGAACTTTTAACAGTTCCCACACTACAACAAGTCCTGTGATCTGATAGTTTTACATGTAATGTCTTACAATTTACTCAGTGACACAGTTTATAAGACAAAAAAAACGATACACTTTTTAGATAGAAAGTCATAAAATATTGGTACAGGGATAATTAAAGTCTATTACACACTAGACCGTACCTTTAACACATCAAAGTAGCTTGCATGAGAGACCAGGCAAAGACATTTTGGTGCATAAAGCTCCACTGGATAGTCTTCATCATTAATACAAATACCAGGAACACTGCCTGATGTTCGCTTATCAGATGCTGAAGAGTCAGACTGGTTGTCATCTTTCACAGCCTCCAAGGATTTTGATTGCTTTGACTTAGATTTTGTTGGAGTGCATCGTTCATAAAATGTGAAGCAGGCACAATATCGGTGGTCACCTTCCATATCCGTGAGAACAGCCACATAGAAGGTTGGTGGCTTGCAGTAGTTTGAGAAATACCAACCACCTGGCTGACAGAACTTAAAGGCAAAAATGAATTGTTGTCATTGAATTACACTACACAGTATAATATCATGTTAATACACTAGCTAGCAACACTAATTTCACCAAACTTTATAAATACAAGGCACATATGTGAATGCCAGACACAAAGAAATTACAAACCAACCTAGGTTAAATCAAATTTAACCTGTAACATAACACATGCACCTGACAATAGTGTTGAGACCTGACCAAATCTAAATTCTTGCAGATTTTACTTCGATCTTGTGTCATGTTCAATTTGTAATGTGTGGTTCCAGAAAATATCCATACCCCCCCCCCCCTCCCACGGAAGACCATTGGAAACTCCGAGGGGGAGGGGTGTTCAAGGGCAGTAATTTCCGAGGGGTAGGGGGGTTTAGTGGGAAACTACTTTTCCAAAGGGTGACAAACCAGGTACAAAACAATGAAAGCAACATATGATCGATCTGAAGCGTAAAAACATACGAACGTTGTTTTAAAACAAAAGTCAGTACTCCTGGCCATTGAGATAAAGTTAACATTATAAGCTTTAATGTTTCTGTTTTTCGTTGAGTTAGCTAGCGCTACAGCCTCCCGAAGCTAGGAACGGAGTCAAAACGATTTCTCGACCTTCAGAAGGCTCGGCTACCTAGCTGCTGTAGTAAATCGTGACGATGTTCACAAAACCTAGTTAACATGTGTGTGTTAGTGAAGTTTTCGGTCCTTAACCCTTTCACTCCCAAGAGTGACTTTATAGATTTTACTCTGTCTAACGCCAGACGATTTTACTCGTCAAATGGAGACCCCTTGGGAGTGAAAGGGTTAAAAACTATCTCCCTTAACCCTTTCACTCCCAAGAGTGACTTTATAGATTTTACTCTGTCTAACGCCAGACGATTTTACTCGTCAAATGGAGACCCCTTGGGAGTGAAAGGGTTAAATAAGATTCAACCTGAAGGAACTGACAAAATGTGTAGACAAAGGAACCTTGTAAGTTTCTGTTTTATTTACTATCGTTTGCAAAGTTGTTTAAGCAAGTGAAACGCTCTCATCGGAGTTACCACGAAAACGTACGTGGAACAGTCGACGTTTTGAGTCAGTTTAAATTTTCAGAATTTTTGCAATCCAGATGTTTAAGCTTATAATCCTACATAAAAACAACACAGATATGATTTGCCAAAATGATGGCGAAGAATCTAAAAGTACAAGCTTAACAAAGCGTTATATTTTTATTTAAGTTAACCTTAACGTTTTCAGTGTTGTAAAATTCTACCGCATTTACGTAACCAACTTAGTATTCACTTTCTCCTTTTATAAGTAATAAAACCGCTTTGAATTTCCAGGGTGGTAAGAAGTCCCCGATTAAAATTCTGGAAATTCCTGGGGGGAGGGTGGGTCATCAAAGACCCCCTGGAACAGAAAATGCTGGGGGGTGGGGAGGTGCAAATCAAAAAGTCTTCCTTGGGGGTGGTATGGATATTTTCTGGAACCACACAATTACAGCTGCAAAAACTTGAGGCCAGGACTTGCAGGATAGCAGTATGAGATATTAGTATCCACAAATCAAAAAACTGGCCACTACGTGTCTGTGGCACCATCAGGATTTTCATTAGAAGATACAGCTAAAAGAATTCTCTAGTGACTATACAGAGCTGTCAAGCTAAATTTAGATGAAGTGTAAATAATTTATATGTATATTCAGATGTGGAGCCACTATATTGTACTTCTCCTGTTACTGTAAAGTATTTCAAACACTTATTATGACTGTTAACACACATAAAATTTGATACTGTTCACTACAGTACAGCCCTAAAATAATGCACGCGCAAGAACTCCTTTTTGCGTCCGCAAGCTGGCAACTTCTTGCGGCTTCTTGCGGGTCGCTTGTGCTTGGATCCTGAGAGATGCAAGAACTTCTTTGCGGTTAGAAGTTAAAACCGCCAGAACTTCTTTGCGGTAGGATTTTCAAACCGCAAGAACTTCTTTGCGCTAACATTTTTGCACGCAAAGGACCGTAACAAGACGCTTCGTGCGAATTAAGACAAAAGGCACGGTCGAATTCATGTTTGACCAGCAATTACCATAAGAACTACATTAGTGACAAATGCTTAGCTCTTGCCGGACAAGTTAAACTTTAACTCAAACTAAAAGAGGTCGACACATTCTGATGCAAAGTACTATGCATATCTGACGAAAGCGTGACTTTTTCATGTGTGAGTAAATTTGAAACTTTATGCAAATTAGAGGCGTCACAACAACATGATTGTTATCTCACTGTATTTGCTGTCTGAAGTATTCAAAATAAGAGGAATGCACAAGGCAAACACATTAGATCTCGAGAGGTTGAGAAAATCATTCATGTGCTTATCACAACATACCGGTAATATTTTTTTTCGTATTGCAAGCAGGGTAGAATTTACGAAAGCCGTTCGCTTCCGTAGGCGACTTTCAAGTTTCCTTGATTACCGTTTGTTTAGAAACACAAAATATTTTTCTCTGCAAAAGCTTTCTGTCTGTAAGAATAACTCTGCAAAAAGTTCTAATAGAAATTTACAACATCGTAGCGCATAATTTGTTTACACACATAGTCTTTGTGGTTCGAATGAAGGTTGTCTTCGCTCACAGATCACGCTGTTCGAAAATTGAAGATGATATAATTATTAAATCTCTTCCCACTGCAGTGACTATCTTATGGACAACATTGCGAGCAAGCGCTGGGCATTTCCACGAACACGGCATTACGAATTAGATCTGAACGGTTTGACTAGACGCAACTTCTTGCGCCTTCTTGCGTCTTTTGATAAGATTCATAAGTTCTTGCGGCTTCTTGCGCTTAGATTTTCAACTTCTTGCGGCTTCTTGCGGTTAGGCTTCTAACTTCTTGCGTTTCGAATGTTCTTGCGGGTAAACCGCAAAAATATAACATTTTTACTTCTTGCGGCAGATTGCGTGTTCTTGCAGCGCAAGAACTTCTTGCGCTTCTTCTTGCGCATGCATTATTTTAGGGCTGTACTGTATTAGGACCCAAATTGTGATCAGCATCCACTTTCCCCTGTAACATCAATCATACATAGTAAGGAAAACTGATAACATAAAAAATGACAGAAAGACAATCAATTAAGAACTGTGTAGATATATATTGTACATGACTTTAACACTCTCCAAACTAGTAAAGTATGAAATGTATGGATACCACTAAAGAGAATTTGTATTTTGAAAATGGAGCTTACATGGTTATGCAATACCCATTGAGTAAAAATTAATAAGGAATATTCCTCCCACACAAGTTTAGTAACACAGCCATTAAGCGCCTCTTGATTTTCATTAACCTTTTTCAAAACGTTCAGGCTATGCTCACCACGTAGAGGATAAAGTAAACGCAAACATGTAGGGTATAAAGGGTAAATCTTGCAACAACACATGAAAACTGTTCAAGATTACACGTTAATTTGCTTCTCGTCTGTCCAAAAAATATAAGAGGGAATTGTCTCGAAGTTGGTATAAATCATTTTCAAGACTTAAGTGACTCCCTATCCTGTGGTAATAGAATGGCGCAGAAAACGTCTCCATGAAAATAAGTTTCACGTGCAATTTCGCGACTGGTATATTCGAATGCATAATCCTAATTACGTTCAGCAAAATAGAGCGTGCTTAAAATGTCTCTTAGGCGCTCTTCACTTCGCAAAATACAAGCAGTAGACACCAAGAGAACGAAACCCTCAAAGCTAAAGATCACCCAGTGGTAGACAGAGGATAGAGGCATGTTTAATTCAATAGATCAGCCGAGATCATTTCGCTTCCAACTCGAGTTTCCACCCAAGGTCCATTGAAACGAAAACTTGAATATTGAGAAAGATAAAAACAGAGAGAACATGGCTATATGTTCTGGATAAACCAACTTCCATTTTGTAGGTCATCCCCAAGAGCGGAGATGTCGAAAAGACATTCAAGTTACTGTTTTATCAGGTGACCAACCACTTGGTGAGCAGACGCTCTTAAACTCGATACAATGCGAAGACTTTCGACGTAAGGTTATCCTTGTTTGTGACACAAAGAACACCTTACCAGTTCGATTCCTTGTGGAAAAGATGCATCTTTTCGGTCTTTACTTGGAAAACGTTGTAATACCTTTCCTTTCCCTCCTCCATCTAGAAAACATAACGAACACAGCAGTAAGTAACTGGAAAACTTTTACAAGTATACTGAGCTAATAAAACGCTTTCCCCGCGTAAAATGGCTAGTAACAATCAGAAAATGACACTTGCCAGATTTTGAGTCCCTGTCTATCCCCGCGATGACAAAATAATCTGCAAGACGGGACATTTCTTGAGATGGAATCTCATGTAGGCAACCATATCCTTACACCCTTTCCTGTGGACGCCATATTGGATTGGGCTGTACGCATGCGTTCGGGGAGCGTCACAGCCTCGACTTACAAAGGTGTGGCAATAAATAAATGCACACACACCCCGTCGGTGTGCGGCTAAATGTGGACAGACCCCACCCCGAAAGAAAATGCATTCAGTGACAGATATAATTATTTTGTTTTAGCCTGGACTGGATGAAAGTTATTTTTCGTTTTATGCAAAGTTTGTTCTTCTCAATGCAAACAAATATCCATACTACCTAGATACATTTTTTTGGCTTCACATCCCTCGGTCTCCAAAAAATTCTCATGAAAATTCTAATGTAAATTCACACACTCTCCCCAAATTTGTGCTGACCCTTACAACTCTCTTCCAAAAGACTCCTCCTATTTGAAACAAACTATTATCACAAAAACATCAAAATGTAGTAAGGGTATGTTTTAAAGCCACACATATGCGCACTGAGGTGGAAGCGCTACATTTATACGGAAGAGGCACATTTCTATATGGAACAGACACCTTTCAGTTTAAAAGAAGGCGTGACTGCCTCTATGGAAAAGCGTACTTGATTTGTAAGGAACGATTGAAGATTACCAAGGAACGATCTTTCAATTTTGTACGGAAAACTGAGATTTATGAAGAACACCACTCTATTTTCAAAGAAAGATGGCAGCAAGTTTTACGAAACAGTCATATTTTTATCAATAAGTGGTGTCCCTTCTGGGCCACCGTAGGTGACAGTGGTAGAAGGGATAAGACCCTATTGCTACCAAAAAAAAATTAAAATAAAAAGTTGAGCTCAAAAGCCAGCAGCCATGGACATCTGTTTCAGCCTTGCTGGGCCTCATCAGCATGGCACAGCTAGCAAATGAGCTCTGGGTTCCCACATTATGAATGTCAAGGTGATGAAAAATGGTAGGGTTGTGGGATTTGGCTTGAAATGACAACGACAAAATGTAGTAAGGGTATGTATTGCCAAGAAAAGCAGTAAACAATTCTTATTAATTTAAAAAGTTCAAGGTCATGAGCACTGAACAACAACTATCTGACTTTGCACTGCTGAAAGCCACTACGATTTACTTAATGAACAAATAAAAAAAAGAGTACATGAACGCTGTAGTAATGCTTCTATCTTCTGTTCCAGACAACAGTCAAAATTGTTTACACAAATTAAAGGCTACAATAGGCAACACTGTGATAAGTGATGTGGCAGCAAGACAACTTTTAGACATGAACAATAGAGATAAAGTTCTTAAATAAAGTTCTTCTGTCACCAAAGCTGAAAAGCAAGGTCTAGAACCTTGCATAATAGGCTGGAGACCAATATTTTCCCAGTAAAGAGCAAACAAGCTACATGTACAGTAGTTCAATTAAGTATTATAGCTCCTCTGCAAACATCATTAAATAAGCTTGATTCAAACTTATTTGCAGATGACACAAATTTATTTAGTTCGCACACTGATCCAGATTTCCTAATCAATCCTATAAATTATGAGCTAGATAAACTGTTAAACTGGTTCAGTGCAAACAGACTATCTATAAACTTAACTAAGACAAATTTTATGGAATTTAAACCACAACAGAAAAAGTATTTTTCCGACTTTAATGTTGTTATAAATAAGAGAACCAATGCACAGCTCAATGAAACAGTCTTTCTTGGGGTAGTCCTAGATGAGGAAATCTCATATATCTAGCCTAGCAAATAAAATTTCTTAATCCATAGGTATAACTTTTAGATCTAGTTTCTTCCTTTCAACAACTTCTCTTCGCATGCTTTATAACTCACTGATACTTCCCTACCTTAATTACTGTAATCTAGTTTGGGGATCATCATATAAATCAAATCTTCAAAGAATTGTAATTTTACAAAACATGTCATTAGGATAGTGGACAAGTCTTATAATAATGCTCATACAGAAACTATTGTAAGAAACTTAACTTGAAGATTTTACTACACCTAGGACAGATTATGTTTTCGTTTAAGAATTCTGTTCTCCCTTGAAAATTCAAAATCATTTTCACAACAAACAACCAAATTCACAATTACAATACAAGGCATACAAACTCCTTTCGTCTACCATTATGTAGAACAAATATTCAGCAATTTTCCATTTTCTATCAAGGTCCAAAATGTTTAAACTCATTTTCTCCTGAGATTACTGGCTCTTCATCTCTCGCGTCCTTTAGGAAAAAAATTTTGTTATCAACAACTACTTATTATGTTACTTGAAGGGTGTACAAATACTTCACTTACCATATTGTCTAAGTTTAGACATCTTTTATTTCCCATGGTTTTTATTAGGTGCTCTGACCACTTCTCTTTGCTCTATCCCTTTATTGTACTTTAATCACTGTACCTTTGTTATCACTAAAATCATTGTAACTTAATTGTGTGCAGCAAATAAACTATACTAACTATACCAAGTAAGTAAAAATGCATTCTAATTTTCAGAGGGGAATAGATTAGTGCAGGATTGTTTGAGCCACTTTTCTAAGACTTCCTATTCAAAACTGAAGGCTAAAAATGAGAATTGATAGTGTCTGCTGAGCAAAAGACAGTTTGATTCTAAGAAATTACCACTTAGTAAAAATCAACTGTTCAGTGGTCCACATCAAGTAGAACTCCTTATAGATAAATTTGGATTGCTCATAGGACAAATCAGAATGCTCCTATACAATTGTATGTCTCAGACCAGGTCCACCATATACCGGTAATAAGAAAAATTACTGACTTAAATTTAACCAACAAATTCAAGCTATAAATGGTCAACAATAATGATAAATTATTGTTTAATTGTGAAACAAAGTCACTTGGCTCTTAAAAACATCTTCTAACAGAAGAATTGTCTGAAGTGCTGCCTTAACACATTCCATATCAACATCACTTGCCACTGTCAATTTTAACCAGTCATGAAGTTCAAAGAGTTCATTAGAAGCCTCAGCCATCAACAGTGAGGATGGCACTGCAACAACCACCATGGCTTGTGCAAAAATAACTGCTTGTCTCACAAATGCCTCCTTATGATACTTCAAACACCATGTAAATTCCAAAAGAGCAAGACCCATGTTTCTTGCAACTGGAGTCTCCCTTGCAGAGTACATGACAATACCAAGAGTGTACACAAGTCTACCAAGAACAAGGCTGTCATCTCCCAGAAGATCTAAAGTGTTCATCCTACAGTCAAAGTTCTTCATTAGAGGGAAAAAGAAGAATCCAGCAACTCCAGAAAATCTATTTGCGACACTCTTTGGTGAAGGACATGTAGGCCCTTTGCTTAACCTCTTGGTTTTTGCATTAATTCTATCTTGTACTATCATTTGCCATTCTGGAACAAGTTTATGAAGTGAAAGGGAGTCTGATTGCAAGGGAGCAAATTTTCTTGGCAGCAGCCTTTCTCTTATAATTTCCGTTGGGGCTGATAGTTGTAAAGCAGAATCAACAAGGACATTTAACATGTCTATTCGCTGCTGCAAATTGTAGTTTGAAGCAAAAAATTCTTCAGTTAGGTGATTCGCAATTTCCTTTGGACACCTAACAGTAACAGACACCATTGCATTATGACGCAGTTCACTAAACTTTTCAGTAGAATATCTATCCTCAAGATGAAGTAGTACTTTCACTAACTCTACACATACATCCTCGAGGTCATCTAACTCAGCGCATACCAGTTTCTGTACAGTTGCAAGAGATGCTTCTGTTTTAGATGGATCATCAGATGCGACAAGACCTTCAATGCAATCCCTTAAATGCTTAGGAGACTTTCTGTCACTCTCAGTGTCCACTTCGTCATCCAAACAATAAGGGATAAAACCATCACTGTCTTCATCACTGCCATCACTGCCTTCTTGAGAAACATCCAGGGGGGAATTTTCTCCTGGAAAAGGAAGACCAGTATTTGCTGTTTCTCCTGACTGGCATTTGGCTTTTTCCTCCAGTTTTTCATCATTCTTACGGGGAGCTTTACTCTCTGTGATACTAGCACTTTCTCTTAGACCTTTTACAAGATCTTTTAATAGCTTGGTCTCTTCATTATCAACATAGTCAAATTCAATTGCATTCCTTCCAGGTTCAAGCACTGTTGTTACACATTCAGCGACAACCATTCCAAGACGCTGCAGTTTATTCTGTGGACTTTCCAGATGGTTCTGTACACCAACCAACAACTTTGTGAGAATTGCATGTTTCTGAGTTCCTATTTCCTCCGAGTTCAAATGACCAAATGAGAGCATAACAGCACAAGTAATGTAAAAGTGCTGGTCGTAAGTTGTATGTTTGATGGCACTCTTTCTACTCCACACATCAAACAGTGTGTGGACCATGTCTATCAACAGTTCTCGCTGCTTGCATCCAGACACATAGCCAATTATATTGTGCAAAATGTTAATGTTTGAATAGGACCTCATTAGCAGAAATTTTGTAGTCATTAGGTACTTAAATTTGCTATTGGTGATCACTAAATCACCAAATAACTTGGCAATTACAGTGGGGTTCTGAGTGTTTCTGAGTAAGCCTTCAGCCACACCTTCCATGGCAGTGTCTGGCACTGCAGTTATCAACTGGTTACACATCATACTCCAGAGTGGACTTGTGCCCAACCATTTTTCCAGAGAAGGAAGCAAAATGGCAAATACTTTGTCAGCTTGGCCAGCCATGCAAATCCTTCCAACAAGTTCACCAAGAAACTGCAAAGAACAATCACAAGACATGGACAGGTTATCGTGAAGCTCTTCTAAAGCTTTGATCATCTCCAAAGCTAGCATTTTAAAGTAACAATCTGGGTAGAACCTAGAGACACAATTGAGCTTCATTTTGTTGGCAACTCTGCCAGGAAGAGAAACAACAAGAGTTATAAGTTGACTCCGCAACTTGCTTTCAATCTGTGATATGTTAGTTAATTGCTGTTCAGTTTTCGTATGCCTAGTTACTTGACATTGTTTTACAAACAAGTCCACAAATCTTCCTTCAGAACCAAACTTTTCCAGTAAACAAACCACGAGCTTAGTGTTTTTCAGGTTTGTCTGTTTGGAAAGACTGTCCCCCAAAACAAGAAAACTGTCATGTGAAGGGCCATGAAGGAAAAACACATCAAAAAGGCGCTTCCTCTGTTCCTCAGTAAAACTGCTGTAATGCACCAGTATTGATGGTGATAAAATGAACTCTGTAAACCTCAAAAAGTGTTTTTTAACGAATTCAGCCTTCAGCACAGAACGTTTTGCAAGGGAAACTCTTTCAGGTGGTAAAGAGCCACGCAAAAATAGTTCCACCATATCGTTCAAAGGAAGGGTCACAGCGGTCGTGTCGGAGGCATTTGTCAAGCTATTCAAGCGTTCTCGGATAAATCTTCGAATCTCATCTGGTATGTTACCATCCATAATTACTCGGGCTTCTTCCGAAGGAATATACGAGTTATAAACTGGGCTTCGTCATATGTTTTTTCCGCACAAATCGCCCTAATGTTTACAGCGCATGCGTTTTCATTCGATCTCCAGCGGTCTCTCCAGCGTCTCTCCAGCGTCTCTCCAGCGTCTCTTCAGCGTCTCTCCAGCGTCTCTCTAGCGTGGAACCCGTTTACTGATACTGATGTCAACCGAATTGAACAGACTTAACAGGTCCAAGCGAATGCTGCCAGTGCAGATTTGTCACCAACAATTACAACCCGTACTCAAGTACATCTGAGCTAGTCAAAAATCTAAATTGGGAAAGTCTTGAACAGAGACTCTTGACTAGCCAAGTAATACTGACTTTTCTACAAGCTCCATAATAACTAATTAATTTGTCTTTTAATTAATTTGTCTTTTCTTGATACAGTTAAGCGTTCCTTCTAGACATAACTCCTGTCCTTACAGTCAGCCACAACGTGGTGGGGGGGGAGGGGTAGGGGGTAGATAAGGACTTCCTCCAATAACTTTTTATTTATTTTTTTTTTTTTCAGAACATACAATCAACAAATTGTATTCTAAAGGAATTATACTGAAGGTGCTTTTTAAGCTCTCAGATCTGCATTTAATTTTTGCACTAGCCCTGGATTATCTTAACCCTGCTTTGAACAACTGGCCCCAGTGCTTTAGGACAGCACCACTTTGCGTGGTAGTCTCAAATAAAGAGTCATGAAATACTATGCATCGTTTATAGGTGTAAAATCACTCCGAAAACGTAAAAATGGCTGGGAGTCAATGGGTTAATAGTATCAATTAGTAAAAAACCCTGCTTCAAACAACTGGCCCCAGTGCTTTAGGACAGCACCACTTTGCATGGTAGTCTCAAATAAAGAGTCACGAAATACTATGGATTGTTTATAGGTGGAAAATCACTCCGAAAACGTAAAAATGGCTGGGAGTCAATGGGTTAATAGAACCAAATGAATTTTGATTTTTCAGTAAAATACTTCTTTATATCCATGGCATGTTGCTCAAAACCAACACATTCAAACTATATTTACTGTAAAAATTTATATTCCCTTCGTCAGCTATTGAGCATTGATAAGATGATTGCTGAGCTATGTAGTTCAAAAGCACAAGTTTCTGACCATGCCTATCAAATGTTATTGTTAGGTTACATTTTGGTACATCACAACTTATTATGTTGGTAAAAAGTAATTTTTGCAAGTTGACCACAAACACATAAACATGTTGAATTGTGCAAGTTGCTTATTGGATTGAAACCCAGTCAACTATTGTTGAACACACCTTTTGTTCCAACCTCGTTCCCAGGGTCCTCTCCTACTCGGCCCCCGTGGCGAGAGAGACGGGTCTCTCTCTCTCTCTCGCCACAGGGGCCGAGTAGGAGAGGACCCTGGGAACGAGGTTGCTTTTGTTCAAACTTGCTCTACTATTCGTTTTGGCCATCACCATTGTATCAAGACCAAGATGTTGAGCTATTAATTGTTGTTGTTGTGTTTAACTTTGCAGCTGGTTTATGACACTGCACCCCACAAGTCCACTTTCCCTGAATATTTCTGTGCAATCAGTACAATAAAAAATGTTTTACTAGAGATCAAACATACTTTACTAATCCATGATTACTACTCACAGTGTTAACATCAACTCTGCTTTGGATGTTGCTTTCTTCATAGCAACAGATAGTCACTGAAATAATTATTCTCAAACAACGATCAGAGACAAAGGTTCCTTAATCAGTTTACACAAGTCACACTTCCTTACAAAAAACCATCCATTGGTTGCTTTCACTCTTTTAAAGGCGGAGTCAAACCAAATGGAATGAATATCACTTAAAATTTTATGCATTTAATGTAATTTTAAAAGCACATTGGTGTGAAACCCCTATTAATAACACCTTGGTGTGAAACCACAAAAATGCAAATCATTTATACAAGTTTGTCTAGTTGTAAAAAAAAACAAGTGCTTCATTCTTTGTTATAAACCATGTCCATACTACCGTTTCAACTCTATCACAGTATTTGTACTATTATCTCAAACATAACATTTACCTATAATTGTAAGCTATTTTATAAGTCTTTCATTATCAAATAATATCTCCTCCATCAACTATAAATAGTGCAACAATAATGTGCTGTTTTCAATTTTGTTTCCATAAACAACTCATAAGCACTGTGAAAAAGGCACTGATGCTCTTTATCAATTTTTTTGCTTCTACTTTCCACACAGTTTCTATTTCCCAAACTCTTTGGTTTTACAGTTAACATATCGATGTTATATCTGTCTACAACAGAATATCTGAGGTTGAAGCACTTGTGGAAATAACTGAACCCATATCAAATATATTAGGTAAAGATTCAACATTCCTTGCCAAGTTGAAGGATTTAATTACAGCAAATATGTACTGTTTAAAGAAAACATATAATTTCCGAGTTATAACTTTCATGTGTCATGGCAATGTTTGAACCAATTGACTACCCAGCTGCGAAATTCTTTGAATGTTTCCTGTACATCATGGAGGGTTTCACTTTGTTCGAGTCTCTCAGATTATACTTTTTCATGTCCTTCTTCCTCTGATAACAAGAATAAGGACATAGAATGTCCATGAAAACTTGCTTGTATTCTCTGCTGAAGTAAGCCAGAAGAAGGGCGAATGAAGCTGCATAGCAGTAGGTCATGACCTCAGTGAGCCCGTCTGCCACTTCATGGGCTCCTTCGGTGTCGCTGTTATCCAGAAGAAGAAAGATGCATCTTGGAATCCAAAAGATTATGAAACTAAAAGTTATTCGTACAACAAGTCTTGACCAGTCCGATTCCTTGGTAATCGGCGCAAAGTCTGCGTAATCTAGGTTCTTCAACTGCCTTCCTCGAACATCAACTGTGTGAATATGACCAACTGCCGTCTTCATAACTCGACATTGTAAGATCAGCATGAAAATCAAAGGAGTAAGAACTTCCATGGAAACAAAGACGTAAACGTACACCGTTGTGTACGTTCTATTCAATTTGCAGTCACCAGAAATGCGGTTATCTTCGCCGAAATTCGCTGAGACAAACGATACAAGAGCAGCAAGGATCCAACAAAACATAACAAGGCCAACTGTTCGGCAATCCGTCAGTACTCTTGGGTACCACTTGTATCTCGAAATTGAGAAGAAACGGTCTAAATTAGTTGCAGCAAGTGTGTACACAGTCACGGTGCAGAAGAAAACGAAGAAACTGCTGTATGTCTTACACAGTTCAGGTTTGGTAATCCAGCTAGCTTTGTCAACAAAGCTCGTGACTCGAAGAGGCATAACAATTCCAGCCATAAAAAGTAGATTGGCTAAGGAAAGGCTTGCTGTGAAGACATGAGTTCGGTTACGAAGAGTCGTACTTTTGATCACCGATGCGATCACGAGAAGGTTACCGAACAGCGTAAACGAAATCAAAATTGCAAACGCTATACTGTTCACCATGTCGCCAGTGTCGGGAAACAGCTTCTCACTACTGATTATTACTTCACTTTGAAATTCTCCCGAAGAAGTAGTCGTTGAAACTGTCCCATCCACCGGAGCCATAGCGGGGTATGCCTCTTATACTTTTTGAACTTTCTGAAAAAATTAGGTCGTTCAGACAACGACATACACTCTTTGTTCATGCAAATTTCCTTTACAACCAACAGACGCTTTGAGCTGCAACTACGGAGTTTGGTTCCATAGCTACTGAACCTTGATTGGCTTATTTACGAACGATGGTAGGTTTGTTATGTCCCGTTTCGATGAAGCGAACAATCGGAATATGCCTTTCGAGCTAAAGCAAAAATTTGAGGAATCAATAAACTGCGGAAAAATAACCCCAAATCATAAAATACGGAACATTGCTCTAAGTCCTACAAGTTGGAACAGAAAAAGTCTCCCCAATGGTTTATCATTAGTTACAAGAAATATGAAGCTGACAAGGAAGTGACGGACGATAATTATGTTAACTAGGGCCGGTCACGCTTGGTGTGCCTCCATTGTTTTTGCCTTGCCGTATTTTTTTCTGATTTGCTTATCAGTTGGAGGTCTGAATCATAGGATTTATCTCGGTGTAAAAACCTGTAATTTTTTTTTCACTATTATTTTCCCAGTCTTTATTGTTTTGTCTCCTTTGTGTTCTTTGTTCTACGTCACTCGTGAACGTAACAGGTTTTTACACCTCGGATGAACCGAATTCAGATAAAGGGTACTTCCTGGTGTATTCTGCTTGACGAAAACAACAAGATCTGCACCATAAACTTGATATTTGACGTTTTATCTGGGCCAACAGTTTTACTTTACCTAGATTCCGATGTTTATTCAATGATCATCGACTGGACTTCGGAGTTATGAGGCTTTGTCATCAGGATTACTGCTTATTGCTCAGCTATGTAGACCTAAGATCAAACGCTGTGGACGCCCGTGCGCCTGTTAGTATAACGCAACAGCTGCATTCCACATTCTACAGTTTTAGCATATAATCATATCACTGTAACAAATTGGTTATGAATATTTCATAGAATATGCGCATAACAATCTTACAGAGAATAACCGGTTATGAAGAGGAGTAACCGGGTGTTGATTATTCCTGCTCGTCTCGTTATTCCAATATCTCAGTGAAAAAAAACTCTCCTTATTCCAGAAAATGTAATCAGTTATTTTAAAGGAGTTCGTTATGTCTAAAATGGGTAGTAAAGGAAAATGAAACGATCATTAGTGAACCTCATCCCCAAAGAGACTCTAGGGTCAACTCTGCATCTGATTAAGGTGGGGTGGGGGGGGGGGAGGGGGTCAAACAAAATTTTGACTCCGAGATGCAATTTTTGTTTCCTCAAAACTCTGACGTTTTAGGCATATAAGAAACTCGTCAGAAGTGTTTTACCGTCCCAATTGACGTGCTCTGGTGTTTGCGAAGCATTTTCTGTAAGTTTAATATTTATGGTTACTGTGGCAACGCAAAAAAGCACTTTTCCATTTTGCTCCAAATTGAAATAAACATGGCAAATCTTCCAACAACTTTCTGGCCATAAAACCTTATTGATACAGTCACTTATTCAGCTTTTTAACTTTGATGCCTTTTTTCCTCAGAAAATACCTTTTTGCGCATTCTAGAAATGATATATGAAGAAGTAGAAGGGGTTATCTATGAGGCGGGGAGCCTTTTAATGTGATCGTAGGGACTCTTGTGAACAAAATAAGATTAGAATGAACACTGTTTATGAAAATTTTCTGAAAATTGTATTTTAGCGTTATTTATAACTTAAAAGCTCATTTTCTCAAAACGCAGTACTTTTGCCTTTGAGAAAAGATATCTTGAGAAGGATTTATCCAATTGAGCTGAAATGTTCAGGATTTGTTTTTCTCATTGAGTGTAGTTTTAAGGGACGGACCATTAGAAAAGTGATGCGAAGGGAGGTGGGGAAAAAACCAAAAAAAAAGTTCATGCAAGGGAAAATGCCAAGAAAAAAAATTCATGCAAAGAAGGTAAAAAAAAATTCATGCAGAAGGAAGGTCCAATTGTGACTTTTTCACACGTAGTAAAAAAAATTCGTGCAGAGTTGTTCACCTAAAAAAAATTCCTGCACAAGCAGTGAGCGAAAAAAAAATTCGTGCAAGCTGAAAATTCCCCACCCCCCCCCCCCCATCACTTTTCTAATGGTCTGTTCCTAAGTAAAGAACTTTGCTACATGTTGCATGTGCTTGAAGTTATGCATTAGAACATATACTGGATTTTCTGTTGTAGATTTAGTTGATTACCCCCCCTGCTTATAACAATGGCCAATCTTTATCCTCTAAAAATGTACAAATACTAAGTTTGATCAATTCAATCAGGAGTTATATTTTCTCGAGAAAATGCCTGTAGGTGGCATAATTATACTCTGTGGTCTCGGAGCTTTCTAAGAATATACTTTGCAATACTTGTAATACTTTGGAATGAAATTCTGAGCATGACAAATTGTTAAAAAATAGCATGTCTTTTTTTTTGGGTACTGCCTCCTGGTTTCCACTCATACTTGACATCATTAAAGATTCAGGGCGCGCATGTTCATAACAGATCGACTGGTTTGGTGATCTTGGCTTTGTTTTCATAATAATTGATTGCTGCTCTGTCTTTCGACCTATTGTAGATTGAAGAGTGTCGCTCGCTTCAGTCATGAAGGGTAGTAGTGTGGTACTGTTAGTTCTTTTTGGATTCATAGCAACATCAATGGCAAAGAAAGAAGGTAGGTTAGTGTATAACATGAGAGTGCCCTGGGCGGGCAGTGGTGTTATTAGAATTAGGTCAACTCCCGCTTTCTGATGCCCTAGCTACTGAAAGAAGAATCCCTTTCGAATCGACGTTTTATGCTAAGGACTTAAAGTGGTAATCGAATTCAGAGGGCGAGGAAAAACGTGTTGTTATCTAATACGGCTGCCAAAATGGATTTCTCACTACAAAGAGAATTAAATGCCACCAGCGGTCAGTTGGTAAATCATTGAAAAGAAACAGGTTCTCGATGATAGATTCAATGTGACACCTGTTTGTTCTGATCTCATGTTCCACGTCATAATGACAGCTAAGGAAAGATGAAACTACCTTATGTTACCTAGGTCTTCGAAGGAATCTGACTGACCTCTTAAAGGGATTTAAAACTCCACCCCTGACATATTGAACACTAGCATAAATTAACTTAAATATTGCTTTAAAAAGAAGGTAAACGGAAAAGAATCAACATGAAAGTAGGACAAAAAAATCGTATCGTACGCGTGCTGCATAATTTGTGAATGCGCTCGCTAATAAGGATATGGAGCAAGAATTACTTTCTTAGTCGCCTGAAGTCAATCTAGAACTACTTCCTTTTGCCGATACAAGATGTAGGATTGCCTTGGTAACTCGTTGCTCTAACATATTTTTTTTCTGGAAACTGATGCACCATCTCAAGCAAAGTGTCCCGATATTTGCTAGGGGAGATCCAAAATGGCCTGGTCAAATGGCAGTGCTTTTCTCGGCAGAAAGAAGATTTCACTCATGTAACAAAGCAGCCATGTTGGCAGACAAAACAATAAAAAACCATTTCCAACAATTTGCATTAGAACAGGTAAGGTCAACGGATGGAGAGTCTATTGTTTTTGTCCACCAACATGGCCGTCATGACGTCACAAGTAATCATTTGACTTACATTCTTAGTTTATCCCGGTAAGCTCAAGGAATCCATTCTAATTGAGAATTGGACGGTATTCTCTTATAGTCCATCTTATTTCATTTGGATTGTTTCCTTTATAAAAAGAGACATTGCCAATAAAGCTCGATGTAAACCATAGTATATCCGCTTAGATAAACATGAAGAAATGGAGAAAAAAAATATTATTCTTCCTCACAACTAAATGAGTGCGAGTGACCACTAAAGCAAGCAGGAATAGGAGCGTTTCTCTTCCCTGTGAAGCATTTACCACAGTACAGCAGCTAGCAGATTGCAAATGCTCTTTTTAACCCCTGTTTCGCGGCAACAAAAAAACAAAAGAATCACTACACCAACCACCCAAGACACATGCACTTTACTGGGGGCTGGCTGTTGAGAAAGTATCATTCTAAACTTTAATAGTTACCACAGATTCTCTTATATGGAATAGAACAGCTCCCTCCATAGGAGTTGTGACATTATGTGATCATATATCATATAGTCCTTATACACAACTAACCACCTGACTATTTGACGTTTGATCATCATTTCTGAAAAATCAATATTAACTTGTTACGTGGGCTGGTTATGTTAAGAAATTTGTCCTGTGGGCTCAGCGGCTTTACAGTTTTAGTTCATTAACTTGTAAGGATTTTGTGTCGGGGAAAGAACAAATTAACTGGTCTTGCTTTTTTCGCTCTCATGTTTTTCCCTTTTTGAAATGCCTATAATTCCTGTCAGATTGAAGTGGCTAATTTTGACCTCATCCTTCCTTCTCTGTATAAATGATAACCCTTAATCAGTTATGCTTTTAGCGGAGTAAGATCAATGGTGGCCATACCTCGTTTAAGTTTTGTTCAGTACCCTTACCAACAACAGCCAGCCTGATGTCTTGTTTATCCCGCCCTGTAGAAAAAAAGTCGGAAGCACAAAAACCACGTGACAGTAACCGCTCCCTTCTCACGCAACTGCAACAGGCCGAAGCTTCTGGTGCGGGGTCTGGGGCCAAGGAATCCGAAGAGATCTTATTGGAGAAGATGCCAAAATTTAAGTCCAAAGCGGAGGAAATAAAATGGAAGATGAACAAAGCACGCAAGAAGCTCAAAATAGCCAAACAGTTCGTCGCCCTCGCAAAAAATATCGATCTTATGAGGAAGAATGGAAAACGAGATAGCAAGGCAGTGAAAGATGTCATCCGGCGAGCGGAAATAGCTCTTGTGCATGCCGGCGAACATATGGGACTTGACTACGTTCATTTTAAGAAGTGAGACAACTTAATTAACTCTGAGTCAGGAAATAAGTAGCCAAGTTTGCCTAATCAATTGTTTTCCTAGTTCGTGAGTGGGAAATAGTGTCACAGAAGGACAGTAATTAAATAGCATTATGTCAATGACCCGTGTTGGTTACTGTGTAACAAGGGGGTAAACAACTTGCGAAAGCAGAAATTATTGCCAGTTTAAAAACATAAAATCTTTTCAGTAAAGTTTTTCGAAACTTTCACCAAAGCGCCTGTTTTACCTGATTATCAAACAGCGTTTTAAAATGGGCAGTTTTGACAAAGTGAAGGCAGAATTCATGCAAGAGCGTATCAGCAAGTTATTTATTTACTGGCTGTGGCCTATATTCAGTCTTTGTCTTTGGATGTTTCATTTTTACTAAGCTTCTGAAGTCAAATGCACTAAAAGTAAAACGTTTCTCGCATGTTTTTGTTGCTTGCAATTTATTGGGAAGGATCAAGAATTTCAATAAGTGCAAGCCGAACATAATTGTTAGTAAGTTGATGACAAAACAGGGATCGAGAGAAATGCCCTCTTGAATCCGTTTGTACCTCCCATCTTTAATGAAAGACTGCTTTGTACGTTCTATGAGTTTACAAGACTGGGGACGCTTTTAATTGTACTTTGGTTCTACTAGTGGACTATGCTCGGACAAGGTGTTACTATTGCCATGTAAAATCGGTTGCTTATTTAGTTTATCGCCGGCCAACTTGCAACTTTCAAGTTCATGTTGGTCGACTTGAAGCTTGGCCACAGGACTTTGAGTTTCAAATGCCCAGTGAATCAACTGGTTTGCAAAGGAAAAAAAGAACCCAACTTCACGTGTTCTTATTTTCCCCTAAACGTGAGGCTATCTGTATGCAAGGACGCAAAAAGCTGACCTGAACATTTCCTCCCAATATCCTTCCCTTAAAACAGAATAACTATTTGTTTATTTGATCAAAACAACAAACACGTCATGTTAATTTTGCTGGTTGAAGTCATGCCCAATTTATCTGAACAAACAGATAGTCAATAACTCATAGAGAGGAAGACCATTAATGGAATCGTTCAACTCCCTTCAGACCTATCGTTTTCCTATTTTCAGAGATAAATCTTGTCAGTGTGGGCTTTCAAAAATAAAAGCCACATCACTACCCTCTTTAGGAAAAAAGAAAAAAATGTTAACTTGGGTAAATTTTTTATTACGAGCAAAAAAACCAAAGATTGTTTATTAGACGTCTTCACTGACATTAAAAAAACAAAGATATGATAAAGAGATGAGGAATATTTTGGATTTGACACGAGACTAAGTAACTGAGACCACTCTTAAGAACAACCCGGCAGGTCCTTAACAGAGACCAACAGAACACAAACATCACATCCACAATAGGCAAATGAACACAGAGCCCAGTGTGGGTCACTAAACATGTCACAACGGTATGAATAGTTAAACACCCTTGGCAGGTACCTCAGATGCAAGACCAAAAACAGAGTGTTGTTCCACCTGAAATGTGGTGTAAAATCCTTGTAAAACTTGTGAAATTCTCTTGAGGAGCTTGGAATATGTTCATGGACTGATTCTGAGGTCGTTCCGGGGTTGCGATTAGCTGCTGGTATGTAAAAGAAATGGTTTATTCCACAAGTGGAGGTTCTTTAAATAAGCAGGACACAACGGAGGTAAGTTCTTGAAGTAACTTAACAACCTAGTAATGAAAATGGAATATCTTTGACCAACAATGAATGCTCTAAGTCTGACTTCCTTTCCTAAGGTGCTTTTTAGTCAAAGCCGCGTGTGATTATCCAAAGTTGCGTTGTCTGTTAAACTGACAAACTCCCGCTACGTTTGTTTTCTTATTTACGCCCTCTGATTTGTAACTTAATGGCTTTTTATTTGACAAGTGGATGTTACCGTGTGACCCAAAGGATTTACTGCGTTCCAAAACTATCGCTCTTTCCATCTGTTTTTTTGTTATTTTTTCTTTTCTTTTTTTTGACATGGATGGTGTGCCTGAATACAGATCCCGCAAATTAAAACAGTACGGCCTGTTGGGAGTCAATCAATCTGCGCACAGAGATTTAACACCTCACAGCTGCAAAACATAAGACAGCAGTTTTTAAGGTGATTTTTACCACTAGGAAACTAAAATGAACAATTATCGGACACAGAAATGTAAAAAAAGATATAGTACTCAAATCTAAGAACTGAGAATGAGAATTTGAAGCGCTCACCAAATAGTGCCAAAAATCGGGAGTTCTGTGACAGTCTCATATATTCTCAATTCCTTGTCGAATCCATTTGCCTGGTACATTTTCTTTATTTTTTTTTTCCGAAAATTCCCAGTAACATACAGCTAAAGCAACATAGAAGAAAAGCCAAAAACTTTAAATATCATGAAAACAATTGTCTACTGACACGGTGCTTAAGGCTTTAATTTGGCTACGACTTGAGAAGCTTTCTTCTTGAATGAAGGGACTCATTCAAACTGTTTATTTGCAGTAAATGTTGTGTACTCTTTGATTATTTCACCTTCGAACATGCAACTATCTCATTACTGCGTTAAATGTACATTTCTATCAGCCATTTTGAAGCAGACAGTTTGATCCCAGCCATTTTACTAACGCAGGGACAAGAAGTGATTCACAAAGGATGAAACAGTAATATGATGAAAATTTAATACTTAAATATAAAATCTATTCAGAACTTAACAGCGAAAGATTTTCTTCTTTGGGGCTTTAAAAAAACTTGTTCATATGGCAGAATCTATCTGTTTCAGTGAGTAGAAATATTGCAGCCACCTCAGGCCGAAGCAATTATCTATTATGATTAATGATTACTATAAAATCTTACTGCTAATTACCTCTACATTGTAACCTAGATGTTAGCCATCCCTAACCATTGTTCGCTCTGACGAAGGTGACTAACTCTTGAATCTTCAGCTACCTTTCAATCCTTTAATCATACGGTGGTACATTAGTCAACTCGTCTGATCAAACATCTTTGACTGAGTGCTTTAATTTCCCACGAACGCAGCACCGTTTTCCTTAGAAACTAATTCCTTTACATTATAATAAGTAATCGTCGACGAATAATAATAATAATAATAAACTTTATTTGAGTGTCAACTGTATCTAGCACTGACCTACTAATTGGGGACACTGTAAAGCACAAATTATATTAAATTAAATTAAATCAATCAAATCCTACACATATTTGATGAGTATCGCCATGCTTGCAGTGTGCCGCCTGTACACTGCATTGTCAAAAATATGTTAAAAGTTGTTTTTAGAATCCTTTATCTAGCAGAGAAGAAGCAATGTGCCACATGAATCAATAGAAGGATTAATTCAAAGATCTAAATGATCAAGCTTTCCATTAAATCAATCAAATCCTACACATATTTGATGAGTATCGCCATGCTTGCAGTGTGTCGCCTGTACACTGCATTGTCAAAAATATGTTAAAAGTTGTTTTTAGAATCCTTTATCTAGCAGAGAAGAAGCAATGTGCCACATGAATCAATAGAAGGATTAATTCAAAGATCTAAATGATCAAGCTTTCCATTCCTTAGTGCTTTACGTTCACGTTTTCGGACATGAATTGCATGGTGTTTAATAATAATAATAATAATAATAATGAACTTTATTTGAGTGTCAACTGTATTTAGAAGGTCTCAATGGGGTGATGACTTTTACGGCTAACGGTTAATATTTTTGACTGTTTTACGGCTAACGGTTAATATTTTTGGCTGTTTTATGGCTAACGGTTAACATTTTTTACGCCTAACGGCTATAATGTTTCCAATATTTACGCCTAACGGCGTTGAGACCTTCTATTTAGCACTGACGTACAAATTCAGTGGAGCCGGACACTGTAAAGCACAAACGAAATGAAATCAAATCATATTAAATGAAATCAAACAAATCAGACCAATATGTTTGCAATGTAGCAGTAAGCATAAATAACTCGCCTGAAAGAAGAGGTCTGCAGTATAAAATGTTCTTAAAGTTTAGAATACACTCGCTGAGCATAGAACAATTGGAGACCGAAAGCCGAAGATGTGCTTACAGTTGGCGTCAGATTTATAACCTTAAATCAGAGACGGATCTTAAGGCCAAATTGAAGACAAACGCGAGAGTAAAATAAGCAATATATTTTTTTATTTTTCTAACTTCTCCTGCTGACTTTCCTAGCTTGTCGGAGCATGAAGAACAATTACAGATTGCCTTTGATATTAATCTGTTTCCTCGGGACATTCCTGGGCTTGGTTAAAAGTAAGTATACCAAACCTCTATTAAATTAATCATTACACAACATTGCTATGAAACTAAAATCATTTTGACATGAGAAGCTGATTCAGATTTACTCTGTTACGTATTCAGTAAAAAAATTAAATCAGTGAATAATTGCATTGATAGCAATAGCAGCCTTAATATTGGTCTCACTGTCGAGAAGCTAGGACAAGAGACGTCCAAGTCCAGTCGGCCTTATCCATTAAAAACGAGGAGGAAAAAACCATGAAACAGAGTACAAGTTGATCCCGCTTCCACTGTAGCTGCTCCATATTGACCGATTACCAATTCACTCCTGATATCTGAGCGGTAATTCCCCTTACAGAGGGCCATACATGTCATTGCAAATAACTTCGGATTTCTGGGGTCGAATAAATTCATTATCTTGGAGTTGATCATTGCCTTAATTCTCGTTTGCTCTGCTGTACAAAGCATTGTTATTTTATAGCTAAGTTGCATGTTGATCGCTTTTGGCGTGAAAGGGTTAAGAGCCTCGTTCATTATGATAATTATTTTTTTAGGCAACCTTTCGGTTGCAGGAGACTTGGACGAAGTAATAAGAGAGGCAGCCAAAGAGTCTCATGTAATCGCTAACGAGATTGAAAGATGGCTCATACAAGAAACCGGAAGTGCATTTACACCAGAGAGCGGAGAGGTGAACGTACGGCAACGGAGATCCAGCGAAGAAAGCAATGGAGACACAGAGAACAAACAAAGTTTATCAGATACTAGGCATTTCTTTACCCGTAGGAGTGTTCGGAAGGCAAGCGAAAACCCAAAAATACTGAAAAATTCTGCTTCTATCAAAAAAGATCACAGAAATTCACACAAGCTATTGAAGAAAGAATTCAAGAACATTCAGGCTGATAAATATCATCATCTTAACAAGAGAGCAAAGGCCAAAAAAGAGAAAAAATCAAACGGTGCCACGGTTAAACACGCCGCCAAACAAATCAAACGCAATAAGTTTTCACAGACTCAGAAAAGATTTGAGCTCGTGACCGCATTAATAGGCTCAAGCAAAGATAGCAAAGCACACAGAGACCACACAGAAAGAAAAACTTACAGACAGCTGGTGGAAGACATTGCAAGCACTGATCAGAGTTCCGAGGAAACAAACAAAAAGTCCAACATTGCCAAACCGTTATGGTTTCCTAGCAAAAAAGGGAAACGAGAGCATGGGAAAATGTTGTCTAAAAAGCGCAAACGTATTTTAACAATACTACAAAACATGCCACGGAATGTTTTACGTAATTATCTCCACAAAAAAGGATTGGACAATTATTGGAACGTTATAGAAAAATTAAGGAAAGAAAATAAACAACTACACAAGAAGGCGAAGACTCGTAAGCATCAGCAGAATTCCCTGCATGAAAAAGAAAAACTCTCGAAGTCTTTTTTATCTGAGCAGGATCAACCAAAAAAAAATCCCAGAGTCAATGGCAAGTCCGTGCCAAAGAAATTAAACATGGCTGATGATGTACAGAGCGTTCCTAATCATAAGATAATGAAACATTCAGACAAACACTTGGATTTACAAAGGTTACCCAGCAAGAGAAGTAAGGCTCATAATTACCTGAAAGACGGTCGTGAGATTGTCAAAACGTCTCTGAATAAACCGCTTACTAAAGATTCTCAAGAAGACAAGGTGATACTTAACGATTCAAAAGAAAAATTTACTGGAAAGAAAATCGTGAAAGCTCATTCGGATCACAGAGTTAAGAAAATAAAAATACTTCTTTCAAACGCTTCCGGCCAAAATGCATCCAAGGAAAATGCATCGGATATGAATAAGCTGTTTAAAAATGATTCAAAGACGATAGCAACAAAAACTGTAGAAGTCAAAAGCCTTAAGAAAGCCAAGGAGATAGCACTGGACAGTAAAGGCGTATCCCAAAACCCAAAGAAGACCGTCAATAGTGCGCAATATAAAAATAACAAAGATTCTAAAGTTCCACCCGCTAAAATCAATTATCTAAGCCTCTCTCACCGAGGAAAAATGACCACACCTAAGTCGGTTAAAGAACTGAAACACGAGACCAAAAAACAAGTTAAGACAACAATTAAACATTTGATAAAGGCAAAAGACGCAGGCTTCAATTCAACAGAAACGTCTAAAAGACCAGAGTTAACCGATCAACGTGATGACGTTACCAGCTCAAAACAAGTAAACCAAACCGACAAACAGGAAGACTCTTTGCATCCGACACAACAACTACATCCCATGTCTACTAAGATTGATTACCTGAAAGATAAAATACGAAAGACAAATAATATGAAGTTTAGGGTAGCGCAGGCTCTACTCGCACATTGTGAAACTCAGAACAGGCTCCGACAAGTGTTTGATGAAGTCAACGCATCACTAAAGAAAGCAGCCTCACTTGCACGAGCTATTGGAAATAAATTTGGCATAAAACAAAGCGATATCGATAGAATGACCTCGGAACACACAGAAGATGCTGTAGAACAATTTCTGAAGCAGCTGTTTTAACGCACGTGTAAAAACAAAATAACCAGTTTACATCAGTTCAACCATGTGTTTACCCGCACGTGGCCATTGAAAATATTTTTTTAAGTTTCTTAATGAATCAAATCAAATCTGCTTTAGCCGGTTGCTCTGGCTACATCTCACTTATGTTAATCATATTTTATTAATAAAGAGTAAACACATATTGCCAATCATACATCAACAGATATATCGTATATCCTGAATTGATGATGAATAATTAAAATAGTAAGTAAAATACCTTGGTATGGTTAAGTGACAAACCGAACAGGTAGAGCCGTATATATGAGGCTTCACAAATATAATTACGCCTTCCAGGAGCCCTTGATGGGCTCCTGCGCCTTCCTATTCGGGCGTGTCTTCCCCTTACTACAACACAGCCTCATCTACATTGTTTTCGAGGATTTAACTTCCTTAATTCATAATAATCAGGAAAGCATTTTCAAAACTGTGCACTATATTGAAAACAATCTCTTTCTGAACATATCATCTTTGTGTCTTTCCTCAAGCAGACAATGGGCAAGCGATCAATAACAGCACGGTTTGTATGTGCAGTTCATTGTATGAAAACTGAAGAAGAATGTGCACCGTACAGTTCACCTTTGATATATCACAGGCCACAGCTGACAAAATGTTTAGGTAAAAGGTTTTACAGAATTATTTCGAGGTGAAAACCTCCGAAGAGAGCTCAGTAATAGCGCAAAGTTCCTTTTTACTGTTTACTGTACAATACATTCCATTTTACGCTTCCCATGAGTCATATATCAACACAAGGCAACAAGCTTGGGGGTAAGAACATCAGTTATCTAGATCTATAACTGAAAAGAGAACGACAAACTTGGAGTTAATTGTGAAAAACGAGGATATTCCTACCACGACATCGATAAGCAGAATAGAACTTTGGCGATCACGAATCAGCTTCGCCTTAAATACTTAATACAATATGAATTATAAATGCAATATAATCAAGACTTAACAAACTTGTAAGAAGGTTGTGTTTTGTTAACTTCGGTGGGTTCCATTTGGGAATGAGGCTGCTGCGGATCGTCGGCTCGGTACTGTGTTGAGCCTCTGCCATGCATGGATCAGGAGGACGCTGAATTCCAGAACATTGTGGCGTACTTCAGGGTGAACTGTATTTTGAAAAGTAGGCAGTGATTTGACAAATATGTCTCAGTCCAAGACATTGCAACTAAAACTACAAGAATTAAAGTTATGGAATATCAGGAGCCATTGCCCTGGGGATTTATTATCATTATTCATCGTGGATGGTGTAGTTGTTATATAAACGTCCTCGTTTGTCCCACGACGTTATCACTTGGATGTTGATCGCGACGTTTCGACCGCAATAGCATTTCAGGCAATAGCGTCGACTGTGTACGGTGCGCCGTTATGTGGGCTTGAAAGTCCGCTCTGATTGGTTCATTTTCACCCTGTTATTGTTCTTATCTGTTGTGGTTTTTTTTTTTGGACTTGCCGTTTGTTTGTTGTGATGTTTCTTTGATTATTGGTATCCATGCTTCCGAAATTTCGATACTGTAATCCATTCTTTTTGTTATCTATATTAGAGCAAATTATAACAGTTTCGCCCAACAAAAGAGCAGTTATTGGACTTTAACCGATGAACAGATCGAGCTAGCAATTAGACAAAAGAAAGGATATGTCGAAGGGTGAAAAGATAAAAGCTAACAACTAACCATTCTTTTTCGGTAAAATATTGGCAGAGATCTTATGTATATATCCACCATGAGTCCCATTGTATGTAATTGTTTCCTTTTACAGGCAGAGATCTTATGTATTGTTGTAGTTCAATTTAATCCTTGGTTTAAATTTTATTTTCCTTTGTTTCAAACTCATTATCACATACTACGATATCAGAAAACAAAGGAAAATAAAATTTGAAACAAAGGAAAAAATTGAACTACAATATATATACCCACCACGAGTCCCATTATGTAATTGTTTCCCTTTACACGCAGAGATCTCATGTATATACCCACCACTAGTCCCGTTGTATGTAACTGTTTCCTTTTACACGCAGAGATCTCGTGTATATACCCACCACTAGTCCCATTGTATGTAATTGTTTCCTTTTACAGGCAGAGATCTTATGTATATACCCACCACGAGTCTTATCTAGCTTTTACTGGACAGCGGACCTGCCCAGTGGGGTTGAGCACGAACGGGACTCATAGGTCCCATGCGAGGTGCCTGCCCACAGGTCTGCACTAGGGATGGTCACAGCCAGGGTGCGTTACGTCCCTAGTGGTTCTTTCACGTCCCACAGAATTAATTGTGAAGAGTTGTGAGACGAGACCTCCAGTTTATCGTCCTTATCCGAGAAGACTAGAAAGTCTAACCATTTGCAGATGCCATTGCAAAGGAAGCACTTTCTCCTCAGTTATATTTAAAGACCCTGAGTGTTGGTCCGGCCTGGGCTTGAACCCACGACCTCCCGCACAGTAGTCCGGCACTCTACCAACTGAGCTAACCGGTCGGCGGTAGTCCCATTGTATGTAATTGTTTCCCTTTACACGCAGAGATCTCATGTATATACCCACCACGAGTCCCCTGTACGTAACCTGAATAGTACGTTGACGTAATTGAATGGTACATACAATAATTTAACATGTGTTACGTAGTTGGGTACTCGTGGTGGGTATATACATGAGATCTTTCCCAAAATATTACTTATTAACTCTAGGCTTCCTTACTGTTGTGATGTAGAAACTAACAATCAAAATTAAATCCTTTGCTTAACCAAGACCTTTTTCATGACACAACGACGTAAGTACAAATATAGTCTGGCAACAAACTGTCTCAGTTGGGAGCAACAGTCAGTTGTTTCATATGGTAAAGAAAATTAGATTAACCACAAGTCGTTTTAAGTAGGCCCTATAGGAAAATAGTGATATCGACGGAGGAAACTTGAGTGCTACCGTTGAAATTGAAATATTAACCTCCATTGGATCGGACTGAACCGTAGCAATGTATGATAAAAATTACTCTTGATCCCTCACGCAAGACAATGATACACAACAAGTTTTAGATCTGCGCCAGGCGCGGCTCAATCAATCGAAAGGGACCACATTCCATGGATGGATTCTTGGTCAAATATTTATACCTTTCGACGTCATATTACATGTGAATTGGTAATAGTCGCTTGTCAGGTACAATGTTTACTGGACACGCAGCAGTGTATTATAGTTTGTTTTGGGGAAAGACGGTCCTGTTCTAAAGTGTACACGATGGATGAACATTTATAGCTCTGTATTGTGGACACGGCGTTTCACGATAGTGCCTTTCAGGTGGTTCCATCCCTGAGGACCACTCCTTACAGTAAGCTATGTTGCTGCTTCTCATACTGATGGGCCTTTCATTCAAGCCGCTGCCCCAAGGTAAAGTTCTGTAATGATACAGTCGTTATTAAGTCTTGATTACTGAGGTTTTCTGCTATTAGACTATTAGAAATTTCGTTATTAGTCCACTGTCATGAACAATGATATGAAAGGTATTCTAGCAAAAAGTGTCAACATGAACCAGCACCACCTGCTGTAAACTGACAGAAGGACGCAGTAAAAAATGAGCCATAATTTCACGCCTAAATTGTCATTGAAAGAAGTGTTGGGTCTTCGTATTCTCTTAAATGGAATTTAAATCATTTCGTTAGTGTTCAGGTATCTCGATCGACTTCGTCATAGTAATTTGACGTTATCTAGCAGTAGTAAATATATGAACAAACTGAAAGAGTATTGTCGACGAGTGACTTCTCTCCGAGCGGCTTTCGGGTTCTGTTTGAGTGTACTTGGTCGCAAGGTGCATGCAAGAGCTTCTAACTATGTGCTTCTGTTTGGACACTATTTCAGCGACTACGTGTTCATGTCCAAAGTACAATTCAACTAGGCTTTCGCGGTTTTATGGTCATGGGCTGGATTTATAAAGTTCTCCTGAGCTACAGTGTATCTTAATTGTTATTACTAAGAGTAAAAAACCCATCGTAAACAATATTTCAGGACGAATCCTAGACTGGTAATGTCAGCTCTCTTCTTAGACAGATGGCACCTGCTGCTAACTTTCGCAAAATAGCAGTCAAACCTTTTCTAATATTTTTCTCGTTTGTTGCAAATTATCTCAGGTTAGATGCCTCAACAATCGGGTAGAATATATTGATACAATATCGACTGACATTGTTGATTGTTACGACAGCTGTATTTTTCAGAAATGTCACAGGCAAACTAGGAAAAATTAAATCCGAATTCACTCAATAAAAGTCGCACCTTGCTAGGACCTTCCGATTTATAGTTCAGAAACTCTACCAGTGAGCTAAAGGAGACTCTTGCGAGCAAATCCATTAAAGTAGGTTCGTGTTTGAAACATCTTGCATAGTGCTAGGATTTAAATGCCAACGTACAACTGGAATGTTAAATAGTGAAGATAGTTTAACAACTCCCTTATTTCATTGTTGAATGATGTGGCACTAGTTTGTTACCATGGTGCACGATGTTATATGTTCTTGCACGAAGTTTGATTTCCTTCAGACACAACTTTCAATATCTACCAGCATTTCTTTCGTTTTAGGTTTTAGTAAAAATAAAGGCTGCATTCCACTGGCCGCGCGCTGTGTACACGCATGCCCACCAAAACATGTCAGTTATCATGAATCAGGATGTCGTTTTTGTTAGAGAACCACGTTTAACAAAGTTCAACAAACAATGTGCACGTATCATATGCTCCTGGCAGCTGTTGAATACTTGCCGCCTCTCATCAGTTTAAATAGCACTACCACCTCGTCTCTATTTTTCGCACAAAAAGAAGAGATCTGTTAATCCGAACCACAAGTATTCTATCAATATTTGTTGCGAGTGCTAATGAGAATTAGTAAAAATCTACCTGTAGACTAATGCAAATGCCGCAATCTGATTGGCTGAGCTATTGCAGACTATCAGCCATTAGACAGCACTTGGTAGAAGATCGTTTTCAAAATGGTGACGTATGGGCGTTTTTGGCGAAGTTTCGCAGGAAGATTGAGTATTTTAGTGTTTCTTTGCTGACACATGATTTGTGTATTATGATTTTTACTAGAACAATTAGATTATTCGTTCTCGATTTCAATGAGGTGATAGTTAATTCGGCCTTAGGCCTCATTAGCTATCACCCCATAGAAATCTCGAGCTCATAATCTAATTGTTAGTTAGTATCACCCAACTAGTCGACATATGCAAATGCCGCAATCTGATTGGTTACGCTACTAGAGGGCTATAATAGTCCTCTAGTAGCGAAATTCGTGACGCTTTCTTTCGTTTTATTCCCAAATAAATATTTCTTCAACTGGCATTTGCTATTTCTGTCCGACTAGTTGGGTGATACTAAAACGATTATACCCTTCGCCCTCAAGGGTCACGGGTCAATCTTTTTTTAAAATAAATAACTGAAACACTTTATTGATACACCTAAAAACACACGTACATTACATTTACATGCACTGTTGAAGTTTTACAATAATAAAAAAATATACTACAAAAAAAGAAAAAAGGGGTCCATGCATTAGCTTTAAGTATTACAATTCTTAACACTGCATTATTGATATTAATTGAGGGCATTTTTTGGGTTTACTGCGTTAACCACGGGTCAAATTGTTTAAAAGCAACATGATTTTAGAGGTTTAATCAAGTATAGTTTCAGAAATAAACGCACTAGACGCATAAATGCCCATGATAATGGAACTGGAATCATTACAAAATTTGTCTATCTTTAATGAATCTTCAGTGTAATGAGCCCACAAGATAGTGCTGATGCGGTGACCGTCATCTGTTGGAATGCGAATTGTGCTGGAGTCAGATGTTTATATTTAGAACCCAAAAATTCCTTTTTCTCATCCTAGCGGGAGCTTCATTGCACAGACGAAGGTCAAGAGATATTCTGGAGTTTTTCAAGAAGGCCGGACAGGACGCACTGAAAGCGATTTCAGGCCTCATTCCTGGTGGCAAACCCAAATCACAACTTACGACACAGCCCAAAGGCCCAAGGATCCCATTAAACACAATTAACGAAGACTCTATCAAACCAGTGATACCGTACAAGAGACAGTCATTAGAAATATCGGAAACTGATAAAGAGCAAAGTTTAATCCAAAAAGTTTTAGCGCAAAAACCCACGAGGGAAGACTTACGGAGAACGGATCCAGAGACAAGCTAAGAGCAGGAAAAAGAACAATTGAAAAGAACAATTCCCCCAGTGCGAAACGAATGTTAGAAGTCATGATATCCATTTTCATCAAGACTGTTTTCACACAATCATCTATTCACAGTAATATCAATTCACTGTTCGCCGTAAGGTGAATTGGTAATCTTAACATGTAATAACATATTACTCCGCAGTTCAAATATATGGTCTTTCATATATTCATTTGAATCATTCTTGTCCATCTACGGGTATATTACGAACTCACAAGATGACCAACTCCCAGTTGGCTTGATAGCTCAGTTGGTAGAGCACTGCTCCGGTATCGCAAAGGTCATGGGTTCGAATCCCGTTCAGGCCAGAGTCTTTTTCAGGCTTTAATTTCACAGCTGTTTAAGTTGTGTACATAATTGCGATGATCAATTAATGTCATACATATTACTCCGCAGTTCAAATATATGGTCTTTCATACATTCATTTGTATCAATCTTAAGTATTGTTATATACCTAGACTTTTACTCAACAAAACAAGCACTGTGATTGGTTGATTCTTGGTCACGTGCCCCCGATCAAATTTAAATGTATTCCGATCGGGATACAATTGCGCAGTTGTTGCCCGTGCGCCGTCATTGTTTGTTTTTGCTAAATATATAACAAAGCACCAGGAGCCCAGCTCCTGAAAGCACTTAATGTATGGTCAAAACATTATCAAAACTAGTTAGTTTTGATTTTCTTCGGGACCAGACATTAAGTGTACCACCCTGTGGTGGACTCTGTCGGATCACAGCAAACCGCTTGAAACTACGATGAAGAGGCTTTTTCCTAAACGTTAGCTTTGGAATTAAAAGTAGTGAATACACATAATAACTTTGGATTACCGCACGTAAATTAGGGGCTTTGCTGTATGTGCGTGATTATATTATCCTCTAGTTCTGATTGGCTACTCGAGCGCAGTTTAGCGATCGATAAACGGTGCCGGTGTCATGCACAAAGTTAGATGCGTGAAATATGCAAAAAATGCATAATTACCTATTAGGGTTTATTGAAAGAAAGATTGATTAGTAGGATACTATAAAGCAACTGGACAGATGGTTTTGGTTTCTACAGAGCTTCGACAATCCAGGGGTCAGCTTCGAGCTTGACCCCTGGCAAAAGACACACGATGCAAACCTCGAGCGCATCTTCCGAGTACCGTCATCATCCTCATCGCTGAGAGAGAGAGAGAGAGAGAGAGAGAGAGAGAGAGAGAGAGAGAGAGAGAGAGAGAGAGAGAGAGAGAGAGAGAGAGAGAGAGAGTGTTAAGGAACGCTTGAGGCCAAATCATCACCACGTTGATTAAGACTGCTGTGTCTATCAACTAAAACCTTAATCGTTGCTAATGCCAGTGAGTAGTCTGAAGGCATCTTTAACTGCGTATTTACCAGTAGGAAGGCTGCCCCAAGGGCTCCAAACATTCTCTATTGATTACGTTACCAGATAGACCGTTCCAGATTGGTGTTACAAATGTCTGATCACTAGACCTCGTCGTCACACTAAATGTATGTAGCAATGAAACAAAAAGGCTTTCATGAACACTGTGTGGCATAGACTGTCGGTCAACATGAATGCCGTTTGAGTTGTGTTAAGTCTGCGCCTTAGTTCTGCTGGTTTTGGTGATAAAAATGATTTTCCTTCCTAAAATTCTTACGTTTCAGTCAAAGGTCAGGATACTACGGAGTTTCTTTTCTTGGCTAAAGCAAGATACCTGAAATTTGCGTATTCTACGCCAAAAAATGCGTATACCCAATTCATTGTGAAGTTTCATTCATCAGCAGAACATATTCAAAGATAACCACAGTGATCTGTTTATTGTTCCATTTCACCACTGACCTTTTTGAGGGTCATAGGTAATTTTCGTTAAAAGTCCTAAACGAGAGGCTAACATCAGGGCTGGTACACCAATTGTGGGTGGTTTATGGGCAGATGTTAAAGGGAAAAGTAAAATGCTATATGGAGATATGGTATTCGTTTAAGGTTACTGTAGACCTTCAGGGGTGTCTTCCGAAGAATCATTCATATGTGCGCCGCTTATATTATAACCATAGAAAAGTATATATCATCGTAAAGCTAATAAAATGTAGAAGCAAAAGAAATATATTTTTTCAAGATTTGATTTAATGAGGGTCTCCCAGGGGTTTTGGGGAACAAGGGACCATTTGGAAAATATCGAAGGGAACAAGAGAACATTAGCCAATTTTTGGGAACAGGGGAACAAAATTCGAAAAATTACAGTACGAAAACATTCTGAAAATGTGTGGAAACACATTCTGAAAATGTGTGGGAACATGGGAACATAGGGCAATTTTGGAACAAGGGAACAAGGACCCCCCCCTGGGAGACACTCTTTAATGGTAAGCGCGCGCAAGCCTTGAAACGCAAAACTGACACTATTTCTTAAACTGAATTACCTGCTTTCCCGCTCGCAAGTATGACCAAACAAACTGCACAATGTCAATCAGTAGGTGTTGGACTACAAAAGGGAAGGCAGGTAATTCACTTTAACAAATAGTGGCTTGCGCGCTTACCATTAAATCAAATCGTAAAAAAAAATTATTTCTTCTGATTCTACACTTTATTAGCTTTACGATGATATATACTTTTCTATGGTTATAATGTAAGCGGCGCACATACGAATGATCCTTCGGAAGACACCCCTGAAGGACTACAGTAAACTTAACAAGGGACATGTTGAAACGATAGTGGAGGAAAAATTAAAACGAGTTTCATCTCATTCACTTTAAGGCAATTGCATTTCTTTTAAACAAGTGCACTGGGTGAAGCATTATCTAGAAAACGTCGTATGGTTTGGTACTTTAAAAACTAAAATAGTATGGGAACACAAAGTGGATATTGGCAGGGAGAATAACAAAAGTTTCCAACCTAATCTAGGGACTAGGATCACATAATAAACTCAACTGAGACCTTCATTTTATTGATAGTATGACTTCATAGGGCCTTGTTGTATAGATCAACTATTCTCTGCTTTGTTGGTTGATATCGAAACAGTTCCGATAGATTATAAACCAATGACTGTTTCATTTTAAAAATATATATTAGAAAGAACTCATACTGTATGCTAATTACATTCCGAGCTCAAATCACCGAACACGTTCGCGGTCCGAACAATTCCCTCAATATAACTCTCATAGTAAAACATTCCTTTGATAAATATGTTGGGGACTTTCCCGAATTCCATTTACCCTGTCACCCTCTGCACCCAAATGGATTCTTATTTGATATCTGATCTTCCTTATAGTCCCAAATTTTGAGTAAAACTTTGTAACTTTGGTATTTTACAATCATCATCTTTCGGGTTTGAGTTCTTGGGGAGGGGGGAGGGGGGAGTTACTGGGCAGCCTGTCAGCACCACTGACTGGCACAATAACGTTACGAAAGTACTGCCAAGAACTAATAAGACCACGGACTACTACGAGGGCAAGCCTTACAATAGAAATCACTATGGAAAACAGATAAAAGCTAACTGGCAATTACAATTCCGCAATAATGTCAAGTAGTTCAGAAGTGGGTGCTATTGTCTCATTTCCAGTATCGCATCTAGTGGGTTACGAAACCACGTACCAAATATCAAGTACCATGACCTTTCCAATTTACACGTGGTTCCTGAAATTGTTTTAGCATCAAATTGAACCCTGACCAGCAAGGGAAAAATTCAGAACGGAGTCCGTAATAAAACACTAAAACCATAATAGAAGAAGGAAATGTGCTGCACGGAAGACAGGAAATGTGGATTCTAATGCTCCCAACAAAACACTGTTGTACTGATTATGCACATACCGCAAGGGGTAGCAAAAATATGTAGAGGGTTACGTTATACCAATAACCAAGCTCCCTTAAATACGATATATATAGAGGATATTACACGGTGGCGCGAAGTTATGAATTTTATTTTCGAGTGGCAAAACAATATTTTACGAACGAGTGCAGCGAGTGAGTAAAATATTGTTTTTGCCACGAGAAAATAAAATTCATATCTTCAAGCCGCCGTGTAATGTTCTTTTTATTATATAGACAAAAAGAATTTCGGAGGGAAATTACCGAAATTATGTCATCGATAAACTCACGTGTGAGATTATGGAAAATAATCCACTCGGGTCCCGGATGTAGTTTTTATGAATTTTACGAGTGGTATATTTTCCAGTAAAACACTCGTGTCTCTATAATAAAATGTTATAGCCTCTCTGAAGACTGCTCTGCCTTCATACGATCCCTTTACTTGATATGGATCCGTGAGAGAGACGCAATTGAATCCCAAGACCAGCATGGGAAGTGAGGGATAAATATTGACATTTATCACGTAGCTGTTATACAGGAGCAATAATCATAATATAACGCCGATTTATACATGGTGGAATTTTGTCTCTTTCGTGGCCGGTATTTGCTTCGGGGCTTTGCGCGATCAGCCAAAAATAACGGCCGCAAAAGAGGCTGTGATATTTGTCCGAGGACGTTACTTGTTCTGAAAAGCGAACATCTAAAACTGATAACATCCACGGACAAATATTCATGCCTATTTCTAGGCGAATTAAAGGTCATTGCTTTTATTATCCTTCAAATATTTTGATTGTGTATTCATCTGGTGTATCACAAATTGCGGCAACTCTTCGTAACTTTGGTAAATCATGTTGTCTTTTGTCACAGCAATGTTTGCTCTATTGCCGCAAAGCTATTGAGAGAGATCCTGGGATATCCATTAATTGAAGATGGGTATTCCAGTTTTGCCGCCGCGGTAAAGTATGTGATATCATTCACTCGTCAAATATGGCCTCAAGGGCAATGTCACGTGTTTCATCTTCACTGCCAGATCGATGTGTCCAGTAGTGGTACAGTGTTCGGTACACAAGTTCATATTGTGAATCTGTTTCAACCATTCCACCCCTACAGAAAAACAAAAAAAAGGCAGTCTGACACTGCATGCATCTACAGGATTACCCGCTAGCAATTTAGATGTTTCAAACTGTGCTGTAAAGAGACGTAGAGAGGATAAAAAAAGCAAAAAGGAAAAGAGCTTAGAGTACCTGCTATGGAGGCCACGAGACGACAAACAAGATATGGGAGCCCAGCGAATTGAATAGGAAAAAAGGAAAAGCGTCCGAGACATTGCGATTATTTTTCGAAAGGTTCTATTGTTACTTCCTGACGGACTTACAAACACGATAGCATATATAGTATCTACGAGTTCCATAGGAAGCACAACAATTTATTTATGCTTCCCTCAGGATGTTACTGAACAACTCACCTGTCAATTCTCATGAAGCTTACTATCTTGACAATGTCGACAACATCTTCTTTCTACAAACACAGACAAAATCACCAAGTAATAAAAATAATGTTAAAAATAAATCAGCGCGATTCTTGCAGGTCTTGTGGTACTCTTAAAACAGCTCTTATTTCAGTCTGACTTTGTATGCTTGCTAAAAATACAGCAAGCTTCCAAACTGAACTGAAGACCGCCATTTGATTGGTGAAAATGCTCTTATCTTTTTGGAAATTTTACGTTCACATTTCAACTGTTCGAGTCCAGACACATGCAGTACAATGCTTGAGCGAAATGCATCTTCAACTGACAGGACTAAAGCGAAAGACTTGACTTAAAGCTCAAACCAAAGAAAAACTCCATATAAAACTAAGAATAAGACTCCCGCAAAACCTCGCGAGGCTAGTTTTGGAAGAACTCATGATGGTTTTCCCTATCGCGGCTAAGACCCCAATTATTGCATTCATCGTATTATAGTATCATCATTATTATTGTTTCTATTATTATTATCATTATTATTAGTAGTAGTAGCAGTATCATTATTACTGTTATTGTTATTATTATTATTAGCACTATTACCATTACCATTACCATTAGTATCACTGTCACTATCACTATCAAAATGACTATGACTATGACTATTGCTATGACGATTACTATTGTTATCATATTAAATCTTTTATGGGGCTGGGGTGTGTATGTCATAATCTGGGGCAAGGTATACTACCTCCACTACTGCATGCCATATAGTTTTCTGTAAATGGTTTGAACCCAGGAGTCTCAGTAGTTGATTGTTGAGTTTGATCGTCCAGGTGTGAGTAGTTCTGAAAAGAAGTGCTTTTGATGACGTTGACTGACGTTTCGACAACCCCAGCAGAAGTCATCACTAGAAAGTGATTTACTTGTCGTCAGGTGGTAGCATTCATGTCTTAAATAACTCAACAATCAACTGTAGAGTTTTCTCCTGGTATCCTGGTATCTACTACAGTCATTCGTTCGTACAGACGTGTAGAAGATGATGCTTGAGTGCAAAGGACATTTACTAAAGTTGAAAGTCTGATTATTATATACAGCACACGTGCGATGAGTGTAAAATTGGGAGTGTAATCTCGATTTTGTTTCAAGTAGGACGTTAGTAATTATAAGGATTTAGTCTGCAAAGACTTGATTCAGACATTGTGCGTACCTGTATTTGTTCAATTCCAATACTAGCGGCGATGAAACAACCTGTTCTGCCAATACCAGCACTGAAAGCAAATCAGAAGTTTACATGTTACAAGTTAATACAAACATTAAGTAACTCAAGGCTAATCTGTATTATTATATCTACAACCCCTGGATATGAGCAAACGCGCGCTCTGATTGGTTCCCTACCCACAGGCTATCAGCTCATATTCCATTAGTACGGAAAACGGCCATCATGGAGGAGAGGTTTCTTGAATTTGACGGGGAGAAATTCAAGTCTTGCTTGAAACGAATATACCAAAAAATACTACAGAAGCAAATTAATATGGGATGAAATTATTGGGCGGTAAGTGAGAAAAATATAGAGACATTGACACGGTTTTATTTGTTTATTACGAACTAACGTGGAACTCTTACAAACAGCCGCCATTTTTTTACTTCTGCTTACGTTTTCCACTTATAACTCTCAGAATGGTTTGCTAACTCGAAAAAGAATTGACAAGTACATTAAAGAGATGTTCAAGAACGAACCGGACTCGTGTTTGAAACTTTTTTACACATCCGCTCGACAACAACATTTCCACAGCCAACTCGGCGCTACGCGCCTCGTTGGCTGTTAGCTCATGTACGACTCGATTTTGTGGAATAATTGTTAACTGTCCTGTCCTACATGTTTGTATGGATATATGCATAAATGTATGTACTTTAGAGCCTGCATGTGGTTTGTATACTTACCACTTTAGGCTCTATGCAAACAGTTTCTTAATCAGTAAGAAGGCAAGTGTTATAGAAAGTCAGAAAGAAGAATAAAATATTCAGTAACCACCTGTTAAAACTAAAAGCTCCTAACTGAGTTACTGTATTTTACGTAGAGGCAGGAAACTGCTCAAAACATGCCATAAACGCTGATTTCAATGAGATTTGGGCAAGAATATTGTATACATCAACGTAGGTGGCTATGATTCCATATTTTGGTCAATGAGGCCTTGCCAGGGTGTTTGGGCATGCTCAGCTCTAAAGGCTTGGAAATTTCATTTCCAGGATTCTAAGGACAAGTTAACGTAAAATGTAAGGGTTTACAGAAAGCGGCGGTGATGGATATACATGCAGGAGTTGGCTGTATACTTCCTCTACACTGCTTCATAGTATAGAAACGCCTGAGCCAGATGTAAGAGGAATGCATGGCCCTATTGGTCTTTCATATTTTTCATGAAAACCGCTAAGTTTGTACCTGCAGTGTACCACAACAGGTCCATCCTTGACATCTTCTCTCTCCTGAGCAATATGCACTTCTTGCACCAATCTTAGCAGCTGTCTAGGAGAGTCTGGAACACCATGATCAGGCCATGCTGTGTACCAGTAGTGATATACTCTACGAGGAGCCTCTAGCGACTGAAAAACAATTGTCAAGCAGGTTAAAAGTTCTGCTTACTACTTTCTTCTTTCTTCTGGGGAGCAGGGTTGGCGTAGTGTTGGGGAGCAGGGTTGGCACAGTGTTGGGGAACAGGATTTGCACAGTGCTGGGGTGGGGAGCAGGGTTGGCGCAGTGCTGGGGAGCAATGCTGGCGCATTGTTGAGGAGCAGGGTTGGCGCAGTGGTGAGAGCGCTCGCCTTCCACCAATGTGGCCCGGGTTCGATTCCCGGCCCCGGCGTCATATGTGGACTGAGTTTGTTGGTTCGCTACTCTGCTCCGAGAGGTCTTTCTCCGGGTACTCCGGTTTTTCCCTTTCCACAAAAACCAATTTGATTGATTTAATTTAGTATGATTTGGTTTGATTTGTGCTTTACAGTGTCCCCAATTAGTACGCCAGAGCTAGACACAGTTGACACTCAAATAAAGGTCATTATTATTTCATAAATGCAAGCTTTACAAAGTAGGTACATGTTTCATGTTACCAACGATGATATGTTAACGAAAATAGTAATACTTATATTTGAACAATTTGTAATAATTCATAATTTACAAATACATGTTTGCAAGTAAGGCATACAAAACAAAAACATTAATATTAACAACAACCAAAATCAAATTGGCTGACTAGCATTTAGAGTGTCTGACAAATACCCCCATAGTTCTGGTGCACTCTGTCTGGTGAATTCCACCAGAAACCGCAAAATGCCGGTCACTCTGCGAGACACCTTACCTTTCACCATATATTACAAAATCACCTACGGCTCTGCGAGGCAATTCACCAAAGTACGACGCTTGTAGTTCCCCTCACTTTAAGGTACGTTTTATCAAGATTTCGATAGAACCGGAATTTAACTTATTTTCCATCCCTTTCTGATTTTTCATAAACCATCCCACAAGCCAAAGTCACCAGTGATTGAATCATTGGAATGGTCCTTTGTTGTTAAGAACGTTGAGGTAATTGGCGCCGTCTGTTCAGCCAAACCTCTACGCCCGGGGGCTTCTTTTTTCTTACTACTTTTGGTTTCGGCTCGTATTCTGATGCTTTTTTCCACCTTCTTTTCACCACGTTTTTGGTTTATTCTTTGTGGGACTTTTAGCCTTAGGATTTTCATTCACGGACGTGGTTATGTTGAGTTATTCTTGTAAAAATACTATGATACTGATGCGTTCTTTTCTTTTTTTTTTTACACATCCCATAACCATGGCAACGGGCGTATTCGTATAGTCTTATTTCATGCCTACAAGTTTCCATAATTTGGGAAAGGACGTATTTGACGAGTTTTGGTCCACCTATTGTGAAGTAGTTTTGCGAGCCAGCACGATGTGCTTTGACTCGACGGTCTTGGGTTTTGTCACCAGGTATAATATAGTCGTATGAAACAAGTCCTCAACCCATGGTTAGATAAATGCGGGATGGTGACGCTTACTATAATTCAAAATATAGATGATAAAGATACAAGAACCTTAGAGATCTAACGTCCTATCTAGACTATCTAGGTATATATCTATTGCACACTTTTTTGCAATTTACTCTACGTCTATCATGGACACATATCCCTTTCCCATGGCATTGCATACATTGGTACCGTTGTCTACCATGTTCGCATATATCTATCCCACCGCATAAACGGCAAAGTCATTTATACGTTCCATGGGTGCAAATACCACTTGCCGCACATGGTTAACAAGACTCCTTCCGTCTACTGTGCCCGCAATACTCTGTGCCGCATTTCTTGCAATAACATGTTCACAAACTTTTTTTTCTCCTTGGGACGTGGAAATGGTGTATCTGTACCACCTCTTATCTCCATCTAATAAGCCATTTCCTCAATTTTCTGGTCATCACTGGGTTGATGATAGACTTAAAAGTCTGGTTCTTTCCCCAGTGTATGATCAGGATGCGTCCTATTGTATAAGACTAGAGGCTTGTATTTTATGATCGTATAGCTGGGCATACCAATCCAACAAAGTTTGTCGCTTTTTCTGGTACGCGGCATAGCTTAGTTGGTATTTCTCCAGGGCTTTATCATGCCTACGCTTTTCTGCCTGAGAGCTATTTTCCCCACTCCGAGTTAAATATTTGGCTAAATACGATCCGATCACAAACGCACTTGCGTTAAGAACAGCTCCTCTTATCATTACGACAATACATGCGATTCTTTTATTTAGGTATTCTTTTACTTTTTAACTAAGTTGGAGCCTTTTAAACATAGCTAGATAAAATCTTTTGTGTTTCTAAATAATCTTTCGACGCCACACTTGCGGCTAAGACCACCAACCATGTCGCGCAATTGGTGAGCCTGGAGGAAGGGTCACTGAGAAAGGGTTCCCCAACATCTTTTTATCCACATACCCTACTCCCGCGGCAAGTTCACCAGCACAGTAGAATCTATGACAGTTTTCACTAGTTTATTTTGCTCGATCGATAGCATCCCTACTACCTTTACTTTGTAAGGGTTAAAAAAATCTTCAAGTCTTAATCATTGCATCCCCACACGAGGAGGTTTGGGAGAAGGGGGATGGGTTGGTTGGGTTTGCGGTGGTGCACTTTGTACTGCGTCTCGGGCTTGACTACTTTGTGGGCGGTATCTCATGACTAAGTCAAAGGCACTCAACCCTAACCCGATCATCGTTAACGTGGTGGTGACAGATATGTCTGGGATCCGTGCACCAACAGTAATAGTAGTAAATGATGGAGGGTGGTTGTCGTTCACCTCAGTAGCTGCCGCTGCGTACTCCCATTCCATTTCTCAGGTAAGCGCTTCTATCGCTCTCTTATTATATTCGGCCAACTTCTTTCCCGCCGCCACTTTTAAAGGATATTTTCTTTGGGACCGGTACTATCACTACTACTTTTTGTGGTAGCTGTATGTGGTTGTATAATTTGTTCCACTTGTTCTTGTTCACATGATGCCATTCTCTTACTTACTACCTACCTCAAATTTTCTTTAAGTGTTATACTAAAGTGATATTGCTTAGGTGTGGTAGATAAATAGTTCATTAGGTATGGTATGGTAGTTACGTAGATAAGTAGGTAGGATAGGGTATGGTAGGGTAGGCGGCCCTCTCCTTTACCTTACCTTACCCTACTTTACCTACTTACCTTACCAATGTACTTACCCAGCTAAGCTCAGACGTTTCCCAAGGATGGTCAGCGTTGTGCTGAGTTCATGTAGTATGATCATCACCAGTACCTAACTTCATACGTTTCGCAACATGAAAAAGAACACTGACGAGCACTACCAATCGTCCACATTTAAGAACCGTGATACCCGCGAGTTGGGATAATTCCCCTTCCACCAATTCATACCCCTGAAAATCTTGGCCAAGGGTTTCCCGATCATCAATGGGGATCACATGGGCAATGACTCGTGTTATGCTTGAAGAGCCAATCCTACCAAAGAATGACCCATGATGTTCCCTACCTGCATGCAGCAGCGCGTATGGTATTTATACACCTCCTTAACAGAAAGTTTATCCACATTCTCCAACTTTAAGTTTCCTCCATCATCTTTTTGGTGGGTTAGAGGGAAGCAAGGCCTGCTCAAGATCCTCTCTTGGCCTCTAAATCCTCCTTCTTTCTCCCCTTTACTTTCGCCAGTGGGTGTTGTTGTTGATACCCCTTTTTCTGAGCCGTCTACATTTATACAATCTTCAACCTGTGCCATCCTTTTCTCCTTTTCCATGTTGTTCCCTTAAAGTTGTACCTGGAATCTCGAGATAGCAGTCAAAGGAGAATCGTAAGCAGAAACAAAGTCTAGCATACTTTTCACCCTTTAAACGTTTTATCAAGGTTTGATGAGTCTCATGGTCAAGATCCCTATCCCTTCCACAGTCTTCAAATAGGCTTTTGGTACCCATATGGGACGAATTATGGAATGCAATGACACAAGCCACATAATCCTGGAAGGGTTTGGTGATGGATGTGAGTTGCTGAGTTAAAACCCAGACAGATAATCCAAATTGGCGGTCAGAAAATCCAAGGTCGACAAAAGCATTAGACAGTTGTTTAAGATCTTTGGAAACCGCGCGATCATCTAAAATCACAAGGGTGTTTGTCCCAGTAAATAAGGTGGAACAATCTTGGAGAATCTCCTTGATCCCCTCATGGTTACTGGGATCGGGGAAGATGACAAAAAAACATGGATCTTAGCATAGGTGGGGCAGACCACGACAATATACCCAATGCGGCTGAAGGTTCACGAGCAAGATAGTAGCTTGAAATACATTTATATTCCAATTCTAAGTTAGTGATGGTATAAGTGTGTTCCTTGGTTTTATCGGTATACATCACCACATTATTCACCAGTGCTAAAGTCACCTCAAAGAGAAGGGGATGGCGTAACCCTTAAGGGTAAAAGACAGCATGATCTTTAAGAACAGGGTGATCTATGGGGATACAATGTTTGGTATTATGGATAGTGAGTTGAGACACAAGGTTTCAGCCTACATTATTTACCAACGTATTATTCGCATGCCCTGAGACATTTAAGTCAAACACCAAGTACACACTCCTCGGAACAATCACAGCATTCTCTATGAGGTGCGGAATATGAATACAGAGGATTTTCCCCGTGAAGGCGGAAGAAGGGTGCAAGGCGACATGATGAAAAAACAGATTCTGCTTTTTATCAATACAGTTGCCTTGGTAATCAATTCAGATCGAATTGGTCTGGTACCATGGTCGACACTATTAGCACTACATTTTAAAGCAGGGATGGTAGAACTCTTTTAAATGAGGAAGCAACTATCAGATATATATTATGGTCCCCAACGATATTGGAAAGGCTTTGCAACGATTCCGACATTAGCTTAAGTTGCTGGTGCAAGTGACCATGTGCCTAAAAGGTGGTTACAAAAACAAACCTTATGGCAGTTTTATTTACCACCCCCTAACTTTATCCTAAGACCTCACTGGTTGGTAGATACTCCCAATACTAGCCATCAAGTGGATCTTCTGGCCAAAACGGCCAAAAAAGATCACGGTAGATTCCGGTAAAGAATTTATGGGGCAAGTAACAACTCTGTTGAACCATCCAACATCAAACGAAGTAAAGCTGGGAACCATCGAGCTCAAGCATTGATGGAGAGAACCACCCGGACCTTGGCGGAACGGTTATTTAGTTATCATGCTTAAGGTATGGTGACAGGAGAAGATGATGGTGGTCGATCAACCGTATGGGTGAAACGATTGCCAAACGTTCAAAAGGCGATGAATCGGGAACCGACCCGATTCACGGGAAAGAGCCTCAGCAGGCGATAACCTTAACGAAGTGGACGTTAAACCCACAACCCAATATATGGGTGTTGGATGAAAGAAGATTACCATCCCGTGTTAAATTCAGATACTTGTATACGCTTGGGGAAGATGACGGAGGAGACTGACGGAGAGCGACTGATGTGGTCTGGAGTTTGGAAGTCTTTGACTAAGCTCATAGTATCATCTCATATCATGTCTGGTAAGCACATACTCCTCTTTCAAGCGTGAATACCAAGCTTCCTACGCTGGTAACCCAGGATAATCCAACTTCTCTGGGAAGTCAAACCATTCATATGAGAACCACGATTTCTCGGAAGTGCACTCAGAAGCCTTGACCCACCTCTGGTAACTGGTGTCTGGACCCTATAATATCAAGGAAGCGAAATCCTTGTATTAACATGAACATAATCTTGTTCCCCTCCTTCGCCACTCTCACTTTGTCTGTCGTATCCACAAGACATTCCACAAAATAATTCCTGCATAATCGGGTTTAGATCATGCGACCCAGAATTAAACCCCAACACTGGCACCTGATCACACCATTCTTCATCTTGACACGTTGCGCTTTTGGAAAGATATCTACTCAGCTACATTCTCAGTGAGGCGGCTGAGTGATGAGGTTATTCTATATCTAGTAGGAGCAGGTGGTGTAGATTGGAGAATGGGGGCGTTGATCTCTGGTATGGACTCGTTTGGGATTCTGGGTGCCAACTGTGGTGGAAGAGGTGGTGGTGGAGGAGGAGGAATTGGTTGTGGAGGTGTAGGTGGAGGTCTTGCTGGAATCCTAGTATGGAGACTTGGGAACCAAGGCCGAGGAATGCAATGAGTTCAGCTTTGGGCAACGTAAAATATCCTTGCTTACCTCATGCCTTCAAGATGGCTGGCAATTCTTTCACTGTTCTATCAGACATAGCTATCTCTTTACTCTATAGAGTTGGTGAGCTTTTAACCCACATACAGTCTATATACAATTAAAAAATTATAGACTAGCTGCATATGAGTTGCGTATAGATGGAGATGGTTCCCCACTTCCGATAAAGAAGAAAAATGTCTTGGAAAATAAGTTAAATTCTGGTTCTATCGAAATTCTGGTAAAACGTGCCCCTAAGCGAGGTGGACTGCAAGCGTCATACTTTGGGGAATTGCCTCGCAGAGCCGTAGGTCATTTTGTGATATTTGGTGAAAATGCCCCAGGAATGATATGCAGTGAATTTTACCACAATAAGGTGCCTCACAGAGTGATAGGGAGTTTGTGATTTCAAGTCGAAAGGCACCAGACAGAAAGCACCAGAACTATGGTGGTATTTGTCAGACACTCTACATACAACTGGCTGAAAACAAAGTTAAACCAAATCAACAACTGTATACTATGTAACTACAACTATGTGAAGTTTGTCTAGTTCAGTCAAAACCAAAGGGGCAATGTGTCATGTCTGGGTGTAAATTAAGGTTCTTCAGTGGTGGAAAATCAGCCTTTAAACTAAAGTTGGATTGTTAACTTCTTTCTAAGCTCTCAGCGTATTCTTTTTCTACAACTCACACACACTCACTGCACAGACCTCAGGTAGCCAACATTTCAAACACCTTGAATGGCCTGACTGCCAAAAATACCAATTACTGAGACAAAGCTGGGTCTGATAATAGACCCACCTACAAAAGATTCAGATTCCAGAACAGTCCTTCACAGGTGAAATATTAATTAACATTTTGAAGTAAACTTGGTTGTAAGTAAAGTATACATTTAACCAAGGGCCAGTTGCTTGAAGGCTGATTAGCCCTAAACCAGGGTTGAATTTTAACCTGGTTTATTTGCCTCTTGTTAAAAAGCATTTTCTCCGATAAATTTCTCTACTTTTTAGAGCATACAGTCATCAGATTGTATTCAAAAAGAATTATATTGAATGTGCTTTTTAAGCTTTCACATCTCCATTTAAATTTCGCACTAACCCTGGGTTACCTTAACCCTGCTTTGAACACCCTGGCCCAGGATAACAGCTACATGTAATTTGCTCACTAGATTAATGCACATGTAGTTGCCTAATTTTGGAAAAAACACATTTTTCTACTTGGAAGAAACGTGGTTCATTTTTTTAATGGAGGAAGCTAACAGTCCCATAGGATATTTGTTACCATGCATATGGCAAACTTTAAAGTGTCTGAAGGAATTTTCCAAATCAATCAAACAGCCAATCAGATACATGAAGGTAAAAGGTAGAGAAAGTTCATACAATCACAATTAATCCATTCAAGAAATTCTAGTAATGTAGCTAGTTCAAGTCATGAGTTACCTGTGAATGGCTAATGTAGAGAGAGGTTATTTGATAACCATCTCGTCCTATTGCTGAGTCAAATGTAACAACTATGTCACCATACTTCTCTTGCATTCTAAATGTGGGATCTGGCCAATATCTCTCACACTTTGTCTGTAAGAAGCAAAGTACGTTATAAGATACCAGCACAGACTATTGTCTTCTACTCCTATAGTGCATGAAATACAACTTATGATGAAGATTAAAACAATAACGCTTCATATCAAAAATTAGAACTGGTCTTGTACTCACAAGGAATACCTAAAGCAATAAAGTAAACAGAAATACTTTGTATATTTAATCAAGTCAATAACATTACCAACACCATGTAATAATAATACTAATAATAATAATAATAATAATAAATGTCTTTACTCTTCATACGATAGAAACTACATATCTTATGTTACATACAATGTCATTGTATTTTATAAAGAAGTATGAACAAATGCCAAAAATGAAGTAATAACAAAAATATAGTATTACATTACATGTGAAGATTGTATTTATAATTAGTCTATTAATAAAAGTAATTTTAGACATTCTGTATTTATTAACATGAGGGCGCTATTCTTATAGTGTAAATTATAATCAATGACTTTAGTCTTTGGCACCTGCTCACATATGGGGTGGGTACTAAGTTGAGAAATTTCTCTAAAAGCTTTCCAGTCTTGTTTTTTCTAATATAATGCCTTTTGTGGCATCTATCTACCACTCACGCTTCCCCTGTCTAGTACCCTTATTTACATGACATGCCCTCCTGGAAAATTCTGAAAATTAAAGTACTCTGTTGGAGATGTAATCTGGGCGCTTAAATTAATTAGAAAATGCCCGAATTCCATATTGAGCAAGAAATAATGGAATATTCAACAAAATGCAGCCAGTTGTGGTTGTGGTCAACAACAACACTGTAAATGACCTGACTAGTGACACATTAGTTGCAAACACATCTGAAATCTTGGTGGAAGTCACAGAAATTCGAAAGCTAGATGTCTGTTCTTATTGGCAGAAAATTCGCGAATCATGGCTTCTACATTAATGGCTGTCTGTGTAAGCATGCATCAGGGCAAGTGCTGCGAGTCGCTCTGTTTTCTCAGTCTTAAATACTTTTTTACAAATTTATATCATACTGTCCGAATCACTTGTACTCCTGTGCTTATTTGCTTAAAGGCAGGTACGTCCTTGATGCCTGGGGTCTTCATTTTAGGTTCCAAGACCTCAGACATATAAAAGAAGATGCCATGTAGACATACAATTGTCTATAGTTTTAGTTTCACTAAGTTGGTGTCCGCCCTTCCAGATTTTTCTTGAACTTTACATGTGATTGAAATAAAAAGTGTGTTGGATTCAAACCACAACAGAGAAAATAATAATTTGGGATTAATAAAACAAAATAATATAAAAATGCAGAGTTCTGTAACTCAAGTACACTTCCTTTCACTGAGGCCAAAAATGGAATGGTTGCAACACTTATGCTGTGATAAAGTATATACAAAATTAAAGCAGACTTTGTCTGACACACAATCGTTAGTGCAGTACACAGTAATCAATTGTGAACTAGTTTATAAGGTTTAGTACACGTAGATGATTGTCTTTACCTCATTTCTCTCTTTAAGCTTGGTGATCATTACAATGATTGGGCAATGGTGACACCAAATCATTCTCCAAAAATCTTTTACTGTACATGATAATGGACCTGGATGATAACAATAATAGAAACATTGATACCAATGCAGAAAGAGAGGTTTTCAATGGATAAAACAACCAGGTAGTGTCTCAACATTCCAACCACATGAAAAAAATATAAACAACAACAAACAAACTTACATTTGAGATTCCCTATAAGGTTTTGTACTTTGTTTGTAAATATCTCATTACACTTGGATAAATATAATAAAAATAATATGGGATAGTCTATGAAACCTTTGTATTTTCCATGAATGGAATGGCTGGTATACTTATGCTCCACTAATTTTCCTTGCTAGTATTTTTTATGCTCTTGGCTATAACCAAGTTTGGAAAAGCATAATTATGTACAATGCTTTAATAAATAGACAGAAAAGGAAATTTTTGAGGCCAGCCAGAATGACACCATTTAGGAACCATGATAAAACTGTGGTTTAAATCAGAAAAATTAATTTTATTAGTACTTTGTTTTTAATTTCCAAGATGACACAAGAATACTTTGTTTCTGCATGACTGACATATTAAAAATAGATTTTATAAATGGTGTTTGTAGAAGTATCTATACTATTTCTATAATCAAAACCTACAGTTGAATTACCTTGGGTTGCTATGTAAGCCTGTGGATGACCACCATATCCCTACAAAGAGAATGAATGGATAAAGTGGTGCACTCTGCAAACTTCAAAATGTTAAATTTTGAAGTGTGGAACCTGCAATCATAGACTGCTGGTAAACCTTTCAAGCATTTAAGTTTTGGTATCACTTGATGTGGTTGTTTTTTCAAGTGTGCAGTTTTGCGTCTATGTTTTATGCATGATGTATTGTTTATCATGATATGCCTTGTCTTTGCCTTTTGTAAATTGATTTTACATACAGTTCTAGGAACAATTGTTTTAAAAATGTTAATATCAAATTGCACTCCATTGATACCAAACACACATTAGGGAAAACTCCCATACTTGTCCAATACTCTGACATATTTATGCACAGCATTGTGTTGTATTGTGTCATTCTAGAATGTATTGTTGAACTATTGTTATGGCCATATAATACAATACAATGCTATGCATAAATTTGTCGGAGTATTGGACAACCCTCAAAACTCTAAGAACAGTGAGGAGAAACAAAAAATATATATCAAGTCTACAAACTTAGAACAAAAACCCTGGAAAACTAGGTCAAAATGTTTATCAAAATGGACTGCTTATCTGGTAACCACGACATGTAATCAAGACGCCTTAGCTTTGTCATCATTCTCCATTTTCCCCCACCCCTCAATGGAACATTATCAAAAATGGAATCCGACATATTCTTGGTTCTGACTTTCCATGACTTTTTGTTTTACCTCTATTTTCAGTTTCTTGATATTATTTACTAGGTCATAAATCTTAACCATGCAACCAGTCTATCTCTACTCCCTATTACAACTTTTCCTTCATTTGCATACTGCAAAAGGTTGTTATTTGATGTTTTTGGTGACCAGAAGCTTCAGGATATTACCAAAACCAGCCACCTTCCCATTTTGGAAAGTCTTCTGTTTGACATACCACGTAAGGTGTTAAGCTTGATATAAGCTTGAAACAAAGTAACACTTAACATGCAATAACCACCACTTAAGGGTAGGGGGAAGACAACGGGGGTGGGGGAGGGGGGTACATGGGCTACATTTTTGCAGGGTATGTCCTGCTGGCCCCTCAGAGTCCCTGCACCATTATGGTCTATTCTTTGGCCAGTTATAGATGCCATTTTAGTCACTTTTGGGAGAAAGTAATTTTCGTGATCTCAACTTAATCACTTTCTATTTATGCATCTACTTTATGAAACCTATATAAATAGGAAATCCTAAAATGAATTGAAACATTTTTTTCACACTCTCAAACTTTTCATCTACAGTACAAGCATTCTGGTATGCTTGCTATCCGAGACCATTTTGAATCCCTACTTACCAGAATTTTCTTACTGCCAAAATGTGCAACCCCAATTTGGAAACTCTATTGAAAATGCAACCCCATTATAGTCAATCCACTTGTGAAGACGCGACCCAATCTGGAAGCACATCCCCGTCAGCCTCATATTAGTACCCCCCCCCCCCCCCACACCCTCCGGAGACAACCTGAAACATAAATTTTGTGACCTTTCATGGAAGAACAGCCCCTTGTCCCAAGCATGAACTATCTTTTTTGGCTACTGCATATGAAATAATACAGGGGCAAATGCCAAAGGAAACACAGGTGATTGAGTGAGTGAAGGAGCCAATCAGCGCACGCCTAGTATTTAGCCAATCACAATGCACATTTTTTTAAACGCAGAAGAGGATATGTAAAAGTAATGAAATCGAGGAAAGGTAATAGGTATAGCAAAAGGTCCGCACAAACTTAATAAATGCAGTAGCCACATACATGCAATGTTTGCTTATTTTTTTAATACACAATACAGTACTAATGAAATTTGTTTTTCGGAGCTAAGTTTATATTATAGACAAAAAATACCTTTAAAAAATTGGCATTAATATAGATAGACAGTGGATCTCCAGGAATGTCTGGAAGGTTTACTCTAGATCTAGCATCTGAAACAGAGAAAAGAAACACATGAAAAGTAATTAACACAAAAATGACAGTAGATGAATTCAACAGTAATAACACTATTCCTGTATAAAGAATCTAAGTTCTGTTACCAAAGTTACTATGCCACAAACAAGAATAGGCATGCCTTATGCAAACAAGCATAAAAAACAAGCGTGTTCATGTAATATCATACACATATCTGCTACAGATTTCACAGGAAATATCAAGTTTTGTTTCATCAAGAGTTTCAATGTTTCTAGTGATGAAGTTCCGGGAAAAATCAAAACTTGAGGGAAAACAAACTTAAGGGAGCGGATGTTATGTGTTTTATTCAAAAACACTCACAGCAAGAGCACAGTTGACAAGCAAGCATTAGAGTTATAAGTTAGAGTTATGCCAGCCTGTAAGAAAAATATTAAAATTGTTCGAAATTGACTTTAATAAGACTTGTGTTAACATAGGAAATGTTGCTGCATATAAAATGTTTTGTTCAAGGGCTTAAATAGTTCCAAGATTTTTCTAGTAATTTCTGCTAAGCAATGCAAAGAGAGTGGTACATTATACCTTGAGTTTAAACATAAGGAAAGTCAATCAGCATTTCAGTCACAGACAAAAGAGAACAAACCAAAATTAATGCACATCACCACCTAATAGACTATGGTTAGCACCATCCATGCAACATCATACTTAAAAGAAAGGACTTACTTGGTAAAATAAATGGATATCTGTTTCGGTAGCTAGATCCTGGTAACCTTTCCTCGGGAGGTGGGTGATTCATTGGGATTTCCTAAGTAATAAACAAGCAAATTCATAATACAATTGATGAACCCTTTTCTGTTATCTGTATTTACATGCACTGGTAGCAGTTGATACCACAAAATGTTCAAAACTGAGAGTGAAAGATCAAGCAAAGATAGACTTTCCATCCATGTGTTACTTATCAATCCTATGGTATGAGTTTGAGTCATGAGTGTGAATAATCACAGCAGATTATGTCAGACCTTCCTGCCTCATGTGTTCTCTCAAATGACCCAGTCATTAGGTCTCAATCAACAACTCATAGAATCACCATTTGAGAGAATTTGGTTTTAAATCAACTCATGAACCTCAGGTTTATCGTATGACCAATTTTCACCATTCATTTTCTTGATATTGTATTGTTATTGAAACAATAAGTTGTACATTGATCACATCTGGGAGTGACATGGCTTGTTTTCCTTTGTTCTTCCACGCTTATTTTACTGAATAGACCCCGCTAACTAGCAACTGTCTTAAAAGCTGGGGGCAGTTTTGATTGATGCAGGGGAGTGCAGGGCTGATGATTTATTTCCCCAGGGGAATATTAGAAGTGATAATCCCCTAGGGGAATATTACAGAAATATTCCTCTCGCAGCACTCCCACATGCATAACATTTAACACACTGACAACAAAAACCACAATTGTACTTCAACAGCTTGCACTATTTTACCAAACTGTTATTACATTTTAGATACAGTTGCTCAAATCAAGAACACAAGAATTGCCTTCTGGAACTCTTTCTGCACAAAGTTAAAAAATTCACTTGCTAAACTAAGCGTTTTCATAGTTCTCTTCAAAATTCTTAGAGGATAGAGTCATTTCCTAGATTTTCCGAACCACTAAAACTGCTTTGTGTAAGAAAAAGTTCTTCCTCAGACTCACTCATTCCTGCCAACTTTGTGGTAAAGTGCTGAAAAAAGTGTTTGTCAGTTGTCAAGTTGGCAGCACTTATGGCAACTTTAAATTCCCAGATACTTTCAGAATCTTTAATGTATTGTCAAGTTTGTTTAGCACACATTTTGGTTGTTTTCATTGGCATATCAAAAACAAAGGAAATAATATGTATAATATTATAATATTATAACATTATAATATTATACTATTTTGCAATGTGCAAACCCCAGTATGTCTTTTCGGAACCTTTTTTCTATTGTTAAGAGTGTCTGCAAGCATGCATGTGGTGTGCACCAAAAACTATTAGTTTTCGGTAGGCATATACATGTCAAAACAACAAAGAAAAACATGTTTACCATTTTAAACCACACTTCTGAAACCTCGCCTATGTGAAAAATAAGCCTGTTACTTTTAAGCAACCTCATGGATATGTGATCTATTCACTTCAGGCTGCACCCTCAGTGAAATAAATCACATATCCCCTCATTGCCTATACCTGGATGGATGGTTATTACATTACTTTGTGATTACAATTCATATCATCTAGACCTAATAAAATACCTTGTGACTTACCCAAAATTCTGTATAAAGACGTTTAGGATTATTTACTCTATCATCCAATTCATTGTACGTTAAACGCCTTGATTTTGAAGCTAACTTTTCTTCTGTGGGGCTGTAAAAGTTAGAGAATATAACCAAATGACTTTAGAAACTACAAAAACCTGGTTAAAAGCAAAGGAAGAACAGAGATATATGATAGCAAATGATTGAAAAAACAATTCAAAGGAAATCAGTTTGAGTTCGAGATAGCAGGGAGTTCAAGATAATTGAGTTCCAGATAGCAAAGTTTGACTGTACACCATGAATAATTACTCTATTTATAATGGTAATGCATATTAAGAAATGTATATTATAATCTCTCACTAAAATCAATACTCATTCAATCACTCATTCATTCAATCAATTATTAATCAATCAACAAATTACTTCATTTTTAAAAGTGCTGATGGTATCTAACCAAACGTTAACCCTATATATATTGAAAACACTTCAGTAAAGAGTCCTGAACAAATATCACAATATGTACACTTAATACCTTTCTATAATGCTGGGAGCCGGAGAATGTGCTGCTAGCTCTGTTGAAGATGACCTAAGATCTAAAACCAAGGAGGCTTTTGAACCTCGCCTGCAATTTCAAAGAGAAAACTGAGATTCCCACTCCTTCACCCTTCAAATACACAATTTGCCAAGTTCAGTTCTTAATATCTCAAACAGTATAAGTCTGAATTATCAATTATTTATTAAGTCTCTTAAATTTTCAAAAGACTGCCAAAATCAGCTGCAGTGATCTTTTGAGTGCACAAATGGCCTTAAAAGACACCACCCAAGCAAAAAAAGAAAAGGAAAGCAGGCGGACAAAAAAAATTGAGACTTGATGCTTTCAATTTCAAAGAAGTTGAAGACGATCGTTCTGAAATCAGTGGCTAGCACTGCTGTAACCTAAGTGCTGTAGTGTTTCTCTGAGTATTTTCATTTCAAGTATAACAAAAGTAAAAGCCACAAGACCTGTCAGAGAGTGAGAGTTGTGAGCCTTTCCATTTCCTTGGTTTGGGAGGTAAACCAGATATGGTATACACCCTGCCAGCTTCAGGCTGGATCATACTGGCAGACAGTGTATTTGCAGGATCAACAGCAGGATAAAGCAATTTTTCAGGATCCAGATGCTGCTTGTTATGCTCTTCATCAGCTCTGGCTTCAAGGTGTCGCCGACAAAGTAGCTTCAAAAGAAACAGGTTTGTATAAGGACAAAACAAATTATTTATGTTGCAGCATCAAAAATGAGATTGCAAAGCATTAACTCCCTGAAACATTATGCATTTCAGTGTTCTTCAATCAAGAGAAATAGTTTTCCAGGTGGATGTTTGGATTAAACAGGTGATAAATTGCAAAGACTTAAATCAGCAACCCATTTAAAAGACAAAATCATGTGACAAATAGTTGGTTCACACCTTATCTATTCAAAGTTGAAAGAAACCAAATGCAAGCCATCTATAAATATTTTTGTGGTCAGTGTATCGTTATTGATTGACAGGTCACATGTTAAGATATCATATTCACTTAAATAGACACGTGTATGAAAATCACTTGAGATCTGGTAGGTTGAATGAAAACCTCACATGGTGTCAGGAGCAAGATTTTTCCCTTGCATCGGAATATGAAGGTAACCCTGGATGATAGTATTGACTAAGAGCCACTGGGGACAAAATGGCATTGTCACAAATCCCTTTGCCAGATAAACTGGATTCAAAGAAACCTGGGGAGTAAAAATAATGGATTGAACGCTTCGAATGCTATTGCATTGCTACTATGTTGGTCTATGCTATGAGTGGAAACACAAATGAAACCTTCAGGAGCTAATCAACTCACTGAAGATGAACAAGTTTACGAGACCATAAAAGGGCGTTTCGCAACACACTTGGTGGGCCGCATAAATATTATCTTTGAACGAGCTCAATTTAACAAACACGTTCAAGGCGAACAAGAATCTGTCAACGATTTCATCAAAAGCCTGTATGAACTTGCAAAGACCTGCCAGTTTGGAACCCTTAAAGAAGAATTAATACAGGACCACATCATTGTTGGCATTCATAACGCCATGTTGTCACAAAAGCTTATGCAAGACGATATGCTCACACTCGATAAAGCTGTGAAACAAGCAAAGTCTTCAGAGCTGGTAAAAGACCATCATGAAATCCTTAAAGGAGATGGGGAAGAAGGAAAAATTAACCGCATTCAAGACAAAAAGAGGCAACCGCCAAAAGATAAAGGAAAATTGCCCGAAAACTTGAAAGAAAAAGGAAAATTCCACAAGGCCTCCGGTGTCAATGTGGCAAATCGGCAGCACACAAAAGAGAAGAATGTCCAGCTATCAACTCTACTTGCCTGAAATGTAAGAAAAGCGGTCATTATGCTTCAGAATGTAAAAGCAAAGTCATTCCTTCGGTGGTTGAGGAAATACAGAATCGAACCTCAGACAAAGACTATTATTTCCTTGGAGCAGTCGAAGCCTGCAAATCCCAAACTGAATTCACAAAATGTCCCTGAATTTATCACTCGGAAAAGCTATGATACAATCTACAATTGATACTGGTGGAGACGTAACAGTCATCCCAGAGCCCTTGCACTTGCAAACCAGAATGGGCAAACTCCAAAAATCCTCACAGGAACTGTTTGGACCCGGCCAGTCTAAACTTTCTGTAAAAAGAGTAATCAAAGGAAACCAGAAAACCAAAAATGGCAAAGGTCTAGGAGAGTTGGAGGGAGAATTCAGCCTCTAGTTGACAACCAGTTCAACACCTTATGTGATAACAACGACCAGACGTGTAGCACTACCTCTCATGCCGAAGGTCAAAGAAGAGCTACAGAGAATGGATAACCTTGGCATCATTTCAAAAGTTGACATACCAACCAATTGGTGTGCAGGCATGGTTGTTGTTCCAAAACCTGATGGGAGAATTTGCATATGTGTTGATCTAACAAGACTCAATGAGAGTGTCTTATGTGTGACACACCCATTACCAAAGACTGACAACCTGTTGGCTCAAATCAGTGAATCAAAGTTCTTCACCAAGTTGGACTGTAATTGTGTGGTTCCAGAAAATATCCATACCCCCCCACGGAAGACCATTGGAAATTCGGAGGGGGAGGGGGGGGTTCAACGGCAGTAATTTCTGAGGGAGAGGGGGGTTTCGTGGGAAACTACTTTTCCAAAGGGTGGCGAACCACGTACAAAACATTGAAAGCAACATACGATCGATCTGAAGCGCAAAAACATACTTACGTACGTTGTTTTGAAACAAAAGTCAGTACTCCTGGTCATTGAGATAAAGTTAACATAAGCTCTAATGTTTCTGTTTTTCACTCGTATTATCATTATTCACTGCGTTATATTTTTATTAAAGTTAACCTTAATATTTTCAGAGTTGTAATATAATTCTACTGCATTTACGTAACCAACTTAGTATTCACTTTCTCCTTTTATAAGTACAAAAACGACTATGAATTTCTGAGGGTGGTAAGAAGTCCCCGATTAAAATTCTGGAAATTCCTGGGGGGAGGGGGATCATCAAAGACCCCCTGAAATGGAAAATCCTGGGGGGTAGGGGGTGCAAATCAAAAAGTCTTCTGTGGGGGGGGGGGGGGTATGGATATTTTCTGGAACCACACATTCAGGATTCTGGCAAGAAACGCTTGATCCATATTCCCACTTGTTGACGACATTCATCACACCATTTGGCAGATTCTGTTTCAATCAAATGCCTTTTGGGATTAAGTCTGCACTGGAACATTACCAAAAGAAGATGAGCCAAATATAAGAGGGATTTGAGGGCCATATCTCCATTATTGATGACATGCTCATCCATGGGAAAACCGAAGAAGAACACAACCATAGACTCAAAGCAGTATTTAAGAAACCTGATGGTGCTGGGGCCACCCTAAATGCAGAAAAGTGAGAATCTTCAAAGAAAGAAGTCAAGTTTGCTGGATAGTAAGTAAGTAAGTAAGTAAGTAAGTAAGTAAGTAAGTAAGTAACGGCTTTATTTAACGAGGGTAGTACATAATAGTACAAAAGTACTAACAAACTTGTAGCCCTCACGAAATACAGATTAAAATTTATAAACACCTAAAAATCGACTAAATACGTAATAATACAGACCTAAAAAGTATATAAAAGCTAATGCATTGCAAATCACGGACAAAAATGTACTAAAAAATTTTGTTCATCTAATAACAACTTCTTAACGGAGACAGAATCAAGTTTGACCCAGACAAAATAGAGTCAATCCAGGACATGGATACACCCCAGAATGTGAGTGAAGTACCCAGGTTTCTCTGAATGGTGAACAAGTTAGGAAGGTTTATTCCCCCACCTAGCAGAGAAAATTAAACCAATCAGAGATCTTCTGAGCACAAAGAACGAATTCCTTTGGAGACCGACTCAGCAGGACGCCTTTGAGAAGTTAAAAGAGAGCTAACTTCAACCCCACTTCTTGTGCACTTCTGGACTTGGCGTAGTCCTCCTACAAGAACAAGAAAGTGGAGCAAGGAAACCAGTAGCCTATGCGTCAAGCAAGATCCACAACTAGCACTGAGCAGAGATATGCTCAAATTGATGAAGAAGTGCTTGTGACAACTTGCGCGTATGAGAAATTTAACGACTACATCCAAGGAAAGGACATCCTCATCGAGACAGACCATAAACTGTTGGTGCCGCTGTTTGGCTCGAAAAACTTGGATTAACTTCCTCCTATAATCCAGCAATTTAAGATGAGATTAATGAAATACTCATTCAACATCCGTCACAACCCAGGAAAGAACTTGGTCATTACAGATACACTTTCAAGAGCACCGCTGAGAAAGTCGCCTACAAAAGCTGACATACATCTTAATGAAGACCTAAATTTGTATTTGGCTAGCACCCTGGAAAGCTTACCCGCTACTGTGTGAAGGTTAGATGAGATACGTCTTCACTAGCAAGATGATGACGTGTGGCGAAAACTGCAGCAACTCAGTGCTGAAGGATGGCCTGACAACCCAAAGCTGAACTCAGCACTTATTGCCTTTTGGCCAGAAAGAGCTTCTGTTATGTTCCAGAGAGGTCTCCTCAGGAAAGACTCAAGACTTAACATTTCCCCATCCCTTCGCTTGAATATATTGGATAAAATCCATACAAGTCACCAAGGAATCCGCAAATGTCGCGAAGTAATCCATGATTCAGTATGGTGGCCTGGTCTCAGCAAACAGACTGAAGACATGGTCACAACTTGCCCGACCTGTTGCAAATACCGAAAGAACCATGCAGATCCCATGATACCAACTCCTCTGCCACAAAGACCATGGCAAAAGGTAGCCACCGACCTGCTCTAACACAATACCAAGACATACATCATGGTTGTGGACTATTATATGAGAATCTTCAAAATAGCCCCCCCCCCCTAAAAGTGTGACAACTGAGAACGCCATCAATTACTTAGGCATTCTTCTGTCACGATGGCATTCCAGAAATTGTTGTCTCTGACAATGGACCCCAATTTGCAGCTGCCATATTTTCAAAATTTGCTGAAGAGTGGTGCTTCGCACACCTCATAAATAGTCCTCACTATCCGGAGAGTAACGGTGAGGCGGAAAGAGCCGTCAAGAATGTCAAAGACTTGATCATCAAGTCAGAAGAGCCATACTTGGCACTACTTTCATGCAGATCCACCCCACAGGAAAATGTTTACACCCCAGCTGAGCTACTGATGGGAAGAAAGCTACGCTCAACACTCCTGTAGCTTACATGAAGCAACAAATGACATAGATCCCAAGAACACTCGCGTGGTCATAAAAACCATGTGCTTTTCGTTTAGGTTTAGAATCTCAAGATAAGATATTTAGTGCGTGTTTTTTTCTTCACTCATTTGTCTTTACGGTGTGGAACCGTCAATTGATTTCGCTTGGACCTTTCTGCGGCCTCGTAGCTGAACAAAGGTATTGTTTGGTTGTTTACTACCGTTTTTCAGAGCTCATTTTGTCACCGGCAGTGTCGGCGCATTGTGTTACATCAGATCATTGTTGTATTTGTTCCTTTAGTTTTACGGTTCGTTGGATCATATGGATTTACTTGGACCAGTTGTACTGAGAAACTATTAAAGAATCTGTAAAACTGTCAGCTATTGAATCGTGGGTTGTTTCTGCAAGATTTGGGGTGCCGATTTTGCAAGACGCCCGTGGTTACAACTCCCACTGGCACCTCAGAAATTAACTCTCAAGCTGCCTAACTTCAAACAGCTGCAGAAGACAGAGATGTTACAAACATTGACAAGCCAAAAATTACAATAAATGCCACCGAACATCAAGTTTGGATACCAGACAATAACTCCCCAGCAGTGGTGATTCAAAAATCCCCTCAGCCCAGGTCACACGTTGTTGAAACAGATCAATCCCTTCCACGTAGGAATAGACAACACCTTGTCCTAAACCCGAAGGAGGAGATTGAGGAAACTGCAAAGCCCCTCACAGCAGGAACCACACCAGGCGTCAACACTCCCTACAGTTTTGTTAAGTCTCATTCAGGTAGAACTGTTTTTCCACCTGCCCAGCTTGATTTGTGAACTCAGACTCGCAGTGTAACTGTTTAGAGACTGATCTGTTTTGTTCCATTTATTTACTTAACTGGACAGTGACTTTCTTTAAGAGAAGAATATTACTGATTCACCAGACATCCTATTTCAAGGCTCAGAACTTTAGCCTTATAATATTGCAATGTTTTTGTCTAGAAAGGGGGATGTGTGGTTATTGATTAACAGGTCACATATTAAGATATCAAATTCACTTGCATAATGCATAACTTACCAAACAAGCAATAGCCACAAAGATCAGTACTGCTGTGATGCCAGCCACTACTGCCACAGGAAACCACATTTCTTGGTATACAGCCAGGTCTACCTCAGGAGTTTCCTATATGATATTCAGTTACACAGTCTATATCCTGACATTTTCAGTCATGAATAGGTTTTATTACATCTCTCAGTTAGTATGCACACTGTGATTGGTCAATTTAACTGGCCGTACTTTACTGAGATATAATAAATATCTTACAAACCTTCTTTTCTTGGTCCGCACTGTAAGTTACGGATCCTCGTTTTGTCCGCTTGGATTCATAGCCTGTGCGCTTCGCGCTTGGGCCATAAATCTGAGTGGAAAAACTCGGTCCGTAACTTACAGTATGGACCTCAAACTCAGTTAGTAAGAGGTATTTAATAAATTGCAGATCAAAAAATCGCCAAATCAAAAAATAAAACCAAGAGATATTTATTGTGCTACATAGAGCAACATTAATTATTATCATATTTCCCTTTTTCAGCTCCTTTACCACATGCTACCTTCAGATTACACACAAATCTTGCCAAATCAAGTCAAGGTTATGGGTAATAGCTCTATTATCACTAACAGGAAGGATGTTATGTTCAATTCAGTTGCTTTTAATTGTTTGCCATGTATGTAATCAAGAAATAGAAAACATGTACTGTGTTTCTATCGAGTTTTAGTATAAATCTACTAGTGTTCTATCACAAATGCCGCATTCTGATTGGTTACGCTACCCACTATCCATTTTGTTTTAGTATACATCTACTAACGTTCTATCACAAATGCTGTGCTCTGATTGGCTACGCTACCCGCTATCTATTCTGTGATAGATAGTGAGTAGCGTAATGGCGGCCGCTTCTTCACGTTTTCGAAGTGTCCGTAAAGAAGATTTAGACAGTTTACTGGTCGAGGCTGTTCCAGAGAAGACAAAGTTTTGAACGACTAGTAGATTTATACTACAACAATTAGATTATTTGCTCTCGATTTCTATGCATGATAGTTTGCGCCCTCGTCAACTATCACGCGATAGAAATCTCGAGCTTGTAATCTAATTGTTCAATAGATAGCGAGTAGCCTTATGGCGGCCGCTTCTTCACATTTTCGAAGTGTCCGTGAAAAAGATTTAGACCGTTTAATGGTCGAGGCTGTTTCAGAAAAGACAAAGTTTTGAACGACTAGTAGATTTATACTAAAACAATTAGACTATTTGCTCTCGATTTCTATGCGTGATAGTTGACTTGGGCTGAGCTCTCGTCAACTATCACTCGATAGAAATCGAGAGCGAATAATCTAATTGTTTAATAGAAACACGAATGGAAGTTTGGGAGAACGAGAAATGATGTGGGAACACGAGCCGCAAGTGAGTGTTTCCACAGATTTTTCGATTTCTCCCAAACTTTCACAGGTGTTTCTATAACTCGATAGAAACACGAAGAACACGTTTTCTATTTCTTTTAGAAAACACCAAGACGAAAAAGGGAAACAACTTGTTCACTTTGATGAACAAAGAGTAAATTCTCTTTGGTCGCGTCATCATTACATCAACAGCTTGTGATAGTTCTGTGTTTCTATCGAGTTTTAGTATAAATCTACTAGTGTTCTATCATAAATGCCGCGCTCTGATTGGCTACGCTACTCACTATCTATTCTGTGATAGATAGTGAGTAGCGTAATGGCGGCCGCTTCTTCACGTTTTCGAAGTGTCCGTGAAGAAGATTTAGACAGTTTACTGGTCGAGGCTGTTCCAGAGAAGACAAAGTTTTGAAGGACTAGTAGATTTATACTAAAACAATTAGATTATTCGCTCTCGATTTCTATAGAAATCTCGAGCTCATAATCTAATTGTTTAATAGAAACATGAATTCTAACCAATCAGCATGCACATTCTCTTAGGAATGTTTCTAAATACTGGTAATGTTATAAACATCCTTCTGCAGCAGAGAGATGGATGGAGCTGGGATCAAAACAAAGTGCAGACAGGACAGAAACCATTTTCCAAATCACCAAAGGGAATAAAACAGAGAGAAGCAGAGGGAATGGGCTAAGCTTGCACTTAACGTGAAATCTATTTTGGTTCAAAACAGGAAAGCACATTTGCCTTCTTTCTTTAGTGTGTGAGAACAGTATACATTTTAAATCATAAAAGATATCTATTGAATTAGAGTCATGTTATTTCCAGCATAATCAAAGTTTTGTTAGGAGTTCCTGCACTCCAGCCTTCTGCTTGAACTTAAAATCATGCTTTTCATGTGAACTTATGAAAATATAAGTTCATTAATAATCATACTAAAATTGATTAAAAGGATTAACTCTTTACCTTGATTCCATAAGCAGTGACATTGAAATCCTGCAGAAAAGGTTTCATGTTTGGACTGTCCAACATCCTTACCATTTTGGCAGCTGGAATAAATATATTTGGCTCCCACTCAGACCCCATAACTTTGACCATGTCCTTCTCACAAAACAGTTCCACTTGTATCTTAACAATTGATATCTGAAGTAGAACATACCAAAAGAAAACCATTTGAAATAGGCTAGTGCTGAAGGTCATTACATTTGCTTAAATGCCTTTTTATAAAAGCAAGATATGGTTGATGTTTCACAGTCCCTGAAAGGAAAAACCATTAGCAAGTTCTTTAAAAACTATCTTCACAAGGTTTTGCGGGAGTCATAATTATTTCTAGTTAATTACATATGTTGTTCTACTATTTGCTAAGCTATTAATATCCATAAAAACATCTTTGGTCAAGATTGCTCATGTATGAGATACTAACAAAAGTCAATAACTTACTGGTATAACATGAAGAATCACACAGCTTTGCTCATGAAGATCCAGTCCTTTTGAGAAACGGCTTGTAAACTGCTTCTTGGAGCTCTGGTTAAAGCTTTTAGGCCTGGTGGCAATGTTCTGTTAAAGAAAAAAATTAAAATTTATTTGAAGTTTTCTTCTTGTTTCTTTAAACAGAATGTCTTTCAAATCATAAATGAAATTTCAGACAATAACAAAACAAACCCCTGGCACGTTATTTATTAATGGCCAGCATGGAAGTAAAGTTGCTGTAATTATTAAGATGTTTGACATCTTTGCCTTCATTACTGCTCTGTTATGGATATCTGAGTTAATAACAATACTTTAACCGAGTGAGTTAATCACAAAAAGTACTCAACTCCTAATAAACAACCATAGGAAAATAGCATGTTCGAAACTTCAAAGAAAAATCACCCTTTGTCAGAGCCAATTCAATCAGGTTTTTCTAGTATCTTTGACATCTTTTCAATTCCAGCAACAACGTGTTTGGCGTAGGGATCCAAGACACAACAGGTATATCATAACAGGGTTCTGAAAGGTCAAGAAGAAAACTGCTTCTGTTATTCTTCGACCACAAGTACACAATTTGTGATTTACCACTGGTCAATGTACACTAACAACTTTTTTTGTTCTTCTATGGAATCTACTTAAGGGTCTTGTGTCAGTCCCTTGTTTGTAAGGGATGCCTGCCATATTTTGTACTACAGGAGTTCCAAAGGGGGGGGGGGGGAAAGCAATTATGTAATTCCAAGGACATTGCGGGAGGGGGAGAGAGTAAATGCATTGTAAAATTTGTGAAGGCACTTGGTATGGGTAACTTCTGGAATTACCCAATTTCCCAAGAAATGTCCATCTCATTTGCTGTCATTCCCAAATTTCTAATCACTAAAGTCAAACAGGTTGTGTTATCCAATTCTTGTTTTCCACCTGTTATGCAAAAGACCCAAAACAGGAGCTTATGGTAAGATCCTGCGCATGCCCTCTGATTGGTTCTAGATGAGAAATTGGCATTGCTTGCACTAGATGAAGCCAAACCTCAAGCTTCAGCCACTACTCTTGTACTTTAGCTATATCCCACAATAATACATAGTAAATTAAGATGGTTAATAAATAAAATTTAGGAAAAGAAATTTGAAAGAGCATTATTGGTAAATATTAATTGATCCAAAATGCAGTGACTTTGAATGAATTTATAAATACTTAAAGAAGTTTATATTCTAGAACACTTATCATAATCATACTCAAAATGACATATAATGTTAATGATACCTTGGTGTAAAAAATCCATACAATACCACTATTTAAACAATACAGTGTTTCTGTTGAGGAACTATCAGGGCCAGGTTGTTCAAAGCAGGGTTAAGGTAACCTAGGGTTAGTGCGAAATTTAAATAAAGATATGACAACTTAAAAAGCACATTCAGTATAATTCTTTTTTAATACAATTTGATGATTGTATGCTTTTAATAAAATAGAGAAAGTTATCAGAGAAAACGCTTTTTGACAAGAGGAAAAGAAACCCTGGGTTAGCGCTAATCGGCCTTCGAACAACCGGCCCCAGACCGACAGTTCCGAGACATAAACACTCTATTGTCTTTATTGTTCACCACTAAATTTTCTTTTGCGCGCCAGATGAAAAACAGTCAAAAGCCACTAAATGCAGATCGATCAAATATTTATCCTTGGGTACAGCCTGAAATTTCAATAATTCGCAACTTACATTGTATATTGGCTAAAAAAATATAGTATAACTGTCAGAAAATTTACATTTTTACAGACGAGCACAGGAAAGCAAGAGGACAGAAAATTAAGTGGTGAACTATAATTTATTGTATGACTGGTTCCACAAGCAAGTAAGATGAGATGAATTCTGAGTTCCGAATGGGGGCTCTGGTGGGCAAGATGTGCCTATTGCACCCACTTGCGATTTCCTGCTTTGTTCCATGAAACAAAACAACACAAAATGGCCATATATAACAAATCATTTATTGACCAAGCTTGTTTGATCAAGATGGCTGGATGTTGGCCTCATTTTTTCTTGTGCTTTTTCCCTGACCGAGACCTAGTCTCGATTAATAAAAATGCAAAGGAGGAAGTTGGCCAATAAGCAGCCATCTTGGCCTCGCTCTTGGTCAATAATGCACATATATTTATATCATTATGTACATGTACATATCAACATATAAATGCTAGCTTATTTGGAAAACAGTGTTTTGGTAATAAAGTAATGAACCTCTGTATTGCAACCTGGTATTACAAATACAGTACAACAGTAAGGTACACATCAAATTTGAGATATGAGGCTGACATTATCTGTGGCATTATTATCTTTGATGTTCTCATTATAAATCATTAACCATTTTCAAAGTCATATCTAGCCTGTGCTCTTCAGTCACATAATTAATGGAGTGCTGTAAAATAAGGTTACAAGAAAAGCAAACTCCAAACTCATAATAAGAAATGAAGCTGTTACCAAATACCCTACATCATAATCTGCTGTTCTCAAATCCCACTCTAATAATAACAACTTTATCAGTCTCTTTTCTTTGTGACAGACCAGTTCATGTTATCATACTATAGCACCAGTAAGTCTAAAGGAAACAGGCTGCATCTCGACACTATAACTGCACCAACAACAGCACCACGAAAACTCAAGGAAAACTCATTAAAAGGCTACTTTTCATATAGGATGTTACTTTCAATATGGTGAACAGGGAGGATTTGCATTAGATTATCTCAACAACAACATTTGATAACGGTACAGAAAAAGGCTGATAGACAGAATTATGCATCCGAAAAATTGAGACAGGAAGTATGAAGCAATTCAATAATATTTGATGGGTAGAATTATTAATAACAGAATACAGCATGCATAAGGAGATAACTCTGATATTCCACACTACCTGTATATCCATTTATTTAGGTGGAGAAACCACACGGTGAGTATGCAAAGATCTTTTTCCCAAACAATATTATATTAGTGAAAATACTTCCCATATGTACGACTAGGAAGTAAAACATGTTTTCATAAACTCCAAACCGATGCATACCAACTAATAGAACCAATTATATACACGAGAAATATCCCCAGTTACAGGGTTAATCGAAGAGTTAGTCTTGACATTGTTCGACACGGGGAATAAATGCCAAAATCGTGAACTGAAACATAATGGTAATCCAACAAATCAAGGCGACGCGTAATCTCTCGAGACCAGAAAACGAAAAAAAATTCACCCACATTTTGTTTTGACTTTCATAAACAGGTGCATGAACTGCTAAACTTTGCAAGCTTATTTATGCTAATGGAGTTTATATCATCGTGGTAGAGGACAGACGTGACGCTTGAAAAGTTTCTAGTCGTCAAGGAAAACATAAATAAATGATTTTTTTTCCTGGAAGGAAAATAGTTCAACGCTCCTTGTAGCTCACTAATTTATTTAAGTTCTCCACCTCTTCGACGCTGTTGACATCAATTTCATTTCAACGTGGGCAAAGGAAATACTTTCGTGAGGTTCATCAAAAACAAACCGGCAAACACTGTACGTAGCGTTTCCGTTGATTAGTGTTTGTGTGGAAGGGTTTAATAAAGGATGTCACGAAAATTATTGTTCTGCGAATCAAACTCTATTAACATGGAAATCACCAAGAAGTGACGAGCACTGATCCTTTCATCATAATTATCGACTCAGATCATGTTTTGTCGACAGATCACGCGAAGAGAAATTCGTTTGCGCGAAGGAAGAGCCGTGACCTCATTTAAAAATCTCTTCAAGTAAATCTATAGCTTCAGTTAACAGTCAGAATCAGCAGAACAAAATTTCATCTCATAACAGTCGAGCCCCCTCAATTTGTATATTTTGTAGTTAGAGCGCGGTAGATAACTTTGAGACTCCAACTGGTTGGTCCGAAAGGCTCTCCAGCTGTTTAGTGAGAGGAAAACCGCTATCAAATAAATGAGATCAAAAGCTCCTGATTCTCTGGCTAGATCCAAAAATGAGAAACTCTGTCTTTCAAAAACACTTAATTTTGGACAGCGGAGATAGTTGTTTAGCAACACGCAATTATAATTCAGTCGGGAAAACATGGTCAGGAACGAAACTGTAACAGGTTCGTCGTGGACAGTCAAAATTAAAATAACTGTAGGAGTTGAGATCAGAAATGGTTAACTGAAATAAGACAGAATATCCCAAAATTCCGGATACAAAAATAAAACTGCCACCGTTCAAAGAGAGAGTGTATATAAAGACTACTTACCAATACCAAAATATACATTTCCGGCAGGTCGCGGTGACCCGCTGTTTTCGTAAAGTTCTTCTCGCTGACGAGAGTTGTAGTTAAGCTTTCAGGTGTTTTGAAGTGCGACTTCCGTTGCTTAACATCCATGTCGCTATTTTTTCCTTCATCCTTATCCTTCAAGACAATTCTTCTTGTTGGGATGACTGGTTTCTTGTGAACAACATCTTTTAAAAGCCCTGTAGTATGTGTGCCATACGAACCGGCGTAGGCAGTTTCGCTAACAGCTGAAGTGTAGTTAGAAACAAACATTAGATTCCAAACCCGGCAAAAATATTTCAACTGGACAAGTGCAAAAAAGTAGGGGCAACAATAATAACCTTGATTATTCCCACTATAAATTTTTTCCGCTTCAGAATACGTCAAAATCCACAAAAACCATATAAATTTGAAGAACCAAACGACCATTTTCCCTCCATCACAAATCTCATCAGTTTCCGACTAGATGAAAATATTGGTAACGCGCATGCACGAGTCCTTATCATGTGACAAGAACTAACGAAAAGCCACAGTCGACCTAATCTAATTTTCGTGGCCCAGTTGGCCGATTGATTGCAAACTGTACGGTTACGAGTATGAGTCGCAAGGTCGGTAGTCGGCTTGAGCTTCTGACTCGTATACGATCATGTCTTACACTGGAAGCCTCAGAAAAGGTATATACTGCACTCGTGCAGTCGTTTTTTGTCTACGCTGATGTGGCCTGGGGTGAAATCTCCGAGAAGGATGCTGCTGAAAGAGCTTCAGCGCTTACAAAATCGTGCGGCCCGAACTTCGAAGAAAAGCTACCGAAAGACACTCTATGTGTGCTTAACTGGTTAAGTTTAGCCTGAAGAAGTAAACTGCATAAAAGTATTTTAGTTTTTAAGTGCCTAAATAGTTTGGTTCCAAAACATATTACTCATTTTTTTTAATAAGAAATAAGGCTTTTCATGATGATGCGACTTGAAGAAGTAGCGACCTGCACCCACCAAAGCCGAAACATAACATGGGAAAGAGAACTTTTAAGTATGCAGGAACAGTGTGTTTTAACGCATTACTCGCTTATATTAAGACCGCCCCCTCCTTGAGTAATTTTAAGAGTTTGATAATTAAGCATTTTCATTTTCCATTGAAATCTATAACATTTTATAATATTTGTATATTTAGCCTATTAAATATCTTACGGCGTTTTATCATTTTTACTTTAATTTTAGATTTTATAAATTGTACGTGTCTTTATTCCCTAGGGCCCCTAGAATATCAGCCTCGTTACTGAATGGGCTACCCTGGTTAAATAAAGTTACTTACTTACTTGCTTATCGTCCATTTTTGCTCTAAAAAAGTGGGTTTTCTACGGTGGCCCACAACTGCCACGGCAAAACTTACTTTCTCACGGCAAAACTTACTTTCTCACGGCAAAACTTACTTTCTCACGGCAAAACTTACTTTCTCACGGCAAAACTTAATTTCTCACGGCAAAACTTACTTTCTTATGGCAAATAGACAGAGGAGAGCTGGAAACGAAGGGAAGACCTAAAACTAAGATGGCCACTGCCGGCATTGACAACGTGGACGAGGAAACGCTCATAAAATATTACTTTTACCGTGGCTTCGAACGGTTTATAGTCTCTCTCGATCTGTAGTTCCGTGACGGGGTGTTTGATCCAACTATAAACATGGCGGACGAGGACGGGAGTTTCGTGTAAGTTTTGCTTTTAGTTATTGTTTTGTTCGTATGCAATAATACCTTGTATAAAGGCGGTTAGATTTCCATTCGCTCCGACGAAGGGCTAACGCTCGAAACGTCAGCACCTCCCTTTTATCTTATGGTGGTATAACTTACTTAAATCAATTCGTTAGATTTCCATACAACCGCATACTTCATTATGCATGCACCGTCACATTCCAGAAACTACTGAACGTGCATTCACTGCCTGAACAAAACAACTACTCCGTTCATAATTACTGAAGTAAGGGATTATACGGCAATCTAGGATAACGCAATGGCTTTTATTCGTGGTTCATCAGGTTTTGCACTTCATGCGGTTCAAAACAAGCACAATGCTCAAAATTCTGTTGGAAATGTGGATCTCCTGTACATTCTGTTCCTGAAGATGCAGGGCCTAGCAGCACCAACCTTGTGTTTGGAAAACCAAACAACAAGCAGCCTAAATCCTTTGAGGACTACATGAATTCAAAGAAGAAGCAAGTGCGGTCTGGATCACAATTCCGTTCAAAAAGGAAATTCAAACAAAGCCATGATGAAAAGGTTACAATTAATATTGGTCTAATGAAACTGGTTGGAGATGACCTCAAACCCATCTGGGGTAAGCGGCTGCCTGTTCAAGTACCAAGAACAGCCAATTATGCAATAATCTTATGCAAAGGCATTGAAAAGTGGCAAGCATTTGATAGGAAATTTGTTGCTGATGAAGATTATGTTCTATTATATGAAGATGGAAGTCATGCTATCTGCATGCCAGGCCAAGATGAGGATTTTGAGCTTGAAAAGTACAAGACTGAACTTGGCAGAGACTATAAGAGAATAACAATGTACCTGTGCACGTCATGTGAAGTTGACATATCTGAAGGCAATACTGAGTTAGTACATAAGGCTTCCAAGAAAAGTACAGACTCAGTGGCTGGATGTTCATCAAACTCAGCAGATGCTGCGCCTGGAAGTCCTTCAGAAGTTAACACTCAGCCATCACCAGTCACTGCTCCAGTGGAAAGCTCCTCTCTGGTAAACATTCCTTCTTTACAGTGTAATTCATCAGGCAGTCACACAATGAATGAATCAAGCTCAATCCACTCTCAGCAGATTCTAGATGATGAGAACATAGCAAAGATGCTTCAAGAATGGGATAACAATGTGGATTGTTTTGAAGATCCTACTAACTTTTCAAGCATTGGTTTAACAGAAGCAAGTCAAGTTGTACAGCTGTTATCATCAAGAGCAGACAAAAGTCAGCAGTTTTTCCTTGTTTGCCGCCGTCTAGCACCTTTGACAAGAACACTGGCATTGTGGCAAAGGCAATCCAAGAAAACTCCACCCACAGCTGTTCTACGTGTGCAATACATTGGAGAAGCTGGCATTGATACAGAGGCAATGTCACAAGAATGCTTGACTGAAGCTATTTCAAATATGGGCAAAGAGCTTTTCCCGGATGGCAGCCCAGTGGACTCAACATACCATGTCCAAAATGGGAACTTTCGCACCTGCGGCGAAATAGTTGCCGTTTCCTTGGCCCAAGGAGGACCACCTCCCTGTTTTCTTGAACATTGTGTTTATAATGCAATGTTGAACAATGTTGACATGGTCAACATTCAAGAGAAAGACTTAACAAAAAAGGAACAAGTGCTTCTGAATAATATAAGACAAAATCCCCATGATTATTCAGATATAATATTTGAACATGGTTACACAGGTCCAGTTGATGAAGAGCACTGTGACGAAATTTGCAGATCTTTGAAATTAAGCTTGGTTAACCGTCGGTCGTTGTACATGAGGGAGGTTTTTAAAGGAATGTCCATATATGGGCTGCAAGAGTTGATACAGAGCAACCCAAGTATCTGTCAGCAACTGTTTGTCTGTGGAAATTTCAAGGAAAAGCTACACCCAGATGCCAACTACCTGTATTCGATTATGACTCCACAATTTTCACCCACTGGCTCCTCAAGAAGACTCATTGAGGAGAATATCATGGATCATTTCCAAGACTGGTTATGTCTGATTGAGGATGGCAATATTGTAGGCCACTCAACAGCCATTGCCTGGAATTATGAAGGTCAGGATCATGGCAGTCTTGACAATGCCATGCAAGGAGGGGAACTGGAGACATTCCAACATCCAGATGTAACAGTGGCAGGTGTCATGGGCTGGTTGACAGGACAAAAGCACAAACCGATTGACAATCAGGAGTTTAAAATAACAGTTAACTTTAATCATGATTGTCTTAAGGCAAATCCCAACCATAGGATATGTTTTCCTCTTGTAGGGGCATGTGCTAAGGAAATCACCATCCCTGTAGAGCACATACACACCTTTGATGACTTCAAAGAACTTTTTGTCCTTGCATTTTGCAAAGGCCAAGCTTTTGCTAACCCTTAGGTTTTGATAGTATTCCTGGATAGGTTTTTCTAAATCTGAAATTATTTACCTCAGTTTAGGCACCATAACTGTGCATTGCCGTTACAGTTCTAGTTTACACCGTGAAGTTTTGTTCTACATGACCTTTCTATGAAAGACAGAGTGTTGTGTTCTGTAGTGATTGAGTTATGAATTGACTCCATATCAGGCCCTGAAAATAATGTTTCTTTTAAAAGTAGACTGTTAATCATTTTACTCCCAAAAGAGATTAATGAACAATTTCTCCTTAACATATAAATATGTTGTCAACTGAATTAATGACACTTGATTTGCCTCAAAAATAAAATTCTGAATCAAATTAAGACCAACCTCTCCGAACTGACACTCTACAAGGAGAATTGTTACCCATATCTTGAGAGTGATACTAAGCATTCAACACATGTTTCTGTTATGAATTAATACAGCCAGTTATACATGGCAGAGAGCTATGGTGGTATTTGAATGGTTATTTCCTTGGTAGGCAAGTTACAAGTTGGAAATAACAACTGTTTATTGATGGTGATCTGATTGATGTCATTGTGTTAAGTCAAATCTTGTGTACAGTCAGAGTGTAATAGTATAGTACAGAACTAATGCAGGATATAAACATGTGAAATAATTTACTGCAAAAAGCTTTTCTTCCATTCAGTTTTTGACATTGAAAACGAATAACAATAGTCAGCACCCTTTAAAGGTATGCAGTTATATCTCATGTCCTGCAGCCTGCTAGCAACACAAGTTTCTCATACAACTGTAAAGCTTCTCGCCAATCAGTTGGTCTTTTCAGCCCAAGAACATCCATAACATAGTAAAAATATTCAAAATGATCATTTTCTTCCTCTCTTTCAATAAGGTGATTTTGAACGTATCCAATTTTGTCTTCAGGGACACAGGATAGCAAATCTGACTCACCACCTCTGCTTTCTGGCAAATAGTAAAGAACATCTGGAACTCCAGGCACTGTGTCATTTCTTGATTTCCTTATTCGATGTGTGTTCCAGTGTTCTTTCACGGCATCCAAATCTTTTTGTAATAGTCCTGCAAAGCAGAACCACAGACAATCCTTCTGAAGGCCATCACTTGTATTGAGGGCACCAGTTTCAGCAAGATCTTTGAAAAAGTTGATCCACCAAGTGGATCTGTTTCTCCTGTACTGAGACCAATAACCCTCAATCCTTTGATTACGTGGTGATGCCACGTACCTGTGAGCATTTTCATCCTCGCGGAAAAAAGCTTGTGCTGAAGCCATGATTTGGTTCTCTGTGCCTAAATCAGTTACCAGCTCACTAGGACACCCACCATACTTCTTGACTGCACTTAAGAAATAAGATCCAACGTTATTAGGGGAGTTATTTGATCGTGTGACTACAAGCCATAACAACTTCCTGCTCCAGCCGTCAATGCATCCATGGATAGGGAAACCATACGGTTTGAGCTTGTCATATCCGTCGGCGTGCCATACAGCATTTGGACCAGGATTACAATACTCGCGTCTTTTTAACTTGTGTTCCTTCCTCTTTTGGCATCCATCTGGATCCAGTTCTCTGAGCAAAAGCTCTACTACTTGTCGTGGAACTTGGTGTCCCTTCAAACGCAGACTATGCCATACATGCCTATAGCCAGAAATACACTCAGGACCATCTAACATGGCTTGAACCTCGTTAACTACGCTGCGAATATCGTACTCCGGATTTCTTCTTGCTAAACCATACATCCTCAGCCGTCTGTGTAACGTCCTTTCACTTACTTCAAGGTTGTGATAGGTCGCTAGGAAGGCCAGGATGTCCTTGTACTCGAAGCCACGATAAAAGTAATATTTTATGAGCGTTTCCTCGTCCACGTTGACAATGCTGGCAGTGGCCATCTTAGTTTTAGGTCTTCCCTTCGTTTCCAGCTCTCCTCTGTCTATTTGCCATAAGAAAGTAAGTTTTGCCGTGAGAAATTAAGTTTTGCCGTGAGAAAGTAAGTTTTGCCGTGAGAAAGTAAGTTTTGCCGTGGCAGTTGTGGGCCACCGTAGTTCTTAACCAATTAATAAAGTGGAAAAAGTTGCTTTATCAAAATGAACTGGTTTGATAAATCTTTTTTGTGTGTTTCCATTCCGTTTTTATTTTGCGTAAACACGCTCGTCACACACGTCACGGCTTAAAACGCCTTAAACTCGCACGCTTCGCGTCCAAACTCCGGTCCCGGTCAGTAGTAGCATGGGGAGTTTGAGAACAGAGAGCGAGGCTTGGGCCGAGTAGTGAGATCCTTGACAAACAAAATATACCTTATTACATGAATTTTCGCCACACGTTAATTTCGCGACTTAAAAAAAAATCGCGAAATTTAAGTGACGCGAAAATTAGATGTCGAGATAATAACATGATGAGAAAATTAAGTGACTCACACTATATGTCAATAATTAAAAAAGCGACTTTACAATCATTTTGAACTATTCTGTGGTAATGTTCTGGTCCTCTTCTGTTCTGGTACAGATAAGCGTAACATCACTTTAACATTTGTGATTTCTTTGTCCGGCGAATTTCTCCAATTGCAAATTATATAGCAGGGTAAAACTAAGGCTAGCCTTTCTCGGAACTTTAGTTTTCCCAAGAGCTTTTGTGTCAGCCAAAACCCAAAGCACTATTCAAACGAGACGGAAACAATTAGCCTTTTTGATTCTGTAATCAATCCCTACTTGGTGAAGAAGCGAAAGGAAATTGGCCTTCCGCAATCTCAAGAAGTCCTACTTATCTAGGATGTTTTAAGAGGCCAGAAAACGCAGAAGGTTTGCTCGAAGCTCTCGTTGCTGAATATAGAAGTCATTTTTGTGCCAGCTAAAATGACCCATGTTTTTCAACCTTTAGAACTAACGCCCAGCAATTTTAAAGATGTTGATATTGGCCTCAAACTATCGGTCCTTAAACCAATCCATGCCACGTGGTTGGTAGAACTGTATAGCTTCTCCACCAGCACCGAATGAAAGGTTTATGCTTCGAAAGGATGGGACAAACAGAATAAAGGTTATTTTCAATGGAAAAGAAGTGCTACCGCCAGTTGATCTGTATCAAACAATTAAACAGCATCAGTCGTAAAACGAAACGGCAACATTGTCACATTGGAGTCTGCAGAAAGGAATATTTCATGTTAATGGATAATGAGGTCAATTGACCACTAAAAACGTGACTTAAACGTGACTTAAACTCAAGCATGATTTACAAACCGTGCCTTGAAGACACTGTGAGAACATGTAAGGAACGGGTTGAACTGTGAGAACATCTTTCTTGTTATTGTTTACATAATCAGTTGCGTTTCTGTTTATTTGGAAATTGTTGATTAAGTTGTTTGATCAAATTCAGGGACATGTTAAGTAACACTTACAATGAAATAAAATGTGTCTTACTCAAAAACGCGAATTAAGGTGTCGCGAAATATGCGAACCTAAAAAAACGCGAAATTAAGGTGTCGCGAAAATTTCATGTCATAAGGTAATTAGTAAAAATCTACTTGTAGACTAATGCAAGTGCCGCAACCTGATTGGCTGAGCTACTGCAGGCTATCAGCCATTTAACAGCACTTAGTTGAAATGATCGTTTTCAAAATGGTGACGTATGGGCGCTTTTAGCGAAGTTTCACTGGAAGATTGAGTAATTTGGTGTTTTTTTCAGTGACACATGATTTGTTTGTTATGATTTTACTGAAACAATTAGATTATTCGCTCTCGATTTCTAAGAAGTGATAGTTGATGAGGCCGAATGCCGAATCAAATATCACCTCAGAGAAATCTCGAGCTCATAATCTAATTGTTAACTAGAACGTATTTTAATACGTATTTTAATCTTGACTATCTTTTAAAAAAGATAGTCGAGATACCTGCGTGAACTCGGGCTTCCTCGGTATGAGAGGCTGTCGTACATCATTTCTTGTACCTAGACCCTTCTAAGTTTTCTGAAGAAGAGTCGAAGGCTCTGGTAAGAGACAAATCGGAAGACACAACACAGGGAAAGTTTCGTTAAACAACACCGAAAGTTTCATTAAAAAGGATTAAAACGTATTAACCCTTACTTAATAAGCTTACCTCGTTCACGCAATTTTGTAAGATGGCGTCCACCTCCGTTTGGTTCATTTTTCTTGTTCCATGTTTGGCACAAAACAATCTTAAGTGGCTATTGGCGCCAAAGTGTTGACATTTATCAATCCGCGGTAAGGGTTTTTCAATTTCAAAGTGCAAAAAAGGTAGCTTTTTGGCACTTCTATTGACACGGCTTCTTTGCATGAAAAAGGTAGAGATTTTCCGCTTACGTCTTCTTTTAGAAAAGTGCAAAATACGAAAATAGTGAGCAAAATGAACGTGAGATGATTTTAAGACCTGTCGGAAATTGTAAAATGTACACATATCAGTGATTGACATGATTCAGGGTGCGGTTAATTAGTGTTGACTTGAGGATCAAAGGGGATAACATTTTAGAAGGATTCCCGCAATTTCGAAACAGTATATAGTGAGATTGTGAGTGAGTTAGAAAGGTGAAATCAGCGACGAATAAAGAGTTATCCAGTTCTGTTCACGACACAAAGTGGCACCTCCGACGGGACGAGTTAACGGTAAGTAAGTTAACAGTGACGGCGCTCGAACAAGAGCAAGAATCCGGACAACTGAGTTTACAATGACAGAGAAGCAGATAACAGAGCTGGAAAACAAAATCAAAACGCTTAAGTTCAGGCTTAGCAAGACAGACGACATTGTAGCGAAGCGAGATCGACAAGCCTTAGAACGTCAGCGAGCGTCCATCACCAACATCGTCTGTGCAGTGGACTCGTTAAAATCAGCAATAGAAGAAAAGAAATTCGCAAAGGGCGACAGTGAAGAAGATATTGCAAGATGGAGCGAAGAGGTCGAAGGAGATCTTGAAACGGCAGACGAAATGTTAAGAAGGGTAGAAGGTGTAATCAAAGCCATAGACAACGAAGAGCAGGAGAAACAAGCGGTTGAGAAACATAAGCTGAAGATGGAATTTGAAAGAGAGCTACTTGAACAGAAGGCAGAGTTCGAAAGTAAACAAGAACAGAAGGCGGCACCTCAAACAGCCCAACAACTAAAATTATCTTCGGCAGCGAAGCTTCCCAAATTATCGATAACGAAGTTCAACGGAAGAATAGAAGAGTGGCTACCTTTCTGGGGGAAATTCATTTCCGAAATAGATTCTACTAACCTAGCACCGCTAACAAAATTCGGTTATTTGAAAGAGTTACTGGAAAGACAGGTGAGAACTGATATAGACGGGCTGCCATTCACCGAAGAAGGTTACCAGAACGCGAAGGCTATATTAGAGGCAGAGTATGGCCAGACAACGGAGATTGTAAATGCCTACGTGAAAAATATCATGGAACTACCCGTTGTTCCTGGGACGAATCCGAGAAAGGTAAGAGAATTCTATAAACAGCTACGTTTCACAGTTCAAAGTTTAGACACTCTCGGACGGCTTGAAGATGTCAAAGGAAATGTCAGATCTACCTTGGACAAGTTGAAGGGAATTAAAGCCGACTTAGTGCGTGGAAAAGAAGGCTGGAAAGACTGGGATTTCACGGATCTAGTAGCAGAGTTGAAGAAGTGGATTGATATCTATCCAGTAGAAGAGAGTGTCACCGAAAAGAGTTCATCTAAAGGAAATCCGCATCATAAAGAGGCCGCTCGCGTTTTCAAGACACAAGTAAACCGTTCTCAACAGGAGCCGCGTGCCGGAAACCAGTGTGTTTATTGTGATAACGACAAACACAAATCCATCAATTGTACAAATGTTGCTAGAGTTGATGAGAGGCGTAAACTACTGTCCGAGAAAAGGCTGTGTTTCAACTGCACAGGGCTGAGACATCGCGCAGATGAGTGCAAAAGCAAATCTAGGTGTCAAGTCTGCAATCGCAAACATCATACGTCTATTTGTCACGGCCGGGAAGACAAAACCAACCCCCTGTTTGTTACGACCGGAATTCCATCTGCGCACGTGACTTATCCTGTTGTTGTCGTCGAAGTTGAAGGAATCAAATGCCGCGCTCTGTTGGACACAGGCGCAGGAAATTCCTATGCGTCTGCCGCGCTACTAGAGCGTATTTCGAGTGGTAAACGTAAGAAAGAAGTACGAAAGATAGAGATGTTGCTGGGAGCGTCAACGAGACAAGTGGAGCTGGCCACCATTGAAATATCGGACATCAACAAGAAATTTGCGATGCCTGTGGAAGTCACAAAAGTCGAAAAAGGAGAGCTCCTATTCGTTGATAACCCAAATTATCGCGAAATGGTTGCAAGTTATCCACACCTATCCGGCGTCGTAATAGATGATTTGGACACGAAGGATCGATTACCGGTACACATCATTCTCGGAGCAGGTGAATTCGCCAAACTTAAGACGGAGAATTCGCCGAGGATCGGCGAGCCTGGTCAGCCTATTGCTGAATTGACAAAATTCGGCTGGATTATAATGTCGCCAGGAAAGGAGCCACTAGACCTAACAACCATGTTGCTTACACAGACGTCACATTTGGACTACGAAGATCTTTGCCGCCTCGATGTTCTTGGCCTTTCAGACAAACCAGCCAACGATCAAAGCTTAGTGTATGCAGAGTTCAAGGAACAGCTAGTGCGACATCCCGAGGGCTGGTACGAGACCGAGCTGCCATGGCGAGGAAACCATCCTGTCCTTCCGAATAACAAGGAAGGGAGCTTGCGGCGTCTTGAAATTCTCAATAAGAAGCTTAAGCGTCAGCATCTGACGAATGAGTACGCGGAAATTATCGAGGAACAAAAGAAGATAGGCGTCATCGAGACAGCACAGGCAGAGAGTGTTGGCGGCCGAGAGTTCTATATCCCACACAAGCCGATTGTGCGAGCCGCTGCTGAATCAACGAAGCTGCGGATCGTTTACGACGCCTCTGCAAGAGCCTGCAATAACGCTCCATCTCTAAACGATTGTTTGCACGCGGGTCCGCCCCTTCAAAACAAGCTATGGAACGTGTTAGTGAGAGGAAGGTTCAACCCCGTGGTGATAACTGGTGATATTCGGAAAGCATTCCTACAAGTGAGAATCAGGGAATCCGACCGCGACGCATTAAGGTTTCACTGGCGCCGTGATGAGCATGCTCCGCTAGAGACTTTGAGGTTTACAAGAGCACTTTTCGGGCTTACTTCATCCCCCTTTCTGCTTGGGGGAGTAATCGAAGTACACCTCAAGAACTGGGAGGACATGGAATCCGAAATAGTAGCAAAGATTCGCCGAGAACTGTATGTGGACGATTTGATTTCCGGGGCAACGACGGTACGTAAGGCTCGAGAGCTGAAATGTAAAGCCACAACTATCTTTCAGGACGCATGTCTTGAGCTTCATAAATGGCACTCCAATGTCCCTGAACTCGACGAATCGACACCAAACCACTCATCAGAAGACGAGGAACAGACGTATGCAAAGGAGCAGCTGGGCATCCCAAATGGAGAGTTCTCCAGTCTGCTTGGGCTACCGTGGAACAAAACAAGAGATACAGTTAGTATAGCTGTCCCAACAGAGAAGGCCGCGTTGACAAAGAGAGGCGTTTTAGCCAAGCTAGCTAAAATATACGATCCCTTAGGACTCCTCTCACCGGTAACACTTAAAGGCAAGCTGATCTACCGAGCAGTCTGTGACACAAAGAGAGCCTGGGACGCGAAACTGCCGCACGATTTAATCAAAGTTTGGAATAAGTGGGAAAGCAGCCTACCAAGCAGTATTGAAGTACCTAGATCACTTGTCATTCACCAAGAAGAAATTGAGCAAATCGAGTTGCATTCCTTTGGAGATGCAAGTGCGAACGGAGTAGCAGCCTGTGTCTATGCAGTCGTTCGTCAAGCATCAGGGATGAGCCAGAGTCTCATAGCAGCAAGATCAAGGCTGTCCAAACAAGGACTGACTATCCCACGGTTGGAATTAATCGCGGGACACATGGCTGTGAACCTCGTTTCAAATGTCAGAGATGCGCTCACCGGGCTTCCTATAATCACCACTCACTGCTGGCTTGACAGTTCAGTAGCCTTATACTGGATTAGGGGACAAGGAGATTACAAGCAATTTGTACCTAACCGGGTAGAGAAGATTAACAGTCACCGGTTAGTGACATGGCGTCATGTTCCCACGGAAGAGAACCCAGCAGACCTCGGAAGTCGGGGGGGAAACGTGCATGGAGCTGACTTGTGGTGGCATGGGCCCGAGTGGCTTCCGACCCCAGAGCGTTGGCCAGCGGATATACTCGACGAGCAGTCGGTGGAGACCCAGGCCGAAGCTAAACTCGTTCGCAAAGTACTTAAGTTTGCAGTTGATGAAAGGGATGAAGTCGACGAGCTACTGTACAAGTTCCAGCTGCCAAAAGCTACAAGAGTTTCCGCCTGGATGCGAAGATTCGTACACAACGCCCTTCCTAGTCGAGGAGCACCACGCATCGAGGGACCGCTAACTACAGAGGAGACAGATCGCCAGACGTTAATTTGGGAGAAGCAGGCGCAAAAAGGCCATGAGGTGGAGGAAGATCGCATGCCGCTTAACTTACAGCCAAATGTAGAAGGCGTACTTGAGTGCCGAGGCAGACTCCAAGGAGAGTATCCTATCTATCTTCCAGATACAAGCCAACTGTCATTCCGAGTTGTAGAGCAAGCGCACCAGCAAACACTTCACGGGGGAGTAGGGTTAACCATGGCCAAAGTCCGGAACCGGTACTGGATACCGAGACTAAGGAGGCTCGTGAAGAAAGTGCGTGGAAGCTGTTATGGATGCAAACGTTATCAAGCACTAGCATACGCAGCTCCACCGCCCGGAAACCTCCCAACTTCACGCACTCAAGGAACCAGCCCATACCAAGTGATTGGCGTGGACTTCGCAGGGCCCCTGCGATATCGAATAGCGAAGCAGCGAACGGGAAAGGCATACATTCTCTTGTATACCTGCAGCCTTACGAGAGGAACTTATCTGGATCTCCTTCCAAATCTAGAAACTGCAGAGTGTCTTAGAAGTCTAAAGCAGTTCATCACTCGTCGAGGACGACCAGAACGTGTCTATTCTGACAATGGCCGTACCTTTATTGGAGCTGCGAAGTGGATAAGGGCCATGATGAAAGACGAGCGATTACAGAACTTCCTCTCCACCAACCAGATCAAATGGCAATTTAATCTTAGTCGTGCCCCGTGGTTGGGAGGACAGTTTGAAAGAATGGTTGGTCTTGTCAAATCTGCGTTGAGCAAGACCATCGGGAATGGAGTCTTGCGCTGGGACGAGTTACGAGAGGTTCTGCTGGATGTAGAGATAACGCTCAACAACAGACCGTTAAGCTACGTTGAAGACGACGTCCAGCTGCCACTGCTTACACCCAATGCTCTGCTGTTTCTGAACGGTAACATATTGCCAGAGTTACAGCCACACCGAATCGACGCTCCTGATCTACGCAAGAGAGCAAAACATCTGCTAAGATGTAAGCAAACGATTTGGCGCCGCTGGTCCTCAGAATACTTGCGCAGTCTCCGTGAGAGACACCGTGCTGACCAAAGGACTGGGGGAGACTCGCCAGCTGTTGGCGATGTTGTGATCATCAAGGCTGAAGAAAGGAACAGAGGAAAATGGCCACTAGGGATCGTAGAGGAGCTTATCATAGGAAACGATGGAATAGTTCGAGGGGCGAGGCTCCGAGCAGGAAAGTCGCATATCGAGCGACCAATTCAGCACCTGTATCCCATGGAGCTATCATGTGATAGACAGCAGTTGCCAACACCAAGGCAGATGAACCCAGAGGCGGCCCCCTTTAGACCGAGACGAGACGCCGCCATTGCAGCGCGCCTGCGCTTTCAGGACACTGCTCAAGATGAGTGAGCACTGGACGTTATTAGCATATCTTATTGAACTGTGGGGTGATACAAGACACCCAGAACTACTTGGACAGTTCTTTGTTTCTGTTTAAGATAATTATGTGATTAATTTAGGGACAACGTTTCAAGTTAAGCGAATGATTGAGTACATACATATATATCTCTTCCGAAGATATATAGGGGGAGGAAAGTGTCGGAAATTGTAAAATGTACACATATCAGTGATTGACATGATTCAGGGTGCGGTTAATTAGTGTTGACTTGAGGATCAAAGGGGATAACATTTTAGAAGGATTCCCGCAATTTCGAAACAGTATATAGTGAGATTGTGAGTGAGTTAGAAAGGTGAAATCAGCGACGAATAAAGAGTTATCCAGTTCTGTTCACGACAGACCAAAGTGAAAAATACCTCACCTACTTTGAAAAAAATTGATAGATTTTTGTCATATTCATTTGATAACTAAGAAAACAATAAAAAGGTACCATCTTTTTTTACTTTGTTTCATGGAAAAACAAGGTGTGACCCTGGTTTCTGTGCTCTTTTCTGCTATCAGAATTCATCATGAGACCGAGTGTGATGTGAACGGAACGCTCTTCTGCCTCAAAATAAGCTCAGTGCTCCTGGTCCTGCTCTCTCTACTACTCTTCTATTGAGCTGAGCCGCCAACTGTTGAAGTAATCAGGAAAGAAACGCGAGTATACTTTACCCAGGACAGGGTTCGCTTATGTGGCCCTTGTAAATATAAGTGGTCTATACTAAATTTCTACTTGTCTGGTTTTCTCTTTCGACAAAGTACAACCGCTCGTTTGTTCAACCGTTTATTATATCATTATATACATTACGAAATCAATGCATGTAAGTACGCTCACTCCTTCCATTTTAAAAGTAAAATTCGTTTACACGTTCGTTGACTAGCAAATCGACATCAACATTTTTCTGCTTTTTGATTAGATTGTCTTGAGGAGTACGAATCTCGCTAAGACTGGCACCATCCATGGCCTCTGCCTCAGATCCGGCACCGTCACAGTGTTCTGCAGTAGAAAACTTGGTTACTTCGTTAAACTGAACCATAATATATGGCTGTGAGGATCCGACTCTTTAAGTCATTGCTCTCTTTGTAGTCGTCGAGTTCTAAGGCGGAAAAATAAATCCATGTTCTTGGACGTTGAGTGAGTTCTGTCTGGTAATCTTCCCAATCTTTGTGCAGGATGAATCAGAGAGCGGCGCATACTTGCCTTGAAATGTTCAAATTGACACGCGACAGGTCCATCTTGTCCATCGTCCGATTGAAATCTGAATAACTCCAGGCATCGTCTTGATCCATCATCAAGCATGAATGATGTCTTTGGCTTGGATGATTTGCTTCACAGTCATAACAAGAATCCATCCATGTTTTCTTAATGAATGGCTTCGTCACAAAAAGCAGCATACGCAAGACGAAAAATAGGACCAACCAACTCTGCTAACCGTTGCCGCGTCATTTTCTCGACCTCATCCACAGCACTTAACAGAGATTGAGGCAGTTAGATTTCAATATGTAATGCCGGCAATGTTTGTGTTGTAAATCTCATAATGCCCAAACACGCGTACGTTTTTGTAGTGAAACCGTTTACACAATGGCTTTGTTTAAACTCTATTTTTCATCATCGATCTGTTATCAGCCTAACACAAGCAGCACAGGGTAAACTGGTTTTACCGGAAAACAGGTTTTTTAAGCACATCGTGGGTAACAAATTGGCAAAACACAAAACACGTTTACTTTTGTTTTTACCCCAACTTAGCTCCAAACAAAAACACCCATAGTTTTATTTCCTTTACAATCTTTGTTCGTTTTATTTCCTTATTTATTCATTGAGCAATTTGTGCATTTTCATCAGTAATAAAATTATTATTGTCAACTTGGAACTGTGGCTCCACCTTTTCTCCAACGATGCGAATAAACATTGGAGATGCGTCGGGGCAATTTAAGAAAATTCTCCCCTATCGCCAAATTCACTCTGTGTATTTTGTTGCCACAAAAAATGAGATTTTGCCTTCGCTGTTTGTGAAACCTCACTCAAACACGCGTTTTGACAGAAATACTCCATCATAGGACTGTGTGATATGAACCGAACGCTCTTCTTCCGGTTGGAGCTGGCAGGTCCGCATTAATTCGTTAGACGAGGGGGGTAAAGGGGGGGGGGGGGGGTCCCAAGCACGTTTCACGGACATTACAATGTAGAAATAACGCATCATGTTTAATCGGACAAACGATTTTTAAGGTTCACGTATCACGACAGGTAAAACATTCACAGTTCACGGATTTACTTAAACACTTAATCACGTATCACGCAATAACCCCTTTACCCCCCTCTTAGACGGTGCGAACCGTGATCAGGGACTCCTGCCACAATATAAAATAATAAAGCTTCGTTACATGCATTCCATTACGGGGCGGGTGGTGGCGAGGGAGGGCGAAAAGGAATAGTAGAGTAATAATATAAATGGAAATTTTTTTGATAGAATAATGAGTAATTCCATTTTGTGGGGCGGAATAACGTCTTCCTTCCGAATAATGAATGACAGTAGCACTGTCTTCGATATTTTTTCTTTAAAATAACAAAAATTTTCGAGCAGGAATAATGAAATAGTAAATACTGGATTATTCCTCTTCACCCCTCGACATTACCTTCTGCTGCTGCACTTCGACTGGTTTAAATAGTTGGCACTTGGGGGAGTTCCACTGTGAAACGAACCAGCCAAAATGCACCAGAAACCAATGTGATATACGTAACAAAGCTTTATTTTAGTTATTTTGTTGCTGCTGCTGCTGCTGCTGTTGTTTTCAGTTTTCTGAACTTTTCTATTCCTTTTTGCTGTTTTCGGACCGTTCAACTTACCTTGGAAAGCTTTCGTAACTCAGAATTAATGCCCGAGCTAGCGCAGTTTGTTGATTCATGACTTGAAGTCTTGTGGATCCGCAACGATGTCGCAAATTAAAACATGTCATAAACTTCAAATTCAGCCTTGAATCGTAACACAAATACAGTGTATAATGTAAATTAGTTCTATGGTCTCACGACGGAGTAACTTGGGTGGTGGTCGCGACGATTCGACTGCTTGCTGTTAGCCTTCTTCAGGCGATGGGGTCGACTGTTCCCGGTGCAGCATTTTGTATCAAGTTGGTCTGCTGTCATTGGTGCGTTTCGATCCGACCATTGTGATTCGTCGCGACCACCACCCAAGTGACTCCGTCGTGAGACCATAGAACTAATTTATATTATCACTGAAGTTACCACGATGAATATATAATAATCTTTTCCATAATACAAATACAGTGTAGTTAAGGGAGTAAGCTAGTTATTTGCTTTGAGTAAAGGGGTCCTGATTTTCGGTAATTTTGCCTCGCGATGGTCGGTGTTAAAAGGAGAGTGGACAAAAACGAGCTGACTCTCCCTCCCTCTTCCATTTTCTCTTCTCTCCACGGTGTGCCGCGCGCAGGCCATAAGACAAAGGAGGAATCTGACCTACATAAATTTAAGAAATTGGGTAAATCAAACGAATTGATTAAGTAAGTTATAACACCGTAAGGTAAAAGGGAGGTGCTGACGTTCCGAGCGTTAGCCCTTCGTCGGAGCGGCTAACGATGGTTAACGCTCGAAACGTCAGCACGTCCCTTTTACCTTACGGTGGTATAACTTACTTAATCAATTCGTTTGATTTACCCAATTTGTTGTGCTTCAATTCCCTACCGACGCAGCACCAGCTTTTTAGAAACTATCCCCACAATACTACATAAATTTACCGTGGGACTACAGTCGCACGTTTACGCATGCTCAGTCTGTAAACTTACACAAGATCATTCTTTTTTTAGGCAAGGAATATTTAGCAACATGGTCGCAAACACCAGTTTATTACGTTCACTTGCTATGAACTTGTCTATAACATTTTATTACATACATTGAGAACAAATTGAGAATACGACCGAATATTTTGTCTATTACCAAACTGACATTTCAGCGATTTTTGTCCTATTAAAAGTTTGTAGATTTCAAAAGCCATATTGACGATCTCGATTAATTCGAAGTTTTCATGACTGCAGAGCTTTATCGAGGTAAAAACTACTGAAAATACTGCTTTGGTTATGGAAGGAATTGTTACTATACAGCTCGTCAAATTTCTGTCATCGAATTTTTGTGATAGATTTTCCCTTACGTGCCCACCTTGTCTTAAGAACAAAAATTCCTTGCCCTCGACCAAACAGTGGGTGCCAACCCAGAGCCCGTTGTGGCTTGGCATGCGGTGAAACAGACTACAGGTCCTCAAAAATTCCCATGCGAAGAGAGATTAGCCTACCAGCCCGTACCATGCATGTATTCAAGATGGCCGATAGCGGGGAAAGTGGGGGTGGGGAGCAGAAAAAAGAGGGGCGGGAAGATATTTGTAAGGGGAATCGCCGCCTGTCCTCAATATCCTTCTCTTTTTGTTTTGCGCACACACTCTTTTTTCGTTGCTGTCATCTTTAACGACTCAAACAGGGCTCAATCTCCCTAACAGCAGGTCTCGTGGGCGCCTGCCGGATCTTGTTAGTCTAAAAATAATGAAGATATATAACCACAGAATGTAAAAGCAGCGTCTACTGAATTTGATGATTACTCCAAGAATGTTGCCATTGTTGTGTTTCCACAAAGCTTCTGTTTTGGTACAAAACTAACAAATGGCCAAAAATGTTTGTAGGTTTACCGCAACGAAATGCACAGTTTTATTCATCACTTCGTTTATGTTGCTCTCGTGTAAAGAATGTTCTTAAAATAAATGAGAAAATGAAGTACTACCAGTGATTGGTTACTAGGCACGCTGCACAACATTTCAATCCAAAACCAAATATTACTATATCTGCGGTATGAACTAACTAATTATGAATTACACGAGAAATGCTTCAAGGCCACGCATACAGCTATGTACCGGACGCAGGAGCGCTTTATGTGAGCCCCTGCCGGACGAGATTCCGTTTACCATAGTATCCTGTTAACACGAAAAACTGTGCTGAGTGTACAAAAAAAAAACAATCCGACTTCAACATCTCGGGTCGGAAATTATAATAACTTCTTGCAGATAAGACACTTGTAAATGTAAATAGGCCTAAACGTACGACTTTCGGAGTGGCCAAAATTTCGTCTGATACAAGCATGAGATCGATATTTCAAAATATTCTACATATTGTTACAAAATCAACTTAACTATGGACAGGTTCGAAAAGACAGCAAAATGGCTGACGCTTTAACTAGAGTGCGTCTTCTTGCTTTTAGCCTTCTCAAAACTCTCTGAAAGATTCTTGTGTAGATTGCCAAGTTCTGGGATACTCAGAGTTGCTTGTACCAAGTCGGAAACCTAAGAGTGTAACAAAAAAAAACAATTCAACCTTCTACTTAGGTGTTAACGTGTTAGAATGGAGCCACATTCAACGCACAACACACAAGAACTGAGCTCCCTTCATTGGCACATAAGCCAACATGAGACTATTGCCTACAAAAACACTGTACGAAATGAATGGAATTTTAGGGGGCGACCGTTGAGTAACGACCAGCACTAAAACAATACAGTCTGTGTTCTTGGGTATATATACGTTTTGGGTCCGACTCAGACTCATTTTAGCCTGGTGCGGGCTAAACCATAGTCTCCTCTATTAACTATGGCTAAACTGAGCTCTTAGAAGGGCCCAAAGCATATTTCTACCCAAGAACATAAACTCTATTACTATTAATATCACTTTGGAGGGCACTGAGAAAATTAAACTGAAAAAAAAAACTTCAAAACAACAAAGCGAGCGTTTGTGACTTGAAAGGCTTTTATTGGTCCACAATGAAAATACACCAACGAGCCATCGAGCGAAGCTGGCTGCAAGAAAAGGGCAATGGCTGCTCAATTTTTATTACGACAACCTGATTCACACTTTTCACAGGTTTATTTCAAAATACGCCACAATGCCCAAAAAAAGTGATAACAAGCGCACACTCGTACCTAGTTATCGGCCCACGCAGCCGTGGCCGGCTAAATCGCGAAGTATCGTAACAGAGAGAACCTAATGGAAGAGACCAGTATGCGAACATAAAAGTCACTTAAACTTATAAACAAACGACCCGTTTCGAAACTGACGCACGATTTCTGCTAGTGTGGGTCTACCGCGAACGGCGTGTGCATTCGTTTTTAGTTTGAGCGTCCCAGAAGCAAAGCTACTTGCCATGGTCGTCGATGAAGAGAGGATCTAACACTTTCTCACAGACACTGCTCTTCGGTCACATGATTTCAACCTCGTTTTCGCACTTAGTCTCGTACAGTGGGGGTGGGTAGTGCCTGGCACATTCATGGCAGATTCTCGACACGACGAACGACAGAAAACCCAAAGCAAGACTCGTGCCGGCCTTAAGGCCTCTGCACCAGTAATAATGCTTATTTTAAAGACAACAAGACGATCTAAGATCGTAAGTCGGGCAACAGGGAGACATTCTCTATTTTCAGTTCGCAGAACGACCCGTTTCGAAGTATACGCTCATTACACACGCCATGTTTTAGAGTGGATCTACCGCGAACGGTGTGTGGGTCTGTATGTTTGAGCGTAGAAAAGGTGACACCATTTGTTTCTGACATATTCGCCATCGACTTCGACATCGTGGAAAGGTTGCGCCCGTATTACGTGTCTGCGGTATTCCCCATTGCACGTGACTGCGATTTGCGATGAAACTCGAGGGTAAACCTATAGTCGGTTGCCCGACTAAAAAGAGATGGTGTGAAATCTTACCAGTGCATTGTAGACTGCCGTTTTACTGGCATAATGAACTATCTTCTGAAGAAGAGTCTCGTGGGGTGCTAACATGCTTGAAACACATTTTGGAGCCTGTGGAAATCGCCAAACAATGTGTGAGTATATGAATACAATCAGTAGTTAGAAGTGCTACATTGTGTAACACCGTCATAGGTTCACAATATGTACAAACAGGAACTTGTAGTGTGTCCACAGCGTGGATATAATTATAGTGACGATTCTTAGTAGGTTCACCTGACAACGTGTTTATAAAGCAAATGCACAATGTTCATAAAGTAAATGTAATTGCATGGTATGTACAAAACAAGGGCACACAGTCACGTTGCAGTAGCTTGCAACAAACAAATACAAGGACTTGTAGTAAGTCTACAAGAATTACAGTCATTTCGCTACCAAGTCATTTCGCCACCAACCATCTCGCCACCAACTGGTCATCTCGCCACCAGGCCGAGTCATGAAATGGCCGTATTTCTCGCGAAACCGAAAAGCTCACAGTACGAATCGAGATGAGAGCGAATCCACCACAGCTGTTCGACAACTAGATGCTACATGCAAACACTCGAATTACTTTTAATACTCCCCGTACGCAACGACGCATGCTGCATCAGGTTTCATACGAAAGAAAACACAGAATGTGTTACACATTGGTATACAGACATATGTAGTAAAGTTTCTATATCAAATTCATTTTATGGCTTGGTGGCGAGAATACTCGGCCTGGTGGCGACAGGGTTTGTGGCGAGATGACCAATTGTTAGCGAGATGGTGGCGAAATGACTTGATGGCGAAATGACTTGATGGCGAAATGACTTGATGGCGAAATGACCGGATACCGTCCACAAAATGGACTTACAGTGACAGTAACAACAGAGGCTTGCAGGAGGACAACAGCATGGACATACAGTGACCTGCTGTAGGACCATTGTCCAAAGACTCCCGCAAGGGACACAGGGAATGGCCAGTAGCTATTCAATCAAAGAAGTGGTTTTTGTGGATTGAAACAATAGTGTCCATATCTCGCATAAGGGAGCACAGGTAACAGAAGAAGTGCTCTGAGCATGACGGGATAGATGGGTCCACTCTGGAACCGTGGGAGGAAAGAAGGGCGTTCTACAGCAATTCTTGGGAAACTGGTTGGCGCAGTGGTGAGAGCGCTCGCCTTCCACCAATGTGGCCCGAGGTTCAATTCCCGGCCCTCGCGTCATATGTGGGCTGAGTTTGTTGGTTACTCAACTCCGCTTCAAGGGGATTTTCTCCGGGTACTCCGGTTTTCCCCAATTTTGATTTCATTTGATTTGTGCTTTGCGTCAGTGCTAGATACCGTTGACACTCAAATAAAGTTCATTATTATTTATATAAGTGCTATCATTGGGACTGTCTGGTAGCGCGTCCACTCCTGACTTTGAACGCCCCCAGGGCCATGGACAACCTTATACATCAGGCGGCTGACAGCCCTGAGTGCTTCAAGGCTTTACCACCTGAGATCGTGTATTATTTGGAAGACACTGGATTCTCTCCAACAGTCGCCTTTTACGAAACGTGCAGCCCCACGTTGCACTTTCCTAATAGTTTCCACTTCTCCTTCGTCATAAGGATCCCACACAGAGCAACAGTACCCCATTTGAGGTGTTACAAGAGACTGATAAGCAATCTCTTCAGCCTTAGGGTTGCAGTGACTGAAGTTGTAAGGTCTCTTCACAGTGGGTCTTAACAGCTCATAAACGATAAGTTATACCTTCGTACTGTCTGTTTTCAGTTTCCTGCAAATGTTTTATGCTCTGCTTCCAAACTTTTTATAAAAATGAAAATCATTTCGTATGGCTGACAGCATTAAGTCCGACAAGCAAAACCAAGAGGACTGTAGGGTCCAGCCCATGCTAGACCATAGTCAGTAGAGAGAAAACAATATCGTCTACAACTGCAACGACTCATGCAAATGACGCTGTTGTTTCGTTATGAGGCGAGTGATCACCAGTCTAGTACAATTCTCAAAAAGACATTAAGAAAACGGACGGACGGACGGAGCGGCGTTTAAGTTATTCAGCTTGAGATTCTCCTATTTAACCTGTTTTAGTAAAGCGAGCCACAGTTATTGGGAGGGCAAATAACGCCATCTAGTGGATAAACTAAAATGTTAACACGTATTCATCGGAAAGCGATTGACCTGGTAGATAGCGCTTTCACTTTTCCAACAACTGATACCAAAAGTAGTAAGACAGTTTTGCAGCAGTGTACCTTAGCGGATTCGCCCATGATGTCCTTGAGAAAACCAGTTGCCACTGTGAAGTACTGGTGATGAATATCCACATCACCTCCTTCCTGATAACTACCGGTATCATTCAGTCCTCCTTCGTCTTTGTCATTCGATTTATCCGTAGAACAAGACGCAATATCTGTTAATTGTGAACAAACGTCAATACTTTACTAAGTTTCAAATGATCAAATAATCTAGAACAGTGACAAACCTACAGATAACGATCTCTTAGTAAAGGCATTGGTTGACATGAAGACTATCAATTTTACCAGTGTCATGCACAAAGTTCTCCTACAATACTCAGACTCATCCAATAGTACTTGTTAATTCACCCTCTGTCATAGGAAAGGCTTGCCTAACGACAGCCTACACTTTATTTCAGTAACTATACTTCAATCAGACAAAGGATCTACATTATACTGACCAAATCAATAACAGTGTAAATTTGTTTTTTTTTTTAACAAATTGTTATCATGACTCATATAATTATTCATGATGACTCTTTTTTAAATGAATTTCATTCTTTTTTAAAAATTATTATTATTTCAATGCATTTCCCAAATGGAGTATAATGCTTGGAACCTCAACACTGCTTGCATGTACATCCTTCATAATCCTTCCTTGCCCCAATACAGTTTTACCAAGAGAAATTCTCTTATTCTAACTTCAAGATAGAGCTTCTTTAAGCATTAGCTGTTCACCTAAGGATAATGGCAGGCTCCAAAAATCCAACAGGGCAAAATGTACATACAGTAATATCTACTACTTACAGTATAGTTTTTAACTTTCAACAGAACCATAACCCTTAAGGCCCTAAGAGTGATTTTATATAATTTACTCTAGCTAACGCCAAACTTGTCACAGGGAGACCCCTTGGAGCTTAAAGGGTTAAGAGTAATACAATATTTACCTTGTAATTGATCAAGATGCCTTTGTCCCAGCCGATTTTCTTTTTCTGCATTACACTGTAAGTTGTCTTGATTTATAGTCAAAGGTTCACCTTTGTTAGTTGATGATGGTGTTTGAGCGGTAGTTGACTTTTGCTCCATAATGTCACTTCTCTGAAGTACGGGTCCATCACCTTCAGAGACTGAATATCTATGGCTCATTTTTCTGTGGATCTTACAAGAATATCCCAGAAGACCCATCAGGACTTTGGTTATTCTTGTATCTGAAAAGAAAAGATTTACTCCAGTGATGGCACAACCAACAGGAATGAACTGGAAATAGGAAATCATCCATGCAATTTTATGTCTAGTCACCGAAATGACTCCGATTGTAAACAACTCAAATCGCTTTTCAGGAGTCTAAATATCAAACAGCTAATCGATCAGCCCACGAGGATTACTAAAAACTCGAAGTCACTGATTGACTTAGTTGCTGTCAACTGCCCGCAGAATGTGTGTGAGTCGGGAGTAGTTCAGTTCTGCGCATTTAAGTGACCATGAATTGGTTTATTGCGTTCGTAAACTAAACTGGAAAAGAGCACCCTCTCAAGTCAAGACCTTCAGAAATTATGCGCATTTTAATGTTGACGCCTTTCGTAGAGACCTGAAAGGTGTTAACTGGAACTCTGCTCCCTGCCCCGATGGACCTGTCATTGTTGATAAACTCTGGCATGACTTTAAACGGGAATTTATCACGATTGCTGATCGTCATGCACCGCTGACGCAGCGCCGCGTGCGCGGCATTGACAATTGTCCTTGGCTAAACAAGAGCATAAAAGCGACTATGCGCCAGCGTGATTACTTTCACAAAAGAGCACTCAAAAGTAACACCTCAGAAGATTGGGATAGCTACCGCCGTTTTCGCAATCGTGTGACAAATGAAATAAGATCAGCGAAAGCGTCTTATAATAAACGGCTCATCGAGGAAAGTGGTGGTGATCACAGATCGTTTTGGAGGACGATGAAGAAAATCCTGCCGGGTGAAAAGAAAGTTACGTCTCCAAACATTAAAGTGAACGGCGTTGTCTCTTCAGACAAACAATGCATTGCCAATGCATTTAATAAGTTTTTCGCATCCGCGGCAAGCAATTTGATGGCCACCGTACGGTCAACTTGTGGTCATAATCAACGTGATCACAATACGTCTATCCGTCAATATCCGCCGTTTAATTTTCTAGAAATCTCTGAGGAATTTGTTCTGTCGCAGTTACGTAGCCTGAAATCTGGGAAGGCTGTGGGTTTGGACGGCATACCAGCGCGCCTTTTAAAAGATTCTGCGGATATTGTAGTCAAGCCTGTGACGTTCATTATCAACACTTCGTTGCGTACTTCCAAAGTCCCTTGTGATTGGAAATCTGCGCGGGTCATTCCACTTTTTAATCAAAGTAGGACTATGGTGAACTCGTGGATATGTTTACAAAACAGAGAAAAAAGAAATAATTTAAAAATTACCGAGGTGTTTTTTCAGAGTTGTGATTGAATGAACTTAAAGATAATTTTAATAATCTATAATCACAACATAAAAGTGACCAGGGAGCTGAGTAGCTTTTTGAAATAAACATACAGTGAGTACATGACGCCAATCATTTGACTACACTAGGCATCAGTTATAAGGCAGGTGGCAAGCATACAGTTGTTAAAAAATTTGATAACTTAACATAAGGGCACAGGATTAAATGGCACCGAAACCAAATGTAGTTCTGGTATCCTGCTGCTCACTGTCTGTGAGTTCAAAGTTTCTAACACATGTAACAGGGTCCTTCTGAATAAGGTCTGAATTTTGTTGCCATGACATTCTCAATTTTATCATCATTATAGTTTTTGTTGTCTACAAGTCTATTCAATGTATTCAACAGAAATATCCACCTTGATTCTGCAGCTGATAATGAACAAAACCATGTAGGATAGCCCAGCTGACGAATCATACCAAACAAGTCTTTCTTGCATTTTTGCAAAGTATGTTAGTGATGATCTTGAAATCCTTAAGACTCTCAATCCTTTATCACGTTGAACTAGACGCTCCACGTAGCGTTAACTCGGGCTTGCTTGGTTCGTGTATTGTGAAGCTTCTGTGCTTTTAGTTTACTGCTAAACTTGGTTTATGAAAGTGCAAGATTGGAGTGAACCGACGTACTTATTCAAGATACGGAACGCCACGCCGCGCGCAAAACGCCGCAGAATGCTCGAAGTTGGCACCACAGGCAGCCCAAGCTGTTTATCTGTTGGTTTATAAGCTGCGATACAAGCTACTAAAATATGATCTTACTCAATAGAAGTTATGGAATCATTAGTAATTGTGCGTTACAAAATTGTTTAAATCGTAAATAAAGCCGTATTTCACGGTTTTTCTTAAAATTCCCATTCCCTGTACTAAAAAGAAAATGATGATGGATATGCTGTTATGTGATTGGTTTATAGGGTATTAATTATGATGCAATCGCTTATATGTAATGAAATGGAAATGCCAACTTTTTGTGTGGAGAATACTGAACTGATTCAGAACCACGGCACCCACTTTGAACCTTGAGATGGGAGGCAGAGGCTGCGAAATGATAGGTGTAAATACCAACAAACACTTTTATTTATACGAATCATGGAAATGGGCAAAAAGTTCTTTTCAAAAACTGTAAAAAAAGGCTTTTGTTTATATTTATTAGTATTTCTAGGCATGAGTTTAGTAGTACAAACATATTTTGAAATACTGAAGGGATCTTTACTACGGATGTCATCGCACTGTCTTTTCGAGACAGAAAACACGCCGCATTTTTGTGTCATAGCGTCTACTGTGTGTACGCACCGTAAAACGTCGATGTTTAACTCTACATTCCTTTACGCATTCCAATATTGAATAACGAATCGAAGGTAAAACACTTCATTTCTTCATTTCGGACGAAAGATTTTGTCCATTTTCCTTCCATTGTCTTGTCTACTCTAAATCTACAGGAATATTTATTAGCTGCGCTTTTCCCACATGAAAACCGCAAAGGAATGTAGAGATAAACATCGACGTTTTTCGGCGACATTAGACGCTATGACACAAAAACGCAGCGTGTTTTTCTGTTTCGAAAAGACAGTTCGCTGACATCCATAGTAGAAGATAATACTTTTTCCTTGTAAAGTTGAGCTATCTAGTACTAGGGTTTTCCTATCACCTTGTAAAGTGGACCTTACAGAAAAAAAGAAATATAAATAAAAATAATGGAGGGAAAACGCCAGCAATTAATGAAAGGACAAATTATTATTACAGTGACTTGAAATCCACATTAAAAATCCTGTTTTCCCACTCTGGTTCCTTAAAATCAAGGTCTCCAAAGATATCCTGCTTTCAGTTAAATCAGACAGTTGTCCCTGATATACTTCTTTAAGGGTCACATTTATATTAGTGCCGAAAATAGTAACAGTTTCAGTTATTTTGAGAGATGTTAAATGATGTTCACTATCCATTGTCTTGATGCAAATGAATATATGAAGGACCATATATTTGAACATTAATCAATTAATGTTACTACATCCATTGTCTTGTTAAGCTGAGATCCATTTTGAATGATTGCACCTAAAGTGTTTGAGTTCCAGTAACTGCAAGGTGAAATAATTGAGTAACATATAGAATAAAGAGCTATTGCAAAACAGTGTTTTTTGAAACAGATATGTTGATCTGATGTATTTAAGGCATCTTTTACATTGGTGTCAATTGCCATGTCATATTGGTATTTTCTAATTTTTAGACCTTTTAATTCATACACATCAGTTCCTCCATACAAGCTTTGAAAATATTGCACTAAGTTGTGTATAGATGATATATCCAATAATACACATGATCCTTGAGGATGACTTTTACCATAAATATCTCGAGCATGAGAGTCAAACACTTTAAAATGGCCATCATCAGCACAATATGTAATACCGATAGCAATACAGCCAACTGTTAAAATAAATGACCTATATTGTTGTGATATCAATGAACCAAAAGCTCTCTGCAGGCTCGTACAGTATTGATATCCCTCAATGCTAGGTTCACCATGTACATTACCTGTGTAGCTTTCAGTGTATTCTAGCTGGTAGTTTTCCTCTAATACTGTAAGCATTGTTGGTAATTCTGTTAGCAGTAAAAATGATTGTCTTGCCAGTTGTGATAAACTGCTATAGAGTTGATCCCCAATATACATGATTTGTATTAAGTCATCAGAGTTGTTTATTCCTTTCACGCTGTGGTATATTAAAGCACATAAGCTCATTGCAACACACTGTTGTCCTGCATTTTGTTCAAATACAACAACATCTCCTTGACTATATAGGATATAGGAAAAGAACCTTCGGTATTTTAGATATTTCTTTCCATGTTTATCCGCACTTGAACTGGAACGATATCTCGTTTTGAGGTCGACTTTTCTTTTTCTAAAAACTGTCTTCCTTCTCATTTTTTGTACAAACCTGACAGCTGTTTTGTGTCTACTTTTCTTTGGTTTTCCAATATTTTTAATAAGACTATAAACTTTCGATGACTTTGGTATATTTTAATTAAACGACTCCGTACATATCTCCGTAGCTTTCTGCTTTTATGAGAGAGACGTTTTAACATATTCACCGGTGCTTGGTGCACGATCACGTTTATAGCCATGGCATTCACATACAACACGAGTACAATTATAATATACATACTTTGCATAACGAGATCTGAATTCCTGTACTTTTATTGAAACTATAACATCATTTTGTTCATGTACATTTGTAAAATTCATAACGTTTTCTAATATATCACAGTCAGCAAGAATATTGTAATCATGTCATCTGCTAAGCACATGCAACTGCACACGTAGTGTAAACCAATATTCGCGATCGCTTGTACAATAATAGTAGTGATTAAGTAAGCAATATCAAATCGTACTCTACAACTGTTGAACAAAATAAAAGTTAGCAAAAGAATCAGGATATTAAACATAAAAGTTAAGTTTCGATATTTACGATTCAAGCTCCTTTGTTAACTCGTCTTTATCCAATATGGCGATTTGCTTGTCGTTGCTGTTAGCCTGATCTTTCAAGTTCTTGTCATGAAGATTATTGATTTTTCCAACATCTGAGGTGTTCATTTTAGAGTCATTGTTTGTTTTTAAGTCAGCAGTCATAGTTTTGTCAGTGTTCTCATAGGTTGAATTCATATATGGCTCATTTGTTATCTCGTAAGATCTTGTATGAACTTTGCTAATTTGGCTAGCTTTCAGGCTATAGAATTCGTGGATCGACCCATTCCGAAAACGCTCAACTTCTTTTGGTGTGGGCCTACCACGAATGGTGTGTGGATCTGTAGTGAGATATGAGCGTAAAATTCATGATTCTTTCGAAAATCTTCCTCAGAAAACGCTGCATTGCATACCAAACTCCACTGCCGAAGACCAAACACGTCGCATAGTCGCATGCCGCATGCACGATTAGTCATCCCTAGTTTCCACGCTCTCCACGAGGAACGCCTGGGACCATGACCCCCCATTTGGCGACCAAACCGCTAGCATTTTTAGACTCGGGCTTTGCTTTGTAAGCAAGCCCGAGTAATTAGTTTATTTACATTACCATCTCATTTTAGGTTATCAGTGGTATATATATTCAGCGTTGCACTTAAAAAAAATCACACTTGCCATCATTAATACAGCAATACATCTTTGTTTTTATCCTTATAACTTCTTGTTTTTACAATGTAAATATGAGTCACACAACAGTAAGCAAAACAGGTAAGCCTATTTTTCCAACATGTCTACTTCAACACAATCTAGTTCACTTCAAGGTAAATTCGGAAATCAATAGACAGAAAACTTTTCATTGTAACGGCTTGTGGTGTATTGTATATAATATAACGCTTAATACATTTTCTACATGACTTACTGTTTTCGAACCCTTTAATGACTTTCTTACATTGTAACCTTCGTGGTTCTCCGTCACGGCAGCCGCCTCCATATTTACAAGTAAGTGTTGACATACTTCTTGGCCGTCCCAATACTTCTACAGCTCCATTCCTGTTAGTACTAACACTTAAATCAGTAGAAAAGTCCTACATGCGATGTTTCTTATCCAGGTTGGCCACAGAAGTTCTTCGGTTTCACATCATGGATTCGTCAATTTATTCTGTTTTCAGTAGAGTTTCGTTCAATAACGAGTACTCATTTCGCTCATATAAGTTCTCATTCAAGTGCTAATTTCGCTCTATGAGTTCTCACCAAAGCTTACTACATTAGCAAGAGATTTTCTCATCTTCAGATCACTTTCGAGCCAACTGAAATTCATATACTGCTTGTAATCTTGGGGGCGGTCGATGGCGGTCGATGTCGGAAAAGCGAATAGTTATCATCTGTTCACGTTTAGCGCCTGGCCGAGTAAAAGGCTCATGAAATTCAGTCTCCAAGTTGGTCATTGTCCTAACTGGAAACATTTAAACTCCTTTTGATTTTAGTAAGACCGCTAATGAGGCCCTGTTAGTGAGGTTCTTTATGTCGCGCGTCTGAGTTTCAAACCTTTTCACGTCGCAATTTCGGAAGGTCGAAGGTCGCTGTCGTAATTTCCCGTGAGCGGCTCGTCGTTCGTCGCCATTTCAGGTCCTTTATGTCGCCGTTTCAAGGCCATGCTGCTTGTCGAAATTTACCCCTAACAGGGCCTCGCTAATCGTCCTCTTAAGCTACAAAATCATTACAAACTCTGGCAACGGTACGATACACTTTCAGCGTGAACTTTCATCAACAGACTTCCGTGACTTCGGTCACGACAATTGTCGTCTTCATATCGGTGCCCCCGAGTTCTATCCGACTAATTACGAAGTGTGTCTACACTGGAGTGAGTGAGTGAGTGAGTGAGTGAGTGAGCGAGTGAGTGAGTGAGTGAGTGAGTGAGTGACAATTTGCATATCGGAGTCCCCACAAAAACTCGCAAATACGCTTCGCGTATCCACGAGTTAAAAAGGGCAAGGCTGATGAGATGGACAATTATCGCCCGATTTCCATTTTACCTGTTCTATCCAAGGTTTTAGAACGGGCTGTACATATCCAACTGTACAACTATCTTCAGCAATACAAGATCTTGAGCCCCTATCAGTGCGGGTTTCGAAAGTGTCACTCGACAGAATTCGCTGCTCTTAGTTTTTCTGATAATATTCGTAGGAACATGGACCAAGGTCAATTAACTGGTGCTGTGTTTATTGACCTTCGTAAAGCTTTCGACACTGTGGATCATGCGGTACTTCTGGACAAGCTTTCCAATTTGGGGATTGTGGATAAAGAGCATGGCTGGTTTACGGACTACCTGTCGAACCGCACCCAGGTTGTTGAGTTTCAAGGGGTGACTTCTACTCCGGAAGCCATCTCTGTTGGAGTACCTCAGGGTTCTATCCTCGGTCCACTTTTGTTTATTCTACACATAAATGATTTACCGGAGGTGGTGTCCCAATGCAATATTTTGATGTACGCTGATGACACTGTTTTGTACTGCTCATCCTCTAAAGCCTCTATTATTCAAGACAAGCTGATTGCTGATCTGTCTAAAATTGAACACTGGCTTTCTTTTAATAGTCTGTTTATTAATGTCTCAAAAACTGAAGCTATGCTTTTCGGAACTGCCCCCAGATTATCGGCCGTAAACTCTTTTTCTATTACTTTAAATAACAATGTTATTAAGCGGGTTTTTCACTTCACTTATCTCGGTATAGTTTTTGATGACCGCCTTAGCTGGAATGAGCATATAAAACACCTTATTTCGAAGGCAGGAAAACGCGTAGGAATGCTCGGCAGGCTTCGTAGAGGTCTCACTAGAGAGAGTGCAAATATAGTTTATTGTAGTCTAATTAGGCCAATTTTAGAATACTGTGTAAGTGTGTGGGGCTGCTGCGGAGTAGGTCACAAACAAGACCTTGAAGCCCTCCAAAACCGGGCTGCCAAAATAGTTGCACGAACTGTGCGCAGCAACCCGGCAATGGAATGGTCCACGCTGGAGGAGCGCCGTCGTAAATCTGTTTTTGAACTCGTTAAGAAATGCCTGCAAGGGCAATGTCCCCAATATTTTAAAGAATATTTTAAACGTAATAATACAATCCATGCGCGCATCACTAGACAAAGCAACCTTTTACATCCGCCTGCTGTAAGGACTGAGATCGCAAAACGATCCTTCTATTACTATGGTTGCACTCTTTTTAACGAACTATCTTGATGGTATTTCGTACTCAGTTGCTTCTAAATCTTTTATTTGTACATAGTTTTCTATCTATATTATTATTAATGTTAGTGTAATGCATATGTATGCTATAGTTTTAGTACATTGTTGCGCTCAGGGCTCCCATTGATAACAGACAGCTTTTTGCATCTGAAGGGGCTACCCTGAGCGGTATAAATCAAGAAAGGTTCTTTACTTTACTTTACTTACTTATATATGTTGTGGTTCAAATTTTACTTTGGTTCAAACTTGGTTTCCTTTTGTTTTGGTTATGGTAATTTGATGATATTGACTGAGTTTGAAACAAAGGAAAATTAAATTTGAACCAAGGATAAAAATTAATTGAACCACAACATATACAATGTTGAAAATCATACATCATAATTATGGTTTAAAATGGAATGGGAAGCAAGGGCATTAACTTAGCCACGACAGTGAAAGGACAACAATCGATAACATACAGTGCAACTCACCCTTTTCCATAGCAGTAAGTACTTTGACAGGATCAGCAAGAAGAATAACATTCAGAACTGAAAAGCATTCTGTCAAAGACAGCTCCCGACCCACAATTATTCCTCCTTCATCATGGCCACACTCAGCAACAAAATTACACAGCAATGGCACAACAGATCTGCAACTGACTGTTTTAACAAAATCAATATCAAAATCATGTGCATTATCCTCTTAAGCATAATAAATTTCACGTATTCCCATTTCATGTAAAATTTTATGTATTCCCATTTTCAATAGTCTGATACAAATCCAATGAAGCATTTTGAGGCCAAAAGCACCAAGTTATTAAAACTCTGAATTATATACAAAAATCATTATATATACATTATGTACAAAAATCATTTAACCCATCTCAAAAACTCTTTAATACCCCCTCCTATCATACTGCCCCTGGGTTTATAAGTCAGAAGTCACTTGCCTAGTCCTTGGACACCTTGCTCTGTGGTTGATACCATTTGAAGAATGTGAAGAAGTGTTTCCACAATATGCATTTGCTCAGATCTTGATAAAAAAAATCAGTAAAAACAGGCAGATGTTGATAATGGTGATTGAGCAATTGCCACAGACAGTATGAATATAATGAAGAGTTTGAGGGGACAAGTGAAAGAGACACTCTCTTTTGGACTCTCTCAATGTCCTCCCTAAAGTATTGCAGAGGTGTGTGATGAAAAACTGGTGAACAGTACTCTGAGACTGGTCTGATTGTAGTGCAATAAACAACAATGAAGGGGAAAATTTGCATGAGCCAACACATAGTTGAAGTTTGTTAAAAAAAAAGAATTTCTCCACAGGGTATTGAGTTTAAAGAAAGAGCATAATAATTTTATAGTGAGGAGCTGCTGTTTCAGTAGATTTGGTTTATCATTGGTATATGACTGTGATAATTTTTTAATAATTTTTACCTTGTTTGCATCTGTTTCAGGCTCTCACAAACAGCATCAACAAGAGGCAACTCTGCCCATGTTGCCAACATTGTATCACTTGTGTCTAAAACCTTATCCACAACTTGGGAACAGTTTGCTAAAAGGTCCACTAACAAGTTCAAAAAATAAAGAACTTTGATTAAAATTATCACTGCAACACATCTTTGTTCATGAAAAAAGAAGTAAACAGCATTAATATTGTTTTAATATTAATATTGTAATTACAGCTGAAAACTGATGCAAAATTATATCTGAAAGAGAATTGGAAAATTAAGACCAAGCAATACTTTCAAGTAAAACATGGCTCTAGAAGTAAAAATCCCTGTGTAAACTTGCCATTCAAGGAATTTTCTAGAATAAATATTAAGTTCTGAAACACTGTCTCTGTCTGTAGCATCTTCATCCAATGTAGCTTGACCTCTTCATTGCTTAGGCCCACACGTATCAACCTGAATAACAATAATAATAATAACAATAATTGTATTTACTTATTTATAATAAATAAACATGCATCATGTCCTGATGACATATGAATAATCCATAAGATTATATCAGGTATAACCTACAAAAAGGCAATCTCAGGGTATATGATATAACATTTCAAAAAGAAGAGTTCACAATGCTCAGTAATTTATTGGGAGACTAATATAAGTAACACAAATTCAAGTACTTCACACCTTGTCACTTCAACTAGAACTGGAGCATCTGGTTCATCAAGAAGTGCTGTTATGATGTTGCTGGAAATGAAATCATATTACAATAAGAATAACTTCGTGAAAAAGCAGTAAATTCTGTTGTCACATTGAATGAAAATGAAAACACCACATTCCAAAAATGACCAACATAAGTTCTTTGTTTCTCATGATCTTGACACAGACGTCATTATTGCAAGCCATGTTTGCCAAAATACCAACACAGATTTCCTGCCAAATAAGTAGAAAATAACATTAATGCAATAGGATCAAAGTGGAAGGCACTTTAGAATGAAGATTGAGCAGTATATATGGTAATTCTTTAAGCCATATCAGCGTTACCGCTGATGTGGCTTAAAGAATTACCATGATACAATTAAAACATTTCACTTAAAGAAATGATGAATATGAAACTTCCACTTACAAGTACAGCATTCAAACAGGGTGCCAAGCAAGCAAACAATGAGAATTTGAGATTGTCAAGTGGACTCAAAGATAAGAAATAACAGGGAATCGAAACAATAGCAATCAATGTTCCCCTTTGTTCAGAACCACTGAACACATGTAAATGCAATTGTGTTAAAAAAGCATGGTAAAAATAAGCCAATAGAACCTTGGCAGAATGGTTGTTTTCCTATCAATATGCCCAAGAAATGGTGGAACCATAAGAGCAGTCGAGAGCTTGGGTAAAAACGTTGCCGAAAGTCTTGGCTAGTATGAATCGTGAGCCTACACAGTTGACTGTGAAAGAACCAGCCAAAGCTCTAGGTCTCAAGGAGGTAGAGACACAACAAATACAGTATAAGAAACTGGTGGGGTATGAGGAAACCGTGATATACCCTAACGTGGAGGTGAGGTATCTCTATGCCCCTAGCAGAGATGAAGGAGGGGAAAAGGGGCATGCCACCCACCCTATTTGGAGTTAAGAGATATACAATATTATGTGTACAATTGTATCCCCCAATCAACCAGTCATATTATCATTCAGAGGGTGCACCCAAAAGGAGTAGATGAGAGAAGAACTCCAAGTGGTTCCAGAGGATACGGAATTACCACCAAAACGTGTTTTATAAACTTTTCCATTACACCTTTGGACTTCCCTCTACGAAAGCACAAAGTCTTGTACAATTTTACACCTTGTGAGCAGTGAGACTGGAATCACATCCCCATGTCCCTGGCAAAGACAACATGGGTCTAACGTGCCCACGCACAAGGTTTCTTAACCAATCCAGTAAAGGACCTGTCCCTAGCAAGGGGTGATGATAGAGGATCACCCTGACGTATATTTTGGTGAACCCAACAAACACCCATTTTGTATTTGGAGTTTCCAAAGACGTGTTGGACAACCTTCTCTTCTCTTGCTCCCTCAACCAAACCTCTGCTTGATCCAACCTAGTAAACAAAAGCGATCTTTTCTTCATGAAATAGGCAATACCCACATTTTCCTCCTCCTCCTCCTCCTCCTCCTCCTCCTCGATATTCCTCAACCAATAAACAAACCTACACATAACATAGAAAGATGACTGGACGTGCTCTTGGGTCCTTTCCATGATGGTAGAAGTACTATTGTTCTCCAACCCTTCACAAAACTCCAAAAGAGCATACCGTTGGCCTTCTTTCTCCCCCTCCCTAGTCTTGTTAAGACCCCCCTGGTTGGTGTGAAAGACAGGCTCAAAGGTTTCTCGAAGAGCTTCCTTCCCACCCGGGGAAATTAGACAATTCCAGGACAGGAATATCACCAGACAAACCCAAAAGCTTTTTTACTTCCTCAATGAGAAATATGTACATCGACCTAGGACCTGATATAGATTACCAATCCCTGATCCACAAATTCCTAAACCATGTCCCACATGACTAAATCCACCTTGTGTTTAGCAGTGAGACTGGAATCACTGATACACATGACACACAACCCCTTGTTCCTGGCCCTATCTCCCTCGTGTTGCACTGTGCCAAAAGTCCTGACAATCCCGATCATACGAAGACTCCTTTTTCTCCTTTTGTTTTTTTCTTTTCTCGACCTACTCCCCCATGTGACATTGAGTCAAGGCAACTTTTCAGGCACTTTTCCCCGTATGGCAGGGTGCCAAAAAATCCTGACAAGAAGTGGTTTTCTTAAGACAGCACTATACTACTAGCACAGTCATGTCCCCTAGTATGAGCAGATGAACCCAATCAAAGTGAAATTCAAGTGACAACTGGAGTATCAGAGTCAACCGAAATCCCAGGGAATTCAGAAGTACCTCAAAACTCCCAAATACAACCTAAGAGATCAACCAGGACTGTCACACAACCTGCACTTTTCAAGTTAAGTCTGAAAACTTTGTGGAATGTTTAGAGCTTTCCATTGGCAATTGAATTAATCAAAAGAGGGAATGCGGTGTATAGCATGTTGATAAGAGTGCTAAAGCAAGAAAATGTTATGTAACGTTATGTGCATGGAAAATATTATGCTTAGAGTATATATATATACAGTGTTGCATCCAGAGCGCGTCATTGCATCCTGGGACGCAATATTTTGCTTTTGGACCCCCTAGTACTAAGAAGGGGTCCCTGTGCACGCACAAATATCATGCTTGAAATATATGCATATTTCTTCCACTTGTATCGATGCGAAGAAAAACAATCCGCTTGCCATGTGCGGGACAACGAACTTCCGAAGATGAACACTGGAGCGTCATGCCTTCTGATGCACAATTGCTACCAATGACTGATTTTCGCGTTCATTCCCTCCACATTTCTTGAGTTCTGACTTCTCATAACAAAAGCTTTTTAGTTTGAGAGAGCCGTAGCGTTACGTGGAGGTGAACGAAGAAACATTTACTCGGCCCAGTAATCGCAGTTTTCAAAATGGCGGACACCGACAATGCAATTTTTCACTTGTCTTCATCATCAAATAAGAGCTGATTGAAATCAATATTTATGATAGGACCCCCAAAATTCTGGTCTGGACCCCCAGATATTTGTCCAAGGGGTCCAGAGGACCCCTACCCAGCAAAACCTGGATGCAACACGGTATATAGATATGGTAATTAATTATGTGAAGCTCTCTCAAGTAAGTCAGCATGGTGCAGTAAAAGAGTAAGGGATAAATAAACAAGACAAGTACTTAATAAACACGTTTTGACCTAAAATCACGGAGAAATACACCAGCCTCAAGCCCAGAGTGCTTTCAGTTCTTTGTCAGCAGTTGGACATCCGCATGAGATAAAGTGCAGTATTGAAGTCCTCAATACTTTTTGCTGTTACTTACATTTTCTGATTTGATCTCAAAATCACCAGTATCAAATATCTGGTATCAATATCAGCCCATCCTCACGATTCAAAAATATATAGCTGATTTAAATAGTTGTTTTCTGACAAAAAGTGAATGATAACAGTATCATTACATGTAAATGCTAATTCAGGGCACAACATTTTATCAGGTTTTGACAATTCATTAATAAACTTACAGTAACTCTAGGAATTTGTGACCTCAGAATTGCATCCAGGAGGACCTCAGTGGTCTCCACTTCTTGTAAAAAAATGCCAACATCCTGTCAAAAGGAGAGAAAGCAAGAATGGAATATTACATACAGCAATACTATATATGAGCATCCAAAAACCAATTCCTGGCTTCAATGGTTACCCCCTGCTTCAAGTTCCTGGAAAACAGGTTGGCATTCACCTGGTATAACACAGTAATTAAGGCTTACATATATGTGTTATGATAAAGCAAGGAATTTCTTGAATCCTTTCCAAGCTTAACCACTATAATACTCTGACAGTGGTACAAGCTAGAGTGTATTTTGATTTCTGATGATTTACAGTACATGTAGGTTTATTTTCACAATAATAATCGAGCTATGCAATGTGTGAAGATTTATATCTGAGTGACTACCAACGGGTGATTTAAAATCCAGAATAATACAAAGTAAACAAGCCTGTCCCTGGATAAGCGTTGGCAAGATTTCCGCACAGGTCCCTACTTCATTATGCATGCAGCAGATGAATTGTTTAGGGTAATACACATGTAAGCATTTCTTGTTTAATACTGTAGAATGAAACAGTATAGCTACAGCATGCATAATGAAGTAGGGACCTGTGCGGAAATCATTCCTAAGCGTTTTCAAAAGGCATCACACCGTGTTTTCCTGTGTAAATGCGACAGGGAGGCGGTGGAGGTGGAAAAGGGGTCAACTCTTAGTACTACTGCAACCACAGTCAACTATGCTGCAACAAGTGAATCAGTGAAACACTGTATCTACTTTTTGCACCACATTCGTGCTGGCCACAAACTATCTCAGCCATTCTTATTTATGTAATGATTAAAAAGGGGAAAGGTTCCATATGTTTACTACTTACTGAGTTCATGGACATGTCCCAAAGTTCGCATAACTCTTTTTCAAAAGAGTCATCGAACCCTTGGAACTCTGCCCTTTCACTGGGTTGATCTTCGTTTTCGCTTTCTTCAGAACTTTCTCGACTCATTTGAACAGACTGCACCAACTTCATAAGCGTCCCTAAGACCCATTTCTTGCTGAAAACTGTTTCACCGATATTGTCACTCTGAATGACTCCAATCTCTTCAGCTGACAAATGAGGAGGTGAAGGGTTTCGATCCGCCATGTTTGTTTGGAAGTCTAAGTTAGACGTTTGAGCGACTGGGTTCTAGTCACGAAGGGACTCCCGACGTTCTCACGAGTATCACAATAGATGCCGATATGGTAAATCGTTAAGTAATCGCCACTCGGAGAAAACCTTCGTTAGAGGCCAGTCTCCTTACTAGACGATCACGATACGACGCAATATGGCGGACGAAGGCGTTAGGGAAGGCCGCCTTGAAGAACAAGAATGTGGTATTTCGGAACGGAAACGCGACTTGAATGGGACTGAAACTGAAAAAGAAAAGGACCTTAACTCTCTTGCTTTGAACGTGCGAGTGCCAGTTAATGTAAGTAGCGATTCTGCTACGTCTAGTTCCATGAAGGCAGGCACTGTAATTCACGCTTCCCCTGACACCAACAATGAAACTTACGGCGAAAGAGAAAAGATGCAGTGAGTATGAAAAAGGCATTACTGACCTATAGTAGTAACTACAGAGTAGAAGGCTATTTCAAGAGGCACCCAAACTGGCCCGCTCCTTTGGCGCCGCACTGAATGCTGGACACAACGAAATTCACGAAGGATTTAGTGTATTATTATTATCATTATTCTTCTTCTTCTTCTTCTTCTTCTTCTTCTTCTTATTATTATTATTATTATTATTATTATTATTATTTATCCAAAAATCGTTGATTATATCTGAAAAATGTAAACATTTTTCTTCAAAACATATCATCGCTAAAAAGAATTATGTTTACAATATTTAAAATCGAAAAACAAGACAGAAAGTTGCTCTGTTTTGTTTCACCATGATTGGGAGACTACTTGTGGTACTTTGACATCTTTTCAACCAAATCTCCAACTGGTACATCGGCAATAAATTAAAAGTTAATTTAAAGAAGACTAAATTGATGCTCTCAGGAAGCAAAACAATGTTGTTGTCATTTAATGATTTTAACTTTTCCATCCTTGGATATTTTCAGTTCTTCTCCTTTCCTTTAAACTGGCAGCCATTTCTCGCTTTTCAGCTCCTGTCCTCCTGATTGCTTTCAAAATCTTTTCACTGGATTGGACATAAGTCTCCAGCAATATTCCTGCCTCTTCCTTCCTCGCTCTTTCCTTTATGATGATCTGGGTTTAAATCCCATCAAAAGCAAACCTATTGGACAAAGCCAGATTGCCACAAATTTGTACTATCAAAACATATATAACATACAGAAGAGTTGCTTTACACAATCCTGTGGTTGAAAGGCCCCATTCATTGTTAGTAATTTTCTTGTTCTGCGGTCAAACACCTGGAGTTCTTGTTCCTTCCAGTCAATTATACCCCCCACATACATGTATCTGACAAGCGGCACTACCCAAGTATTTGTGGCACGTATCAGGTTTCCAATGTTTAGCATCGACTGTGCAACTTCTCTAACCCAATGTAAGTACTCTATCCCGAATATTTTTCTTTGTCTGGCCTCCTAAATATTTATATCCATCGCCTGCTTTCATAGCTCTTGTTGTTGTCTTGTCAGGTAATGTAATCCCTTCTGACTGTACCAGCTTACCACGTTTCAGTACCAGGACAGCACATTTTTCGATACAAAATTTCATCCTGATGTCCTCGCTGTATATTCTCACAGTTTTTATCAGTGAATCTAACTGGTTCTCATTTCTAATACAATGCTCCAGATCATCCATAAAGAGTAGGTGGTTTAACTTTATGTTGCTTGCGTAAATACACCGCTTCACACTTATTATTATTATTGTTCAAATTTCTCAGCTTTGATGTTCACTGGTCATTATTCAATTGAGGGCAAGGTACCACTTGCAGTCTCGGGCCTCAACAACTTTTTGCATGATTCTTACCTTCCTCCCTTATCAGACTCCACAACTCTCTCTGTGGCATGTTTATACCATTTACTCACACAGGGCAGATCATTCTCCTTCAAAAGTTCCCAGTGGATTATTCTCACCATGTTATCGTGGTGGCACTTATATTCTGTTTGCAAGTTTGCTAAATTCACAGATGTTATGGTTGACAGACTCTGGTTTTTTCTTACACATTCTGCACAATGGTGAAACATCTTGCTGGTTAGTTTCAGCCTTAATCAAATTTGTTCTCATGCTTGATCTTTTGCAGCTGTTATCAACCCTTCCCTTTCTTTCTGAGATCTCCTTTCCACAGCCTGTCTCAGGATGTCATACTCTAACATCCTCTGTTTGCCATAAATTTGGCCATGCAGAACTTAACTCTCCATTTGTTTAATCATTCAATCTTCTTCCGCTCTCTGAAGGCCTTAGGAGCCTCACTGACATTATTCAGCCCTTCTTTGTTCCTCAGTGCCATCAACAGCATCTCAGTACTTGTCTCATTGTGGTAAGCAAGTTCCCTTTCGTCTGCTCTCACACACTCCTCCACCCCAATTAATCCTTGTCCTCCATTTTCTCTGGATAGGTATAGACAGTCCATATCACTGTAAGGCTGAAACATTCCATAGACAGTCAGTAGTTTCCTTGTTTTTCTATCTAACTTTTCCGGTTCACCTTTGGTCCAGTTGATTATTCCAGCCCAATGTCAGTACTGAAGACATGAACTGTATTCACAAGAGAATTCAGTTTGCGTTCGTCTCTCCCATACAACTTTAAATCATCCATGAAAAGCAAATGATTGAGTGACCCAGAGTCTACTAATTGGTAGTGCCCATTAGCTTTATGTAGAAGCAAAATTGAAGGTATCAAACATATCAGAAAGATGAAGGGGGACAAGCTGTCACCTTGAAAGATTCCTCTCCTTATCTTGTTAGGCATGTTATCATGTTAGGCATGTTCTACAATTCTTTTTTTTTTTTTTTTTTTTTGTGTATGCTACTCCTCAACAATTCTTCAATATTTGGTGCAACAAATGATAAACTCTCCACTGTCCATGAGTGTAGGACCATGTCATAAGCTTTGCGATAATCAACCCATGCCACGGCCAATTAAGTCTTTCTTCTCTTGCTGTTTCTTAGCACCATTTTTCAATCAGAAGTTGGTCTTTAGTGCCATGTGAGCCTTTATTACATCCTTTTTGTTCCTCAGGAAACAGCTGGTGGTTTTCCAGATGCTCATAGATAACTTTCTCTAACAGTATTCTGCTCAAAAGCTTCCACATACAGTGTAACTGGGAGGTGGGTACCAGTAATGGGGCTGAAGTTTTCTGCCGCATTGCCTTGTGAGGGGTCTTTCACACACAAGATAGTTCTTCCTTTGTTCATCCACTCTGGAGTGACTCTTGGTTGTAACATGTTGTTGAGCTGTTTGGCTGTAGAACCATATAGCGATGTAAAATACTGCAGCCAATATCCCTGGATGCCATCTGGACCTGGCACCCCCCTTTTAAAAAATTATTAAAACCAATAATTACTCTAAGCTTCGCAAGTTTATCTAGATGTGCTAATCTGTTGTGTGCATAGTGTAAACGTAAAGAGTTGTACAACAATAAACATCCGTGAACCTGAATGTACAAACATTTTAACAGGTATTATTGAACTGTAGAGATAGCAGGAAATGAAAAACAATCAAACAATTTATTTTATTTATTTTTGTTCTTGACAAATGATTGCTTTAAAGTGCTATAAGCTCTAAGCAAGGACTTTTAGCCAGTTTTGGTTCCTGGGCCCCTGTTTTAAGAGTTATTTATCTAATAAATTTGACCAATCAGAAACGATAGGTGACTGAGCTAAAATAAATTTGGCCCATCATAGTGTGCAGACTATACAGAAATTATATTGAGCCCTGTACTGCTGACATCAAAATTAAAGTAGCAGGTTGATTTTGGGATCATTGACAGTAAAGCAACAGCAGCTAGTTGGTGAATGCCAAAATGACTGATAACAAGATTGTTGAATAACATTCACAGGATTGACAATTACTTTATTAACCCTTTCACTCCTGTTTACGTCAATTGACATGACGCTCGTGTCACGCGAAAGTCCGATTTATGTCAAGTGATGTTTCCTTGGGGTAGCTCTGTTCAACAGCTCTTTTCTCTTCATTGGTTAATGCTGAGGTCATGTGACCTTCAGTAACTAAAAGAAACCAGCACGTGCCAAATGAAATTTTTTTCATACACGATTTCCCTGTAAAACGCTGCTTTCACTGAGAATTTTGAAGTTAAACTTCGCCACTTTTCGCTGTTATCGAAAAATGGCGTTGCTGTTCGATGACTCTGATGATGAGGGTGACTTTCTGGGCTTTAGCCAAGAAGAAGTAGAAATGTTTCACCAAGCACGTAAAGATTTTGACTACGGTGACAAAGTATCACTTGAAGAGGAAATGGAAGACGAAGAATTCTTGGAGGGAAACGATGAAATTCAGTGGAATGAAAGCCCTGAGAACATAGAAACATCTGAGTTTACCAAGCATGTTGGCCCTGCAGGGGCGTAGCCAGGATTTTTCAAAAGGGGGGGGTCACAGAGGCTACTCACCAGAATTTGTCATGTCGACCTCCATGCCGTGCACGTTTTACTTAATGTTACAGTTTTTGGATGAGCAGTGAGAGTATAGTGGGCAGGACAAGCCTACAAAGTAGCTTCTAGCCACCTGAATATTGTAGGTTGTTTGCTCAAAAGAAGGCCTACCAAGGGGGGGTCACAGGCACCCCAGGACCCCCCCTAGCTACGTTCATGCCCTGCAAGAAGAATGCCTCCAAATTCGTTCGTTCTAGATTATTTCTTGCTTTTGTTTATAGCGGACCTGTTTGAAATTATCACCAATTGATGGGAATTATAAAGTTGCCAAATATTTTCCCTTATTGGTCTTCGGATGAGCGGTTCCATCAGACAAGCAAAGCGAAAGTTTTCTTTCAGACAGATTTCTCAAACTAATGCGATGTATATCTTCACATCTCAGACCCAAGAACACTACCAGCACCGAATCATCCAGAGCACAAACTCTACCAAATAAAGCTTGTTATTCAATGAAAGCGTGCTGGTCGTCCACGAGCAGAACCTGTCCTTGCAGATGTACTAGATCATATATATGATCGAATTTTTCAAAAGAATAAGAAAGCACTGCTCTGTGAAGCCTGCAAAGCCCATAAGTCTCAGGCTTAAAAAAGCGAACAAAAAGGGCGATCGGCCTCGCGAATCCCGAGCTGGCTGCCGCGGGTGCAAGGTCATTCTTTGTAAGGGAAATTGTTTCGCCAAATGGCATAGCAGTCTTCGCCCAGAGGGTGAAAATAAGGGTTCAGACACTTACGATTAGACATCATTTTATTTCTTTGACAATTTTTTGTACCTTAATTTTGTATTTAGAAGTTTTCCTGAGACTCGAAGTAGATTTGTTTCATTCCGAGCCGTGAATGGACAACAGCATGGGGCGGGAAATTCAAATTGTGCTAATTAAAAATTAGTTTTCTTATTTTGTAGGCTTTTGTATGTAGACAGATTTGACCTGTTTGATAGCTTATTCTCTTGACTACAACTTTTCTTTTAGGTGCAATAGGGTTTTTTCTAGTATTTTAAAGTTATTAAGGTGAAATAAACAGTACTTCATAATTATGTGATGTAAGCCTAATTCATTCAGGACCAAGGTGATATTTGAGTCCAGGCAAGGTAGGAGTGAAAGGGTTAAACACTTTCAAGTTGTTTGGCTTAAAAACTATCAGTTCCCCTAGGCTATAAGGATTTTATTATTTTATTAGACAGAAATCATTTACAATATGTCATTTTTCAGGTTGCTTGTGTCATCTTTCTCAGAAGAGCAGCTCAACCGCTATGAAATGTACAGAAGGGCAGCATTTCCAAAGGCAGCAATTAAGAGGGTGAGGTAAAGACCAGCCTTACACCCAAGGGTCATAAATTATTGATCAGCAGTAGAAAACAATTATTTGATGTTCTCTATTCACCAGCTTGCCTTTTTTTTCAGCACTTTAATCTCTGTGTGGTTGTTTGCGTGTTACATCTCCCTAAGGGTCCCATTTCATGGTTGTAACTCAGTCAAATATGTTGGTTTTCTTCCAGAGTATATGGCTTATGTAACTGCTGTCTGTTAAGTCAGTTTGTAGACTGTTTGTTTGTTTTCAAACTTCACTTTTTCCATGTCAGAACAAGACAGTTGCTAAGTATGCTACTCCAACTTTTCAGCTGATGCAAGGTGTGACTGGAGGATCATCCATCCCCCCAAATGTGGTGATAGCTATGGCAGGGATTGCCAAGGTCTTTGTTGGAGAGGTTGTGGAAGAAGGTGAAGTAATCTTCTATTGTGTTATTTGTATCTTAAGTTGAAGATTTGTCACAGCTTGAGAGAGCATTCCTGGTATATCATTTATATTTGTGAGTTTATGTACTGTGCAGTTATTAACCAGTGGTTAGGTCTTGTATTGTGCTGTGAGCGATATTGTGACATTAACACTGTCTTGTTACATGTATAAATGGAAACAGCACCAAACTATCAACATGTAACTCATTGCGGCACATAAAGTAACCAAATCCTTTACTGATGGATGATCTGTAGTGATGTAACATTACTGTACCAAGTGTGGATGTAAAAAGGGCAAAACTTGAGCAGTTTATTACTAATCTGATATAAAATGATTAAGTGTGTGTATGTAATATTCTGTGACAGCTTGTGATGTTATGGAGAAATGCCAAGAAAAAGGTCCGATCCAGCCAAAACACTTGCGAGAAGCAGTTAGGAAGCTCAAGAGAAAGGGGCTTGTTCCCAACACAAGATATCAGAAACGATTATTTCACAGGTAGAGTTGATTTGGTACAGGGTTGATTGAGTGTCCCAGTGGCAATAATATTAACGTTATTATTAAAATTACCTCCTGTTGAGATAAGCATTCTGGGACAGTCCAGGATCTTACTACATGTACGTGTATTGCAGCTATGTAACTACCTATCCCCAACTCATTTCCTTGTGCAGGTAAATTTGTAGAAGGAGGAGGTGCATTTTCAGGAGCAAGAAACCTTTGTTTACCATACATGAGTTATTGGTACCTATCCAAATGAAACGCCTCCTTATTTCGGTATGACCTATCTGGAGGCAGGTTATTATCACTGGCATGGTTTTTCTGATGACATCATGAACTTGAAAAGGCACTTTCAAGTTAACTGTCTCCCTAAATGGATGTGAAAAGGCCACACCTTCTGGAACTGGACTGCTTGCAGCCAGGTTTACCTCGAGACATATTCTCTGTTGAAAAGTGGAAAGGGAGATTATTGCAGGGATCAGGACATTATGTGTGCAAATCACCCAAGACTAGAAATGCAAGATACCTGCCATTTTGGAGATCAATTTGGTTATCTTATCTCATTGCTACCTGTTGAAAACTTCTGTTTTTAATGACAATAAAGACGAGATCATGATAATAGCAAAACACTGGTGCAGTGGAAGGTTTAGTTCAAGTTCTTAGACAAGAAAAAGTCAGGGAGGGGAGGTTAATGCTTATGGGAGTGCAAAAAGCAGGGTTCCACAGAAGGCCCTAAGCCCTGAAAGAAACAGCGAAGAGAGGAGAATTGTGCAAAAGGCCAAACAAACAGCTAAAAAGGGGACTATATGCCACCATCCCTTAAAACTTTGATACAATAATTGTATCAATTATTGAATTATTGGCAGTTGTTTAGAGTAGTTGAAGAAAGATAGTTCTAGCACAAAACCGGTGAAGAACCGCCAAGGAGGTTATGTTTTCACGCCTGTCTGTTTGTTTGTCTGTCTGTTAATCGTTTTATGCAAAAACTAATCAACGGATTTGCACCAAATTTGGTAGAAAGGTCGCAAACATACCCAGGATCAATCGATTAAAATTTGGGATTTATCCGGATCTCAGAGCCAGATCGGTGTAATATCAGGTGTACATATGTGGCGGGGCGGAGGTATGCGCTCTACCGAGTGCCCTTCTAGTTGTTACTTGTTATGATAGCCTAAGACCGCCGATCTGTAAGTAAGTAAGAAAGAAAGAAAGAAATACAGACCAAGACCAAGGTTTAGCGGGCCAACAATTGCTCGACAGTTCCCCAATGCTAGCACCCTACCACAACAGTTGCCCAACCGTGACCCCCACCCATTAAGATATAAGTGACACATTTGTTATGTCAAATATGGTTCGTGGGGAACACAACTGTGTGTGAATTAATCTGGGTAGGAAGGACAGATGTGGTAAGAGGATTATCGGTTTGTTCTGTCCACAGCACAATTTGCAGTTGAAAAAAAGTGATGAAAATGCCTTAGACCATGTCCGCGATGTGGTGCTGGTGGTTGAGCATGGGCTTTGTGGAGCATGTACTGGAATCGCTACTACGGACTGTCTTAAGCGCCAAGAAGCAAGGGCCAGGAGGCAGTTCGATTTTGTGATGTGCGACCTAGTAGCAAAATGTACACTCACTTAGAGGGATGCGGCCTTCTTTGTATAGGATGGGTCGCGGATGTCCAGTAATGGGGTCTGTATCTGCCGTAGGATTCTATACCTTATAGAATAAATGATCTTCTACTAGCAACATAACCCAGAGCCAACATCCCTCCTCCCACGTAACCTATCACACCCATCTTTTGCAAGTTACTGGGTCTATAATAATTAGAGCATTGGGGCTCTTTCCCAAGGCTGTTAGTTGGGATGCACAGGATTGTACAGTTCCAATGCCTGATCTGTTTTGGAGAGATCCTGTGAAGCTTCCTCTTGGCGGCACTGTTGGGGCGGATACCAATCCATGAGGGATTCCCGTCTCTTTTGGTACACCGCGTACTGTTTATGATACGCTTCCAAGGCCTTGTCATGCCTAATACGTTCTGTATCTTCGTTTTGACGATCCAGGGGTTTAGCTGGATAGGCGCCTCCCACGAACACTGTAGCATTTTGGATAGTTCCACCAACCATCAACGCGATTGTTGCCATGTCTCCTATGTTACCGAGGCAAATCGTAACTTGAAGTGGGTATAAATTTTTGCGTCTCCAAATAGTTCTTCGAGGCCATACCCGCGCCTAATACCGCCACCCATTTAACATAGTTAGTCACACTGGAGGAGGGATCGCTGAGGAACGATTCTCGCATGACCTTCTTACCCACATACCACATACCTCTTACGGATCGCCGCTTTCTTGGGGTCCTTCTCCTTACTAGCCTGCGCCTTCACTGGTGGTTCCTGAGTGATTTGCTCAACCTGGTCAGACATGTCTTATCGTTGTGTTGAATGTCTAATTTGTGCTCACGAGCGTGCTTAGGTGTGTTTGGGTGTGTTTAGGAGTGTGCTTATGTGTGCTCAAGGGCATGCTTGGGTGTGCTCAGGTGTATGCTTGAGGTGCTCTGTGCCACCTGGAAGAGGGCGCTAGCAACTGCTGCAGCGACCTCCTTTTAGCGCCAAGAGTCCTACAACACTAGACAGCTCACGCATCACCAACCCATCATTTTGCAAATCCTCACAAAGCGCATCCGCATCATCGATTTGGATCATGTAAGAGACGGCTAGGGAAGCCACTAGGACGACGTAGTGTATCAACGTACTCCCTACCTGTTGCCCCGGGATGTTCTGGTAACGGGTGTAATACTTCTCCCCATTCTTGTGTGACAACTTGTTCACATCACCCAAACTCGTTTCCACACCTATAAAGTCTTTGGTAGTTCCAAGTGAGGGGAGGATCACGAGGGACTCCCTCTTCTCGTCAAGACCACCGTCTCTTACCTCTTCCATATACTGTACTCTTTGACCAGCGCCATCCTTCATGGTGGGAGACACCTCTAAATCGACGCGCCTGGGATCTCCAAGTAACACTCAAAAGGGAAGCGTAAGCAGAGAAAGGGTATAACGTACTTCTCAGCTCCCCAAAGCACCCTTTGGTCTTTAAGAATGGGATGGTCTAGAGAAATGCAGTATTTGGTGTTGTGTATAGCTGCAATGGCCACCTCCTGGGCGTCCGAGGTCGACTTATCTTCAGCATTGGTGCGGAGCTTTCTCATGTTAGCGAACAAGATACCCTGCTTCAATCGATCCTCTCTTTCCTCCCTTGGTAAGATCAGGTCGTGGTAGGTTTGGAGGAGGTCGTACCGATGGGTGTTGTACAGTTTTTCACCAACAAACGAAACCATGAGATTAGGCAAGAGGTCTCAACCCACATTTTTCGCGAACATGTTGTTCGCATTGCCTGTGACATTCAGGTAGAACATTAGAAAGACGCTCCCTGGTACAAGAACCACATTGTCTGGAAGCTTTGGGATATGGACATACAACGTCTACCCTGCGTGAGCTGTGGACGTACCAACCGTGACTCGATGGAGACAAGACTCCGCCTTCAACCCAAAGGGCTCCTTTGGTAGCCGGTTTGGATCTAGTCTGTCAGGCACGGATTTAGCCATGACCCTATTTGAACAAAGACCACGCAACGTTTAAATGAGTGACGGTAAGCTATCAAGGAGTTACTCCAGTACGGGTGGGTATTGGAAAGGATATGCCATTATCGCAAAACTAGCGAGTGTTGCGAACGTGGAGGAACATGTAGCCAGGGCGTGGTTGTAGAGGGAAGCCTTGTGGCAAATCTACCTGCCAGCCCCCACGTATATCCCAAGACCTCACTGGACTGTCGACACATCTAATAAGATCAATCAAGCGGACCTGCTTTTCCTACCTCATGATAAATTGAGGAAGAAGACGTACAAGTACGCTTTGGTGGTGGTGGAGGTGGCTTCAAGGTACAAAGACGCGGAGGCATTGACCTCTAAGGGATCCCGGGAGGTTTTCAGGACCCTCAAAAGGATCTACTCTCGCAGACTCACGTGGTCCAGAGCGTTGAAGGTTAACCCTGGAAAGGGGTTTATGGGTGAGACAACGACTCTGTTGAAAAGCATGGTGTGACGATCCAATGGAGTGGGGCAGGCAACCATCGGGCTCAAATGTTTGTGGAAAGAGCCAACAGGACACTGGCGGAGCACCTGTTTAGCCATCAATGTGTACAGAAAATGCTCCATGATGGTCGATCGACGGAATGGGCCAAGAGACTGCCAGCAGTCTAGGATAGTAGGAATCGTGAACCAGCTCGTCTGATGGGGACAGAGCATGAGTGAGATGTAGAGGTGGATAGTGAACCGGTCGAATACAATGGAACCTGTTGGACTAAACGAGAGGAGACGGCAACCCGCAGTGATGGTGCGGTATCTCTATGCACCTGGCGGGGACGAGGGCAGGGAAAGACTGCGAGCCACCGACTCTATTTGTAGTCTGGAGGTGTACCATGTGTCGCACAGTGGTTTCTCACCTGGTAAACCTGTGCTCTATTATCTCTCAGAGGATGCTCCTAAACAAGGCTTTTTACATGAGGAATTCAGGTCATGCTTGAGGATACGGCATTACCGCCTGATAGTGTCGAAAACCCTCTAGTTATCACAAGAGTCAAGCGTCACCTTATTTACTGTCTCTGTGTACACCTCATAGAGATAGCTCTAGATGACATTCATCTGTCGCAATTGCGGCTCCTCGCTGAATAGACAGAGCTTGTAGTCCTCGAACGTGATGCGTTCCTTTATCAGCGCCTTCTTGACGCCTTTGCATCTTTTCTCCTCCTTCCCACCTACCTTCTACGCGTAGAGTTTGGCCCTCAACCCCACAAACTCCGTGACCTGCCTCCCTGCCGCCTCATCCTTGAACATCCCAATGCTCTTCTTATTCACTCCAACCTCGTTACCAGAAGGGTGATCCTTAAGGTAGTCACTAGTATCGAACAGAACCTCTCACATCTGGGCTAATATCCCTACAGAAATCCTCCGTATCAACCTGATAGATGATAGAGTCCGTGTCTGTGAATAAGAGCTGCGCGCGATGTCTATACTTCGGTTTGATGTACTCGTAATGGAAGTCATAAATCATGGTTTTACTTAGATCCAAGATACATATCCCCAAATACACGGGCTTATACACGGGAATGTGATCTTTGTCCTCCTCATGTGAAAGGCGATAAGGTTCTCGTTAAATATGGTCCTACTATCAAAGCTTGGTTTGACTACAAGCTTCCTGACTTGATTCACATCCGTTGCAAGCCATATATCCACCCGTTTCCTAATATTCTCCATGGTCTTTACAAAGACTGAGTTGTTCATCAACTTGAAGAACGTCTCCTCAAAGTCATTAACTGATCTAGCCCTAAGGTTGGTATTTAGGTCAATGGTTTCACCCAGGGAGACTCCTTGAAGGTGATACCACGATGGACTTTTTTTAACCTCAACCTTACCTCTAGGTACTACCGGAGTGCTTTACAGTGTACTACATAGTTTGCCCTATTTCCCAGATGAGGAACTAGTTTTACCACCTTGTCAATGCTTATAGACTCGGGAGCAAGAGAAAAATTATTATGGAAATCATGGAGGTGGGTGGGATACTCCAAATCCACCTCAAGGATGCAGGGGCGATCTTACCATCCCGCGAACTCCTCTCCCGTCAATCCATAGGTTGGGAGAGGTTTGGACATGCCTCCGGCATACAGGTTGTTTGCATCTAAGTGCATGATACATCTCGTTGATAGCTATGGGTTATAATCAGTCATATACTTGTTATTGGCCTTGGCATAACGCTCCGATACTTCCCAGATAGATGGCAGTGGTCCTTCACCTTACCCTCCTCAATACCTCCTCGCAAATACGACAGTGTCCGGCGACTTCAAAGGCCTCCCTTTACCTCTCCACCATGATAATCCTCTTAGGGAATTTTTACCTCCTGTAGATGTCCTTAATGTCCGCTTCCAAACGATCCACAAAATCCTGGGCGATCCTCGTCAGGTGATCGAGTTGTGTGCTTCACAAGCTTTGGTAGGCATATCCTATCATGGGAGCACTTTATAAGGTAACAATACCCAAAATGTCTATGCCTTTGGTCCTTATTGGTATAGCCCTCCTTATCTCTCGGGGCACAAGTCTCCAAGAAGCTTTCGAAGTCGTCATAGACAACAAAGGGGACGCGCATGCTCCTGTTGTGGTTCCTAAACCATTATATCGAGGGCTACCATTTTCATCCATAGGCATATCCATGCGGAACGCGTCGTGCTCAGAATGGTATTTCTCATGCTTCTCTATGGAATCTTTGGTGGGAAAAGAGGGGACACATCTAAGACATAATAACCTTTTTCCATTATGCTTTGTAGTCTGTGGTGAAACCAACCCACTCCATTCGCTCCTGCCCACTCTTACTCTTTATCCAACAATAGTCATTAGCCCCATCGTTGGATATCAATAGCAGGTTTATCACTTGGGCGTCTTGTCTGTCACTTTTTCTCAAGGGAAATATTTAAATTTGCCATCATAACCAAAGACGTTAATCGCATAAGGGTTCTGCTTCTCAAACCTACCAATCTTCCCCAATGAAACGGGAAACTCAACGCCAGACCCGGCCAACCTCCTAGAGTCTTCCTTCATCTGCGTAGTTCGTCTCCTCGATCACCCTCGTTCTTCACATTAACGATAGCTTTCTTTGGATCCAAATCCTTTGACGGTGAGATGTATGAGCCCGCCTTGAGTGGTTCGTATGGGTTAATGTGAATATCATAGTGCTCCACATCATCAATTTGCCACCCAGACCCCTCATCTCCGAAATCTTCCGCCTTAGCAACTAGCTCATCAAAAACTGTATCAACCTAGGTGGGGATATAGGTTGCCTCCATCCCCTCTTTTGCCTTTAATCTAAAGCAACGTACACACCTATCCCTTTGCCCCGCCACGGGGTTCTCCTTGGATAATGCATAAGTACGGATACTACTCTCCTTGATAGGATTCACGCTCCTCTGTTGGTTAAGGAGGTCGACTACCCTTGACCAACTCGTCATTAAAAATGACCTTGGACCATACCCAGCCCGCTCGTCAATCCTATAGGTGTTCAAATATCCTCTTAACGCCGTCTTGGTGTGAATCGATCCACTTCCTCCTTCAAGGTGTCAACCTCTATCATCTATCCGTTCCCCAAAGGCTTCTAACAATTTCTCCAGTTCATCCATCTCGTCATCGTCATCCCGCCCATCAACAAGTCTGCTCACCCGCTCTGGTAGATAGGATGATACCCATCTAGTGAACCAATTTATACTCCCCTACAACTATGTGAATGCGTTTGTCAATCGAGATACTGGAGGAGGTCCATAGATAGGAACATTCACCTTAGGTATCGGCTCATTTGTTAAACTGCTCATCCTCCCAAGTCATGTGCCTGAATACTGAGCTATATCTGCAAATGGTTGTACTCCTCTAAATGGTTGTACGTTTCGCCCCACTGACCCACAGTCCAATTACCTTGTGGGCGCGGGCAAAATCCCACAATGTCCCAGAACCCACACAACTACTCAACTGCCAATTGTGCTGTAGACAGAACGAACCATATTTGATATCCAAATGGGTGGGGTTTACGGTTAGGCCACGGTCGAGCCACGGTTGGGTCACTGTTGGGCCAGGGATGTGGTAGGATGCAGCGTCGGGCGAGCATTGGGGCCCGTCCAGCAATTGTTGACCCGCTAAACTATGGTCTTGACCTTGGGGCTGGTCTTAGGCTATAATAACAACTAAAAATGAAGACTATACAGACTTTGTGGAGTTGGCAAAATCGATATCGGGCTGCAGTTAGATGCGTTACTCCGGTTACCTGATTTAAAGAGAACTGTAACATTGGGACATTTCCATATTTCGGGATACGTTCTTGACAGTGTTCTTGTACGAATCGATAGATTTAGTAATTTGGTAACTGACGAACACTGATAGAGAAAGTCGCACATTTCAGCACTATTGCACTGATTCTGTCCAAACCAGTCGCTTTGTTGGGCTTGATGGAACGCAATTGTTTCAATCTCTTTCATACAATATCTATCTCTTTCATACAAAAAGAACCGACCTCGACTTCTTTAGGCTTCGAAACGTTTGAGGAAAAGTAGCTTAATTTATCCCCTAATGTCTTCCCAACTGAGGCAAAAAAATACGCCCAAGGCTGTGGCGATACCTTTGGGATCTGTGTGTTGCACTCCATTAGAAACTGTACACTGAGCCGTGGAGGATTTAGAATTACAGGAAACCTCGTTAATAGCTTTCCCATATCTTAGTCGAATCGCCTTTACTCCCCTCAATTAACTCACAGTAATATTTTGATTTTCAAGACATAATTTCTCTGATGATAATTACAAGAAATGATAAAGTACAAATAATGATAATGATGATTTAATGATAAGTAGATACATAAATTGGGGTTTTATCCCAGATAGGAAAAACCATTACGAGTTCTTCAAAAGCTATCTTCGCGAGGTTTGCGGGAGTCATATTTCTAGTATTAATATTAACGCATAATTATGATCAATTCTTCTTAAATATCTTGGGTTTTACTTCTAAAAGTTTCTGTAGGTTTTGTATTCAGCTTAAGGATTCTAAGAACGCACGGTGAGAGTGAATAGTTTTGCAATGACATTAAGTTTTGCCGTGAGAAAGTAAGTTTTGCCATGGCAGGTGTACTGGTGTTTTTTTTTTTTTTTGTGTGTGTGTGTGTGTGTGTGTGTGTGTGTGTGTGTGTGTTTGAGGCGCATAATAATGGGCTCCTGAACCTACCCAGCACACACCTCAGAAGGAAAAAGGCCAGGCCACTAGGCCGTCAGCCAAAACCCCCTAGAAGGCCTAGATGGTAAGTTAGGTGAAACCGGCCCAACGGGGACGATTACGAGCGGTAGGTGCAATGTTCATGTCACCATCCCGCGTCAGGTAAGTGTACTGGTGTAGGTCACCGTAGGCCTCATAAGGCAAGGATCAGCCTTTGTTGCTACCTCATTACGCCTACACGAGGAAAACTCTGAAATGGAAGAAGAATACTGGGAACTAGTGTTATGGTGTATAGGCGGGAATAGCAATAGGCGGAAGCATTCCAAACGTTTCCAAACGTACAGTGCGGAGGAAGAAGTCTTGAAGATAAAATCTGTTTCTTTTGACAGATAATTTGACAGTTCCTGGTGCGTCTAGTTTTTGACAGTGCATTATACTTACAGTAATTTTCCCCACCATTTACTTGAGAAGGATTTCGTCATCGTGCTAATTTCCCTCCATTCAGCTGATTCCAGAGAATCATGTCTGACTGGAGTTCCACTTGGTGGGGAGGCACTGCTACCGAAGAAGATGATGATGATGCATTGGAAACTGAGCATGAGGTAACGGATGTTAACATACTTACACATCGTTAAAATTCCCTTGGACGTCTCGCAAATAGCCTTGAAAAGCTGGAACTACACGATGAACTTGCAATGTGACAATGAAATATTTGTCGGCTAAATTGCAGAATACCCGGCCACTTACATACTGATGAACAGCAATAGGGTCCACTGTAATATGCCTCGTTCTTCAAAAGCCTCCGCCACATTTAAATGAAGTGGCCGGGTATTCTGCAATAGACCTTATTCGCTTGTACATTTTGTTTTCCAGATCATGTGATGGTACTCAGCCCAGGAGATTTTATCCTTTGTCTTATTCATTGAAAAGAGTGCATGTAACCAGGAGTACGTATGCCTGCAATCTTTTTAATGAACAACATAAAGGACCAAATCTCTCATGATCTGTATTGTGAAAACAAAATGTACAAGCAAATAAGGCCTATTGCTCCTTTTATTTATTCCTTTGTCTTTTTCGTATGGTAATGTATAATAATGAGTCAGGAAATACCTGTGTTTGCTCAAAACATGGCAGACACATTGTTGCAAATGCATGTTGTTTACCATAGTAAGTAAGTAAGTAACGGCTTTATTTAATGAGGGTAGTACATAATAGTACAAAAGTACTAACAAACTTGTAGCCCTCATGTGCACAGAAGAGGAACAGTGCTAACAAGTTCAAAGACTGGGCAAGCAGTTTCCAAATGTGGTACTTACTGGGAAATTTTGAGTTTAGACAAGCTGTGAACATACATTACATGCTTCACATTTTATGGGTTTCTAATATGGATCATAGCTGGTTGTAAGCATTGATGTCATAGCATGGTCAATATGGGGCAAGGAATCACAATGGATTTCTGTCCAGGTTGCCACTGTTTTTCTTAAGATTATTGATATCACTGCATCAGTATCATATTGATATATTGTGGAGTGCATCGTAGAATGCCTACCTGTGCCTTGAATAAATTGGGATTTATTATAACAAGATATTCTGGAATGTACCTCTTTAGATAAGCTTATTATTAATGTCATGTCTCTTTTGACAGGTGCAATGGGATATGCGAGACAGCCTGATATTAGTATTTGATTGCTCGTTAGCAATGTTTCAAAAGTCTGGGGATGAAATTCCATTCCAGCTTTGTGTTAAGGTGAGAGGAAAAGTACATAATGATATAAAAAGAAGTTGGTTTCTTTAGATTCACATGTTTATCATGCCATTCATTATGACAACTTCACTGTGCAGCCTTTCTTTTTTGATCATGTTGTGAACGTAATGGAAATAAGAAATACCTACCGTAATGGAAGGTCAAATGTTCCTAGTACCCAACCAGCAGTGCTTTACTACCAAGGTTCAGTTGTAACTGTGATGGATCTTACTCTCCTGGCGTGTTAAGCTTCCACACAGTGTCTGGCCTGTTGAATCTTGTGTTACTTATGGTCAATGTACATGTGTTATTACATCGGAGTGTTACATGTTGACTGGTCAGAAACTGTGACTACAGTGAAGTATGTTTGCCCCATCAGGGTGTCTATATTATGTAATGCAAGAAAAAGGGTAAATCAAACGAGTTGATTAAGTAAGTTATACCACCGTAAGGTAAGGTAAAAGGGAGGTGCTGACGTTTCGAGCGTGAGCCCTTCGTCAGAGCTCTGATGAAGGGCTCACGCTCGAAACGTCAGCACCTCCCTTTTACCTTACCTTACGGTGGTATAACTTACTTAATCAACTCGTTTGATTTACCCTTTTTCTTGTGTTTCAACTTCCCACCGACACAGCACCAGTTTCTTTAGAAACTATCCCCACAAATATATTATGTAATGAGTTGAGTAATGTTGACTGTCTGTATAGAAATGTGTTATCATGGTAGATTATTTTGAAGTATGCTAACCTTTGTTTTGTTTTCATTTTCACAGTGTGCATTGAGTGTATTGAAAAACAAAATAATAAGCAGTGACAAGGATTTAGTTGGAATTGTATTCTTTGGAACTGTAAGTGTTAAAAAATAGCAAGCTTCCTCTAATGAGAACTGCATTCAATTTGTTGAACTTATGGTTATTTTTTTCACATCTGTTGCATTCCATAATGGCCATAATATCCAAGAGGTTGAGCTAACACCCTTACTATAACAAGTTATTAATCCCATCATTGATTGCAATTGGCACTATTGAGTATACATCCCCATCCATGTACCCTAGTAGCATCTACTGGTAATAATCAAGGATTGGATTAAATTTTAGGAAAAAAGGAAGAACACCAGTGATTTCAATCATGTTTACATATTTCAGGTTAGTATGTAGCACCTGAGCCAGTTACAAATAATTTATAAGGGCTAATAGTAAAGCTATTCAATGGGTGGATAGGGTAGGTCAGTCAGTACTTAATGAATGGTTGGATAGGATACGTTATATGGCATTTAATGGAATGATTTGCGGGTTTGGTCAACCAACTGTTCATAGATTGTTGACCTGGGTAGATCAATCAATCAATAAATGGGTGGGTAGGGAGGGTAGGTCAATCAGTGGTTTATAGGTGGGTAAACAAGGTGGACAAAGTCACTTTATAGATTGGTGGGCAGGGTAGGTCAATCAGTGCTTTATAGGTGGATGGGTGGGGTTGGTCAATCAATGCTTTATAAGTGGGTAAATAATATGCATGAAAAAATTACTTGATTCTGACTGGTTGAGAGCAGTGTAGTTCAGATGTAACACCAGTGCAAAAAGTGTAACACTAGTGCAAAAAGTGTAACACCAGTGCAAGTTACACATCGATATTCTTATTTTTAAACAAACCGCTTTGAGTTCGTAGCATTATCAGCTGATCTTCATCAGCCAATCAGTAAATAAAGTGTCAAATCCGCGTCAAATGTTCACTTCCTGCCCGCAACAAGATCTTCCGGCACTTCCTCCAGGCGAATTTTTTCATGTTTATATTATAAATAAGTAATCACACAGTTTTCTTGTTCAATTTGGAATTAATTTGCACTTGTGAGTTTTTCAAAAAGCTGAAATTGCACTCGCCGAAGCGGATCGTGCAATTTCAGCTTTTTGAAAAACTCACTCGTGCAAATTAATTCCAAATTGAACTCAAAACCGTTTGATTACCTTTGTTAACAAGGTGAACAAAGTCTTTTTATAGATTGGTTGGCAATTTAGATCAATTAATACTTTATAGGTGGGTGAACAAGGTGGACCAAGTCACTCTATTGATGGGTGTGCAGGCTAAGTTGATCACCTCTCTATAAATGGAAGGTTAACCATTTAAGCCCCGAGGGGTCTCCCTGTGACTAGTACAATCATCTGGCATTAGCCAGAGTAAAATCTATAAAGACACTATTGGGGCTTAAAGGGTTAAGGAGATAGTTTTTAACCTTTTAAGTCCTGAGGGGTCTCCCTGTGATGAGTAAAATCGTCTGGCATTAGCCAGAGTAAAATCTATAGAGACACTATTGGGGCTTAAAGGGTTAAGTTATGCAACACTTTATAGATAGGTGGGCAGGTTAGGTCAATCAGAACTTTAACAATGCATGGGTGAACAAGTTAGGTCTAGTAGCATCAGGGTTCGTGCTACTCCTTAAACTCCTTAAAAACTCCTTAGATTTAATTTACGTTCTAAAGGGCGCTTAAAAACTCCTTAAATTTACAAAATTCAGCAAAACCGCCTGAAGAACTCCTTATGTCTTGTCTAACAAAGCTCAAACATTAAATTTTAGCAGAAAACATTTCACATGTTAGATGGTGTTTATACCTTCATTGACATTATACATTTTTGGGGGAAGTTCCATGTCGTGTTATGTTATGTTCACATTATTCACAATATTTCTTCTGTTTCATCATTATTATTAAATTTATATTCAATTATACAACACTAGCATATTGTGCATGAATAATAAATAGAAACAATGGCAGTTATTTCTTTTTTTTTTTTCAAAGAAACAAACAAACAAAATACTCCTTAAAAATTGTATTTTGGTCCTTGAAAACTCCTTAAAAAGTCCTTAAATTCTGTTTACTCACCCCAGCACGAACCCTGTAGCATATTGTAGGTAAGTGAGCAGCTAGGGTAGGCCAGTCAATGTATTTTAATAATGGAAAAGAGGGGTAGAGCAATGAATATTTTGTGGATGGTTGGGTAAGGTAGGTCAAACAACATTTTCCAAACAAGTGGGAAATGTTTGTTAGTTTATATTTTATTGATGAGTAGGCAGGATATAGGTTAATCTACACTTTATTATTGATGGGTGGGCGGGATAGGTAAATGAATACTTCTGTAGGGACAGGCAAGGTTTGTCAATCAACATAACTGTAATGGTTTTCTGGACAGAGAAGATCAAAATAAGTTTATACAATTAAAAATCATGTGATGTGTCTGCTAATGTAGGACCTAGATATGCCTGATGCAGAGCGCATCCTTCAGCTGGAAAAATTTCTTAAAGGTAAAATAGATTTTATGTTATTTCATGCTTTATATAGAGTATTACAATTTTGCAGTTTTCATGTTGTTATGTAACTTATTAGGATACGTTTCTTAGTGTAATGAAACTAGTACACGATTACTAGGTAGTCTCAGTTTAATCACTCATACCCACCTTTTACAACATTGAAGCCCTGAAGCTGTGAGAAAGATGCTTATGACAAAAATGTGAAACACACTGTGTATCACCCTGGAGATCTGGGCCTGTCATACTCTCCCCAGATAAAGCCTGGTGAGGCAAGCACATTTCACAGGCAATGGCAAGAACCATTTCAGCTAGTCAAGCATGTCACTTGAAATTACTTAGGTACCTCATCAAGAAAAATGGAGGATGCTCAAGAAGGTCCAGTGTGGTCCATGTCAACAACTTACAGTTGGACAGGGGAAAGCCTGTAGAAGATGGAGAGGGAGTTCTCCATCAGTTTCCAAGAGGCTAAATTTTTAAACTCTCTTAGTTTTGAAATTTGAAATGCAACAAGTACCATTTCTTTTTGCTGTAAGCTGAAAGCATCCCTTGTATCATAGATGTTCATTTTTTACTTTTCCTTTTTGCCTTTCATTTTTCTTTGTTACTTCGCTTTTTTGGCTTAACAATGATTGGTATGACTATCTATATATTTTTGAGATTTTCTGTAGCTTTGCCATTGATTTTTCCATGTAATTATGATATTTTGTTCTATTATTATTTAACCCATTCCTTATAAGCCTGGAAGCTTCTCTTAGGCTTCTGCACCATGAGAGTATTAAATATTTTGCTCTTCCTGCTTCGCATAATTTTGGCAAAACAGTAAACTGAACTGAACTACTGGACTGCTCCAGGGACTTTGAGATGGTTTTACTCCACTTGTGGTGACAAGTTTGTCCAACTGTTGGTTAATAATTCCTTTTTGGTGAGAGAGTATACAACGTGGGGTTGCTTAATTGTAGAACAGTCACCGGTATCAATTTGGCGCTCCAAAAGATCAGATTTACCAAAATCGGAACTGTCAACAGCAAAAATGTCCGTGTACTCTTTCACCAGGGATGAAACCTGTTCTTGTTGACTCTTTGAAAGCGCATCCAGGTTTTGTTGATGACAAATTACCGTAGTTTCCACTTGTCTTCAACCTCGTCTATCATCTTAATAGTTGAACAGGAAGGCTGTGTTGTTAATGTTGATTCTGGCTCAAATTCTATGGGGATAGCATTACCATTGACGTTGCTTATAGGATGGTATTCTGCTACAGGAACATCACAGGCCAGTTGAACTGGCTTGTCTGAGAAGTTTGCAATTCGAACAAGGGCTTGCCCTGCCCTCAGGAATACTTGAGCTTTTCAGAATTCCAGGGCTTCCAGTGTTCTGTTCATATCCACTCTCCTAGGCAACTTCTAACGCCTGTTCAATCCCAGTATCTAACCCAACCTTAGCACACAGAAAATCTCTACAAACACTAGGTGCCACCTCATGGGGATCTCAGCTGTGTCATAATGAATTTGGCATCCATAAAACTGAAATGAAATTGGATCCCAAAATGCAATCATGAGCAAGAGTCCTTGCAATCATGACAGTCAAGACACAATCCATGCTTTCTGTACAAGGCCTCACTTGAGTTTCTCCCAGAACAGTCAGTCCATTGCCATTTGCAGTGTTAAGTGTTTCAGTTACTGGCTCAAGCTTTGACATGGAACACACTTACAGTTGCTCCAGTATCCAACGACACACAAGTTAAACTATGATTTTCTAGACCAGTGATATAGACTCCTGAGTCAGATATGGCCGAAATCGCATTGTCCTTATGTGGACTGTCACTTACACCCTAGTCATCACTGTCTGACTGGGTTGCAAATATTAAAATGATTGATTTCCTGATACTTGTTTGGACGTTCCCATGCAAAATGGCCTCTCTTATGGCAAGAATAACAAACCACATCATCGCAGCAGCATTGTGAGATTGGTGTAAACTTGGTTTCCATTTTTCTCTCCAACTCATGGGCATTTTCTAACTGGCAAACAGTTCGAACAGCATCCATTGACGATCTTGGTTGACTCAAGAACGATTTTTCTTGAATGTCACCCCCACTGCAACTCCCTGAATATACTGATCTCTAGCCAATTCCACTTTAAATGAGTAAGCCACCTCTGGGTATGTGTTTTCAACCAACTTCAGCAAGCTGTCAGGGAATCCTTCGAAATGTTCATTTGGCTTCTGGCCCATCACATGGAACTGTAATTTTAAGTCTTCTTTTGTCCATTCCAAGTCAAAACGCTCCACTAGATGTGTAGGAAACCCCTTGAAGGGTAGCAATTCTGGAATCTGGAGTAACTCCACAGCCTAGAACCTAGGCTGGTCTAACTACATCAGTAGATGTGCACGGCATTTGGACGGCCTGTTGTGCACAAGGTTTGCGTACTGCAGAAACTGAGACAGCCATGTTTTGAAATTCTGCCACACCAAATACAAGTGTGGCACTCATGTCTTTCTCCTTGCCTCGCTCACTTCACAAGAACCCTGCATACTTTGCCTCAGAACTTGGACTAACTGCTGTATGTCATTGTTCCCTTGGTCAGACGGGAATAGCGAACAGTCATGGATCATGGGTGAATGGTTGTGGGTCGTGGGCAAATGGTTGGATAACATGGGAAAATGTAATGTGTTTGTCAATAAAATAAGGAAGCTGGGTCTTCCATTAAATTTTGTAGCAAACAAGTAGTCCCCATATTGAAGCATACTCACAAACTTTGAAAAAGTCTTGCACAGTTAAAATAACCTCAATGCTGTTGACTATTGCATGCTACCAGTATACGTCATGACTTTGTATAATATTGGCCTTTGGTCTACATGCTAACATTTGGGGCATTTCTCCTCAATATAGGTTTACTGCTGGTAGCTTTATGAACTTGTCAATAAAAGGGTAACATTTGCTATATATGAATTAAATGAATACACTGCATTTGTTGTTCATCACATATTTTAGAAATATTTATATTTTTGCAATGTTGCAGATGACAGTTGTGATAATTTCCAAGACACGTTTGGACACAGTACTGCCTATTCAGTCAATGATGTTTTGTGGACTTGTTCTAACATGTTCTCTAAAAGGTGCTGTATCATATTACCTTCACACTACATTATACCCCTGCACACTTAAACACCTTTAGATTTATGTTAATGTAATCTTTTTGTCTAACCTGGAAATCATACTGAGGATAATGAATAATAACACTAGTCCTTTTTGTCAAAAATATTATGTTACGTATTCTGTGTACTCAGAGTCAGTATCAAAGGGAATGTGTAACTCTTCCCAGACAGAACAGTGTACTTTATAATGCAATGAAATTAAGTTTGAAGTGGCAATAACCAACACAGTGAAGACACAAACTGTGTCACTTACATGAAAATTCACTTTTACAATTATAGTACTAATTATACATTTATATAAATGAATTATCTTCTTGTTTTTGTTTTGAAGTTCTAGGAAGGGAGGACACAAGCGACTCATGTTGTTTACTAACAATGATAATCCTCATGCTGACAACCCTGCTCTACAAGTTAGTGTACTTCATAGTTATATTATAACTTTTACAGTGATGTTTGATAAGTTTAGTCTACTTGGATCCAAATATGTTGTCAAGGTGAATTTACCAATGAGTATGTTAACCCATATATAGGCTGTGCAATGCAAAAGGTACCCATGAGTGACCATATAAGTCATTCTCATCTTTTTGTGGGTTAAATAGTCAGCCTAGTACTATGCACCATCATGTGCAGTGACTTGAAAACTTGAATTTGTTCTAAATATTTACTGTAATATACTCTGCTTATAAATTAGTTGAAAGTTTGAGGATGACTCCAACTCAGGTTACGGAAGCACATTTTGTTTTTCAGAACCTGCATGTAGACATGTACTAGCATGTACGCCCAGGTAATTTCCAGTGAAACTGCAAGGTGTTTTGCACTGATCAGCGTGTTTACAGAACAGTCCTTATCAGTACTCTGATAAACTGCAGAAATTTTAACTAATCAGAGGGCTTGTAAGAATACCTCCAATTAATGCTGTTATTGATTAACAATACAAAAGCTGTCAAAACATCTATTAAAGTTCAAATGCAAAGCAATGAAATGTTTTTGAATGCACATTTTTTTATAGAGATACATGTAGTATTTTATCTTTCAAGTTTTGATTTAAGTAAAATCAGGTTGAATTGTAGCATTTAAAGGCTTTTTCTTATTGTACAAGCATGAAAGAAACCTTTTTTGTATAGAAGAAAAACAAATGAAGAACAACCTACTTACTGTACATGTAATTCTCACTACTGAAACTTCAGAAAGTTTCTGACATTTTTTATCAGTGGGAAGATAATGCGAGCTCAATCCATTGTATGGTTCTCTGATAGAGTACACTGTTAAGATCAATCATGTTGCACATAGTTATGGGTCTATATTATGAATAAATTATTAGAAGTTTGCCATGCATGGAAAGTAATATTTGTGTTTTTTATGTTTTGATAATACTTTATTATTGTCAGTCATAGGTACCAGTAATTACAATCATTTTATTAAGTTCTGGTAACAATAATTGTTGTTTGATATATATAGAGACAAGCAAAGACAAGAGCTAGGGTGAGTTTGCTATATGCTTGGTATTTACTGGACACTGTCATTAATAATATTTTCTGACTATTACCAAAATAACAAATCAGTAATCATACATAATTGTATTATATGTAAAAAGAAACAGATATTACATATAGCTAAAATGTTGCAGTACTTCTGTGTTGCAAGTATTAGACCTATTTCTTCTTGCTGCAGTATTAAGTAATACACTATTTTCTTTTTCTAACAATTAATGATTTACCAGTATATAGCAATATTTATTGTAGATAAAAGCACATGACTCTAAGGATTTGGAGGAGAATGAAAGAGTGTACATGGACTTAAAAATCCAGAAATGTTTTTATAGGCTTTCCTATCTGCACCCTTAACACACTGCAGGTTAAATTCATGTGAAGGATTAAAGCAAAATTTTGGGGTCATTAAGTCAAGCTGTTTACTATTAAATGTGAGATGTCTTAAGAACACAAAACAAAGACCAAGCATGAGTGCCGTACTTGATCTTCTTTGCACAAATCGCAGTCTTTTTTTTGTACACTGTGGTGATGCAGTGTACCATCAACACCTCAGGCTGATATTCTCCCTGTACGGTCTTGAGGAAGCATGGTCAAGAAGAGAATTATTGAATGACTGCAAACTGCATTTAGAGTTTGTGTACCCAAACAGTTCTATTGCCTTTTAAAAATCAGTAAAATTAAAGAACAATTCCCCAAAAATCTGTCGCCCAATTGTCGGTCGACAGTTGGCCGACTGTTGACAGATTTTTTGGGGAACTGTTCTTTAATTTTCCTTTTATATCTGTTAGAAGAAAGATCTAATTACTTCTTCAGGATCTGAGTGAAATTGGTATTTTGATTGAGTTGATGCACATGCAACCATCCAACCATTCATTTGACAGCAGTCTTTTCTATCAGGTAATTACATTGTTTAATTAACTATCTGTGTGGTGAACATTCTTAGTTATGTGTACTGTTATCCTGAATCTCTGTACATGAGCTATCACATAGATTGTAAAACCCAAGTTCAGGATTATAAGGTAGTGCAATTGAATGTATTAGATAGACCGCATGCAATAAGTAAGAGAATTTGATTAACATTCAGAAGAGATTTAAGATCATATTGTTTGTGAGTGCGTTTCTTTGGTATGATCCGGATCCGAAATGTGATCCAAAATCACATGGATCGTGGCGCATGGTAAGAGCTAGCATGATAAGAGCTCCCTTAACCCTTTCACTCCCGAGAGTGACCTAAAAGATTTTACTCTGTCTAACACCAGACGATTTTACTCGTCAAATGGAGACCCCTTGGGAGTGAAAGGGTTAAGAAACTATCAACCTTAATTAACCCTTTCACTCCAGAGAGTGACCTAAAAGATTTTACTCTGTCTAACACCAGACGATTTTACTCGTCAAATGGAGACCCCTTGGGAGTGAAAGGGTTAAATTTAATTCCCAATTTTGTACTTTCATATCCAGGATGTGGTAGAAATGGGTGAAGGTGATGGTGGATTGTTGCCTGATCCTGCTGAGAACTTTGAAGAACTTCTTACACGGTGATAATGATAATCTGTATGGTAGCCATGACAAAGTGTCCTCATCACTATTTTAAATTTTACCTAAGCACACAACTGCTTAATTTGTGTATGTAACTGCGACAATCTTTCACTTAGTAAGCCCTTCTTCTGCAGTTCACATACAGTACATAAAATTTTCAATATTATTTATATAAACACACATTAACATAAATTTTATTTTTGGTTGTTGTAACATAGTTCCTTGGTCACAAATGCCCTTCAACTCTTGCATTTTCACTGTAAAAGTTGCTTTTGTTAACAGTATGGTTTTCCATACAGTAGAAGAAGTACAAGATTCGATTTTTTCATACTTTCATACCTTCATGCCATATAGCATCCTCTATTTAGATGAGACTTTCCTAATTCTGTCATACAATTTAATGTGATTTCAGGGTACAAAAGAAACAACATGGCAAAAGAGCAGTGACTACCGTTCCTTTCATATTGAGTGAAGGTGTAGAGCTGGGAGTTTCATTGTATGTCTTTAAAACTTATCAAGTTCTTTTAGACTCTAATGATTTTAAATCAAAGACACCTGTTTCAGTTAGCCTACAAATCTTAAATTAGGTTCTCTTTTATGTATTGAATTACTATACATTCTAGAGTTGTGTAACATTTTTACAGTTTTACCACATACAAGTTTCTTCCTATTATTATTATTATTATTATTATTATTATTATTATTAATGCTCACTGTTGATATAAGTAATTACTTATAACAGAGTACTAGTAACATCAGAATCTCACCACACACAGAGTTCTGATTGATACAGACTTATGCATTATCTATAGGGCAATGCCAAACTACTCTGTCAAGTATGAATTACTTACATGTACCATGTGTTAAAAATACTTTATAGTTTTCAATCCTGGACCTGACCAAAAAATATACCAGACATTCAGACAAACATTAAGCCAGCTTTGAGCATGTTTGAAATCTGAGAAAAGACATTATTAAAATAAGACGGTTGCCCCTAAAAAACTCTCAGTTCCCATTTTACTTTTGTACTGTTTGCCGCTGTATTTGAGTACATAGTTATAGTTTGGTTTATAAGAGTTTCACACTGTATATGTTTTGTGATGTCATATTATGGCAATGAAAGTTGACTCGTGTGACATAATTTACCAACTAGGTGAACTGATTCTTGAACAAAAACAGAATACTCCATCAGTGCTTTTAAAGATCAGCTAACCACAACAGTTTTGTATAGGGAATCAATGGAATCACCAGTTTTTAGTTACTGGTAAAACTTGAAAAGCATTAGTGTAGACTGGTAACTTACAATGTAATTGCTACAAAAAGAGGCTGAACTGGATTGGATTGAAAGACATTTTGTGTTAAATAATTGCATAATCTTTCCTTACAGTAATCATCAAATGAAAAAGGATAGGCACAGATGGGTCTTAAAGTCGTCACTACTAGAGCTTATCGTGGATTCAGTAGCATGAAGCACCCAGGATTATATGTTACTCCCCCCTTAGATGGCATGCTTATCTAATGCAGGGTTACCCATTGTGCTATATTGCCAGTACCCATTTAGACACCAGGATGGAGAGAGACAGTGGGTTTAAGTTTCTTGTCTGAGGAAACAACACAGTGCCATGAGCAGGGCTCAAACTCTCAACCTTGGAGGCCTACTGGGAAGTCCAACAGGCTAACCACCACACCACCATCCTTCCACTTCAGACATCAAAATTAATGACCCTTTGTTTAATTTTTTCCCAAGATTTAATGTTCGTGCATCTGCAAAGAAATCCAGCTGTATCAACTTAGACAGCCGAACAAATGAACCAGTTAAAACCCATACCAAGTATATCTGTGTGGTGAGTACAAAAGAAGTCAGTTGTTTTATTATGAGTTGGAGCTAGCTGTAACTTAAACGTTTGATGAACATTCAAGCTTTACCTCTACAATGTACATCAAAAGATGCACAATTACAACAGATGTGTTCTGATCCCTGGTGTCAATATCACAGGCGGAAGGAAATCATATAGCAATAAATTGTTTTCAATAAGATTCGATTATGGTGATGCATCAAAATGTTTTCTGTTGATGTTCAGTAGTTGAGACAACAGCTTGAAGAACCAATAAAATTTTGTGTACAAATAACAAAAGTTATATTTTGCTTTTGATCACCCTTTTCCAAGATTTGTTTGTTTAATTTTAATATAGTTCTCATTCAAGCATCTCTGTTTATCCACTGAAGCCTTCATTTGTTTAATCTACATGTGAAACTATGAGATTGTTTGCTACTTCAGTTATGTTTTGTGCTATGGTATCCTTGTTTTATTAATTTATCTTCAGTTGATATTTTATAGGATACAGGTAGAGAGCTGCTTCCAACTGACATCAAACTTTATCAGATGTTTGGAGGGGAAAAAGTAAGATCTAATGGTAGTTTTATTTGCTGTTGGTTAATTTTGAATCAATTCTTTCTGACTCAAAACCTACCTTGAAGCACTTTCAGGATCTAATTATTCAATAAGTTTTTTCATATTACCGTTGCTTCGTAGGTGTCTTGTCTTTCTGTTCATGAATGATTAACATTAATTTTGTCTAGTGATTTCTGGCATTTATTATCTGCAAAGATAACACAAGTTTTAAGTCCATTAGTATAATTTCTAGAACCTCCTTCTACTTGCCTGTTACCTGAAACTTTCAGGTTGACTGGTATTTAGTTAGCATTATTTATACTGCTCATACCAATAGCTAAGGGCTTATACCCCGCACAATCTCTTGGACATTAAGTTCATGATTATAGAAAAAATTGTCAACTCCATGAATAATCAACATCTTGAACACCTCCTATTAACTAGAGAAGCTTATTGAATTACCCAGTTATTTACATTGCAGCCGCATGGCCTCAACAAGAGACAGTTATTTAGATAAAAAACGTATTTGCTATAACAATTGAATCATTGCTGTATTACTATCTTCCACCCTAATTAGCAGATTTTTCCGTACCTTGGTATGCAACCTCTATCGCTTTTATGTAACTTTTTTAAGCCTAATTAATGATTTTATTTTTTAATTCTTAAATTTTATTGTCATGGATGTACCATTGTTTAGCTTTTGTTATTTTTCCTTTAGCAGGTCTTAGATTTCATTTTTAGTTTTTAACTTTAATTATGTGTATATTTGAGGAAGGCTGAACGGCCGAAACATTATAAAATATTCTGACCTTTTAGAAGTTTGTTTCTTTCTATTATCCCAAGTATACTTAGCTGCAATTTCTCGAAAGATATATATATATACTTATTATATAAATGTATGTGTATATATAAAATATATATAAATAAATTCCTTGATCTCTGAATGCTTGCTTTGGCATACTGTAATGGAAAGCCATCTAGCTAAATTGTAATTGAACTTTAATTGTAGACCAAGTGTACCCTGTTCTAGCAACAAACTACTAACTACATAAGAAAAAAAAACACTTTAAAATGCATGTTATCTTTTTCATACTGTCAAGCCTGTTCTTCCATACACTTGTAAGTTTCCATGCCACTTCCACCAGAAAAGCTAAAATAATATTCCTACTATGCTAATAGTCAAAGAAACAAGGATCTTGGTAAGTAACTCTACCTTTTATGGCCACAAGATACATGACTTGTATATTTGCAGTTTAGGTGTCAGTCAAGAACTACCACACCTTTTACTCAGGGTGGTCAAGTCAAGTCATTATTATATCATTGTTTGTTTCTAGGTGATTTTTGAAAAGGAGGAAGTAACAGAAATGTACAATTTTGGAGCTCCAGGTGAATTTCACCGAGATACTAATGGTGAAGGATGTTGTATATTAAGTGTTTTTATGAAAAGAAAGTAACTCAGTATTGGTCATCACTTTTTTAGCATCACACTTCAGTTTGTGGTTTTTGCTACTCCGAGGTGGCCTCCATCTCTGAGAAGCATTTAGTTAGGTTTTGGGAAGTTTCTCAATTCTTGTTTATGCATCCCCCTACATCATAACAACTATACGTGTATGACTTTGACAATGCTTATGAAAATGATTATGATTGATATTACCAAGCCTAACAAACTCTACCTATTTTGATAACAGGTACATTGTACCTCTACACAGTCGTTTTGTGAGCCTTAACGATATTATAAGTTATGCTTTGCTAACCAGTAACTACATAATTCAGCAACCACTTCCAATCAAAGACAAACAAAAACCACAGGACAGACAGGAAGCAGTATATAACAAGCCCAAATGTCGTGACTATAGGTTCAAATCAGTAATGATTATTTTAGATGTGTGCTTCAGTTTGCGTAAACTCTACACTACTTATCAGGGCAAGTTTCAGTATTCATATATATATATATATATATGTTATGATAGTACAAATTTGTGGCAATCTGGCTTTGTCCAATAGGTTTGCTTTTGATGGGATTTAAACCCAGATCATCATTGAAAAGATATTTTCACATCAAACCTGCACAGTTTCTTTATCCCAGTGAAAAGGTGAGCTTTATTATGTGTTGTTTTGTTACACCTTCAGTAGCCTCTTACTTATAATTTGCTATGTTAGCTCTCCGTTGCCATTTGAATTGACATGCACCACAGTTAAACCTGTCTAACTTCTGGAGGAAACTTGTTGTGCTTGTTTACTACACCAAAACCGGCATTTAGGGAATTGAAGATTTGGTGTAAATTTCACCTTCTGTGACATAACTAATAGATTAATGCATTAATGACTGGAAAAATGGCCAAAAAAAATTGTGTGAATTGTTTTAACAGACTATTTCAGGTAGTACCACAGCATTTTCAGCACTTCTTTCCAGATGTATTGCCAGAGACACGGTGCCTATATGCCGTTTCATTCGCAACAGGAGGGCTGCCCCAAGATTTGTTGCCCTATTGCCACAGGTGCAGTGTTTTGTATTTAAAGAATTGTTTAAGTCAAATGTTTACTCCAATAGGACAATGGTGCTTATTGCCTGGACTTGTTGAAGCATATTTGTTTTGTGTTGTTTTTTATCAGTCAGAGGAAGTAGATGAGCATAATGTTCAGATTAATGCTCCAGGATTCCATGTCATGTTTCTGCCCTTTGCGGATGACTTAAGGAGACTGAAGTATGATACACCCCATAAAGGTATACACATATCAGACACATCAGCTCTACCTTATCAAGTATGATACACCCCATAAAAGTATACACATATCAGACATATCAGCTCTACCTTATCAAATAAATTCTTAAGAACTTAGTACATGAAACCCAACAATTATAATTTTTTTACATTTGGTTGTTAGTCACTTGAGTTGCTGAACAGAAATCCACAACACATTTAACAAATGCTTTTTTGGAGTATACTTAATTTCATGGGATGGTTGCTCTGACTCAAACAGCAATTTGTTTGTTGTACTTAATAATTATATGGAGGCACAGTAGTGTAGTGGTTAGCGTGCCGGACTTCCAAGCAGGAGGTTTGGAGTTCGAGCCCCAGTGCTGGCACTGTGTTGTTTCCTTAGACAGGAAACTTTACTCCACACTCTCTCTCTCCACCCAGGTGTATAAATGGGTACCAGCCATATAATGCTGGGGGTAACCCTGCTATGGACTAGCATCCCATCCAGGGGGGAGTTATAATACTCCCAGGTGCTTCATGCTATTGAATCCGGGATAAGCTCTGGCCATGTGGGCCTTAAGGCTCGTGTATGCCTTTACTTACTTATGCCTTAATAATTATGTTTGTCAGTGGGTTTACCATTGAAGAAAGCTTTCATGGTTTTGAGTTTTCCATACAGTTCAGTTCCTGATTGTGCTTTTAAACTTAATGGAAACATGTGTGCATTATTTTCAGTTTTTCACCAATATCTGTCAGTCAAAATAATGGGTGATACTTGGTTTTTTTCTTTTTATTGTTAGAATGCATGCTCTGATATAATTTACAACTAATTAGTGAATTAGATAGACTAATAAGCCTAAAATGGAATGGCTTCCTTTGCTGCCACATGTTGAATGTAAAGAATGTCGATAAAGATAATGATGCCCTAAATTCCTGTTTATAAACAGGAACTTAAAATAAAGTAAGTCCTTGCAGCCTATGAAGTGAGGGAGGTGAAACTCCCATTCTTTATTTGTGTTGGTTCTATTCTTGACCACTTTGTTCTAAGCACTGGTGTCAAGCTAAAGGATCTGTTGTTGAAAAGCAATGCCTTCAAATCTTTTAAGAATAGGTATCCAGTATGACTTTCACAAGAGTTCTCTAACATGAATTAGGAATTCAAAATTGAATAGATAACTCAAAATAAAAAGGTAAAAAGGCTATTATTATTAGTCATTATTGTTATTATTATTATTATTATTATTATCATTATGATAATTATCATTGCATATCAATATATCTCGGCAGTTTTCTTGCTAAGACCATTTCCATTGTTTTTCCTTATTTTTTTTTTTCAGCCACACCAGAGCAAGTGAATAAAGCCAAGGAGGTAATCAAGAAACTCACAACGGGATTTGACAGCTTGCAGTTTTTAAACCCATGTAAGAATTAAGTTTGTGAACCAAATTTTATCTTAGTTCAGGGTGCACATTAACAGGTGAAGAGGTGGGATGTAGAACCAACTATGGTTACTTGCTACTTAATGTTCACTACTGTACATGGTAAAACCCACACGTTTCTGAATATCTTGTACATTCAGCTGCAGATTATTCAGCTAGAAAGGATCTTTGTCTTTTTTCAGTATTATATCCTTTTGTGATATGAATTTTTCCTGCATCTGTTATTTGTCTACAGCTCTACAGAAACATTACAAGAATCTTGAAGCCTTAGCTCTAGACAGAGATGAACCAGAGAAAGTTGCTGATCTGACAGGTTCTTAAACTTTGTTGTCACAACTCTGAATTTGTCAATTTAAAAGTAGGTGTGCTTCTGCCAAAGGGTTATTTTTTCCTCTGTGCAGGCATGTTTTTGGTCCAAAGTCTATAAAGGAATAGGAGACGCCTTTTAATACTAGTTTTTCCCATGTACAACGTTCATAAATTTTAATGTACTTAACATGATATCTATTGGTAACCTTCAATCTGGTTTCAAAATGTTTTTAATAATACCTTGTCAGTGGGTAATCTATTCTTGTTGTTTGTTGAGTTCCCTTGTTTGGGTGAACATGGTTAAAAGGAGGTGTTGGCAATAATTAAAAAGGTTTTCCCAACCTAAGCAGAAGTCACCTGGGCTCCTACCATTTACAAAATAGATATTATGGTTATTTTAACCTTGTGACAGAGCCCCAGGTGGAAGTTATTGATCGTAACGCTAGGCAAGTCATGAAAGAATTCAAGGAGCTAGTGTTCCCAGACAACTATAATCCTGGAGACAAAGCTACAGCTAAGAGAAAGGTACAGTAACTTTATTAATTATTGCCTTTTTGAAGCAGGCTTCATCATAGTCTGAAGATTGACACATCTGATGGTTGACTTTTCACACATTCATTTGTATAGTGGCCTTAAGACAAAACAAAGGAGTTTCCTGCATGACTACCTTCAAATATCTAGGTGTCGTTTATGACAACTTTATGACCTGGAAGGCTCACGCGGATTGTGTGTGTAAAAAGGTGGCATGTATAGTCGGTATTTTGGGCCGCATTAGAGGTTTCTTGACAAAAGAGGTGTCTATACTAGTTCACAATACGTTGATTCTGCCATTGTTTGATTATTGCGATGTCGCTTGGAGTAGTCTGTTACAACAAGACCAGGATAGATTACAACGTCTACAACACAGATCGGCGTGTATAATTACGTGTTTCACACGCTCCACTGAGGCAATGAATCAATTGCGTTGGTCGAGTCTTTCCAAGAGACGCTCTTATCATAAGGTCAAGCTTGTTTTTCTTTGTCTAAACTCCTTATCCCCAAGTTATTTTTTGGCATTTTTTACCAGATTTTCGAACATTCATAGCTATTCTACCAGGCAGAGCAGTAGGTTATTGTTACCTAGGGTGAAATCAAATTTTGGGAAAAACATGTTTCTTTTCAGTGGAGCGAAAGTTTTCAATGAGTTGCCCATCGAAATAACGAAAGCACAAGACACACAGACTTTCTGCCGCCGTGCAAAAGGGTTCTTATTATCGAAATGGTTCTTAGTGATTGTCTCTTAGTATTAAGTATTGTAAATAGATTTCTAACGTAGTTCTTAGTTTTTAAAGTGTACATGAATTTGTATTTTTAACTTAATGTTATCTATACAGGGTCCCCATGGATACCAGCCTTTGAGCTGAATGGGCTACCCTGTTTAATAAAGTTTTACTTTACTTTACTTCTGAATAAACTTTTCCCTGTGGAAAATTGAAACACAAAAAAGGGATTTGTCTGACAAAGTGCTAATACTTGAAACATCAGCACCCTTTAAATCTGAGGGTGTTACAGCTTATTTTATCAACTTGTTTGTTTAGCCTTCTTTGAGTCTTTTAAGGGCAAAAGAGTAATTATAAGCAAGTGTCAAACTAATACACTGCAGTATTAATTGAATTTATTGTCTTGAGTAACTAGCTTTGGCTAGTAAACTCTACTTTCTGAATATTTATTTCATAGTCCTTGTCCCCATTCACGTTTGGAAACTTTGAAATGTAATATCCTATACCTGTGAATTCAACATAGTAAGGGTAATCTGTCACATTGATTTAGAGCATTGCCAGTATTTTGAGACTGATGCAAATGAATATATGAAAGACCATATATTTGAACTGCGGATTAATATGTAATAACATTAAATGATCATTGCAGTTATGTACACAACTTACGCAGCTGTGAATTTTAAAGCCTGAAAAAAAAAAAAAAACTCAGGCCTGAACGGGATTCTCTCTTCCTGGACAGGAGAGAGCCCTTTCTTTGAAAAATGACTGCGTTTACAGGTTACCTGTTTTTAGACTAATTTATTTGTGGTTTATTTGTGGACCTCTGCGATACCGGAGCAGTGCTCTACCAACTGAGCTACCAAGCCAACTGGGAGCTGGTCATATTGTGAGTTCGTAATATACCCGTAGATGGAGAAGAATAATGCAAATGAATATATGAAATTCCATATATTTGAACTGTGGAGTGAAATGTAATGGCATTAATTGACCATCGCAGTTATGTACACAACTTAAGCTGCTGTGAACTTAAAGCCTGAAGGAAGAAAAAAAAAAGAAAAAAAGACTCAGGCCTGAACGGGATTCAAACCCATGACCTTTGTGATACCGGAGCAGTGCTCTACCAACTGAGCTACCAAGCCAACTGGGAGCTGGTCATACTGTGAGTTCGTTATATACCCGTAGATGAAGAAGAGACTGTTCATAATGGGTTATTGTTTGCTTGAACAGGGGTAAGAACCACTTTACCAATTTGTGTAAGTATTTCTCAGTGTGTCTGTATAGTAGTACTACTGTATGGGCAACAAGCTACTACTACAGTAGATAAAAACTGCTCAGACTACTTTAAGAATAATATCACAAAGATTATGCTAGCTCAGGATCACTTTTTTAAGCAGGCTGGTGAAACAACAGGAACTTCAGCAAAAAGGAGTAAAACAGATGGTGAAGGAGAAATCAACATGGAAGAAGAAGCACAACAGGGCAGGGTAAGTCATTAAAATAAAAAACAGTATATGTATCGTTTTTGATTAATTTGAAATTCTTGTTCCTTCCTATATCCTCTGTACCTGTTTTTTAGCCTGTGAATGGAGATGTTTTTCTGGCTCTCAGTTCTCTCTTCCTGGACAGGAGAGAGCCCTTTCTTTGAAAAATGACTGCGTTTACAGGTTACCTGTTTTTAGACTAATTTATTTGTGGTTAGTAGGTTTTGCAACATCTTTTTTCATGCATGCTGAGAGAAAACTTTGAAATTTTAAAGTATGTCAGGCTGAAGGGAAAATGAATAAATCCATTTTAATTATCAAACATGAAGCACTAGTATTTTAACACATCTGTGATAGCAAGAATAGGGTTGAGCAGACACAGAGAGGAGTATTTTTGATAGAAGGTAAAACACATGCATTGTTGAGTAAGCATGTTACGTTACAAAGCTCAAATGAAATGTATAAGATGAGAAACTAAAGGTGCCGAAATCAGCTGTTTTTCTGATTTCCACACTTTTCACAGTGTTTGATTTCCTGTCTGTGTTTCTTGCATTGACTATGTTTTAGAAATCATAGAGAACACTATTATTTTAGATTTAGTGGTAAACCAAGTAGTAGCTGATAAAAATGATATCACACATGTGTTGGATATACACTGTAAATAGTATCAGTAGCATGGCAGCATTCTTATTGATTTGCTAGAAAATTACTGAATTAAATGATTTACAAAATTACATGTAAAAGTAGTCTCTGGACTTAAAAGTTCAATAACTTCGAAACTATAGTTTCCTTTTAGCTTGAAGTTCCATGTTTGTGTTGTTATGTTCATTCACGAAAAAGTAAATCTTGCAATGTTTTCCCTGCTTTCTATCATGCCATCTTCCATTATGCACTGATCACATATTGTGGTATCCAAGCATGTCAGGTACACATAATTTCTTCTTTATAATAATGTGTAAACCTAATTGAAAGCACCTTGTTGGTAATTTAATACAAGTATACGTGATGTGAGATTGATGCTTCCTTAACAGCTGGCCAAACTCACAGTTCCAGTGCTCAAGGAGTTTGTTCGACAAGCTGGCATCAAGTGTGGTACAAAGAAGGCTGACCTTGTTGAAGCCATTAAACAACACTTTGGAGTTTAATACAGCATACAGTAACAATTATCAGAAATTGCTTTTAGTTCTATGCAATGTTTATCTTGTTTTTGGATTTGATTAAACAATGCGGCATTTTTTACACAGCACTGAACAATGAAGTTGAAAACAGGTTTAACACAATCATAGTTAAAGTAATTAGTTACTTGATTGATGGCCTACTTAGTGCATCTTCTCTACAATCCAGGGTTAAATTTCTAACTAAATATCGGTACTTAACGTTATCTGTATGCAAACCTGAATAAACAAGAAGACGCCTGAAGGCGTTTACGCGGGATGTGTTGGTTTAAAATTGCTGACGCAGTATGTTTTTTTGCTGATTGTGCGATCATGGATATCCATGGTGCAATCCAACCTGACTTGCATGTGATTCGGAGTTACAGCCAATAAAAATCACAATTTTTTCGGGACGGGCTCGGGATAGGGGAAAGTTAAAAAACAAGGCAATTTTTGACTCCCAAGACGACGAAAGGAATGCGCTACCGAATTTTATACGCTGGCTGACTACGTCATCCCGCGTAATTATCAACCATGACCTTCAAGTGTAAGTTTTATAACATTGTTTTACTCCTGAACTCTTGGGAATGAAGAGGTAAAAAAGACTACAGAAAGGTTAAACAACAAACACAATGTAAATTGCAGATGAACAAAAGGAAAAAAGATTTAACACTTAAGAAGTAAATTTACACTGTCTGCAAGGTTTTTATACTTCAAACCTTCCAGCATATCATTCGGGAAGAACAAGAACCCCCAAATACTTTCAAGAGTATGACATCAAGCAACTATCACCGGAAGGTTTTCTCTCATGAAAGAGTCGCCTATTACACTTGGGCTACCTGTGTAGAAACTCAACCTAAGTGTCACACTACATTCTTGAGAGAAGTGATGTGTGCTGGAGTGCATAATAGAAGGTAAACCCTTAAATTTGTACCTTGCAATCACCCTTGCAAAACCTTGAGTACTCAAAAGAAGGGATCACACATCTAGCACTTGCTTCTTTGTTAATGTTGTTAGTATCAGAGCTTACAAGGTAATTTATTATTATGTATAATAATTATATTAATTACCCCATATCCTCCATTAGTTAATATTGTAGTACTTTTATTATGCAACATCTTGAGTTTAACACTAGAATTGGATTCCTGGTGGATTACCAGTCTATTATTATTTTCCTTGTTGTTCCTCAGAGTTCATTTAGATATTACTGTCTGTTATGAAGCTGTGTCACCCCTTAGTAAATGACCCATTACAGTACCACTCTTGGAGTGGTAGTTGAGAATAAAAGACTGAATTACCATGGGTGCAAAATGTTTGCATTAATCTACTAATTATGGTCATTTCCAATAAATTGACTACAATATTACACAAGTGGAACATGTTCTATGGTCACAATATAAAACTTAAGTCTTTCTATTTACCAGCCTTATTTCCAGTGAAAACAAACATGGAGAACCATTTTGAGTCTAACTTCAATGTATGTTATCACAATCCCATGAGACTTGTAAGTTTCTGTTGTTGGCATTTTGCCAAATAAATGAATTTTTTTTTTCAGGATAATAGTAATTTGTATATACTAACTTGGTAACCTTGGCATTTGAAGTAATCTGATTGGCTCACTATCATTGGATATTCAACATTATTCACCTCTAATGAAATATTTACCTTGCTCAGTCAATATTCTTTGACTATTCATCTCAACTTCAGAGAATAATTCTCAAGATAATCATTTGACTGAGATCTGTTGTGTACCACCTCCCTTTTATATCTGGAAATGTGTGGGGAATGGGGAGGATTCTGAAAGTAGGTGCTGTCATAGTTAGCAGAAATCAAATCATGCTGAGTTGACAACTGATGAATCAATGCTACAGGTACAAAATATCTACCCAACAAAGTCCAGTATTGGAAAGGGATCATACCTACTTCATATCAAACAGCAAATCACAGACCCATTCCTACCCAGTTTTGTCATGATAAATGCACTAGTTGTTGCTCATCAGCTGTCCAAGTGTCAACTGTTATCTCTTTCACTCCCAGAAATACAGAAAGCTTCTGCCAAAGATAATTATTGATGACCTATTTCTTCAAACTAGGATTTAAAAAAGTGTTTGGGACTCACTAGAAGTGAAATAAAAAATGAATGAATTTATAAGGCGCAAATTCTATATGTGTATAATCAAATGCGCCGTAACTCTGGAAGACACACGAAATTACATTTACAAGGGCCAGACCACAACACCGGGAACTGTGTCCCATTATTAATGATTTTCTCATTCAGTTGTTTCTAAACAACTATTCAGCCCAGGGGAATGGAGTGAATTAATGGTTGGTTGAGTAATGTACCCACAATTTCGGCGATTCCTCTCCTTTGCTTGAGCATGGTCACCATATGTGCGGTCTTCGCACACGTAGCCCATAGTGCGACGGTGTTCCCAAACGCGAACAGGCCGAATTGACGGGTGACGAGTACAGTGCATGTGACGAAGAAGACAGCGGTATGAAGTCCCACTCCTCGGACATATTCATAGCTCGAGGGTACTTTTTGAAGTTTGCTGGTGGTTGAATACGACCTTCCCAGTCAATAGGGGGAGCTCGACATTCACTCTCTATTTTGAGTTTCCTGGACTCCAACTGTTGCCTCCCTTGTTCTTGCCATGTCACGGTTTTCTGTTTCTGCTTGGGTAAGCTTGTTTCTTGCAGGAATTTGTAGTAAGTATTCTTACCAATACTCGATGGTTTTGGAATTTGCAGCGGAAAGATGTTTGCTATCATTTCGGTTGATGCTCGCGGTCGAGATTGATCCCTGTCACTTGCACTGTGCTTCGAGCGAACAAATTTAAAATTTTTCCACATATTGCTGTTGTACTGTTCATCGATATGAGCTAGATTTGTGGTATCTAAACGAGTTATATCGAGCCAAAGTCGATGTTGAGCTGTGTTTGGCGGCTTGTCTCTTTCTTCGCAAGGAGCTTGGCGATCAAAGCTATGCAAGTCTAAGATCATCCCTGTAGGACGGTTATTTTTCGCAGGCAACCCAAATGTTGTCATCGATCGAGGAGAAAACGCCATACTGGCTGTCATAATACAACTAGCCTCGACATTGGTTGTCATGGAGACAAGAACCCGCAGTTCAGTGCTGGAAAGGGCGTGAAATGTATTATGCCACTTTTAATAGCTGTAATGTTGAAGCTATCGCTTTCCATCGTAGCTATATAATCCTCTTCGGAGATGCTTTGTTAGCTACTGAAATAGCCACGCGAGTGCTCATCCTCCCGCCCCTCTCTCCCACGTTCAACCTCCACTCTTGCTTTCCTTCTTACCTGCCCATGCATAAGGACGTTTTCGGGGGAAATGGTGGTAAGATTTCCGCACAGGTCCTACTTCGTTATGCATGCTGAAACTGGTGTAATGCACGTGCAAATATTTCTTGTGTTCGAAGAACGAAATAGTATAGTTACAGAATGCATAATGGAGTAGGGACCTGTGCGGAAATCTTACCGAAACGGTAAACTCCCAGATGAAAGGAAATGCCCAGGAATAGCAGCACAGACAACTCTATGGTGGCCCACCCCAAGTTTTTTAGCCTCAAATCAGAAATTTACGCTTATTTCCCATAATATTTTTCATTCTTGATTCTTGTTTGAAAAGCCCGATTAATTCCAAATTAAATTTTTCTCTTTTGTTGAGATTAAAAAAAAATATTGAACAGAGCAGCGCTCGAGCGCTATCACATCAAAAAATATGTGTGGCTTACTAGACCATGTAACAGGTGCTGTAATACCGAGGAAAAATCTTCAAAAAAACGTTAGGATGTATATGAAAAAAACGAAAATGGTTAAGGTTAAAATTCGTCATGTTCATCAGGAGGCTATGAATATTCGTAGTATCACGCGTTAAAGTGCACGTAACCCCTAGTTTTTATTATTTTGTCTAAAACTAAATCATGTTTGAAGAATATTTGCGAAAACATTTTTCGAATGGGTCGAAACCTTGATGTTTTATGACTTGATAAAGTTGCTTTCCCTCTGAGACACGACCGCGTTTACCGAGCCTGGGGCGAACGAGTTTGTCTCCCAAGGAACCTAGAAAACATTCTCGTCCCCATAGCACTTTTCGCTTCTCTTAGCCCTTCGTTTCTCGTGCGAAGGCCTCACCAGCTAAGAGAAGCGAAAAGGGATCTGGTGACGAGAATGAGATAAGCAAGGATAAATTATCGAATCCGAAAAACAAACTAGGGGTGTTTTCTATTCACCAAAAGTTTTCGGTTTGAATTTTCGATCTCGAATGGAACGGGCTTTCATTCTCGATCGTCGCGCGGTCAGTTATTGTCCAAGCAAGGCTTCTTGACGCCGCTTGTCGTCTTTGTTCAAAATGGCGGGTGTTTTTACGCAGCAACCTATTATGATCCCTATTTCATTTCAATTCCCTCTTGTTACCTCCACCAACGGAGTTGGACGAAGGTTATGTTTTCACCGGCGTTTGTTTATTTGTTTGTACATACATACACACACACACACACATACATACATACATCACCAAACTTGGTCAGTACTTCATGTCAAGCCGTCATATAGTTGTCCATATATTTTGCCTGCATCCCTGCTTGAGATGCTTTCCTTACTTGAGGTGCTTTGCAAGTAAGAAAAGCACCTCAAGTAAGCAAAGCACCTCAAGCAGGCAAAGTACTTCAAGCAAGCAAAGCATCTCAAGCAGGCAAAGCACCTCAATTAAGCCAAGCATCTCAAGCAAGCAAAGCTCCTGCAATCGCAAAACCACTCGCCAAGATCATCAACCTGTCAATCACCGCGAGGATATTCCCAGTATCATGGAAGCTCGCCAGAGTGACCCCGGTATTCAAAGCTGGTGACTACCTCTGTGTCGGAAACTATAGGCCCATCAGTGTCCTACCAGTGATATCTAAAGTGGTGGAGCGTCATGTGCACCTTGCAATGTACCATTTCTTTAATAGTCATGACCTTTTGTTTAAGCACCAATCTGGCTTCAGACCATTTCACTCGTGTGAGACAACTCTTATTGAACTTGTTGATCATCTGCTAATGAATATGGACAGCGGTTGCATGACTGGACTGACACTGATTGATTACAGGAAAGCCTTTGATCTTGTCGATCACGATGTCCTACTCCAAAAGCTGCAGGTTTATGGCTTCTCTGACGCGTGCCTATGTTGGTTCAAGTCATACCTTGAGGGTCGACAACAAAAAGTATGTGTCCAAGGAAAGCTATCGGGCTCTCTGCCAGTAACATCAGGCGTACCACAAGGATCAATACTCGGACCACTCCTGTTCATTATTTTCATTAACGACCTACCTCTTCACATGAAAACGACCAGCATGTACATTTATGCCGATGATACGACGCAATTCGCAGCAGGCCGTAGCGTGGAAGAAATCAAGACATCGTTGGAGGGAGATCTCGCAGTCATCAGCAAATGGGCGGACAACAACAAAATGGCTCTGAACACTGAGAAAACAAACACCATGCTAGTATGCAGCCGTTCCAAACATCGGGTGTTGGACGAACATAATACGTATTTGAATGTATCCATCTCAGGAAGACCAATAGAGACTGTCAAAAGTACTAAGTTACTTGGTCTTCACATCGACGATGCCTTAACGTGGTCTATCCATGTTGAAAGGACAAGGGCCAAAGTATCGAAGCGGTTAGGCTTACTATTGAGGACAAGAAAATTTCTGCCAAGGCAGGCCCGACTGGCGTATTACAATGCCATAATACAGCCAGTAATGGACTACGGAGCAACTATTTGGGGTGACACAACAGCTGCATCAGGGAATACCATGCTACTCTTGCAGAAACGTGCGGCCCGTATCATAACAGACTCTAGATGTGATGCCCGCTCTGATGTGTTATTTAAGGAGCTGAACATTGTAAAGAAAGCAAAGGCAAAGATGATCTTCAAAATTTTAAATGGACAATGTCCGACTTACTTACGAGACAAGTTTAAGCGTTTCCGCGAAATTCATGCAAAGGGAACAAGAAATTCGGCTCACAATATCGTACTTCCGAAAGTTAAAAAAGGGTCGGGTGTGCGGACTTTTACCTTCAGTGCAGCAAAAATTTGGAATAGCCTGCCAAATGAAATGAAAGCGTGTAAATCATACGATGGTTTTTGTAGCCAACTCAAAAGTGTGACTCTTTCGGCTTAGGTAGCTTTATAGAAATGAATTTGTCATTTATATCTACGTAGCTAGGGATTTATAATTTGACTTGTATATTTTAGTTTTCTTTCTTTGAGGGCCGCGTGTATATTATCTGTAGATATTTAGTGTCACCCTCATTAAAAAACCTTTATAATAATTTATAATAAAAGCTCCTCAAGCAGGCAAAGCACGTCAAGTAAGCGAAACACCTCAAGCAGGCAAAGCACCTCAAGCAAGCAAAGCACCTCAGGCAAGCAAAGCATCTCAAGCAAGCAAAGCACCTCAGGCAAGTAAAGTACCTCCAGCAAGCCAGTCACCTCAAGTAAGCAAAGCATCTCAAGTAAGCAAAGCACCTCAGGCAAGCGAAGCACCTTAAGCAAGCAAAGCATCTGAATCAAGAAAAGCACCTCAAGTAAGGAAAGCATCTCAAGCAAGCAAAGCACCTCAAGCAAGGAAAGCACCTCAGGCAAGTAAAGTACCTCCAGCAAGCCAGTCACCTCAAGTAAGCAAAGCATCTCAAGTAAGCAAAGCATCTCAAGCAAGCAAAGCACCTCAAGCAAGCAAGGCATCTCAAGGAAGTAAAGCACCTCAAGTAAGCAAAGCATCTCAAGTAAGCAAAGCATCTGAATCAAGAAAAGCATCTCAAGCAAGTAAAGCACCTTAAGTAAGCAAAGCACCTCAAGCAGGCAAAGCATTTGAATCAAGCAAAGCACCTCAAGTAAGGAAAGCATCTCAAGCAAGCAAAGCATCTCAAGCAAACAAAGCACCTCAAGCAAATAAAGTACCTCAAGCAAGCAAAGCATCTCAAGTAAGCAAAGCATCTCAAGCAAGCAAAGCATCTCAAGCAAGTACCTCAAGTAAGCAAAGCATCTCAAGCAGGCAAAGCACCTCAATTAAGCCAAGCATCTCAAGCAAGCAAAGCAGCTCAAGCAGGCAAAGCACGTCAAGCAAGTAAAGTACCTCAAGCAAGCCAGGCACCTCAAGTAAGCAAAGCATCTCAAGTAAGCAAAGCATCTCAAGGAAGCAAAGCACCTCAAGGAAGCAAAGCACCTCAAGGAAGCAAAGCACCTCAAGAAAGCAAAGCATCTCAAGCAAGCAAAGTACCTCAATCAAGCAAAGCACCTCAGGCAAGCAAAGCACCTCAAGCAAGCAAAGCATCTGAATCAAGCAAATCACCTCAAGTAAGGAAAGCATCTCAAGCAAGCAAAGCATCTCAAGCAAGCAAAGCACCTCAAGCAAGCAAAGCACCTCAGGCAAGTAAAGTACCTGAAGCAAGCCAGTGACCTCAAGTAAGCAAAGCATCTCAAGCATTTCATCTCATCTGAAAACGAAACACCCTTACTGGCTGCAGCTGTCGCGGACTCACTCGGCTGACCACTGTGATGACGTATGGAACGCCAGAACTGTCTTATGATACTTTCTTTTATTGTATTGGGTGGTTATGTCATTGTATTATATTCGGTGATTAACTCATTATATTCGGTGCTTATTCCATTATACTCGGTGCTTATGTCTTTTTATAATATAGCTACGTTCTTACGCGCGCTCTGATTGGTCAAAAACCTATGTTTTATCAGAGTGTAAAACATAGAAAAAGCGTGTTTTGTTTTTCGCCACATTACCTCCACTCGACAATTCTCTTAGAGATGGCGAAAAACATTTTCCTTTGAAGAAATTCATGTTGGAATTCTCTGCGAAGCAACAGAAAGTTTTGAAGCTGAGAATAATAAAACAAATAAAGAAGAAGAAGCGAAAAAAGTCGAGAATTTGGTATTAAATGGCGTCGGTTTGTCGATCTGTGTGCTTTGTTGTTTCTACTCGCGGCATGTAAAATCTATTTCATAAAGCGAATAAAGAAGCCTAAGCCGTGTATTACACTGTGATTAAAACACTCCAGGCATTTGAGAACACTCGAGAAATGTAGAAAACACGCACAGGCTCGTGTTTTCTACATTTCACTCGTGTTCTCAAATGCCCGTCGTGTTTTATCACAGTTTATGATATCTCTCAGTTAGTACGCGCGCTGTGATTGGTCAATTTAGCGCGTACTTCACTGTACGGCCCGCTAAAGTTTGTTTTGGTCGCCAAAATGACTCCAGAGATATAATAAATATCTTATTAACCTCGTTTTCTAGGTCCGTACTGTAAAATAAGGATCCTCGTTTTTTCCCGTCGATTTATGGCCCGCGCGCTTCGCGCGCTTCGCGAAAAAACTCGGTCCGTATTTTACAGTACGGACCTCGAACTCGATTAATAAGAGGTATGTAATACACGGCTTAGGCTTCTTTATTTGTTAAATATGCGGTGCTGTCTTCATTATATTCGGTGCTTCCCTCATTATATTCGGTGCTTTCTTTGCTATATTCGGTGCTTTTTTCATTATATTCGGTGCTGTTTTTATTATATTCGATGCTTTCTTCGTTATATTCGGTTCTAACTTTGTTTAGTGTTTTTTTCATTATTACGATTGCTAACACCATTATATTCGGTTCTCTCTTGTCACTATTGTGGACTACATGACATCAATTTTTTTTAAGCGATGTCTAGTAATGGTAAATGACGTCTAGTGATGGCGAATGACGTCTAGTGGTGGTAAATAATGTCTAGTGACGTCTAGGGATGGTAAATGACGTCTAGTGATAGAGAATGATGTCTAGTGATGGTGAATGACGTCCAGCGATGGTGAATTACGTCCAGCGATGGAGAATGACGTCTAGGGATGGTTAATGACGTCTAGTGATTAAGAATGATGTCTAGTAATGGTGAATGACGTCCAGTGATGGTGAATGACGTCCAGTGATAGGCGAATGACGTCTAGTGATGGTGAATGGCGTCAAGTGATGGTGAATGATGTCTTATGATGGTAAGCGATGCCTAGTGATGGTAAATGACGTCAAGTGATGGCGAATGATGACCAGTGATGGTAAATGATGTCTAGTGAAGGTGAATGACGTCTAGTGATGGTAAATGACGTCTAGTGATGATAAATGACGTCTAGTGATAGTGAATGACGTCTAGTGATGGTGAATGATGTCTTATGATGGTAAGCGATGTCTAGTGATGGTAAATGACGTCAAGTGATGGCGAATGATGACCAGTGATGGTAAATGATGTCTAGTGATGGTGAATGATGTCTAATGATGGTAAGGAATGTCTAGTGATGGCGAAGGTCAAGGACGTTTAGTCGGTGGCGAATGACGTCTAGTAATGGCGAATGACGTGTAGTGATGGTGAATGATGTCCAGTGATGGTAAATGATATTTAGTGATGTTAAATTATGTGTACTTATGGTGAATGACATTTAGTTACGGTGAGTGATTTAGTGGTGGTTGGTTATGGTGAATGATATTTAATGTTGGTTAGTTGTGGTGAATAATGCTTCATAATGTGGAACGAAGTATATTTATGTCTAGTGTCGTTTATTGATGTAAAGTTACGTCTAATGACCTCAAATGATGAGTAGTTCCTTATATGGAAGTAGGATTTTTATGAGGGTCATCCATTTGGTGTATATAGGACATGAATTTATTACCATCATATAATAATAATAATAATAATAATAATAATACACTCCATTTATACTGCGCATATTCTATATTAATAATCATATGCGCATTACAATCAGACCAATAGACCATGATACCGGGAACACGCCCTTCTCTTTTCGAACAGTACCATGGGTTCTTTTGCGTCCCACATTACAGATAGAGTTGTGAGACGGGGCCTACGGTTTATCGTCCTTATCCGAGAAGACTAGAAAGTCTAACCATTTGCAGGTGTCATTACAAAGACAGCACTTTCTACTCAATTATTTTAAGACTATGAGTGTTGGTCCGGCTGGGGTTTTGAACCCGCGACCTCCCGCACGGTAGTCCAGTGCTCTACCAACTGAGCTAACTGGTCGGCGGAAGAAAGCAACGTATATAATGAAGTAATCACCGAATATAATGGCCTTTTCACCGAATGTAAGGAAGAGAGCACCAAATATAATGGTGTTAGCACCCGTAATAATGAAAAAAAACACTAAACAAAGTTAGAACCGAACATAACAAAGAAAGCACCGAATATAACGAGGGAAGCACCGAATCATAGTTAGTAGTACTAACTATGACCGAATATAATGGAATAAGCACCGAATATAATGAAGACAGCACCGCATATAAAGACATAAGCACCGAGTATAATGAGTTAATCACGAAATATAACAACATAAGTACTAAATATGACATAACCACCCAATACAATAAAAAAAGTATAAAAGTAGACAGTTCTGGTGTTCCATACTATGACGCGTACTCGCTGTCGATAACAGTACTGACAACGCTAAACCACATTCGATTTGTTAATTAGTACACTAACAGTCAGTTTGCTCGACCCATTTCACATATCGCCGACACGATAAGGTCGGAAAATTATTTAAATAAAACAAGAAATTGTACTTTTTTTTCACCGTAATCGCACTTTTATTGATGAACACAAGAAAACCCTTCCAAGCAGTCCGAGTAGTTTTTGATTTTACTGTATAACTAATGTCTAGCATGAGGTTTGTCCGCAGTTTGGAAGCGAAAGTTGTTTGCAAATTCTTTAACTGAACTCATCAAGCTATTATTTAATATTTAAGACGATAATCTAGGTCCAGTAAGAATTGTGACTTTTAAGATATTCAGAACATACCTTTAATTCAAATAACGATCCTAAGCGGATTAAAAACCGCGCCTGATTTTACAGTTATTACAAAAACGGTAACAAAATTATCATAAGTGGTTTCTTATTATTCAAGATGTTTGATCTATGAATTTCAAACCAAACCCTCACCAAGATGATGCCATTCAAAACACTTTTTTCTTTTCGAAATAATTATTGTAAACTGAATTTTAAGCAATTTTATTTCCCAACGTGGAGGTGGATAGTGCTGGATATCTACTGTGGTGCAAGGTAAATATCCACCAGTACACAAGCACTGGGTGAGATAATACTATTTTCAGTACATACCAAACCAACTAGAAAAAACATACTTTAAACATACTCAATTGCAATGTTTTTGGTGAGCACAGTGAATGAATGACGAACTACTGCATGGTGCTGTTTCTGCTTGGTGCCTTGCAAATGCTATTTAAATTTAAGTTGTTAATCTGAGATGCGGAAAGTGCTATCCATTGATTTGGTACACCATACACTAGAAAGGGAATTGTTGGTATCATTAATACATAAACCGATTAACTAATGCGCACAATAAGTTCAATCCATGATTAATCCATACCAAGCACCTATGTTAACAGTTCACCCTAGAAAATAGAGGGGTTGTCTAAAATCAGTCAGGGTTCTCTTTCATCTTGCAACCTTATTGCAAAAGCTATGATAAATAAACGTTAACTTTTTTTCTTCTTAAAAATCAAAGATGACAAGTAAGCCTAACTGGCCCAGTATTGCAAAGACTTTTAGAAATAATTACTATATTTAGCTTCAAAGAAATCAATCCTTGGTTGACCTAACAAATAATGTACTCCCATATTAATTTGCTGCTCAAGTACATTGGTACAGCATTCCCTGCAGTTTGTCTTCTACATTACAGAATACAACAGCTTAATATCTACAGTACTTAAATATAGCATTATCTCTTACAAAATACAACAAAACCTTTACAAGTAGCAAAAAATACTTCATACAATATCAAGAGAATGTAACAAATTCTATTTAACAATTTGACAAACCTTCAGATATGAATGCTTCAATAAATATCATCTATTTATTATACCAGATTCAGAAGCGATTGTCATAAGCTCTGAACCAACTCAATAAATTTTATTAATCTATCTACAGAGTTTTGGGCTGATTTGTTACACGCAGACAGTTCACTCTTTGCTTGCATCTGTTCCTACAAAAAGGTTCAAAGAAACACATTCACAATAGTTAACTACTGTTACTCATCATACTACGTCACTGAGAATCTTAAGAAACCACACAATTACATTTAATATGTAGGCATCAAAAATGGCTTCTCAATACAACATGAAACTAGGCTAGAACAATACTCGTTCGTTTATTTCAAAGGAAAGCAATAACAATAACAGTAAACTACTGGTCAAAACTAACTGGATGATGCAATGAACCATAATAATAAATTATTTTGCATACAATGCATACCAGCATGTCCCTGTTAATGTCAGCATCAAAGTGCAAGGCAACATGTACTTGAATTAAGAAACTTACCATTATTGCAGTGCTTAGCTGTTTTGCTTTGGCTTCTAACTGAACTCTTTCTGCCTTCAGCTCTTCACTTCGTTTCACAAGTTTGTTTTTTTCCTCCTCTTTTGCTAATTAAAATAAGAAATTCAAAGAGCTGTCCTTAGTTTGATAGTATTGAACATATTATGGTGTTCCAACAATATGCATTACGTATTATAAAAAAGTACAGCAAAAAAAGTAAACCAGTTCAGTATTTTGTACCTGTCTTGTGAGCAAGGTATGAATGTACCAGAGCCAGGGTTCCAGGCCACGGCATTGGCTCTACACCTTCCACACCCTCCTATACATAATAGATAAATATCAGCTGATCATTCAGCAGAATACTTCTGCAATGCCTTTTTTTCACATTTTTTTATTCATTTATATTACTTACATTTACTTACATTTACTTACATTCATTTACAATAATTACTGAGATTCACTCAAACAACTTACACTCACTAACATTTCCTACATACTGTAATTCATCTACTCCCAAATCAACTTTTGTCACAGTGCTACATTGCTGACACTTGGTTAACCTACCATATAATATTGTAATAAAGGACAGTAGAGGCAAAGGGCTGGCCTTATCACTGAAATTAGGAGTCACTTGTAACAAAAGGCTTCCATTCAGCTTGATGACATTGGAGCCTGTTATTCTTGATTGCAACCGGTTTTTCAATGGCTTCTATGTACTTTAACTTTGAAATTAAAAGAGGTAAGCTAGGTAACATGCTTCTAAGGAGACTAAAATAGATTGTCTGTTTGTGGACAATGATCGTACCAAAACGATATCTGCTGAACATAGCCAAGCATGACCTCTACTTCATTTAGCATATAGATTGGAATACCAAGATGCTTTAGGTGGAGAATGACAGACTTCCAAAAATCTTGACTAATTTTGCAATATAGAAATACAGTGTAAATGCCTTCTCAGCCAGAGCTCACCAGCAGTTAGCCAAATATTGCTTTCAAAAGTGTTTCAATATATTAACAGAAATGAGGGCCAAGTTCCAGTCAACACAGAAATAAAACCACCATCATCCCATGAAAAGAGTAGTTCCTGGTAATGAAGAAAAACTGGTTTCTTTAATTATTTCAAAGACAAAAGTATAGACATTGATACAGAAGTCACTCTATTCACCAAATGCTGGTCCTGTCAATTTTTGCTGTCCAACAACAGTTGGTTGATAGCTAGTCAACAGACAGTGGGTTGATTGGAACCATTCTTCAATTGTGGCAATCAATCAGATTTGCCTTTTATCAGACAGTGTGACTAGAAACAAATCTTCAATCACCTTCTGTCACAGTCAAATCTGCATTTAGAGCAACCAGTAGTCAATGCCCAAGAAATTACCTTCCTTAACTTAAAACCACTTCAAGTTTGACCTTGTTCATAGACAAGCAACCACTTAACCACCACTCACGAAGGACTATTTGCTTAATACTACAAGCAATTAGGTAACTCATACAGGGCTGACTGGTGACTGCTTCACTGAATTTGACTACATCTTAAAATGGACCTCAAAATGATTTGAATAGAAATTGCCCCCTCCTTGTGCAAACTGTTTAACATGTCTTTGTCACTCGGTGTAGTGCCTGCACAATGGAAACAGACAATTGTTTCTCCAGTTTTCAAGAAGGATGACCCCACTCTTGCTGAGAACTATAGAGCAATCTCACTGCTTTGCATCATTTCAAAGGTCTTGGAGTGCTGTGTTGCAAACCACTGTTATGCACATCTGGAGCCCGTATTCTACCATCTACAGCATGGCTTTTTGAAAGGAAGGTCAACAGTAACTCATCTACTGGAGTTTATCACGACATCCTGGACATGCTCACTGGGGTAAAAAAGTCGATGTTATCCATCTCGACCTCTCAAAAGCATTCGACTAAGTGCCCCACGACTTCTTAATATCGAAACTCCATTGGTATGGCATATCTGGCTCAGCACAAAAGTAGTTCTCGAGCTATTTCTCAGACAGGCAACAGCTTATTGTTCTTGAAGGCTCCTTCTCTGATTGGCTGCCTATGTCATCTGGGGTACCACAGGGTTCCATATTAGGCCCACTGTTGTTCCTTGTGTATGCCAACAACATGCTGAGCCACATACAGCATAGGTCAAGCCTTGCCCTGTCTGCCGATGATAGCAAACTGTACAGACCTATGGACCGCAAGTTCCTCTATCTCCTTGCAGGCTGACTTAGACAGTCTACCACTTGGAGCAGTGATCACGGTATGAAGTTCAACAGAGATAAGTGCAAGGTTCTGCATATGACCAAATGGAGATCTCGTCGCACCACGCCCAACGACTACCAGCTTTCTGGTAAAACCCTGTGTTCTGCCAATGTCACTTTGACTTGGGCATTGCAGTGTCTGAAGAATTGTCATGAAGCAGACATATTGAAGAACTGTGTGCCAAAGGGAACCATGTTCTGGGCTTGGTCAAAGGAGTGTGAGCAAGAGACATGACTGACATTCAGACCAGAAAACGACTATACAATGCTTTGGTCAGACCCCTCTTAGAGTATGCATCACATGCTTGGTCTCCCTATACCGCAAAACACAAGGGTCTACTCAAAGACATACAACACAGAGCTACCAAATTTATACTGAACTATCCACCAAGAGACATTACTTATAGCGACAGAATAGCAATACTTGAGTTATTACCTCTGGAATATCGTAGAGATATACAGGATCTGACTCTCCTATTCCAATATAAAATCGGACTACTTAATTTTGGTAACTTCCTACAACCTGCAAATTCCTCTTATTTCACCTGTAACTTTGACCCAGCTAATTTCCATCTAAACACTTCCCAGGCATATTTTTTAACTCATATTTTCCCAGAACTGTTAAAAATTGGAACAATCTCCCCAGTCATCTGAAGAAAAGCTCAATCAACTCAATCGTATATTTTATAGCGGAGCTCCACAGCGGCTCGAAGAGCCGCAGAGCGGAGCCCCATAACTACCGTGCGAGGATAGAAATTGAGAAAACCATGCGTTTGAGTTTTCATGGTCATCGTGGCTAGCGGCATGGCTCACGGGCACGTGCGCCTAGCGACGACGACGTTGCCCCAACATGGCGGCCATAGTCATCCGGGATATTTAGAAGGTCTTAAACCGAAACGAGGCTTTGTTTTTCGCGCGCTTTTCGCGGCTTGCCGCGGCTACACAACCTACAGCCAGCAGTCTGCAATGTTTTGCTGAAGAAACGGATTATTCATAGCGGTTTTGGAGGAAACATTTTCTTCCTACAAGTTTTCAAGCGTTTTTGGAGGGACATAAGCATAAAGCTGAGTTCTTCCTACAAGTTTTCAAGCATTTTTGGAGGGACATAAGCATAAAGCTGAGTGTCTATTTTTCATTTGTTAAAGAGCTGCCTAGCTGCTTTTGGTGTTGCTTTAAAACTATTATAATTTTGCTGACCAGGTAATGGTTCTTCCGTTGAGTCGCGAGCTAGATGTTTTTTTTTTGACAATTTATTTCAGCTATCGAATCTTCTTTAAGTAGTTGTGTACACCAGGCGTATTTAATAACTTTAGTGACAGCATTTTCAATGTGTGAGGGTCTGTGTGAGGAGCTCCGCTTTTAGGCTTGCCTAAATCTATTTAATATTTTTTGTAACATATTGCAGGGGGTTGATGTCAGTAGGGGGTTGATGTCAATTGGGGCTTGCCCTGTTTTTTCCTCCTGTCAAAGATGTTCTTTTTTTTTCTTTGTAAATCTTTTGTGCAATATATCTAATTTTTGTGACAAAAATAAAACTAAAACTAAATAATAGAACAACTGACTCTTGCAGAGTTAACAGGAATTCAGCCATAATATTATTTTTGTGATGTACTCTGAAAAAAGAGCAGGATAGAATAGGATTGAAACCCATAACCTCACAAATAGCAGTGCAGTGCTCTGTCAGTTGTGCTAATCACACACTGTATTATACTGTCAAGGTCCACGGATGTAGATACATATTTTAACAGGCAGAAATGTTGATATCATAGGCGGGTATGATGAGCCAGAGGCTCATTTTATCATGCCTTTGGCACGATACATCAAGGGGGGATCCGGAGGCATGCACCCCCGGAAAATTTAGAAATCTAGACTCTCAGGAACGTGTTTTCCTTCATTTTGGGTGCAAAATTGATCCCCTTTGGAACTTTTCCCAGTGAATTTGCGATTTGGCATTCATTAGTTTGTTTACATAAAGTTTAAATACCGCTGATACAATGGGTAGAGCCTGCAAACAGAAACTCAATGCGATTCTTCGAACTCAACAAAATGGAGTGTTACGTTCAGTTGAAGTAAAAGAGAACCAAAGGTGCGAGTACATAAAAAAATTGCTGAAATTCCTCTGGAAACATTTAGGAGAGAGAGAGAGTAAGTCCTTTTTGAGGTGGCTACTCGCCTTTACAGCCGGAAAAATCACGCTCACAGCCGGGTAATTTTCCCGGCTCCCGGCTTTTATCTACATCCCTGAGGTCAATACTTCTCACACCTCAAAGGTTTACGACAGTATTCATCTTTTCTTTAGTATATTTCCTTCTCGAGGTACATGTAAATCACACCAACAATTCTCTCTCTCTTTCAGTCAGTAAAGAACAAAAAAACAAAGCATACTCTCCTTCCATCTTCTCACATCTGCATAATAAATTAATTTTGTGTTTTTGGCCAGGTTTGAAAAACCAACTTGCCTATACAAAACTATCACTGTTAAAACAGAACCTTAGTGTTGCAAGCCTCACTAGCTCCGAATACCATTGGTTTAATGGCATCAAAATACTGATACATCAAGTAAAGAGAAAATATACTTAGTTGATGTGTGAATGTGGGGATTCTGGCACATTTTTATTATTATTATAATCTCATTCTAATTTCATTATAATTTCATTCTAATCTCATTCTAATTATAATAATAAGATGCTAGCACATTTCATAAAGCCTTCATTAAGCCCGTACCAAACCTTCACCAAACATTCTGGGCGCGGGGCGAACCAAGCCCTCACCAAGCCCTCACCAAGCCCTCACCAAGCCCTCACCAAGCCTATACCAAGACTACGCGGTCCATGGCGTAATCAAACCCTTGTCAAACCATAGCTAATATGTTACAAAACTGGTGTGAATATGATACGCGGGGCTGGCACATTTTATAATGTTTTTTAAAATAAAAATGATTTAAAAGAAATAAAATAATAATTAAAGAATAAGAAGAATAATTAATATACAAAATGGAACAACAATTACGAAGATTAAATGTTGTACAACTGAAATCTTTAGTCAGGTGGTATAATATTGAAGGAAGGTCAAAATTGACTTTAAAAGCAGACCTTATTGGCGCATTGATTGATATTCCTGAAATAATTGATAATGTTCAAGAAATAATTGATAATAAACGAGAAATTGTTGGGTTGTTAAGTAATACGCCAATTAGACCGCCAGACCAACCAAATTTGCCTCTTCCAATTCTAAATAATACGCCAATTAGGCCACCAGACCAACCAAATTTACCACCTTTAACTATTCCTCGGCCAATGCCTGGTTCACCAGATCGAATTAATCCGGATAGCCCCCCACCAGGCCCACCACCTAATCGTCGACCGGGAACTCCACCAGGCCCGCCACCTAATCGTCGCGGAAGAGTTCCACCAGGCCCACCCCCGCAAAATATTAATAAACCTAAACCGAAAAATACAAAAACAAAACAAATTCCTGTTTTAGGAAATGTATTAAACAAGTTTTGGAATTTTGTAAAACCATATATCCCTAAAAAAGTAAAAAATAAAGCAGAAGAATTAGCTAAAAATTTTATAGAAAGATATAAAAAAGTAAATAAACCCAAAGAAATAAAACCGCCGCCTAAAAGTGATAATAAGAAAGGTGAAAGAAAAAATAATAGGGAAGACCCAAGACCAAAAACAAAAAGAAATGAGAATGAGGAAGATTTTACACCAAAGGAATATGAATCAGCTATAAAAGGTAATTATATAAGCCATAGGATTGAAGGAAAAGAAAAGATTGATGAAAAAACATTCTTACATAAAATAAAACCAAAAGTTATAGATTTACTTAGAAAGAGAGTTGAATCACATAATTCATTAAAGACTAAATTTATATTTACATGTATGTTCAAGAAAAAAAATATTAACACTGGGGAAATTGAATACTGTGATAGACCCTTTCCTTCTGAAAAATCAGAAATTGTTCTCGAGGCAACAGATTTATCAGAATTATTTGATAGATTAACAAATAGACAACTTGTATTATTTGAAGATTTTTTGAATAATGGATCTGGTTGGGAATTCGAACGCGTACTATTCTTTGACATTTTCATAGACCGTTTTGTTCCACTTTTAGGCGGATCTTATATTCAATTGCCAAAAGAATTGTTAAACAGGAATGCGATTATTAATCCACAGAATTATAATGATGATGAATGTTTTAAGTGGTGTGTAACACGAGCTGTATATCCAACTGATAAAAATCCCCAAAGAATAACTAAAGAATTGAAAGAACAATCTAAGAATTTTAATTGGGATGGAATTAATTTTCCAAGCATGATACAAGATGTTGTTAATTTTGAAAACCAAAATGATTATGATATCGCTATATATGGGTATGATGAGAAAATAGGAGTATATCCTATAAAAAGAAGTAGTAAACGAGGATTTAAATTGATTAGATTACTTTTATTAACAGAAGAAACAAATGAAGAAAATAAAGATGAAGAGCCAAATAAACACTTTGTTTTAATAAAGAATATTAGTGCACTTATACGAAGGCAAGTTACTAAACGTAAATGTAAGTTGTACTTTTGTGATAATTGTTTGCACCATTTTCATTTGAAAAGCTCATTGGAAAAGCATGAAGGATATTGTTATTTGTACAATGAAGCAAGAATTGATATGCTAAAAAATAAAGATGGCAGTCCATGTTTTCTTTCTTTTAGAAATTTTGTGAAAAAAATGAGAATACCTTTTGTAGCGTACGCAGACTTTGAGTGTATTTTGAAACAAATAAAAAATAATGAACCCTTAGATAAAAGCAAAAGTTTTACAAATAAATATCAAACACACAAACCCGCTGCATTTGGTTGTTATATTAAGAGTTTTAATGAAAAAATATGTAAATCAAGATTTTATAAATATACAGATGAATCAGGAGAAGATGATGTGCCACAGAAATTTGTAGAATATCTAGAAAAAGAATTTAGGGAAATTTATAAAGATTGTATTAGTTATAATGTAAAAAGATTCAAAAAGTTTAATAAGGAGAATATGAACGGTGATGAAAAAATAAACTATGAAAACGCAACTAATTGCCATATATGTGAGAAAGAATTGGGTGAAGATAAGGTAATAGATCACTGTCATCTTACAGGGAAGTACAGAGGTGCAGCACATAATGAATGCAATTTAAATTATAAGATTCCAAAATTCTTTCCAGTTATAATTCACAATTTATCGGGATATGATGCTCATCTATTTATTAATAATCTTGCAAAAACAGAAGGTAAAATAAATCTTATACCAAATAATGAGGAAAAGTATATTTCTTTCTCAAAAGAGATTGTGGTTGATACCTTCAAAGATAAAGAAAGTGATAAGATGATAGATGTTAAGAGAGATATAAAGTTTATAGATTCATTAAAATTTATGCCGTCCAGCCTTGATAGTTTGTCTAGTAATCTTACAAAATGTGGAAAGTGTGATGTTTGTAAAGGTGTAATAAAAAAAAGTAGGTGTCTTAATCCAACAGATAAAAACCTACATGAAATTACAAAGTATTTTGAAGGTGAAGAATTAAAGTTATTATTGAGAAAGGGTGTATTCCCATATGATTATCTTGATGATTTTGATAAATTAAACGAAACCCAACTTCCACCAAAGGAAGCTTTTTACTCAAAACTTAGAGGTGAAGATATTTCAGAAGATGATTACAAACATGCTAAAAAGGTATGGGAAACTTTTAATATGAAAACAATGAGAGATTACCTTAATCTATATCTACAGTCTGATGTGTTATTATTAGCAGATGTTTTTGAAAACTTTAGAGATGTTTGCCAAAGTAATTATGGTTTGGATCCTGCTTGGTATTATACAGCACCCGGACTAGCTTGGGATGCAATGTTAAAGTTAACCAAAATTGAATTGGAGATGATAATCGACATTGATATGTTAATTATGATTGAGAAAGGTGTTAGAGGTGGTATAGCACAAATATCAAACAGATATGCTAAAGCAAATAACCCATACATGAAAGAATATGATCCTAAAATGGGTACAAATTATATAGAATATCTAGATGCAAATAATTTATATGGTGGGGCAATGAGTGAAGCATTACCAACTCATGGTTTAAGATGGTTGACTAAAGAAGAGCTAACAAACTGGAAAAATATGCCATGTATAGTAGAGGTTGATTTAAAATATCCACAGCATCTTCATGATTTACATAGTGACTACCCGCTTGCCCCAGAAAGAATTAAGGTTAATAGGGTTGAGAAATTGATACCGAATCTAAATGATAAAAAGAATTATGTTGTTCACCATGAAACACTAAAAAAGTATGAAAGTCTTGGATTAGAAGTAACAAAGATTCACAGAGGAATTACATTTGAAGAGTCCGCATGGTTAAAACCTTACATAGATTTGAATACAAAATTGAGGGCACAAGCGAAAAACGACTTTGAAAAAGATTTCTTCAAACTCATGAACAACTCTGTATTTGGTAAAACAATGGAAAATCTTAGAAAAAGGGTTGATATAAGATTGGTTACTAATGAGAAAGAAGCAAGAAAATTAATATCAAAAGCTAACTATAATCGTCGTACTATTTTTTCTGAAAATCTTATGGCAGTTCATATGAATAGAACACATATAAAATACAATAAACCTATTTACTTAGGAATGTGTATTTTAGATATAAGTAAAGCAATGATGTATGACTTTCATTATAATTATATTAAACCAAAATATGGTGAAAAAGCTAAATTACTTATGACAGATACAGATAGTCTTGTATATGATATAGAAACTGAGGATTTCTATAAGGATATAAGCCCCGATGTTAGAGAAATGTTTGACACCAGCAATTACCCTAAAAATCATCCGTCAGGCATTGAGACGGGCGTAAACAAAAAAGTAATTGGAAAGTTTAAAGATGAAGCTGGTGGTAAAATAATAACTGAATTTGTTGGTCTACGAGCTAAGTTATAC
>OX453275.1:15751873-16074373 GCA_949710005.1 Ricordea florida
CATGGAAGTATAAAGCTGAAAACAACCTACCTTACATTTTGGACATAACCACATTCCTGGAGGGACAGCTGTAAGGGGAGGATCAAGGCAAGCCATATGGTACACTAAATGACAAGTGTCACATAACAACAGCTCACCACTTTCTTTACAAATGGCACAAGTGTCTTCATGCTCATCATCCTAAAACAAATATACACTTGCAGTCAGACCATTTAGCCTACAGCTATTGTATAGCAAATCAACAACAATTTGATAAAACTGACTTCCATAATCTCTCTTACAACATAGTTAGTGGAGGGTCCCTCTCCACTAACTATGTTACAATACCACCAAAAATTTAACAAATGTTTGTTTACAAGCTTATGTTAGCATCTAAAAGCCAGTCAAATATTGGCTATTGTAAAGAAAACAATACACCAAATCAAGTATTCTTTTATGTATAAACTTCACTTCTCAATCACTAAGGAGTCCATAAAAGCATTTTGCTTCTTAATCCTGTGCTAGGAACTGTCTGAATTGGACTTTCTTTTAAGAACTTGATAAAGAAAAGGTTTGTTGCTCATTATTGAAGACTACATGAAAAGTCTAGAACAAAAGAGCAAGGTATGAAGTAGTTGGATGGATTCCCATGGAAAAAAAAAATAGATAAAAAACAAGCAAGAAGTGCATATCAAATTAAACAAGCATGTTGCAGAATTTATTCACTTTGTTAAAAGTGAAGGTGGAAGAGAAATGTGTCCTCAAGCTACATGTAAGATTTCTTGCTTCAAATATTTAGAGGCATTTCAAAAAAGCAACTACCCAGTGGGTACCACTGAAGACAAAAAGTTTGAATTGACAAGATCTAAAGTGAAAACAAAAGGAACTGGAGAAAGCAAGACATCGGAAAAAGGATAAAGCTGTCATGACTATGAATAATAAATATAATTATCATTATCTAATAAGAATATCATATTAATGTGGCACATATCATAACTCCTGATCCAATAAGTGATAGTTAATTGCACTTCATTATCAGGACTCTAGGTTATCTTCTCCAGATAAGCATTTCTCAAAATAATGTCTCAACATTCGAGTTTAACTTTAGGAATTACAACTTTTTCTAGACACTACCAATACATCAGACTCAAAAGAAAAGAAGTTTCTGGGCATGAAAATAACATCAAGCATTACAGCTCTGAATTTGTGAATGCACATCTATTGTAAAGATTCCAATTCTTTCACCCTAGACTCGGGAATCAAGTGTAAAAATTAATAATCACTATTTCCCATAATCAATAATTAATAATATTTGCTAACTTTTGGCAATCATTACTCTTTACTAGCGATACAGGTACTTAAATTGCATTTTCCCAGTAATTCACAAGTTTATGAGCTTGAAAATTCAAAGATATTAACTTTTTAAAATTAGTGAGCATCCCACAAGAGATAGCATAATTGCAATCATACTAAGTCTATTACCTCGTCCACAGGTGAATCTGCTGTTATAACACGTTTGTACTTGAGCTTCTTTTGTCTTCCATTTTCAGAATATCCTTCTATACCATTCGGGATTGGTGAAGTATTTTGTGGTGAGTTTGGAGCACTCTGAAACTTAGGTGGCCGCCCTTTAAAAATATAAACACACACAAAAAAATACCTTTAACTTTATGTTAAGCAAGAAAATTGACACTCCCAATCAACAGTATAACTGCTGAGGCACAATTTGACATGTCGGACCACACTGTTTATGTTGTCCATAAAATTACTTCCTTGAACTGATTTTTGTGATCAATGAATGGCTATAATTGATAACATTGACACTGACATTACTCACCTCTACCACGTTTCACTGGTAACATAGTTATCTTCTTTACTCTCTTGGGCTGAAGTTGTAAAGAACAATTTTCACAAGTTAAGCAACTCCATGAAGTACACTGAACAACCTACATGTAACTAAACTGTGATGAGCTTGAGAAGATTTCCAAGAAACCTGGATATCTGCCCAGTCAAAGAATTCCAAGCTCCAGATGTCTGCTGCTTTTAATAGCTGAGGTAGAAACCATGAATCCTCTGTTACGCCACCAGGGTGGCTTATTTATTCAAGGTATTTTTGATAGGTGGCTCACCAGAGAGGGACATCCTAATGGAGGGGGTAGTATTATAGGGATATGCGATGGGATAGCCTTATTCAAAATTTGCAATAACAGGATTAAAACTTCATGTTAAAATTACATCATCCTTATGATGATTTGTTCCTGATCTCGCTTCTCACATTACAGCTTGTTTCCGTACCACAATCATTGCCCTGTAGTTCCTTTGGTCAGTTTTTGCTTCTTTTCCAAGCAATAGGTAAGCTAAGGTAAAGGCACACATGAGCCTTAAGGCCACACAGCCGGAGCTTATCTCGGTTTCAACAGCTTGAAGCAAATGGGAGTATTATTACTCCACCCTGGATGGGATGCTAGTCCATCGCAGGGTCACCCCCAGCATTGTACCACCGTACCCATTTATACACCTGGGTGGAGAGAGACAGTGTGGAGTAAAGATTCTTGTCTAAGGAAACAACACAGTGCCAGCACCAGGGCTCAAACTCTAAACCTCCTGCTCGGAAGTCCGACACGCTAACCACGTACTACACTACTGTGCCTCCTCTTTCAAGCAATAGAGTATGCAGAAAATTCAGTCAGGTGGCCCTCCACTGATCCCTTTGTTTCAAAGCAGAAACAAGATGCTGATCACTGGTACAACAATCATAAAAATTACATAGTTTTAAAATATGGAAGGCAGAATGTGTTTTGCAACACATATTTCATTTGGCATACATGTACCACTTACCTCTGGGTCAATGTCTAAAGCATTCTGGGGAGAAATACAAGTACTTCTTCTCTTTCGTTCTTGCCTCTTAAGCTGAATCTCTGTTTGGAATTCCAGTGTATTAGAAATGATTATTAGAGTCTACACAAAAGAGATGTTTGTGTGCTTCATGGAAATTCTATGTATTATGTAAAACTCATAATTTTGCTTCCATCATAACATAAAGACAAATTTCACAAACAATCACACAAATAACTTCACACCACATTTGAAAATATCAATGATGACTGTTAATGTATAGGAGTTACCATGTATACTTTGTATTCCTGTCAAATGAATATTCTTGGCAGTATATACAAAAACAGAGTGAAGTCTGTTTGCTAATACCAGCATGAAACATACAGTTCAAATATATGTGGTCTTTCATATATTCATTTGCAATCATAAAATAATAATGTACAGTAGGTGCAATTCTTACCAATAAGTGTTTCAGGTGTGATAAGTCCCAAGGCAGCCATGAATTCCATTTTCTGCAAAACAAAATAATAAATAAAATAAATACATAAGAAATAAAAAATATAAGAAAAAGAAAAACAAACAATAACAAAAACAAATTCAAACAAACCATAATTTAACAGTTGATTGAAAGAAAATCTATATTTATATTTCAATGAAAAGAAAGCAAAAAGAGAAGTTGGTAGTGTTTTAGTTATAAAAGGATTGCCAAAGAGAGAATTGACAAAAAGAACATGAATGTCGGGTAACTCAGTAAGTAATACAGGAAACTGACTGCAAGAGTATTGTTAAGGATGGAAATAAAAAAGTCTGATAAAAAAAGTGTAACTGCATTAATTTTTTGTTACCAATGAAACATCCTCAAGGGCTACTAGCTTTATCAGTTTTTATCTGTGCTTGTTTTTGTTTCAAAGCTATTTGTGTTTTAAGATACTGTATGTAATTCTGGATAAATAGAAACCCATAATTTAAACTGCCTCTGAGCATCTTCAACTGCAGCTTTTCCACATTCAATCTACCAAGTACCATATTTGGAGAGCAAGAGAAACCAAATGAACCAGTCAGTGCCAACAAACTTGCAGACTGGGGCAAGCCGTTTCCAAATAATTATGGTACCTGAGAAATATTCAACCTGGACAAGCTGTGAGCATGAGTTACACGTTTGAAGTCTTATGTGTTTCTAGGATAACTCAAGAAAAATAAATAAAAAAAATAACATACCAGTAACTTACAAAAAGTTTGCATTGACAAGTAGCACAATCACCCCTCCATTTTCTGCTATGTAGGTCCAAAATATATATTTTTAGTCATCATCTATTTACTCCAAAATATCCTTCCTTTTTACATGCGTTAAACTATTTACTAGACTAATTTTGACATTAATTTTGCATTCAAGATTTTAAGATTTTTGCCCAGCATGCATTGTGGGTAGAGCAGGATTTAAAATTTGTGAAATAAATGCTAAAAAAAAACTCAAAATATTCTACACAAAATGCATACAAGCTACAGACATGGTTCATCATCTCATAGAAAGGCAATGATTTCTTCATTTTCCTTCACTGACAATAATTATTTATAAATCACTTTCATCCTCTCCTTTTGGTTGGTATGTCACCACAGATTGCTCTTACAGTAAATGCATACACAACTGCAATGCAGTTTTCAGTTTTCATCAAGCATGAGCATCGTGTCATGTATATTGTCACGTTAAATGTACATATCTGTCTATAATCCATGTAAGAACGAAGACTTCCTCAAGGTTTTATGGGTTGTACAGCATTTCCTCATAAACTGCAATGTAACATTCCGGCAATATGCCTTACAGTGAACAATTGCAGTATTGCAAAAAGTGTTTCCTTCTTGTACAGACTGGAATATCTTGCTTGTTTTGAGCTAGAAATCGCTGAACATCAAGGGGATATTGGATAAGTACATGATCAAACCAAAAATAATGAGTGAGCAGCATCCCTTACACTGGTTTACAAGAAATCTGCAGTTTTAATTAGAGCCTGAGGACAATTTTGCTTTATTTTATGTGTTACCAAAACTGTTTCAAAATAATATTGTATTTTCTTGTCATAAGCAATTTCTATTTTGAAGTTTCAACTCAAACACGGAGGGTAAATTTCAACATTGCCCAACACGTAGTTGTTGACAGTTGATTCGATAAATGAGATTGTCAACCTTAGAGCTGGAATTTATTTTATAATGCAGTGGCAAAATCAGCAAGCATTACAAACCAAAATGACATAATGTACACTCACTTTCTAGATTAATGTCTAAACTCTGAGTAAAAATACTACACAAAATTTGTGTTGCTTATTCAGAATAGTTAAATAAATTAGAGAGGGGAATTATATAGTGGTAGATTTTATGTGTTGCAAGAAATCCACATTTTACTTGAAGTTCTGCGGCTACTTGCATAGCCATGATGCAATGCAACTCCACAATTTTTACGTTTTAGTCATGCCAGGATGAGTAAATATTTTACCACTACTTAGACATTACAGCTTTTCTCTGTTGACAGAAAAAGTTTCAGTAGAATATGTTGTATAGTTCTTGAGGTTTTCAAACCTGAAGGATTTTATATGTGGTACTTGGTAATTGGATAAATGGCAAGCTGATTGTGCTACTCATCATTGTACTACAGATTTAGACACCAAACAGACAGCTTCTACACACCATAGATTGCTTTACATTTTACAAATTAATCAACATAAATAAACAAATCTTGAACAACTAATACTAGACAGGGTATTTAAACACTACTATACACTGTAAATCGTTATTAACTTCAGCTTGTAGGTGATAGAGCTCAGGACACTCAGAAAACAAGAAAAAGTATAACATAAACATTTGCCTCCTCCCTGGCATCTATAAAATTGTTACCTTGTGTTTCATTGAGTCCATGGTAATTAGCCATATTTTACATACAGATCACAATGTGTCATTTCAAACTCTTCTCATAACAATCCTGATAGTCATTACCATTTTCAGCTGTAAAACTGACAATGAGCAGGTGTTTCAATAAAAATTGAACTAGGCCCCTTCTCAAGATATCATAGGCAGCTAGATGTCACCAGCAATTTGGGCTCATACACCCAAGGCTTCAGTAAAGACAGATTTGGTAACCACCATGAGAGGTGAAGTAGGCAAGGGCATGTCACCAGTAGCTGTCTTTTAATGAAGCACCAAGGTAGAGTGTCCATGTTATTCCCCAGGGAAAAAGGGGCAGCATTATGCCTCAAGGCAACATGAAACCAAACGTTTTCTTTCCAAATCTCCATGGGCAAAGATAATTGTGAGAACAGTCTGCCAGAAACATGTCTAATATTGATGCTACTGATATGTCATTTCTGTCTCAGAACTTCATAACAACCCTGACTATAACATTTATAAAGTCATTTACCTTAGGTTCGACTGGTTTTTCAGTTACTCTGTCTATGTATTGGGGTTGTAATGACTTGACCTGAGAGCTGGGGCGAGGTAATATACGTTGAAGATGAGAGGTAAATGGCCGTCCACTGAACTTGAATGTTGTGGGTTTAACAATCTTATTCCGTTGCTGGTACAGCTGAGAGCTGGCAACAGGACTTGTCAGAGTCGACTGAGGGTGAACAGGAGAAAACACTGTACCCATGAAAACTGGTGATGAGCTCTGACTACTAACATCAATCTTGCCATGCTACAAAGTGATAGATAATGTAAGATGCCATTCACGTCCAAAGCAACATTATCAATGTTTTGCATTTTCACTCGTCATGGCAACTACTGTAACTGAATGTGAAGAATAAAATTTTTCAGGCAGTTCAATTGTTGTTGGGTGTGTGTATACACAATAATGTAGAAGTAGAACATAATGTATCTTCTACTAACAGGAAAGAGTATGTAAATGTAAGACTTTTAGAGTTCCCTCTTAAATTCCTTCAAACTTGATCCCTAAATTTAGGCTTGAAGAGCTGGCAATAATGCAGGCTGCTTGGAAACAACAATTAAGCTTGCAAGTTGGTTTTGTAAGCACAAAACAAAGGTTAAATGAGCAAGTGTACGTTTGAATGTGGCACTCACATGACCCTTATGTATTCAATGTAATACTTTGGTTCAATTTCGATTTCATTTTCATGTTCATGAAGTCATGCAACTTCAACGCTTACAAATTGAGACTTCATTTGCTGGTATTTTGTGCCTTAAGACGTAAAAAACACCAACTAAAAGACAAAGCAAATTCACAGTACCTGTGATGAAATAACGACAACAGGTGGTGGTTTTGGTTTTAGTCTTGGTAGCTGTGTCAGAGGCTTTGATAAATGGGATATAGAGTTTACAGGTTTAACATCCGTTGGTTCCACCTTGGTGGAAGAGTCCATTTTAATCGAAGAATTACTTGTAGTAAGCAGTACATTCTTGTTATTAGCTGAAGAAATATTACTTGAATGATTGTCTGATAATGGGGACTTAAAGTTTCCATCCTGAGAATAAAAGCAACAAAACATAATATTATTTGCGTTGATATTCATTTAATATATGGCTGCAGCTCAGTTTTTAATGTACCTCTCATGGGAAAAAGCTACAAAATGAACAAGCTGGAATGGGATCTGACGCCACAAAATTGCACACAATGGTATGATCACAAGAAGCTTGGCTATCTGGCTATCCAAAGCTGCATGACCAGATGAAAAGTGGCTCCATATATGCCCATATCAGGTATGGTAACTAGTATCAACACTTTCATTATGTGAAAATAATTACATCGGGGAAGGGGAGGGTTGGGGTTGTTCTGTAATATTACTCAGAAAAAAAGAAAGAAAGAATGAAAAAAGATGTTTAGGTACTCATACATTTAAATCCAATCTCAACTCTGTCTTGTTTAACAGCTCCTGCCTTAGCTGCTTTACAACATGACTCTGTTGGGTAAAAAAACAAATAGGGAATTATGTCAGTAAACCTCTTCAAACTTCTCCCATCTGCATTAAAAATTATACAAAAATTGCAAAGCTTCTAAAAAGATAAAAAAGTTAACCAAAAGTATAACTGAAAAAGTGATGTACTGCATTCCAATTCAAAAACAGGCTTCATTTTTAAATATTTTGAATTTATGCTTAAAAATTACAAGTTATATGTGGCCTACTCCCTGGCAGAACTAAGAACTGCATTTCATGACCAAAACTTTGCCATGCCATAGAAACCTCTACATAATGAGATCACAGTTGTCATATGCACAGATACATGTACATGTCAGTAGTTGTCATCAAAAAATATGTTAATCTCAAAAAGCACTATAATCACTAGAATGAGACAATGGGGAAACTGAAGTGCAAACTAATGGTATTTTTGCATGTATAGCCTTGCTAAGGTCAACATAAGTGTTTTATCTGCTACAGAACACTATAAAGCCACATAAAAAGGATCCAAAAGCAGAAACAGAACTTCACCTCAAAATGAAAGATATTTCTATACTTTCAGTCGAGGAACTTCTCCTGTACCTCACTATCCACATAATTAAAAGTCTGCACTTGAGGCCCATCTGAATCAAGTAATTTCTGAGCCTGTGAAATCCCATTAAAGGACAATATTTTTGACTAAGAATGCCCAATCTCACTTGAGGAATTGGTAACAAGACTGAGTCATCCAGTCAGAACATAACAACAGAAAATTGGCGTTCAATAATTAAATTTCATTGATTTTTCTGACAGTTCAATAATTCAAGGATATAACTAACGTGGGGTCTTCACACCTGATTGTTACGATACTACTCATAATAATTATTGAATTCCAGTATATTAAGTCTGTCAAGAAGTACAACTCTGAATTGTTCAAAAATCTGTGGTTAGCTTATTGTTAGAAAATACACACTTCAATTATTCAACCAGCCAATAACTTCACTATATGCTTTCTTCTTTGGGTTTCTATTTGACATTCATGAGACATTTAATACAGTCTTCATGTCTTTACCATCTTTCCCTAGAACAAATCCCCTTCCTATATATGGGATATCAATTTTTTTATGATTAAACTAAATCTTGAAAACCCTATCTACATAATTAAGATTGCTAGTTAACCAAAAGTTTGAGTGTTCCTTCTGGATTAAAAAGTCTTGTACAACAGCTATTTTTAGGGTACTCGTACCACAATAGGACTGAAATGGATTATGAACTTACATTGCAATAGAATACGATACTACAGTAATTATAAAATGCATTACGGTCATGAAAACATGAGGGAGATTGCAGGGGTCACACAACTAGGCCACAAAGGAAGGAATGTATCAAAACTGAAATGCAAAGCAAGCAACATCACAGTTCCCTTGTCCATTAAAAGGCTGACACAATTTTGCATTGTTTAATAGCATTTCCTGATGCTTACAACATACAAATAACTGGAACATGGGGAGCAGAAGGATATCTACATTCAGATACACACCATAAACTAAGTCTTCACTTTCAAAGAAAAAAATACAAATGATTTGATTAAGTGCAAATTTAGTATGTCACCCTTTCTCCCAATAACTATAATTATAAATCAAACTTATTGGTTTGAAAGGGTGATGGTACACAGAACGTCCATACAATGCAACCAATGGCCCCAGAGACTTTCAGAACACAAGTTTCAATTCGGGAGGCCAATGTTTGGGCTGCCACTAACTTTATTGTAGTGCAGTTGCTTGTGTCACACCTGTAACAAGTCCCATGGGATGAAGACGTTTTTAATTGGTTCATACAAGCGGTGAGTACCCTGCATGTTAATTTTCTCACCACCCAGACGAAAACTTCTTTCCATATATTTGCATGCGATTTTCTCGGCCATCTAGGTTAGATTTCTTTTCGCTCTATGCCAACTTTTTTTAACATTAAAACTTACTTGCTGCTCACTCAAGCTTGTAATATGTGCCTGCAGACTTTGCAACTTCTTTTGTAGGTCAGGATTCTATGGAATAAAAAAAAACGAGTCTAGGAATATTTCTCAAAACCTGAGCGAACATGAAACAATTGAAACCCAACACAGTGAAAACAGGCCAATTATGAAAGACGGGAGAATCTTTACTTGCGGATCTGTCTTGATCTGCTGAACCAGAATCTGTGGAGATCAAAGCGAAACATTTTCAAAGAACAAAGTTAAAAAGCGAAGTCAACCATCTAAAATACAGTGTGGAGTTTCTGCGTCGGAGTTCATGTTAGTAGAAGGGGTGGCTGGCATAACAAGTAAAAATCGATTAAATATGCGGCCGGGTCGCGAGTTCAAGAAATTCCCCCGAATTTGTGTCACATTAGAATCATTCTAGAATCACACCCGAATTCCTCCGAGGCTAAGTGAGTATTCCTTCCTAAACTTCGCTACATAAGATAACTTTATTATATAAATGAGCATTCAGTTTTGGAATATCACAAAAAAACTTGCTAAGTGCATGCAAAACACTTGTAGAGATAGTATGTCAATAAAGCAGTTCAGAAGGAAAATACCTGATGCTGTTGAAGCTGGCTTTTCAACTGTTCCCGCAATTTCTCTAATTCCATCGGGAAAGATGTTGTGTTGTTTGTAATGGTTTTTGAACGTTCCTAAAGGATGAACAGCCGTGGGGCACCATCTAAGGGCAGGCTCTCGGGAACTGAAAAGGCCAAATACGTATAGCTACGAGAGAAATTCACTGCAAGCTCCCGGATGAAGGGTGCTTTCTCTCGCTGACAAACTCGCGCATGTGTGATTAGAGCAAACATGGCGAAACGAGGAGCAGAGAGGGAACTTAACCAGGATAATTGGCAAGAGGAGGACGAGAAAGAAGAAGTGAGAAACCAACTCGCTGATTTCAAATCTTTCTTTATCACTGATTGTTTCTGTGATGTATGAATTGAAGTTGGCGGAGAATAGTTACTCTTGATAATTTTTATGGCAACCGTCATATAAATTCAAATTCTTTTTTTCGCAGGCTGGTCATTTCCAAGTTGCGACTGCAGAGGACCTTAGCAAAAGAAGGTTGGAAATGTGCTGCATTTTATGTTGTTTTCTTACCGTTTTGTCCATTTCACTGGACGCTAGAAAGTGACGTGAAGTCTGCTCTGGGAATGTGACAGAGGGTAGTGATGTTTCGATCGCTTGTATGTTGTGTTCCTCTCGAGTGCTGTACGTTTCTAAACTATGAGATAAAGTTTATTTCAAAGAATAATGGGTTCATGCATCAGAGAGCTACTTATTTGCCGTCATTAGTCCATACCATGTGGCGCTTATTGGGCTCCAGAGGTCAAGAAGTTACCAGTAATAAACTTTCAATCATGTATCAATTCTAGAGGAAGGGTGGGGAGATGGCAGGCATGCATTTATCTGGAGAATGTGACAAAGGCAGTTGGCCCCTGTGGTGGGACTTTTGATTATCACCACGTCACAAGGCTGGGGACTTTTGAATTTCCTTGAACCATGAACACCATCTTGGATTGGAAGATAGCATTTTAAGGACAATGATAACATTATTATTAGAACAGATGCAACTTTCTTTAAATATTGGTATGTTGCTTCTTTTGACAAAATACGTTTGACCTCTAGTCTTAGTTGGGAGTGGGGTGGGAGGAATTAGTTCTCTCTTGACCAGTTATGATGTACCAAGTTTAGGCATTTGCCCAAACAAAAAAATAATACTTCAAGTTCCAATCCCTAGCCTACCCCTTCAAAATCAATTTCACTTCACTTTTCAAGCCCTTTACAAGAAAAACCTTGTTCTGCAAGGTCTGCTAATAGTCTACAAATGGCAACAGCAGGTGATTGTGATAGCAAGGCTTTCCAACTAGAGGTGTGCTGAGTGTTTTAATGCAAATAATGGTGAAATAGTTACTGTATCAGGTGTTGGGTGCATTCCCAACAGAAGGAACCTACTGTAACCTCTTGTTTGGAGCTGCTCAGTTGCTCTTAGAGCAGTAGTAGTATATGGGTTTTGAACATGCACTGTATCATGTGCCCACCATGCCATGAAGTCACTGTTATTGAATACCAGTACTTTTTAGTGAGTCACAATATTGGCTATAGATTAAGTCTTCTCAATAGTATGACTGTCACAACATTTTGCAGAATTATGGACCTGCAGCTTCTCGCAATCAGTTTTTTAACTTCTTGCAATTTGATAAATACAGGTAACGGATATTGGCATTTATACATTCTATTGATTCGATCAGTAGAATATCAGTGATTTGATATTATTCTATCTTTTGCAGAATTATCAAAGCCAAGAGAAGAGGGAACAGCTCTGAAAACAAGGTAAAAAAATTGTAATATTAAATTATAATCATCAAGTGATATTTTAATACATCTCTAGGAAAGTATAGAGTACTTTAAGTTTGAATTTCAGTGATTTTGTGAAAATACGCATGGTAAATTTGTTGGAACTGTGTAAATAAATAAAGGCAATTCTTCATAGAAGTTATTAATACATTACTCTTTCTTTTACTAAGTTTTTCCAATTTTTAAGAGTACTATTGTAATGAACTGTTTTGATATTGTACAGTGGCAAGGAATTTTTTTCTCAACACTTCCTCAAGGGAGCTATATTACAAATGTAAACAATAATCAGTGTATTCTTGACAGACAATTCTATAAAAAAATTGTATAATTTACAAATGGAATACTTAGAAATTTAAATTTTAGTGATTTTATGCAAGGTTATCTTGGGTAGGGTAGCCATATCAACAATATTGGTGGCACGGTACAACTTCTAAATGAATACATGTATCAAAATTAATTGATAAAATTGGTTATTCTTTGATTTATTTGCTCAGTTATTTATTTCTTATTTCTCACAACACTTTACACCACTTTACCTACTTACAGTAACTTCTTAGAAATGTTTAACTACAATATAACTGTTATGCTCTAGGGTTGTTATTGTTTCTATTACCTGTGCCTTTGTTATCACTCTTGAAGCAATGTTGGTTTTTTACAACTTGTTTCCTTAAACTATAACTTTTTGCTTTAATCATGTTGTTTTGTTTTAGGGTTCAGGTGTTTTCCAAGGTTTCTCTGCCTTCTCTGGGTTAACCAATTCCCACAAAAGTTCTTTACCAGTTGTCTCCAGTATGAAGCCATTTACTGGACTTGCAAATGCAACCTCAGGAGTAAAGGCAACATCCCCAGTAACTTCAACAAGTACAGTTTCACTTTCAGCAATGCCAAGCAAGGTTGATAATCAGAATGGGGCTGCAACATTTGCTTCAGAGAATTCTAGAGACCTTAATGGACCAACCAGTAATGAGTATAATGATAATATTAAAGCATTAAATGAAAGTGTTGTTGCATGGATAGAAAAGCACATCAAACTCAATCCGTATGTGGACTTGACCCCAATTTTTAATGACTACAAGGAACACATGAAGAACATTGACCAAAAATTTTCAACAGCAGCTATGGCCTCATCTGCATCTTCAAGTTTGTCAGATGAGGCAAGTGGAATGAGACAGAAAACTTCCATTGTTTCTTTGCCATCAGCCAGTTTGGTGAGTGCTCAGCCTTCACCTTCAGTGTTTACGGGATTTAGCTCCCAGCCTCAGCCATATGGGAGAAAAGGAGATGTTGCTGATAAGGAACAAAATGAAGGTAAAGTTGCCAGTACCATATAAATACACTTGTACATTGTACTGTAGCCATTCCTACCTACAGTGTCTATGTTACAGCTGAAAATTTGATTTCAGGTTAAATTTCATTTAACCTACATGTAGGTAGGTTTGTAAATTCTTTGTCTATATTTATGATAATGAATACCAGACACAGAGAAATTACAAACCAACCTTGATTAAATCATTTTAACCTGAAATCAAATTTAACCTGTTACATATATGTCATCAAAACAGTCAAGTTCAGCAGAAGCCATGTTTCAAAAGATTCAATTATCGAGACCCTGCTGTAGTAATACAGTGGACTCGTGCCATATCACCAGCCTGTTAATGTGACCACTTATTTATTACATGTACAAGCTCTTTTTGTGCCTCAAACAATACTCCACACATTTTCTTTTCTGAATGCCCTCTTAATCCAACCACCCCATTATTATGGCCAATCACCACCTATTGAAGTCCTTAGTCTTTATTTTCTTCATCATTCTTACCTTGTTAATACAACTGGTTAAACTGCTTGCTGAGATGGTGAATAGATCCAGACACAATATGACAAGCAATTATACATTTTTAATGTCCTCCCATCAGTCACACAGCGCTTTGTTATGGGCCATGAATGGGCAGCTTTAATGTTCTACATATTTGGGGCGAAATGTAGTACAACTGCCGTACGGGCGGGACGGGATGGGTAATAAAGTTTATGTAACGATTAACAGTCAGCAACCGTAACATTGACTTACGAATGTGATCAATGAGAACGTGGAATGACGGGTCCAGCATGCGGTTCACATTAATTATATTCTGGTGTTATAACCTGATTGGTTCATTAAACTATATTAACTATATTAATCAGGGCTAAAAATTGGCGGTCGCACGGTCTCCAGTGGCGAGTTAAAACTGACCAGGGCTACCAAAAGTAAAGGTTTGATCGCCCGATGTGCAACTATGCTACAGAATTTGGAAAAGTTGCAATGTAAATTATGCAAAATACAAAGTTAAAAATAAAACTCAATATGTAGTTTAATTGGACTACCTTTCTCTTCGTTTCTTTGCCTAGACTCCAAGATCATTTATTTTAGTGAATTTTTAGTTTTGAAGTAGAAATTCTGAGCTGTTTTAACAGTGCTTTTACGAGTGATCCACATTCACAACATTAGAAGCCACTTTGATTTTGTGATTGCCACGTGACTCTGAAAAAATAAATCGAGAGCCACTTCATTTTGGGATGGGCCATTAAGAATTCAAGGAAACTGGCCCGACTGGCCACCAAGCACTAGAGTTAATTTTTAGCCCTGTATTAATAGCATTAAAATTTTATTGAAAGAGGGATAGTTAATGTGAAATCAAGCCATGCCCAAAATATCTTATATGGAGGTGACATATACTGTAGCTTGCATGCTGTAAAGACAAAGGGCAGTATGGAAACTGCTAGTGATCTTAGTAGAGTTATTGCTTGTGTACAAAGTGAAAAGCCTGGGGTGTTTGTTACAAGTGTTTGTGTTGAGATGTGGCAGTGGGTCCCCAGACCCTTTAGTCTATACTAGACCTCTAGCTGAATTTTGTTACCCTTTACTATACTGTCTGGTACTGTTCCCAATGGGAGCCATTCTCCGTGTAAAGACGCTTTCTTTGCTATCAAACTGAGTTGTGGGGAAATTTTCATGTAACTTTATCAACTTTAATTTTTTGAGTGGCAATCCCCAGTGTCCGTGGGGTAGACTAAAATCTTTAACCAACTGATTAGTTTCCTTGAAAATAATACCCTATTCTAGACCCAAATGTTTTTATTACTATACCCTATTTCAGACTAAACTGCTTGAAAACCATACCATTGACAGCAGCACAGACAACTGTACCTAAATAGCTCCTATTTGGCCATCCTCCCTTTCTCAGAAGATGTGTTCTCCATAAATCAATTACATAAATGCTGACATCTGATCTCACCCAATAGAAGTGTAAAGCGCCTTTGAACATATTCATATGAACAAGTTTGCTATATAAATTCATTATTATTATTATTATTATTATTATTATTATTATTATTATTATTATTATTATAAGTAAAATTACAGATGTCAAGTTTGGTTTAACAATCAGACTTTTTTTTAATGGTCAGATGTGAAAACTGAGGAAAGTGAGCCTGGTACCTCAGGAGATGCTGAAGATCCAGTCCCTAAACCAGAAAGGTATTGGGTGTCCTGTGGTTAGCATTTTTGCCTAGAATATTAGCTTTTACTCAACCTTCTGGCAAAAGTACAGCTGTACTGTATGTTCACTGTATGCCCCTATTGAGTCTTAAATTAGAAGGAACAATTCAACAAAACATTCTCACAAAACCATGCAGTGTCAGTTTTGTGTTCAGATTGTACTGAAGGGTTTTAGGCAAGTATTTGGGAGTCTGAAAGGTGATGAGTGCCAATTGGGAACAAAGGAGGTCCTCTTTGGATCTTGTGTTTTTTTGATCGATCTAGTTTTTCTGTGGGAAAATGCTGCTTCATTCGTCTTTAAAATTACGAGTTGCAGCATACTGTAGGACAGAAAACTGACAAAAAAAGAAAACTAATACTATTGTGGGTAGAAGCTTAACCACTCATGTATATATTATGGGGTTGTATTTTGGAGGGTTCTAAAGTGGCATCCTTATCCATTGGTTTGTCTTGATAATGAAAACTCATCCTTGAATGTGGTTACTCTTTGTCACCTATAAGTACATTAAGTAACAGCCTCCTCAGTATTTGTTCCATGTGTTTACCATGAATTTATTACTGGGCAGGAACATGCTGATTTTGTTTGAATTTCCTTCTCTTATTTGACTTCTAGTTTAATTCCTTTTATGTATCATGTCAATTTTGTTAGGGTTGTAACACCTGAACAAGGAGCTTTCTACTCCACACGATGTAAACTGTTCTTCAAAGGTGACACTTCCTGGAGAGAATTAGGATTAGGAATGCTGAATTTGAAGAAATTAGATGGAAAGACTCAAGTTCTGGTTCGTAATGACACAACCTTGGGGAAAATTCTGTTAAATGTTTATCTATCACATAGTACTCCGATCACCAAATCATGCAAGAATGTTATGCTGGTCTCTGTACCAAATCCTCCACTTTATGCTAAATCCAGTGAAGGGGATAACAGCAAACCTGCTACTTACTTGATCAAAGTAAAAACTGTAGAAGTTGCAGAGGAGCTTTACACTCAAATGGACTCCAACAAATCTTCTAGTTCATAAGAACCATTTACTGGAGTATGCTATTAGTGGACCATTGTAATCATTGATCTCATTGATCGTTAAAAATTCATTTTTTATTTTCAAAATACACGTCTGTCCTTTGGCATCCATGACAGACACAGATAAATACCCTGACGTGATGAGTACTATTAAACATCAAGAAGTTGCTGTTCTGCTCTTAGAAAAACAATGCTTTCTTAAGGCTTCCTATATTCAGATTACCCATAGCTTTGTCCACAGCAAAAAGCTAAATAGTCTAAATAGCACATGTATTCACATTGCTGTTGGGAATATTTAATGTACTTTGAACAAACACTTTTTGAAATATTAATTTTATGTGGGCACTGATAATTGTGTTTCTACTTAATTTATTGAACTTGGCAATTTCTGTACATTGAATGAGATTACTCAGACAAAACTCAGTATAATATACTGGTTTTTAAATTAAATATTAGTTAGTTGGAATCTTTGTGTAAGTATGAATTATTTGTACCTAGTCTAGAAATGTCAAACTTTTTTTACAATAAATCATGTAAGCCTGTTTTTTTTGTGTGTTATACCAGTTTATTACTTTTGTTCCTAAAAAATTTCTGCAGCACTGAAACTTGGCAGGAGTGCACTTTATTTCCAGCTAACCAGTTGGATATTAACGTACTGAATTAACTACAAACACAAGGTCATAGTGATATCATCAGTTTAAAATAATTGCCTTCAGAGATCACATTAAATTAAAAAATATTAATCCAACTCCAAGACCAGCCATCTGGTATCTCACACATAATGCTGTAAGCACGACACTCAAGCAAACAAATTCAGTCTTAACGGTCGACTATCAAGCGACCAAGATCTTCAGGAGTAGTAGTACTAGTACTTTTATTTAAGCTCGTTTAAAAATCTTCATTTATAACAATAGTATTTTGATTACAATCATTTTGTTAAAACTGGTTTACAAGATTGTCTAGTGAGAATCGGATGTTTAACGTGCGCGTTAGATTTTCTTTTTTGAACTGCCCAATTGATTTAATTGCCCTAATATTTTGAGGAAGAGAGTTCCATAGTAAGGCACCGCTCTAGCTAAAACTACGTTTCAAATAGTCAATACGCGGCTTGGGTAAGTCCATCTTACGGAAAGAATTACGCCGGTCATAGTCCGTGTCTAGCTCACTGAATAATTCATACTTGTACAGTAGGGCTGATCCGTGGATGGACTTAAACGTCATTATAGTTTTCGTAAAGATAGCTGGCTCCACTTCAATGTTTCAAGAAGTAGGCAGGGCGTAGCTAGCTGTACGCACGTTCGTCCGGAAAAATGCAACAACAAGAAGACGTCTGAAGGCGTTTACGCGGGATGTGTTAGTTTAAAATTGCTGACGCAGTATGTTTTTTTGCTGATTGTGCGATCATGGATATCCATGGTGCAATCCAACCTGACTTGCACGTGATTCAGAGTTACAGCCAATAAAAATCACACAATTTTTTCGGGACGGGCTCGGGACACGGGAAAGTTAAAAAAATAAGGCAATTTTTGACTCCCAAGACGACGAAAGGAATGCGCTACCGAATTTTATACGCTGGCTGACCACGTCATCCCGCGTAAAAAGAAAAAAAAGTGATTATTGAGTAATTGAATATTCTTCCCTACTGAGTTACGAAAAATGTGCGTCCATAGGAAAAAATCCTGGCTTCGCCCTGGTAGGGTCGAGTTTACTTCACAGCTGGCTTGCAGAATAACCCTGGCTGCTCGGTTTTGCAATTTTTTTAGTTTCTCACATAAATAAGAACTCAATCCATCCCAAACGGGGGCGTTTGGTTACGTACAAGCAGCAGAACCTGTGACTGAGCACTTATTACAAGAAACGTTAAGTGTTGCCGGATGGAATACACACCGAACCAATCGAATTACACATTCAGTTAATCGTACTTAGATGTTGCTTCCATAGGCAAAACCTACTTTTTGTAACCAGGCACAGGTAGGGCCATGTTGGTCGCCATGTCGCCATGTTGGTCGCCATGACTTAACCAAACGTAGTATCGGGTATGATGGTACCATTGAGATGCAGGTGTTTCTTGAGGGTACCGAGTATCTTCTTATCATAATCAATCCCCAAGTTTTCCACGGCAGTAAGGGACTTACGCCCGGCTCGTTGGTGTACACGAATATGTATAGGGATTTGTTGTGGTGATAATTGCATGACCAGTTCTATCTATATACCAATATCGAATTTTATATTTTAATTGGCGTTAGCAGGAAGAAGAACAGTATCGGGAGGCACGACCAGCAATTCCTCACGAACGAACCCGCGTTTAGGCCCGTTGTGCAAATAGCATAACACCGGCTTATTGGGTTTGATAACAGTCTTTTCAGTGGTGTGAACTTCCAAAGACCAAATGGCCTTCTAGTCCCACCCTCCAACTCACCCAGTAAACCTTGGGGCTGTACTGTAGGCTAGCTAGTCGTTTTTCCATTAGTTATATATAAATAGCGCAAACGATGGATCACAAGACCTTCAAGAAAACACACGATATTTTAAAAACGTTGACAGCGATGGAAGGGATTCCAAGATCCTTGAGGAACATTTCCTAAAGCTCCTCATCTTTGCATTCGTCTAATTGTAAGGGATGCTTTGTTCGAGCTCGGTCAGAATATTTAACGCAAAGCTGGTAAACTGCTCGTCTTTGAAAAATTTCGCCTCTTTTTTCACTGCGAAAAGCCGGGGGATGACGCGAGCACCGTCCTTTATTTAAGAATAGATCACACTTTCTATGGGTTTACCGGCGTGATAACCCACGCGGGATGTTGGGAGAACACGAGAAGAGCTTGTAAATCACGAGCCGAAGGCGAGTGATTTACAAGCTTTTCGAGTGTTCTCCCAACATCCCAAGTGGGTTATCACGCCGGTAAACCCATAGAAAGTGTGATCTATTGCTTTTATAAAATAACTTTTAGTAGAATGGAGTCTTTGAGGTAAAAAGTATGCTTTTAGTACCGTGATCAAGTCATGTCTTCTCTCTAAAATCATCATAAGCCAATCATGACTCACGATTTAATAGCGCTGAACTTTCTCAAAACTCAGTTCAGTCAAACAACAAACAGCAGCACTTCAAAACACGAGTTTTTGCACTCATTTCATTATAACTTATGAAAGCTGTTTTACAGGAAAAGTCAACACATGTTCATGCGAACGTACAATGAAAGAATACGTTCGTGGTTTGTTTACTACAGAATTAGGGTTAGTAGACAAATACGCAGTTAATAATTAAGCTATTAATTTAATGAAATACAGTGGCTTAAAATCCCTTGCTTCTGGAACATCACTGTCTGACAAAATGTGAGCAGTTTTGACAGTAAACAACTTGTGACCATGTAAAGTGGGTTTGTAGCTGCACTACCTTGGCAAATACTCAGTCCTTAGACACTCTTACATCTAGTTGCAAAAGTTGATGCTATAGCACCGTAAATTTGTAGCGATATTATTAGAAATGATCAGTGATTTAATGATCTGTGATGTTTAATGATGGCTGCTGATACGCAGTGATGATCAGTGGTTAGTAATAGCTTCTAGTACGGGTATAGTGAAGGTCCGAGATGGTCAAATGAGGTTAGAAAGCTGTAGGGATGATTATCGATGCCTATTTACGCCGCTACTGATGTCAAGTTATGCGGGCCAGTGATGTGTGGTTATGTGTACAAGTGCTGGTCCTGTGTGCCAGTCAGCGATGCATAGTGATGGTCAACAGTGTGTATAGAGATGGTTAGTGATGTGTAGTTACAATGATGTGTAAGGATGACTAGTGATGTCTAGTTATGGCTAATGTTACGTGATTATGTGTATAGGCAGAACCAACACTGCACCACAATGAATATATCTTTTCAAAATGGAGCACATGATTATCAAAAGTGAGCATAATGCAGACAAATAGAATACATGTGAATCGAAAACATTGCGGATTCTACAGTTTAGTATAGTTGACATTCGATCAAATTAACTTGGATGATTTTATAGACCACGAATGGAACAGGAGATTAAAATCTACACAAAATCACTGCAAGTGTAGGTATCCAGAGGTACTGTTCCATTAATTAGTCACTTTTGCAGCCATTCTTAGGGGAGGAGCGTCGTGAAAAGACTAAGAACGGCAGTGAAGGAAACTAGGGACACTTACCATTTGTACGGAAAAACCGAAAATTCCGGTAAAAGTTCAAATGGCACGGTTTATTCCGGAGGAATGTTTTCGAGGTATTACCTTTTTCTCGGTTGTACCGGAATATCCGGAAATTTCTGTACCATTTGACAATACCAGTGCTAGGTTCCTCAAGATGATATTTGCAGGGTAAGATTTCCGCACAGGTCCCTACTTCATTATGCATGCTGCAGTTGAATTGTCTTGGGAAGTGCGCATGCAAACATTTCTTGTTTTTTGAGAACGAAACCGTACGGCTACAGCATGCATAATGAAGTAGGGACCTGTGAGGAAATCTTACCGAAGACAGCATGGCGGATATCGCGAATGATCGTGATCAAGTGTTACAAGTTTATCAATGCGAAAACTGCTTGTTCTCCTCGCCAAATCTCTTTCAGTTCCTCCAACACATCTTTGCACCCCAGGTGTGTTGATAGTTATGTTTTTCTTTTGTTTTGAGGGTTCGCGATTTTGAGCTAAGTAGCGAAGGAAAACAGTGATACTAGGCTCCAGCTTACTGGCGTCCGAGACTTCGGATCAAATGGTACAGATAAATCCGTTCCGTTTCCTTCACGAGAAAAAGTACAGTACCATTTGTCTCAAAAAATTCACCGAAAATTCCATTCAAATGGTAAGCGGTCTATGTTCCATTCCGCCCAGAATTTTAATTGAATGGAGAGCGCCCATACTGCACTCTCACACTAACTTTTCTGTGACATCTCTGTAGTTATGAAAACAGAAGCTGCCTCATACCGATTTACGGACAAAAACAACTTACGCAGTAGATGGTAAATGGAGTATCGGTTATTAACCCTCTCACTCCCAGGAGTGATCAATATGCAACTTTCACAATAAAGGAATTTTATTGGGGGTCAAATCTAAAAACCTGACAAATGACCGACCCCCCCCCCCCCCCCATCCTAAAGGTTATAAACAACTACCAAACCACTGCTTCACACAGAAAAATTACTGCATAATGTACAATTATTTACACTCTCTTCACTGTCATACAAAGTCAAAAATTCATGTCTAATGCACTTTTAATGATTCATTCCTTCTAGTTTCTAGTGGAATTCTGGGTGGCCAGAAATGATGTTATCCTCTTTGGATAGTGTTTTACTCTTCTTTCTTCTTCTGACAGTCACTGCACATTGTTAGATCATTTATATATATTCTCTGTTTATTTTATATTATGTACCTCCATCTTATCCCAATAGAAGACTCAACAAGCTAGTAATGACCATCACTAATTGGTAAATATTTACTGACACATCCCTTTATCACCATCTCTAAATATCATTTTCTGGGTTTGAATTCAACTTTACATTTAATCTAGTACAGTTTTCAAGCTGCATGTTGGCATACAGAACAAGCTAAGTTGTAAAAACAGATCTAGGATTGGTTAAAGTGTGTGAGTTGCAAGTGGGCTATTTGGTAAAAATGTTTAAGGGTGCAAAGTGGATTCATTAGGTCCTTGAATTGGGCACTAAAAACAATGGAAGTTAGTGCAAACTGTACCTGACCATTACATACCTTGTAATGTTTCTTTCAGGCTACTACTATAATATTTAACAGGTTCCTCATGTGGAGTATACCACTTTCTCACCTGATTTACCCTAAATGCATCTTTCCCACCCACCTACAGTATGCATAAAATACAAGCCCAAGCAGCCCATGCCCACTGTAATAAGGTTTTTGTCATGGAAAACTACAAAAGGTATGGCTGAAACTGGCTGGATTGACATTTATCCCACTCCTTTCTTTTCATCATTATAAGCTACTAAGGTGACGTTTGCAGGAACACCCTTACATTTCCCACCCAAAATGTTATTCCAAGAAAATTGTGCCGTTAGGCTTATTGCACACCTTAGCTAACTTGTTTGTTTTCTACCAGGTTTTCCAACCTGCTAACTAACTATGGTTTGGATAAATGAAATAATTATAATAAATATAATTCTTATAATTGTTGTTGAGACATGGCTATATTAAGACAGAACTCTACAAATAACTTGTGATTTGATTCATGAATCTATTTTGTAAACTTCCGTTTGAATCAAGTCACAATATTTCCTTGCATTTTCAATTACATTATATCATAAAAGCAATAGAATCCATTTCTAGTGGTTTAATAGCATGATATAGCTGCTTGGGATGTTAAGAGAACACATAAAACTCTGCAAATCCCTTGTCAATTTGTTTGAGTAATTAATAAATACAAGCTCATCTCATATTCTCCCAACAACCTTCTTGGTTTCATTGTGTTAAGAAACCTGGAAAAATGTGTTTTATTGCTTAACAAAAACTGGTCAGGGAGCAAGCTTATATCACATGAGCCTGGGCTAGCTTTGTCTTCTATAAAAAATTGATACAGGACAGGACAGAAGTAAGGGACGCCAGCCTTAACTGGTATGGCAGCTGAATATTTCTTGGTAAGATTTCCGCACAGGTCCTACTTCATTATGCATGCTGAAGCTGTCTTGTCTGGTGTAATGCACGTGCAAATATTTCTTGTGTTCGAAGAACAAAATAGTATAGTTACAGAATGCATAATGAAGTAGGGACCTGTGCGGAAATCTTACCTATTTCTTTTGGTAACTTACAATTTTCAATACCTGGTGTTAACTTAAGATCAGTGATGATCAGTGAATATTACAAACCTATATCACGTGACCATGAAATATAACTGTGATGGTCACTGGGACTGTTCACTGTAACTTTTCCAAGAACTTTAGCACGGTAGCGTGAAACTCCTCTCTATTGTTTCCCAAGTAGCAAGCATGTCCTGCATTCTTTATCATATGTATAACACTTCCTGGTATATCTTTTAACCTATCTAGAGAGGAAAGACCGAGACCTGTGTCATTTTCACCATAAATAATAAGTGTAGGCAAATCAAGCTTCTTGTAGGATAATTCGGTAAATTTCTCGGTTCCAACTGGGGCTACCGGAATAAATCCACCCAGACTTCTCGCTTGATCACTTTGAAAAATATAGGGCAAAGAAAACGAGCCACTCATGGAAGGAGATACGACCACGGAACGTTCAATTTGAAGCTTCGCTATTAGTCTCTGTAGAAACTCACTTCGCCCCTGAGAGGTTTTGGGAATTTCAATATTCTTAGAGTTCCCATATCCAGGCAGATCGACGGCCACCACTACGTAATTCATGGAGCTTAGGAACTTCAAAGTACCAAGCTCTTCCCAAGTTTGCGAAGAAAAGGCCTGCCCATGAAGGAGTAACACAGTAAGCTGGTTAGCACTAGCGGGACTTGCTTTTCGGTAAAATAAACCTTGTTGTCCTTCCCATTCAATGAAACCCTGGGACTCCGACATCCGCTTACTTGACGAAGAGAAACGATAAACCAAGATTATAACAAGAGAAAGACAAAGGCCAATTGCAATTCTCCAATTGAACACGAAAGGCGAATACCTTGCAGGTCTCATATCACCAGAGGAGTTAGCAGAAGTGATAAACACGGCACTTGACATTGCAAATCACTGAGGCTGCGGAGTCCGCGGGAGTCCTGGGACCGGTTGTTCGAAACAGTAACCCAGGAAACCGAGGGTTAGTGCGAAATACGAGATACGAGAGCTCAAAAAGTACATTCAATATAATTCTTTTTTAAATACAATTTAATGACAATATGCTCTATAAAAATAGAGAAAGATATCGCAGAAAATGCTTTTTAACAAGAGGAAAAGAAACTCATGTTAAAAGTTAACCCTGAGTTAGCGCTAATCGGTCTTCGAACAACCGGCCGCAGGAGTAAGAACGGAAATAAGAGTTGGGGTACACTAGTTGGCGGGGGGAGGGGTAGGGAGCTAGACGACTTCCTAATCAACTTCGAAGGGAAGTGTCAATACTTAGAGTGAGAATGGAGTAGAACCCTTTCCCACGCTAGAGTCTCACACGACCGAGCGGTGTCTGAAACGGAGAGCGGAAATGGTACAGAATTCGAAAATCGCAGAGGAGGAGTTATGCTGACGAGTCCACTTTCTCCCTGATCAGCGGTAGGAGTGTTCTTGTAGGATTGTCGGATTGTCGGTCCTAGTTCCTCTTGTGCTGGGCTTTGTTTATTCAAGCGTTTTGGATTCTCCATGCTGAACTATTTTCTTCATTGGAAACCCACTTTGCACTTTGACTCCAGTTGATTCCTTTGGGTTTTTGTTCCATGGTAAATCTAGCTCTCAACGTAAATGTGAAATGGAAAGTGCTTCTTGCTCTTCTTGGGATTGTTTTGTTGATTGCTGTCTATTTTTTGCCGTCTTTTAAGCCCAGGATCAGTGGAGGCGGTGCAAATGGTGAAAACGTACAGGATGCGTATTTAATTTGGGATGGAAAAAAACAGGCAATTTTTTATCGTCAAGTGTTACCCACCTCTCCACCTCCTGTTACGGTGCTTTTATTGCACGGAGCTCGCTTTACATCAAAAAACTGGTTACAAACAGGAACAGTGCAAGCCTTAGGCTCCAAAGGGTACAGAGTGGTGGCTGTTGATCTACCAGGATATGGAAACTCTGCATCTGTAGAACAACCTTCCGACGAAAAAGAAAATGGAAAGGCCAAATTTCTTCACACCTTAATAGACAGACTGAATTTGGATCGGCCGGTTGTGGCCTCGCCGTCTATGAGTGGCTCCTATGCTCTACCCTTCATCATTGAACATGCTAAGGAAATTCGTGGTTTTGTACCCATTGCACCACATGTAGGTCAAGACATCGTAGAGGACCTAAAAACTCTCAATTTGCCAACTTTGATCGTTTATGGAGAAAAAGATGAAAACCACAAAGATGATGTTGAAAGGCTTCGGACCATTCCGGGATGCGAGGAGTTTAGAATGGAGGGGGTCGGTCATGCATGCTACATTGAAAACCCGGAGGGATTTAACGTCAGGTTGGAACAGTTTCTTAAAAAGTTAGTCTAAGGCGAGGACTGAAATTTTAGGAAGATTTGTTTGACAAGTATACAGTACTTACTAGTAGCTGACATCGGATCAATTAACGGAGTGATTTCCGCACAGTTCCCTACTCATTATGCATGCTGAAGCTGCCTTGTCTGGTGGAATGCACTTGCAAGTATTTCTTGTGTTCGAAGAACTAGATAGTATAGTTACAGAATGCATAATGAAGTAGGGACCTGTGCGGAAATCATTCCCAGTTAAGGAACAGTTTACGGGCAATACCGATAAGAATTTAATAGCCGCACTGGTTGGTATAGATCTTTCAGTGGTGGCTTATGAAAGCGCGCTCTCATTAGCGAACAGCTCTAGTTACAACCACGTTTTTTAATTCCCGAGGTGGTGGCTTATGAGAGATTTAATTGTATTTAGTAAAAATCTACTTGTAGATTAATGCAATTGCCGCTATCTGATTGGCTGAGCTACTGCAGACTATCAGCACTTGGTTAAAGATCATTTTCAAAATGGCGACATATGGGCGCTTTTAGAAAAGTTTCGTGTTTTCGAAGTTTGGTGTTTATTTTTTCATTGACACATGATTTGTTTATTATGATTCTTACTAAAACAGTTAGATTGTTTGCTTTCAATTTCTATGAGGTGATAAGTTGATTTGGCTTTGGGCTCATCAACTATAACCCCATAGAAATCTTGAGCTCATAATATTAGAAAACAGTCCTAAGAAAATGTGCATGCTGATTGGTTAGAATTCCTGTTTCTCTAACTCGACAGAAACACAGAACTAGCATGTCCTGCTGACGTAATGATGACGCGAGCAAAGAGAATTTACATTTTGGTAATCAGTGTTAACAAGTTGTTTTGGTTTTTTCGTTGCGGTGTTTGCTAAATGAAATAGAAAATGTTCTCCGTGTTTTTATTGAGTTATAGAAACACTTGTGAAAGTTTGGGAGAACTTGAAAAAGGTGTGGAAACACTTGCCATGTTCCCACAGCATTTCTCATTCTCCCAAACTTCCTCTCGTGTTTCTATAACTTGATAGGCAATTTTAATTTTTAAGTTTTACTGGATAGCTGGAATTTGGCCAAAATACCTTGGACTATATAGTACTGGGGCCAGTTGTTCGAAGCAGGGTTAAGGTAATCCAGGGTTACTGAGAAATTTAAATGCAGATATGAGCCTTAAAGGCACACTCAGTATAATTCTTTTTGAATACAATTTGATGATTGTATGCTCTGAAAAAATAGAAAAAGTTATCGGAGAAAATGCTTTTTAACAAGAGGAAAAGAAATCCGGGTTAAAATTTAACCCTGGAATTGCGCTAATCGGCCATCGAACAACCGGCCCCTGATGGACAGAATGTTGTTAGTATATATTTTTGAGTTTCTGAATATGCCACCACCCTCTATCGGTTGGGACATACCGTCAACTATCTCTTATTGACTAATCTATAAAGCCACCACTTCTCTTTAGGGCCCACCTTGTAAAGAACCAATTTTTCAGTCAAACACTGCTTCAAAAACTCTCTTAAATGACCACTTCTCAAATTTCTTAAGCAACTGCAACCACTTTTGAGGTTTGAAATTGGACTGAAATCCTTTTGTTTTGTGTTTCCAATAAGCTGAAACCCTTGTGTTATTCAGATGTCACAAAGTTCAGATTTTAGGATAGCACTGATGGATACTTTACATAATTGAAATAACATGGTCACATGGTATTAATTATTCAACATGGTATTAAATATTCAACAGTTGCAATGGTTTGATAGGAATCCCTAACTCAGTCATAAAATACACCATTGCTTAATTGCAATCTTTTCCCTAAGCCATGGAATAAGATTAAGAATTATTCTTTTTCTCAGTGGAGCTTAATATATTTTCTCTTTCTTTAAAAGGTAACAAATGGAGAGATTGAGGTTCTCTTTGAGTCAAAATGAATTCAGTTAAACATCACTTTCAAACTTTCCCATATATCCACCCGGATTTGCAAACTTGTGTTCTCTTTAAGGAGTCAGGCCTTTAGGGATCTTATTGAAAATTTCAAGTCAATTTCACGAAGAATGAGAATGGAAAGTTTGTAGCCCCTTGATTTGGAAGTCATAGCCAGTTAATTACATTTATGGTTAAGCCTTATTACATTTATGGGCAAATTTTATTACATAATTTTTTATGGTTAGTGGTTTTATTACATTTGTGGTTAAAAGTTATAACATTTATGGTTGGTAGTACATTTATAGTTGTTATTACATTTATGGATGATACAGCAGCGAACGAGTGAGTTTACTTTTCTTCACAACGAGTAAAGAAAAATGGTATGGGCGAACTAACCATGAAGTAATTTGTTTATTTTTTAGGTACTGAGATTTACTCCTTACAAAATATTACTAATTGATCATGAACCACGCTGGGCTAGAAAAATCAAGATACCGCAACAAGGTGCAAAACGCACTTTAACAGCAGGCTTTATTTTGGAGCCATGATACTGAATAAACATTACAGTCGAGTTAAAAATGGGCATAGATAAAAGCCGGAACATGGAACATTCCGGAACATGCCGGAACATTTCGGAACATCCCGGAACACAAAAAATTTTTTTAAAATTTTAAAAAAAATAATAGCAAGAAATAAATAAGACAATAAATATACTTTATATATAACGAAAATAGACATAAATGCATTAAATAAAAACGAAAAATAAAGAAAGAAAATGAATCTGGTATCTTCTCCGAGTATAAGAAAACAATATTTTGTTGGAATCACGAGAGGATGAAGCTTTATCTTCTGTTGGTCGGAATTGATTTGCTGGGCAGTTCCATGCAAATGATAGTCATGATTTCGCTCGCCATGAGAAACCAAGATGGCCGCAATCACCATCTAAAAATCGGGGACTGTGAACAGTATAGTATCTACCACCAATATAAATCTTTCCTTTTAAACCCATGCCAGTAGTCCCTAAGCTCTTGTTAAATGGATAACCGTCATGATTCTCTCTTGATTCAAGGTAAACCATTACAAGAGGTGGCTGTGTGAGGAAAGCTTAAACATTCCCCTCTTTGTAACCCAATCTACTATATTTTAAAGAGGCAAGCCCTCAACCATGACTATCATTTGCATGGAACTGCCTTCACTCGCCCAGCAAATCAATTCCAACCAACAGAGGATAAAGTTTCATCCTCTCGTGATTCCGACAAAATATTGTTTTCTTATACTCGGAGAAGATACCAGATTAATTTTCTTCCTTAATTTTTCGTTTTTATTTTATGTATTTATGTCAATTTTCGTTATATATAATGTATATTTATTGTCTTATTTATTTCTTGCTATTATTTTCTTTAAAATTTTAAAAATTTTTTCATGTTACGGAATGTTCCGGCATGTTCCATGTTCCTGCTTTTATCGACCCGTTAAAAATGCGTTCAAAATTTACTTCTCTAAAATGATACCAACATTGCACGAACTGGGAAATTCTATTTTAAACCCTGTTGGAAATGTCGCTAGACGTTTAAGAACTAAAGACAGTTACAAACTTTTTGAAACGACTCGCGAATGACTCAGGAATGTCTTTTGTACGGAAAATACAATGTAAAATTCCCTTTTGTTTGGATTTTAATACGGCTCTTGTTATTTCAAAAGCCACGTCTTTCATGATGATGTAACCGTAGTTTTTCTTTCTCAAATAACCGTTCAAAACTTGCAAAGAGAGAACGCAGCGAACTTGGCTCATAATCGTTGTTTTCTTTCTTTCTCACTGCTACAACAAATTCACTGATGAATTAATTGATCTCGTTTGAAAGAATCTCTTCTTCGAACGGTGATTCGCCTTTCAACGTCAAAAATTCTCTCAGTCAAGCGACGAGCTGTTCGGGAATCTTTTTCGTATATTTATTTCCTTGATCTTGTATGAAGTCCTCGACTGAAGCTGTATCTGCAAACCTAGAATTGCTCAAATAAGAAGCTGAGGAAGAAGCCATTATTGCTCACTTTTTGCCGAGTTGTTGGCGCCAAAACTGATCCCACCTCCATGACAAGTGAAAAAAAATCGTCTCCAGCCTGTGATTGATCGGGCCATTTTTTGACTGGTGAAGAAAATGGTCCAACCAATCAAATTGCTTCTAGTTTTTCACAGACTATTTTTCTCTTACAGATTTGTAAGGAGTAAATCTCAGTACCTGTGGAATAAATAAAAATATGCAAATGACATGAAATACGAGCGATGATCATTTGCCGCGAAAATTTCCCCAGTGGGCTCGCCCGTTGACAAGATTATCACACCTTCCTAGTTTATTCCACCACCCTATTTTTCCAAAGTTATTTTAGGGGGGATTTAGTAAGGGAAAAGGGAAATAGGTTGCCAAGATCGCCAGAAGGGTTGAAGGGGAAAAGGGGTGGCATGTATCCAGGGTGGTGGGGGCCAATAATTTGAATCATGGCCTCTCTTCTAGCACACAACGTAAAGGTCATGAGTGCCACAAGAAAAGCCAGGAGTAACCAAACATCTGAAATACCTGAGTTAAGTCTACCTGTGAGTGGGCCTACTCCTCCGTCTAGATGGCTCCCCACGAGTCGTTTTGCATCGTTGAGGGAGAGCCGTGTAAATTGGTTCACTAGATGGGTTTCATCCTAAATACCTGAGTCGTTGAGAAGGATATTTAGCGAGCAGGTTGAGGAGTAATGGCTAGACGCCTTGGAGGAGCAGGTGGAGGAGAGGGCTAGGGATTTGGTGGAAGAGGTGGATCAATTCGCGCTTAGGCGGTACCAATTGGCACTCAAAGGGTAAATTTAAATGTATTTAGGATTTTCCATTTTTTCCATTTAGGATGGTTCAACTTTTGTGCTCAAAGGGAAATCGATCACAATAAACCGACTGTTAAGCAATTAAATTCTGGATTTTTGTTACACAACTTTAAGAACAAGGACTTAGCTATAGTGCAATCAACACAGCACACAGGATGAAATAACACATTTACTAATTTTTAAGGGCAAATTAAAAGTCACTTAAATGTTTTGTAAATATTTAAGTTTAGACTTAAATCCTTTTAAATTTCTTAAATTCCTTATGAACCTTTAAGTTACGTTTAAGAAATTTTAGGGTTTCTTTAATCACATTCGCTCGTTAGTGACCCTATATACATTTAAGTTGGCACTGTAAATATTCACTTATTATACTGAGAACGCTAAAAAGCTTTAATTTAGCAATTAAACATTATTAAACAGAGCTCTTTTTTTAAGAGACACCATTAAATGTTCTTAAAGGTCCAATTTTCTAAAGGGTGTTAGACGTTTATTTAAGAACATTTAATGCGCACTTAAAGGTATGTTATTACAAGCCTAATGAGAAAATATCGAATTAACCATGGAAAAGAAAAATAAAGATTACGTAAAGGTCTTTAAGTTATAAGTTATTGTAGGCCGAAATACTTCCCAAATACCTGTTAGCAGCGAGTGGAAGCACATAAATGTCAAAAAAACGCATCTTTTATTTTAGCAGCAGTATGACAAAACTCGACAACCGCTTGGCTCAGTGTAAAAGGTTGAGTTTTATATAGTTTTCAGTAAAATCAGTTTGAGTTACAGCTTGCGAACAACGAGAAAAAAAACACCTTGTGACCGACTCCCACACTGGAAGAAACAACACATTATCCATCGCGCAAAACACACAAGGTACATGTATTATAAGAAAAAACTGCCTTTATTGATACAAAGAACCACAAGATAAGTGGTACCGACGAGAATGCAAAACAACGGCCTAAAATCTAAGATGAATTAACATTTGAATTACCGTATTTATACTAGACCCTACGATTCCTCCAACAGAAACGTTTAAAATTTTAAAACCGGATTTGTGACATAGCTAGAAGGCCTAAAATCTACACGGCGAAATTATAAATAAAAATTACCCCAAGAAAGTTACAATCACTGTAACGGAAACGCTGCGAATTCTCATGCTCAAGATGGAAATGCTAATCAAGACCGGCAAGCAGTTCCATTAACGAGGGGCGTTTGACAGGGTCTTCCGAAATTGCTCTTTTCGCCAGCCTAATTGATCTCCCAGTCGCTGTAGGTAGCAAATCTAATACAAGCACAACAATTTTACCAATCGAAAAGATGTCCGACAGGACACTTTGTCGCCCACGTCCGCTTACAATTTCTGGGGCGACGTGAGGATATCGTTTTCTGTATTCTTGTTGTTGAGAGGCTGTCAACGACATGGCTGGCTTGGGATCAGATACAAAGCGTGCTTTCCCAAAATCTATAATTACTGGATTCCATTCTCCCTCACGCTGTTCCATTATAACGTTGTTGCTCTTAAGGTCGTTATGTAGAATGCCACAAGAGTGTATATGTCCTAGAGCTTCAAGAATGTTCTTAAGAATTCCAAGCCAACATGGCTTGTCTAATTTTTCCTTCCTCATGGCTCTATGTAACGTGAGGCCTTTGTCCTTCTGACCGTGAAATTTTGTGACGAGGCGTAAGGGCTCGCTCTTGGTTACAACACTGAATAGAAGAGGAATACCGCGGTGATCTTCCAAATGATTAATCATTTTCACCTCGTGGCGCACCTCCTTCTTCAGGCATTCCAGGCTAACTTTTCTTGATCTGAGTTCTTTCACGGCCACCACGATATCCCTGTAATAGGCGAGGTAGCAGTTTCCAAATGTCCCACAGCCCAAAAACTTCTCTGTTCTTACGATCAAAGATGGATAAATCTCTTTTACGTGCATCGAAGCCACACGGGAAAGTGACCGCGATTGATTGCTCAGCTCTGGGTTTCTACAGGCTGCTTCTTCAGGCAACTCCCTGGACGCACTACTTTCCTTGCGTTCATTTTTTCCCGTAATCACCCCCTTGTTCAAGTTCTTTAGGGCTTTCACAGCGGTCCGTTTGTTTCTCCACCTCTTTCGGGCTTCCTCTCTGATCTTTTTTAAATTGTCTTTGTCTTTCACTGTTTTCCGTTTGTTTCTTGCCATGACGCCTTACACAACAGCAATAATTTTCTCATAGGAACGTACGTCGAAAAATCAGCTGAAGTTAAATCTAAATTTCCAAGAGAGATGGAGTGTTCAGTGTCCACTGCAATGTGGATTGTGTCATCAAAAGCACATTCTTATTTTGGAGCTTGATTGTAACTGAACTCCGGAAAACGAAGAACAAAGAGCCGATACAATTCGATGATTGTCAAAATACATCATTGCAATCAAAAGGGGTCTCGCGCCGCCCAACATTTACCTCCGTCTATCTATTTGAATCCAAAGCTAACTTAAAATAATATAGGCAAAGACAGTAGTTAAATAAGTCTTAATTGTATTTGATACCCAGAAATAGAAAAAAGAAAGGTGTCAAGTTAGTTTAGCATTATGAAATGAATTGACCAAGGTTAGGTGAAACGACATGATGGAAGAAATAAACGTAATAGTCAAACTGGTACGAAAAAACAACTGCACTGTTTCCATGGAATTGTGTCATGTTGACAGTTACTTTTTAAATGAAAATTTATTTTAGTTACCAATGTTAGTGGACAACAAAGCACTGTTAAAGAAGAGTGATCTGGGGATAACAGAATGGCTGAGAGTAATCAACCCCAAAATGCCAGATAAGCATCACAGACAGCAGAGAGTTCAAAGTACTTTTAGGGTGGCCAGATCTCTGCCCAAACACTAACAACAGGATGTTAATTCACCCTGAGATTTCATGTTTCCAAGTCATTATCATCAAGTTGAGCTTGCTCCAAGTGAACTGCTGATTTATTTCAAAGTAAAATGCTTTAATTGTGATAAAAGAATGAGATGTACATCATATATAACTGAAAATCCAAGAGAAACAGAACTTGTTAGTACAAAATAATAATTTAAAAAAGTTAGGTTCTGTCATCAGATAACAACAGTCCATAAGGACTGACTACCCAAGAGAAACAGAACCAGTTAGTACAAAATAATAATTTAAAAAAGTTAGGTTCTGTCATCAGATAACAACAGTCCATAAGGACTGACTACCCAAGAGAAACAGAACCAGTTAGTACAAAATAATAATTTAAAAAAGTTAGGTTCTGTCATCAGATAACAACAGTCCATAAGGACTGACTACCCAAGAGAAACAGAACCAGTTAGTACAAAATAATAATTTAAAAAATTAGGTTCTGTCATCAGATAACAGTTCAGTCCATAAAGACTGACTACCGAAGAGAGGGAAAATGATTGTACATGTAAGTGAAGCCAATATAGTTGAAAAGAAATTTGGCATTAAAACTTTACTGAGTGTTCATATGAGAAAAAAGTTGACCTCTTTGCCTGGGTCAATAGCTGGCCTTTGATCATCAGAAGACTGGTAAGAGTCCAAAATAGTTTGTGCTAGCATGTTTTGCAGCCATCATTTGCCAAGTCTTTTCATATAATTTCACTTTGTCAGCATTGAAGTCAGTGGAATTGAACTAACGCAGGCTTTTATATTCCTTCAAGCAATCAATAATCGACTCCACCAGAGCAGGGCTCCAAGACCACTTCTTTGCCGAGCCAGATGAGCTGGACAGTGTTTACGCCATTTTTTTTCAATAACAACAGTGCTTGTGCATGCTCTGATCTTCTCGCCTTGACTGAGTTGACCCCGATAGGCAAGCCAAAGTGTTTATTTGGAGAAAATTTGGCTCGGCTAGGAGGGTAACCCTAACATTGAAAGAGCGTGACTCGGCTAGGCGAGTCACCCTTCTAGCCAAGCCAACTTTTTGTTTCTCATGTAAACAGTTCTTCAAGTATCTTAAGGAAATGTATGAAAACTTGGCTCGCCCTGGGTACCTTGGGTAGGAGGGTACTGGTAGCCCTTTTACCCAGTACAACTTTTCTCCATATAAACAGGGCCTTACTGTGCACATTGATGCTCTAGTCGCAATGAAAACATAAAAACAAATACAAATCCTTGAAAAATGATTTGTGAATAAAACAGCCTCGACAACAATGTAAAAGATCAGATAACTGGATTAATTTATGATGAATAGTTAGTGATATCAAATTATTGCTTCCAAAATTGAATGTTTCTCTTATTCATTTTTTTTTTAGAAAATCATTGCATGGGTCAACTAAAACGCATTTAATTTCACTTAATGATGATTATTGTTAGTTTACCCTGTCATTGTCCGAGCTACCACCTATCATCCTCTCCTGTGATAAGGAATGGTCACTTTCAATATCTGCTCCATCTTTAAAAGAAAAATACACTGAATTGACTGAGAACATTCAACAAACTAGATACGAAGAAAATTATGGTACATGTGAATCGTGTTAAAGAATGAGAATGATTTATTATCCGCGTGAAGACACCATATCCACGTGTCACGAGTTTATTTCTTTTGTGCACGACAATCAAGGCCGTGAGAAGGTAAGAACTACCGAAATTATAATTACTTGAAATGCTCACTTACCGTTTTCGAAACTGACAGAGTCTGGAGAGGGGCTCGATGGATCGCGTTGGAAATCGACAATACTTGAAGTTTCAGAGCCATCGCTGTCAGAGATGTCGGAATCTGAAGAACTACTCAGTTCACGCTTCCTCTTAACGGTCATTAGTTGATGCCTTCGATATGTAGATCGAGACACGCTTTCGTTACAATGAGAGCAGAACACGACCTGCGACCTAAACTCCATTGTTTCGCGCGAAGGAAAGCGCGCGAAGTTCATCGAACTATCGTTCGTAGATAATTATTTGGCCTAACAGCCCATTGTCTCTTGGGAAGCATTTGATTGCCAGGAAATATAAAATCGACCTAGCACCACCCCCGCTCAGGCCATAAGATTTCCTACACAAGAACCTCAAGTCTTAGGTCTGAACCGAGAATTTATAATGAAAGGACAACAAAAATAAACTATTATAAGGGGTTTGCTACCGCAAGAAAATTCGAAACCAATATTTAAGTTCAAGCAAAAAGTGGCGTTCGATTGTACTTCCCCCTCCCCCTCCTCCCGCCTAGAGATACATTAAATTAGTACAGTATTTTAGGCGCCAAACTTCGTTAAAGACATTATCACTAGAGCGCGCGGGCATTCAGCAAGCGGGATTTAATACTTTGAAGCCCTACGAGCACAGTACAGTGTATTATGGCTGCGATAACAGACGATCACGTCGTTCTCCTGGAGCGCACGCTTCAAAAAAACAGAGAAGTGATTATCGAAAATCAGAGGCTGCGCGAAGACATTAGAGCAAACGAAGCAGAACACAACAAGGTTCTGCGAGAGGTCCTGGCTGAACTAAAAGTCATGAGGGAAAAACAGGACAATGGTGGAAATGTACGGCCCCAACTTAAAAGAAAACAAAGCAAAATCCAAGTTCCTTCAATTTGTCGGGTGAGTACTGTTATATGTGATTCTTAATTGCTACAAGGTATTTCTTGGTAGCTGAATAAGCCATTCTGGAACAATTCGAAGGAACTCGCGGGAACTACAATGCTTCACGTTTATACTTGATAGAATATTTACAAGTGGCATTGTATGGATCTCTGTTTGGATCAAAACGGATTAAATGATTAATTTGCCTGCTGCTTTGTCGACCGTACTGTTAAAGGCTTTTTGAATATAAGCTTCGTAGTTTTTGTGGCCCTCTTGACTTTGCCGAACGACTCGGCAGGCGAGTACTTAAGGGTGTATACTTGTATATTATACATTGAGAAATTATCGTTTGGCTACGCAGTGGATGCAGAAAGACAAATATTTTATCTTAGCCTGAATGATTTCAGGCAACTCAAGCGTATAATTCCTTTTGACTTTGAAACATTTGTCAGTTCCTGGATTAATTGCAGCATCCATGTAGGGTTATAAATAATTAAACAATGACATGTAATAATCATAATTATCATGTCAATCTATTTTTTTCGTAGCGTACGTTGCGTAAAGTGTTTAAGACACTGTCAACCAAGGACGATTTTCCTGGTTTTTATCTCCAAGAAAGGTATAGAATACTAACTGAAGCATTAACTTGGTAGAAGTATAAATGCAACAGTAGGTAAATAATCAAAACTGCCACTACTACTATTTTGCCAAACTTTATTTTCTGTGCTGAGTAATAGCTTTTGGACTCTAATGGCAGCATATTCTCACTGTTCTTTTTGCATCTCCTTGAAAGGCCTCCAGAATAGTATCTTTTCCTCTTTTGAACCCTGTTCACTGTTGGTGGCTGAAAATAATATATAGCAAATACTGAATGTTATCTAGAAATATTGTTGTTGTAAATGAAGGATGTTTTTTCCATGTGCCTCGTAACAGCCATGTCAGCAATTTCAAGGCTGTTGTTTTGGTTCTGAAATAACTTTTATATATCAAATTTACTTACCTAATTTTTTTTGCTGTACAGTCCTGTAAAGACTGGATTTTCAACATTTTAAATTCCAACAAACATATTTTGGGGTAATTGCAGCATGTACTGTTCGAAGTGAGCACATCAATATTATTATTTTCTACATGGGCAATACACTGTTAATTTGTCCCTGACATTTTGTATTCTCTTTCCCTTCCATTATTTAAGTGTGGACTCAGCCAATAATGCCACCATTTTACAGCGAGTAAGATGGGAAATCTACCATTATGTTGGTGGGCAGGACAAATGCCAGTGGTCAGATGCCCAAATTGAAGGTAAGGTTTATTTTGAACATTTGTCTGTGTAACACGAGGCGTCTACATGTGCACTAGTATTGTTGTCATGTAAACTGTACTACATATATTTGTTTTTGAATCAAGAATCAAGACTGGAATTTTATAAACATGATTGCTAAGATTCTAAACTGTGTCATCAGAATTACCACAATGCGGGAGACACATTTTTTTTAAGTCAAATAAAGTTATGTAATTTTGTAATATGCTTCTGTAACATTATTGTACCTGTCACAAGGTTTGAAATAATACTTTTGTCATTTGTGTGATGTTCCAATTATGTTTCTAAATCAACATTGTCAAGCAGAGAACAGCTACATAACTACATGCTCTCCTCCAGTACAAATTAGAGTGACATTCATTTACTGGCTCCTTCTTCAGGTATGGTCACAGATGACGTCAAACAAAAACAAGACAATAACAAAGATGTTACTGAATAATTTACACACAATGGTAAAACAAATGCATTATGTCATCTGTAACGGTACCTACAGAATGACCCCATTTACTGTACTTTCCACTCTAACAGTGTCTCCATCTCTCTCTTACCTACAGAGGCATTTAGAAGATACTTCCTGACATCAGTGGAGACAGACCGGAAGAAAAAGTCTGGTACATATGAAGAGCACAAAAGAAAGTGCAGGCGGCAGGGAAGGAAATCAGAGGTAAGATTTAGTAACCATACTTGAAATGACAGAAAGCAACTGAACCTCACACAGAACATAACCATTTAATTGTTATGGGTGACCAGTATTCTGTTGGTAATGGGCCATTACACTATGGCACCACTGATAAAGGTAACATATATTGTTTTTGTGTGTGTTCAAATTCTGATGACCATCATTAGTCACAGTATACAAAGCTTCATTGAATTGTGTTTTGTTTTTCATGCTAGAAAATAACAAGAAGGACAGTTGCTTTAGACAAGGCAACAAAATGGAGTGATGGGGCTCGATGCAGAATGGCAGAGTTACTAACTGAAGGCTATATGTCCTCCGAAGAGTCTGACATGGAAGGAGACACCCTGGTATATGTTGTCAGGACAATACCATGGGAGAGTGATCAACTAAAGAAGAGAAAGGCAAAACTAGATAAGATTTATACAAAAGGACAATCTAAACGCTCCCAACAGAGAGCAGTAAAAAGGGTAAGAAAGGAAGGGGTACTTTCTTCTCTCCCAAGGCCAGCTGATTGCCCAGGATGGGCATGTGTTTCATTGTAGAGAAAAATTATACACATGTTCCACTTGCAGTGTACATACTAGTTATACAACACTTTTGAGTGCTATCCTGTGGTATATCCCACTCAATCTTTAAGCTTGTGTCTAATAAGTAAATACTAGTGATGAGTGGGATATTCCACAGCATACCACCAGAAAGGTTTACATAAATGTTTATACCATGCCAAAGAAAATCCCAATGCATGATGGGAAGGTTGGGTGTGATACTGTTGAATTGCACAGATCAAAGGAAAGGTTGAATGGAATACTCATAAATATACCACAGCTTTCCTGCATTTTGATTGGCTGTATTTTCTATGGCATGATATAAACAATTATTTTCAACTTGCAAGAAGATATGCATTGATATTTGTCCAAGGATCTTATCTGTTCCAAGAAGCAAGACTGTTTTGAGGGTGAAAAGGGCTTTGAGTTAAATAGATAAAGTCAAGGACAAGTAGCTATGCATTTTTCTAAACCAAATACAAGTTATCAGTTTTATTATCCTTCACAGAAAACTGAAATATTTCCTTTAAGCTTGTGATATTTTGCAACTGGAAGATATCAGTTGGAGAATATACTCAGAGCTAGTACAAACCATACTTTTGCAACAAAGGAAGTATAATCCTGTGTCAATACTGTTATGAAAAAGACACATTTTGTTGATAGCACTGAAAATAGCCTACATGTATAATACTAGTCTAATTTGTTTTAATATATTAATGACACTAATTTATATAATTAAGCAGCTAAAGGAATCCTATGCTCTGGCCCATATATAGTGACAGTGTCAAGAGTTGGTTTTGTTAGAAACATAGCATTATTGGCATATGAATGATACCCAATTTAATGGCAAGAGTAACCTTGCAATTCTCTATAACAGAATATTATGGCACGCCGTTTGTTTCAATAATACTTCTTTTACATAAATAAACCTTTTCTCCACATAAGTAATACTTGTTCCGTATGAGTAATACTTCCTTGTGAATATATGATACTTCCTTGCTTTTATAGCAAACTTTCTTTCTATAATAATACTTAGTGTGGTACAACTCAAACTTATCAGAAAGTAAGACTTCGAGCTACAAATAAAACTTGTAACGCAATCCCCTCGAGCCCAGTTCCCGCGGTCAACATGTGACATGTGTTGAATGTGTGTGAGTAAGCGGCTTCATCACTTAATTTGAATTACAGATTTAAAAATAGTTGAACAATACGGAACAAGTATTACTTATGTGGAGAAAAGGTTTATTTATGTAAAAGAAGTATTATTGAAACAAACGGCGTGCCATAGAATATTGTCTTAACATCATATTTAACCAGTAATAAGTGCATGTAAACTAGAACAATTTGTGCTTAGTTCACACACATTTTGCCACTCTTGGAGCTGATGACTTGTATTTGCTTTGAGTTCTGATTGCTTGTCCGACTGTGAGCATCTCCTATAATTAGGTCTACTTAAGTTTTGGTTCTACCATAATCAATTGAAAAAGAAAAGTATATTAATAGTACTGCATACTGTGATCCTTTCATTCCCAGTAACTTGTTATTATTTCCTTAGTCTTTATAGCAAACAGATACTAACAAAATTCAAATTTTTATTGAGGTGACACTATAGTTCCATGATCATTCACCATAAGATAGGAAAGTACAAGCAAAATGTTTATCATAGCTTGTGTTTGGATGACAACTCTACATAGTTGCCACTAGCTGTGGGAAGTTTACACAGGCTCTGTAAACATAAATATTTTTCATTTAAAGAAAAGAATTAATTTATGAAAGTATATATGTGCATTTGGTATGATTGAAAATAATGGAAAATTGATTGTTGCATTTATTAAGAACAAACAATGTATATTTGGGTATAAATAATTATTGTGATGACTTCAATTTGTTGTTTAATATATATTTCAGAATTTTACAACAATGAATTATATACTATTTTGACAGTGCTGTTTCTGCCTGCATTTGAATGTCCTTTAGTTTTACCTATGAATTAGCTAGCCTTTATTTAAATATATTACACAATAAATCTTTGTTTCTGAAAGCTGACTTGGTTTAATTTGTTAATTTGTATGGAGGAGCGGACTGGGTGACTGTTACAAATGTGTGCAGCCATTGCAAATCTTTGCATAGCTTTTGGCAGATTTTTTTAACCTGCTGGCTAGTTTCACATTTCCTCATGACCTTCTGGGGGAATAATTGGCATGGGAGGTTAATCTGCAATTAATTAAGTTGCAGTGATAGTATCAACATCTTTAATTCAATCTCTTAAGTATACTGAAAGGGATCTGTTAATATGTAATAAAAGGGATTTACAGCCTTTACTTGTCATAATAAGGGCTTTTCAACTACTCTTTCCAGACTCTTTAATTAACACTTAAAGCCAACATAAAGGATTATTTTCTTAACATTTAATGGACATTTACTGTCTTAAAATTACATTAAAGAATCATTTCCGTTCCCTTTATTTACAACTTAAAGGTTAGTAAAGATGCTTTTACTGACTCTTTACAGGCAAGCCTTAAAGACCCTTAAATTGTTCATTAAGTGCTTTAAGCGTACTTCTTAAAGATAAAGGAAATAAATGTTTAAATTTTTTAAGACAAACTTAAAGTTATAGGAAGTAATTCTTTAATTAACCTTTAAGAAATCTTTACTGGAAAGTAAAGTAGTTATTTCGTCCTGTGGCAATAACTGCTTTATCCGCATTTACTGCATTAGGAGATGGGATGAACACTAGCACCCTTTGGTGTCCCGCTTACTCAAGGGAATTTTTCAGAACCGGCCAACTTTGCCCGAGTATTCAGAGACATGGAATGTCAGCACTACATTGCATTATCTTCAGGGTCTGTCACCTGTTGCAGGAACCGCGGAGACCATTTTAAAGTGGTAGGGCTAAAACGTCTGGCCACCTATGCAAGCAAACGTTAATGTCATTGTTTCACCACTTATTTTGCCATAAAAAAATCCAAGCAAAAAAGTGGTGGTGCTATAGCCCTACCAGCCCCTCCCCCTCCGCGGTCCTTGTGTTGAGGGATTGAGTCTGAAAGAATTGACATTTAAGCTAGTTACTTTAATCTGTTAGTGTCTGGCCAAAGAGGACAAACTGTCCACTTGTTAAATAAACGTTCCTCTTCACAAAGCCTTTAAAGCTAACTAGACCCGGGTTTTCCAACCCTGCAATAATTTTAACTGCTTTCAGAGATCCAAGACTGTGTGTAGTTACCGCCCTTAGAGAATTACAACTTTTGGTTAGTTATTCAAAATCTCACAAAGCCGTCAGCAGAGATGTTATTAGCAGATGGGTTAAAAAGGTTTTGACGTGTTCTGGTAATGTTACCGAAGTAGGTTTAAGCCCCACAGTACCAGAGCAGCTGCAGTATCGGCAGCCAAGAGTGCCTCAGTGCTTTGAGATGAGATACTGCACACTGCAGGTTGGTCTTCATGCCACCTTTTATAACAAACCTGTTATCAAGGAGCCACAATTTGTGTCCAGTAGTCTTGACACAGCTGATTGCTGAACTGATATGTTGCATGACTACCTGTGATGTTTATACGGGAGTTTGAAGGTGAATCAAAACCAAACTTCAGAGGTTAGAACCGCTCGCTTTATTGTCTTTCTCTTAACTCCCTTTGCTACACCAAATATGGTGCTTACATCGAGTTGCCATAGTAACAACATTACATCCCTCCCCTTTTAGGAGAAAACCTAACTACGAAAAAAAAAAACAATTTACAAGCTAAGGCGGTTATAATTACCAAATAAACAAATGAAGCAAAAGTGTTCAAGATCAATTATCAGTCCTTAAAACGAAAACAGTTCGCACGACTAAGCTGGGTCGCGTCTCGTAACTTGTACTATACGTGCTTATGAACAGACATAATCCTGAAACTTGACAGGAGGCTTGCGTATGCGCAGCGGGTACCGTCTTGGCGGTGTATTGTCAGCCGGAGGATGTGCTTCCGCTCCAAGGGAGTCGTCTAGTTCCTCCGAGGGTGCACTATCTTCCTCCGCCGTGGGCGCCGCTTTGAAGAAGGATGAATTCCTAGTGATCTGGGCGCCATCTTCTGTTTCTGCGGTAACCATCGTTCCTTTCTTGTCTACCACAACTCGGGGTGTTGGGTCGTAGGGCGTGTCACTCTTCTTCATTCTCTCATCCCGTTTGACCAGTACCTTGTCTCCTTCTTTGATAACAGACGGTTTAACGTACGATTTGCTGTCAGCATGCTTCTTCATCTTTGCCTTTGCTTTCTGATCGCGCTGTCTCATCTCGTGATCAGCAGTGGACTTTATCACTTCAGGTAACTTGGTTTTCACGGGCCTTCCAAACAAGGCCGTTGCCGGGGGTACGCGTGTTGTTGTGTGTGGCGTACTACGATAGTTCCGGAGAAACTTATTCAACTCCTGTTGTCGATTCTTGCGCTTGAGCTTCGCTACTCTCACTGTCTTCTTTACTGTACGTACGAACCTTTCTACTTCTCCATTGGCTCTAGGCCATTTTGGTGTGATCTTGCGGTGCTTGAAACCGAGATCCTTCGCAAAGGACTTGAAATCCTTTCCGTTGAAAGGGGGACCGTTGTCAGACTTCACTATCTCTGGAATGCCGAACTCGGCGAACACAGTGTCGAGTTTCGGAAGAACAGTGCTCGCTGCTGTTGACCTTACTCTCTTTACCACCGGATACCTGGAATAGTCATCGGTGATCAGAAGTAGATAGTCCTTTTCCGGCATCTCAGCAAAGTCCACGCTAACTTGCGTCCAGGGTGCGTCCGGAAGTGGCGACATTTGAAGAGGTTCTCTCTTGCATTCGGGAGTTGCGACTAGACAATCAGCACAAGTCTTCACCTTGCTTTCCGCGAGCTTGTCGATGTTGGGGAACCAAACCTTCTCTCGTAGTAGCGACTTGGTTTTCACAAGACCCTGATGGCCTTCGTGTGCTAGCTCGACTACGTGTTCCTGCAGGCTCTTTGGGATGACTATACGCGTGCCCCGGAGGATCAGATTGCCAGGGGCATTAAGCGTTAGTTCCTCTTTCACTCGCTCTAGCAGATGAAAATCGGCTACGTTAATGGATGGGTATTTGCTTACGTGGTGCCAGTTTCCTTTCTGGATCGCCTCTGCTACGGCTTGCAAGGTCGGATCGCTCTGCGTCGCTGATTCTATGTCTTCCGTCTTTAAGGCCTTTGGGGTTGATGTGGTAGCGAGATAGTTTACGTACTCTTCAGCCACTTTCTGTTGACGGCTGGCTCTTGTGGTTAACTTGTTGGGATGCCGTGACAGATAGTCTGCTGGATTTGCCTTGCCTTTCCGGTAATTGACGGTGATTTGATATGGCTGGAGCCTTAAAGCCCAACGCTCTATCCTCGCCGGCGGCTTTGAGCTTGCATTGTCATAGATCGATACAAGGGGTTTGTGGTCCGTATAGACTGTTACCGGCTTGCCATAGATGTAGAGGTGCAGGTGTTCACACGCCCAAACGACTGCGAGAGCTTCACGCTCGGTCTGGCTGTATCGCTGTTCCACGTCGGTGAGTGAACGACTTGCATAGGTGACCACGTGTCGTTCGTTTGTCTTTGTGTCTACTTGTGATAGGATGGCTGCTAGGCCAACGGGGCTGGCATCTACAGAGATCTCGGTGTCTTTCTCAGGATCGAAGTATGCGGTAACTGGCGCGCTGACCAGAGCTTCTTTCAACTGACCGACTGCACGGTCATGCTCGGCTGTCCAGTGCCATGGCTGTTCCTTGTGCGTAAGCTTGCGCAAGGGCTCTGTCTTGGTCGCGTAGTCTGGGATGAACCTTGAGCAGTAGTTTGTCATACCCAGTAGGTTCCGTACTTCGGATGCGCTTGTAGGTGTTTGAAGATTGACCACGTCTTCGACCTTTTTGGGGTCAGGTGATATGCCGTCTTCAGAGAAAACATATCCGAAGAACTCGAGCTTGTTCTTGCTGTATTCGCACTTGTTCTTGTTGAGGGTCAGGCCTTTCTCTCTTAATCGCGTGAATACTGCCCTCAGATTTCGGTCATGCTCTTCTTGATTCTTGCCAAAGACCAAGATGTCATCGCTGATGTTGATTGCGCCGTCGATTCCTTCCAGTGTCTCGCGGATTACATTCTGGAAGATCTCAGCTGCACTTGAGATTCCAAAGTTAAGGCGCTTATAACGCATAAGGCCTAGATGACTGCTGAAGGTGGTGATGTACCTCGACTCTGGCGCTAGGACAAGTTGGTTGTATCCTTGGTTGAGATCCAGTTTACTGAAGACTTTGGCGCCATTCAAGTCACCGATTATCTCTTTGATCGTCGGTGTGACGTGACGCTCACGTTTAATTGCTGTGTTGGCTTGACGCATGTCGACGCAAACGCGAATCTTTCCTGGTGACTTCGGTTTCGGCGCGACTACGATTGGGGATACCCAGGGCGTGGGACCTTCGATGCTTTCTACGACTCCCAACTCTATATCGTGGCGTAACTGCTCCTCGAGTTGCTTGCGCACATGAAATGGGACCCTGCGATGTGGCTGCGCAACGGGTGGTACGTTCTCATCGATGTGCAGTTTCACTTGATATCCCTTTAGCTTGCCTAGGCCGTGGAAGAGGTCATCATACTCTTCAAGTAGGCTTGGGACAGTGTCGGTCTTGTTCTTTAGTGTTGACGGCTTTGTTGTGACTTGCTGTACTATCTGGAGGAGGTTTAACTCTTGAGAGGTCTTCCAGCTTAATAACGAGCCACCAGAACCTTTCACCACGTAGAACCTGGTGTTCACCTTCTTTGTGTCCGACTCCACGATTGCACTAAATTTTCCGATGACGTGAAGAGGGCTGTTCGACTGGTAGGCAAAAATCTTCACAGCGGTGTGCTCCAATTCGGTGCCATTGGGTAGCCTGTGGAAATCCTTTTCGTCCAGGACATTAATGCTCGCCCCAGAGTCCGCCATGATGACCACGGGTGTTCCTTGAACCTTGACTTCAAATAAAGGCTGGTCCTTTGAGACCTGATTCGTGCTCAGTGAAAATGTGTACACTTCATCGTCGTCGCTGGATTCACCTGAAGACGCCTCATCCGCATGTAAGCGATGCATGCTTCGGCCTTCTCCTCTACAAACGGCTTGGAAATGATTCATCTTTCCACAACCTCGGCAGGCTTTTCCGTATGCTGGACAAGCTGTTTTTCCGCCTTGATGGGGGTATTCTCTCCCGCAATTCCGGCATTTTTCGCTTGATTTCCGCTTGTCGTGACTGATGTTGCGAGACTTCCGGTCACGTGACCGCTGGGCTTCGCCGGGACGTCCGCCATCTTGTTTTGCTTTTCTACTTTTATTTTGCCTACGCTGGCTTCGATTGCCACAGTTTGACGACATCGTATGAACAACTTGCTTATCCTCAATTGAAGCGGCCTGGATTTTCGATAGTTCCATGGCCTTTCCAGCATCCAAGAGCTGTGTGAGGGTGTACTGGGGATTTTCGAGTGCTTTCATTCGCAGTTTGTGCGAACTGCAGCTCTGCACGACCTGCGTTTTGATTTCGCGGTCTACGTTTTCGAATTCACAGGTGAGTGACAACTGCCTGAGCCTAGTGTGGAAAGCTGTAATGGATTCATCAGCCTCTTGTTTTGCTTGACGGAATATATAAATCTCGTACTCACGATTTTGCTTCGGGGTGAAGTAATTGGTCAAAGCTAGGACGGCCTTCTCGAGCGGGTCTTCAGTTTCAGTGGCTTGCGTGTTTGGCAAAGTGTCGAAGATCTCATTCACCGCTTCTCCTGCATAGTGGAGAAGAAGGGCTCTTTGTCGTTGTTTGTTTGTTACGTCCAAGGCGATTAGTAGATTTTTGAATCTCGAAAGCCATTTCTTCCAACGAGTAGCTTGGGTTTACGGTCATTTCGCACCACGGTCATTTCGCTCCCAGTCACTTCGCACCAAACAAGAGTCATTTCGTTCCACGGAATGGTCACTTCGCACCATATCATGATCCTTGTTTACCGGCACAGATTTCGTTTTGTCTTTTCCTCCACTCGATTGCATGAAAACATCGAACGCCGAACGAACTCAGAATTCTTGATCTGTAATTCATGTTCTTGAGATTTTGATCCTTGTTTACCGGCACGGATTTCGTTTTGTCTTTAACACCATTCGATTGCATGTAAACATCGACCGCCGAACGAACTCAGAATTCATCGACTCTAATATGGAGCGAAGTGACCATTCCGTGGAACGAAATGACTCTTGTTTGGTGCGAAGTGACTGGGAGCGAAATGACCGTGGTGCGAAATGACCGGATACCGTAGCTTGCGTCCCTTGGTCGGTGAGGTCAAATTCCGGGAAGCTTGGGAGCGCTGCGGCTGCCATTTTCACGCGCTTTTCGGGTGAATAATGTGTTCCCACGTCTTGATTATGATTTTTTGGATTCTTGTGTTGATCCTCGTCGCCAGTGTGATGTTTATACGGGAGTTTGAAGGTGAATCAAAACCAAACTTCAGAGGTTAGAACCGCTCGCTTTATTGTCTTTCTCTTAACTCCCTTTGCTACACCAAATATGGTGCTTACATCGAGTTGCCATAGTAACAACATTACACTACCTATTTGTAAATACCTTTAGAAAACAGTCCTAAGAATATACGCGCGCTGATTGGTTAGAATTCATGTTTCTATTAAACAATTAGATTATGAGCTCGAGATTTCTATCGCGTGATAGTTGACGAGGGCGCAGCCCGAGTCAACTATCACGCATAGAAATCGAGAGCGAATAATCTAATTGTTTTAGTATAAATCTACTAGTCGTTCAAAACTTTGTCTTTTCTGGAACAGCCTCGACCAGTAAACTGTCTAAATCTTCTTCACGGACCCTTCGAAAACGCGAAGAAGCGGCCGCCATTACGCTACTCACTATCTATCACAGAATAGATAGTGGGTAGTGTAGCCAATCAGAGCGCGGCATTTGTGATAGAATGCTAGTAGATTTATACTAAAACTCGATAGAAACACAGAACCAGCACGAACTGTTGACGTAATGATGACGCGACCAAAGAGCATTTACATTTTGGTCATCAAAGCTAAAATGTTGTTTTCCTTTTTTTCGTCGCGGTGTTTTCTAAAAGAAATAGGAAACATGTTCTTCGTGTTTCTATTGAGTTATAGAAACACTCGTGAAAGTTTGGGAGAACTCGAAAAAGCTGTGGAAACGTGCGGCGCGTGTTCCCACAGCATTTCTCGTTCTCCCAAACGTTCACTCGTGTTTCTATAACTCGATAGAAACACGGTACATGTTTTCTATTTCTTAAGTATGTAATGATTTAAGTCTAGTTGAGTTCACGCAACCGTCTGCTTACTGCGCGTGGCTTGCTTTGAAGTCTCATGGGATCTCCAAGCATGGTAACAAGATAGAATTAAAAAATTAAACGAGACTTACCAGGAATTGGAAGTTTGATTGAGATCTATCGAGTACCTTACGCTGGGGAACACATGCCCATCCCACCCACCCTTGTTGGTTATACCTGTTGGTTATACTGATCCGTGCATGCGCAAGCAATCTCACGTGATCCCCCAGCATTAGGTAACTCAGTAGACTCTCAATCAAACTTCAACTTCTGGTAAGTCTCGTTTTCCAATTAAACTTCCGTAGGCAAGAATGTGTGTCGAGTGGCTTTACTGTGTGCGTGGTCCAGTGGAATAGAAATTCTTAACACTACTAGAGTGGAGTGGGCTGGGCGTATCGATGGGTAACGACTTACAAAATTGTTGTCAAGTTTCCCCGAAGTTTGCCTTTGAGAAGGTAAAAAATCATGACTCATTTTTTACTCTCTACACGTCAGACGTTGTGATGTTGGCAAAGGGGTACTACCTCTCTTAGTTCCGGGTCTCAGATTTTAGGCCCTAGTTTCGGTCACTATCTAGCATAGCCCAAATGACGACATCGGCACAATCCGTCCTGTAACGCACTTCAGATTAAACGAATCCAAAACAGCTAGTACAGTGGAACCCCGCCTTACGGCCACCTCGTTATTACGGCCACTTTTGTTTGTCCTGCAAACTGCCCATACATTTTCTTATAATAAAACCCCGTTAATGCGGCAACCTCATTAATACGGCCAACGGCCACATTCTGAAAACCTAACCTGTACAATCCTTTATAATTTTTCATTAGTTTTTAATGATAGTACTGTATGTTTGCAGTCGTGATGTTTATTAAAGAACAGTTGTTTAGAAGTACAATTGTGATATGTATCTGTCAAGACGTCACTTGAAGTAGACCAGTCATGAAATTTGACCCTACCCCGTTAATACGGCCAAATTTCCATGGCCCGTCGGTGGCCGTATTAACGGGGTTCCACTGTACTGTAATGTTACTATGGTGACGTCGTTTCCGGCAGCTTGGGTGCCCAATCACAACAATAACCGCCGCTCGTGCGTGCTGACGGACTGCGGCTGGCAGGACCTCATAAGCATTATTTTTATGGTAACAGAGAAAAGCCTCTCCATCAATGAAAACTCATAGTTTGTTTTAATATCCAATCACTGCGTAAGATAGAACAATTCAAACAAACTGATAGTTTAAACAAATTAATGATACCAGTCAGATAAGAAAGATAGTCTTGTCCTGAATATGGTTTGTACATATTTCTCACAAACCCTACAAAATGGGGAAATTATAGTCGTAAAAAAATTAGAACAAATAAATAAACCCCATATGTGAAGGGCATAAGAAAAGACTGTTTCAATGTACAATACAGATAACTCAGATAGCGCCACAAAAAGGCTTGGAATTTACGCAGGCTGAACTCTTTATTATAACAATGTTAAGATGCTTAATGTCGGTTGGAGACCCTATGAACTGACACTTGTCTGCTGGGTGACAGAGTAACATGTGCAGGTGGTGGAGGGGAGACTGGCGCTGGCAGTGCAAGGACTGCGTTATCAAACGTCACCTAAAGACATGCGTAACACAGTTAGCACTACAAATTGGCATGAGATGATCATTTTAAAAGTAGCCATGGCGACAGTTCAGATTCGCTGGAAAGCGAGTGACAGAAGTTAAGCCCTTTCTTCCAAGAGATGAATTTCAAATCCTCTACTCACGTCCTTATTTCAAAAAATAGACAAATTTCACTTGGCAGTTGGTGTTCTCTGACGGATTGACGACGAGATCGATAATTTTAAAAGGCCCATATATTTCTGTTATTTGGACACATATTTTAGCCTCCCTTCTACGTTTGGGTATAACACCCAGCAACCTGGCACTCTAGAGCAGCCTGGTCACCTGGCCTTATATACATGAAGTTTTAGTGCCACAAGCGCGGTAGTTTGCAGCACTAAAACTTACACTCAGGGTTGGAACTAGTGATTCTCTTTGGAACCAACTGACTGGATTCTCCTTCACCATTTGGCAAAATGTATCGGTTTCACTCATCATCGCGCAATATGCGCGCGCATTTCTCCTCAAAAGAATATACTATCCATTGTGAAAGTATTTATAAAATGTTGTAATTGTTGTTAAAGTGTTTTGGGTACGTACGCTGTTCCTGCTTGTCATCGGTTCAATGCCAGGAATAACGGACCCTCCTGACTGTCTGTTCAGACGAGACCATGTTGCCTTGAGCTCCTGACGATGATGGCGATCTGACAGATGGGAACAGCATAACACTGTCAGAGCAACTTTAACACCGCACCAATCCCGTTCCCCACACCAAAAAGACAGACCACCTTATTTTGTCTAAACACCAGCAACAGCAGCAGCTCACTCACTGCTGTCTTGAGTATCATGTCTTTAAGATAATCAAATTAACTTATATCTGACTAATAATAATAATCAAATATGCCGCGAGGCAGACGACATTTTGTCAGTGTTTTCCCGCAGTCAGTCTGCTAAAGGAAAACGAAAAAAGAAAAAACAAGATAACGCGCAGAGACAGGAAAAATGCAGAAGATATTCAAACTTTCTAAAAGGAAAAAAAAAACAGAAGAAATGTGAGAAGAAATTATGAGAAACATGTTTTTTACATATAGTATTAAAAATACAGAACATATTATTTTTTTGACTCGCCTGCGGCTCTTACGAATCCCTCGCCAGAGCTTACACAAACAAACTGATCTCTTTGTATATCACTGAAATGCGTTATCTGAAAAGTCAAAACGAAAATCCGTCAATTTATATGTACGTTTGAACAACAAGAAACAAGTCTAATCAAAGGATGTATTGGAATACCATTTACAGTTGTCCTTAGTGCCCACTTTGGCATAAAAGTCAAGCAAGAAACCTTCCTGCCGTCTTTGTGTAAATACCTCTTACTGACCGAGTTCGAGGTCCGTACTGTAAGTTACGGACCGAGTTTTTCCGAGTTTTTTTTTCCGCTCGGATTTATGGCCCGCGCGCTTCGCGCTTGGGGCGTAAATCCAAGCGGAAAAACAAGGATCCGTAACTTACAGTACCGACCGAGAAAACGAGGTTTGTAAGATATTTATTATATCTCTAAACAAACGTTTGAATTTAGCAGGCCGTACTTCACTGTACGGCCCGCTAAATTGGCAGAGCGGTTACTAACTGAGAGATATAATAAATCGTATTATTTACTCTTTCATACTTGAAAAATAAACCTTGCACTGCGTACAACTTCAGAAGGTGCAATAACATAATCGTCCAGCGTTTTAACTCGCAGTTTCTCAAAGTGCCTATATCGCCTTACATGTTTTTGTGGTTCTGCTATGTACATTAAGAGTAGATAGCTGTTCAAAAAAGTTTATCCGAATTCCTTCTTGTTTTTGCCCTGAAATCATGCATCTTTATAAAGACTCAATCGTATGCAAATCAGTTTGTGACGTCAAGTACTCAGCTCGGTCAAGTTTGATGGGTGTGGCTCAACAGGAACTTTGAATGACGATTTCAGGGCAAAAACACGGTGGAATTGGAATAAACGTTTTTGAACAGCTATCTTATCTTAGTGTACATACCAGAACCCCCAAAACACGGAAGACGATATAGGCACTTTAAAAACTCTATTAGCAATAAGGGACACTATCCTTTGGAACGCAGTCTCGACAGAAACTTACTGAATATTCTAAAGGTTTTTATCATGATAGTAGTGTTTTGTCAGTATTGTTATCCTATTTTCAATACAGTTCTATATTATAATCATTTTGACATGACCAAACAAACTTTGAGCTTTAGACACAATCATGTAGAGATAACTTCATGGAAAATGCGCGCGTACGATTTTTATCCACGAGTTGAGTAGTGAATAAAAAAAGTTGAGTAGTGAATAAAAATACGAACGGGTGAGCGCAGCGAACGAGTGAGTATTCTGATACGAAACAACGAGTGAATAAGAGTCGTACAAAGCATTTTCCATGCTGTAATGTGTTTATTTTATAAATTCTGAGATTTCTTTCAAACAATAATGGCAATTTACTCATACGCTCTTTAAAAAGTCAACATCTTTTCAAAATTTTTAGACAATGAAATGAGTTTTATTCACTCGAAAGCGTAAAAACTTCAACATTTTCTTTTCAAAATTTCAGCAAAGGGAAAAGAGGAAATTATAAAGCTAGTGATATATAACAACATATTCATATTGTAGCAATGTTTTTACTCATCGTCACTGTCCTACAAAGGCCTCAGTCTCTTCCATCGTGGCAACGCTTCTGGTGGGCTAGATTCCCATAGTGTGAGTTTTGGTGACTCATTAGAGACTTTAAGCAAATCACTACGGCGACCTCTACTACGGCGGCCGGAAGTAAACATGCCCAGAAATGACGCAGTGCGCATGCTTAGAAATGTCTTTTCGCCGTAGCGCCAAATCCTACAACGTGAAGACCTGTCTTCTGCCGTAGTCGCTGTTACGTTGGTATAAAAGTCAACTTTTCTCCTATTTTTCCAATCACTGATTTTAAAAACCACCATAGATTGTTTTTCACTTTATCAAGAAAGCTGTTGAGGCTTCTGGTTTACTAGTAAATAAGTTTTCCCTGCGTTTTCGTAGTTTGAGATTTCGATCCTCAACAGAATGTGATTCTAGTGTGCCATGGCCGCCGTAAAACCGCCGGAGAAAACGAAGGCCAGACGAAAACCGTAAGTACGACTGTCAGCAATAAAGATAAAAGCCACTGAAGGTTGTTTAAACAAGAAGAAAATATCAAAAACGTTGAATTTGTTGATTTGTTGTGAAATACGGTACATGAGAAGAAAAATCACTTGCTGCGAACTCCGCGATCATCATTTTTAGTTTAGTTTTCGTCCTCCGATGATGTTTACTATCAATATTTTTCTTGGCAAATGAAATATTTAAATTGGCCTTTTTCTTACTTGTCCACCATTGAATTCTGTTGTTGATAAATTATAATGTAATTTCAAAACCAAATATCTAAAATACGAGAGATGACAGCAACTTAAATATGAAGCGTTATCTCAAGTATTTCAACACACGACATGTGATCACTATTCCATATGAGAAAGATGAAATTTCTCGCTTCTCTAAAGGAAGTCATAACAGACAAAACAAGTGAGAAAGAAATGCTGTAGTCACTGTTTGGACCGAGCTTGCTTAAAGTTGAAATTTGGCGAGCTACGGTGACGTACTCTCCCTAGGACTCCGCATCCACGACCGCCGTAGTAGAGGTCGCCGTAGCGATTTGCTTTAAGTCCCTATTAACTGTGTTTATGTTGATTGATAAACTGCCTCCTAGAATGACAGCCCCGCTGAACAAAGCCATAGATTGCTGTGATTCAGAAGTAGATGGAGAAATCGCTGGATTTGTTTTTTCGTACGAGGACGTCTTGGTTGCAGTACCAGATACAACACTGCTAAGAACTTGACACATTGACATGACACATGACACTGCTGCTTTGTCGAGACCTTGCTGTAGTTTCCGATACTTTTCAAATTTTTATGTCCTGACAACTCAGCGATATGAGTCGGTGGAATATCATTTTCGCTGAGTGTTTTGTATCATAGTTTTTCTACCACTGTGATTTCGGGGACGTTCGTTGTTTTTTCGTGCTTTTTGAGCCATAGATTTCATGAGACTGTTAAGTTGCCAACAGGACCAACCTTGAAACACTCTTTCGTCCGAAGCGACTCTGCCTTTAAGTTGTTGTTGACAACTAAATAGAAGGGAGAATCGTGTTCATTCATTTTATTAGGTCTCTTCTGTGCATGGAGCTTGTAGACCACTATAGGATCTTTTTCTGATCCATCAGTGGCAAACATTTTAGGCGGGTTGCCCTGATATCGCGGCAGTCTGAACCGGGTCTTGTTTTGGTTTGTCTTTCATTAAATTCCACATATTCCTTGCCGTCAGCTGTTTCCTTCAACTTTACATCGCCCCAGCACATGTCTCTTTGATTTTTGCAGCCTTTGAGCCCAAAATGCATAGTGCTGTTTAACCAGCGTGTGTTTAATAGCGCTTCAGGATTTCGTGTACCGAGGAGGCCTTTTTCGTAGAGCGTATTCAATTCATCACTGGTTAAAGCTATCGAAGCGTTTGGCCTGTTTCCTCTTCCTTTTTTCTTTAACTCTTTCTGTTTGGACAGGAGAACTTTTCTTGTTTTCTCAAATAGGAGGTCATTCATGATACTGGCAGAGTAGCTGTTCTCTTTTAGAAGTCGCTCAAAACTTGCCAATAGATTTCGGAGCGAAGAAGGTTCATAGTCTTTCCCATCTTTGGTTCTGACCGAAATGATAAACTCGCAGATGTATTCGTTTAACTCCAAAGCTGGAATTTCTTCAACTTTTCAAAGTTCATTCCTGTTTCCTAAAAATGTTTGCAAAAGTTTTACATCTCGTGTTTTTTGTGATGTGGCTTTGTTTTCTTGTTCTGCAATAAAATTGTCAACTGAACCGACGTCCACAAACCTTTCCGACATCTCGAAAATACAAAGGCGGCTTGCCAGTTTTCGCGCCAAGGATGACGTGGCTTGCCGTACAATCACTCTTCACTAGTGAAAAACATCGTTTGTCAAATCAGACGCCGCAAACGATGATTTCTCACTAGTGAAACTTCATCGTTCGCGTCGCTTATTAGCTGCGATTAAAAACAGAACGATCTTTTCATGACTGTCATCTCTGTGGATAAATCTCAGTACTTATATAATAAGTATGCATGTGTGTACACATGAAGAGCAGGAAGGTCTTTAACAAAACCAGGCCACCCCAAGCAGCACTTGCATTCAAAGGCCAGGGCACTAAGCACACAGCCGTAAAATGGTCTATTGTAAAACAAATGACTCAAAGCATTGGACGACACACAGGATTCTTTCTACCTCATCTCCTTCCATGTTAAACAGTCTCCTAGCAGCACTGCTGAGGTCCAGACGATTCGTACAGGCATCTAGTATCTGGCAATTATATGCAAAGTAGTTTGATAATGGCGTCACCTAATTGAGAATGTTACACTATTGTTGCACAATTGAACAGGTAAGCACTGGTACAAACCTCTTCGATGCTCGCCCCAAATACCACTACAGCTCTGGTTTTTGTCTCGCCATTAGGAACAGCCTTAACACGAACCTGGATCACATTAGAAAAAGCAATACCTCTGAATATAAGCTTCATGGCACGCGAAATTTTACTGCTTTGTAACAGATTCTATGAACACATCTCCAAATAACAAAGGTTTATTTGCTACAATATTGGTGCCACACTATGACAACATAACCTAACGTTACTGTTGACCTGATGTAACAATATAGCCTAACAATATTGCTGCTAACATACGGTGGCAGTATCACGCATAATAGTTAGGTAACGATATATATATAACCCAAAAATCGGTACCATTAAACAAAATGTAATGTCAAGTAACCAGGTTTCCTTGCTTGCAAACTATCAATAACAATCATTAGTATAAATACTCAGGTGATTATACTAAATCGAGCGCTCTGATTGGTTCGCTATCTCGGATTATCAACCGATAATCACCTCGACGAACAAAATGGCTGCCAGTCGTACAATGTGTGTGTTTTCGTGTTGTACAATGCTTTTTCTTTTCTGTTTTTGAAATAATCACTTGTGTATTTATAATAAAACGCTTATTCGCCGCAGGCTCAGTGATTATCGGTGAATAGTAATCTATAATCACTTAGCCTTCGGTGAATAATAACTGTTAAATAATTTAAGATTATGATCACACATATCGGCAAACCACTTGATTCACTGATGCTTAACATACCAAGTCAGGCAATTGAAGGTCTATTGTATTGCTTAAAAGTGTTTGTTGTTTTTGGGTTGGAATATTTTGTTGTGTTCTTTTGCACAGTAACCTTTGAAATCAGCGTATAGACCACTTTCATAAATGGCGACCAATTTATTATTCTTTTGTATGTATGTTAATTAGACCCACTAGCCTCAATTTGGAACAAAAATTCCATTGAATTTTGCACACCCTAGCGAGGCCACTGAGGCTCATTACCATGAAAAAAAAAAAGAAATTTTTGTTTGGCCGCCATTATAAAAGTGGTCTATAGTGTGTTGTCACTGTGATCCACTCACTGTTTTTGGTGTCAAGTACAGCCTTTGGGTTGATTCCCTTGCAGTCTTGCACAGAGAAGCCTTGCCATGCTTCTGTCGTGACTTTACTTCGTCCAGGTGATTCTAGAGCAATGCAAACAAGATTGTATGTATGTTTAGAAAACAGTCCTAAGAAAATACGCGCCCTGATTGGTTAGAATCCATGTTTCTATAACTCGATAAACACAGAACTAGCACGAGCTGTTGACGTAATGATGACGCGACCAAAGAGAATTTACATTTTGGTCATCAAAGTTAACAAGTTGTTTTCCTTTTTTCGTCGCGGTGTTTTCTAAAAGAAATAAGAACATGTTGTTCGTGTTTCTGTTGAGCTATAGAAACACTCGTGAAAGTTTGGGAGAACTTGAAAAAGCTGTGGAAACTCGCCTGCGGCTCGTGTTCCCACAGCATTTCTCGTTCTCCCAAACTTCCACTCGTGTTTCTATAACTCGATAGGAACACGGTACATGTTTTCTATTTCTTAAATGCAGGTTGGAAGGTAGGTAAGTATGCATATTAATATAGAATATAATAGAATACAATGGCTCAATTGTTCAGTTGTGATAAGGACATTCGCTTTGTCATGCGTTTGTACCTTCAGTTCACCGATAGTCTCTCCCTTTTTCTCTTCCGCCCTGGTAGGTTCATGCCAGGCTGGTGCCAACCGTGTCCCTCTGGGGGAGGGTGGGGAATTCCGGCCAGTGATTCGACGCCCTGCATAATAATATTATACTAAAAAAAACACTGCAACAACTAAATTTAATACACCATTAATTACATAAAAGAGAGACACTATTGAGAACACTGGTATTATTTGCTAGGAACATGTTGGTTGCTGTAAGGAATCTCTTACCCTGCATCTGTCGCAAAATATGTTTCTCCTGATCAAGATAGGCTTGAACCCAGGTCCGCTCCTCTCTATGCTTCATTGACAACAAATACTGTTTGTCTGACTCTGAAAACAAATCATCTTCAATCAATACTTAATCGCAATATAAACATCCACTATCAGGACAGCAAAAGAATACCTTTCATGTACCAATTATAGTTAAAAGTTCGAAACCAGATATCAAAAACACTTTAACTGAACGTCCCGGTAATTTGTCAAAGGTATTTTATTCGTTTGTAAACAATGAAAAACACACAAACAGGAGACATACCCTGTAGAGGCACAAAAGGTTCACCACAGGACACCCACACATCAACAGGCCATCGTATGTCCCACTTGGCAGTAGCTAATTCTTTACTTTGTCTTATTACAGGCACACGACCGGTGCGTTCTCCACCCACACTATAGGTTAGATTCCCGGATGACTGATCGTCATCCTTCTCCTCATGCGACATGTCTAACTTTTCTAGAGCTTCTGACACCAGCAGTTCCTTTTCTCTCTGTTCTAGCTTCACTGCCGGTGGGTCCTTTGTCTTGGATTTGTAAAATCTGCGATTTTCAGCCTCAACGACATCCACCGCATGGCCGTCATGAATTAACCGTTCCTCCGGCATCTACAAGATCATGAACACGAGATACTATGTGCCTATGAAAGTAAACATTTCCTGTAATATCAATCGTCGCAACACAATATTTAGTACACAACACCGTGTTGCACATCCTATTTCCGTCTTCACAGGTAATACCGTTCAGGTTATCACAAACCTTCCTTGCAAAATTATAGTGATAGTATGCATGAACGTTCTTTCGTTTCGTATATACTACCAAACAAGACACTTTAAGCCTCGGTGTGCGTAGCAGAATGAACTGAAGGACGGAATTACAATGGATTGAAATTTAGTGGAACACGCATCAGTTAGAGCACATTAGCAGAACCAAAACCTGAATGTCAATATAAGTACTAAAACACTGAATTATATTTACAGTTCTACAACCAACTAATCACGAATTTGATCTAAACGGAATTCAATTTGATCGATTCTATTCCTACAATATATATACGTTTCCCCCATGAAGGCGACAACAGGACCTCACCTTTAAATATACAAATGAAGGAAAAAGTTTAATATATCGGCTGTAAGAATCTAACCTTTTCACTGGATGTGGTATTATCGGCAGGCTGGTTTGTTATGAGACCTGAAGAGTACGGTCTGATAAGCTGCTGGATGTCAGTGATCAACTCACCGCAGCACGTGTACAGCCGGCGAGCAGCTGATGGGATACCAAGCCTTATAGTACACTGGTCCAGTAACTGACAACAAAAAGCAAACAGTAATGACTATAATACCGCTAGTACTGCACTCATCTGGTACCATGGTCAGTTGCATTTCCACAACATAATATCAATGCGTATGTACAAGAAAGAATACCAACAAGACCAGGCAGAACCACTGAAACCAAATATACCTAATAATAAAAACTAATAATAATAATAATAATAATAATAATAATAATAGTAATAGTAATGATGATAATAATATTAATGATTGTAATAATAATAGCGGAGCTCCACAGCGGCTCGAAGAGCCGCAGAGCGGAGCCCCTTAACTACCGTGCGAGGATAGAAATTGAGAAAACCATGCGTTTGAGTTTTCATGGTCATCGTGGCTAGCGGCATGGCTCGCGGGCGCGTGCGCCTGGCGACGACGACGACGACGTTGCCCCAACATGGCGGCCATAGTCATCCGGGATATTTAGAAGGTCTTAAACCGAAACGAGGCTTTGTTTTTCGCGCGCTTTTCGCGGCTTGCCGCGGCTACACAACCTACAGCCAGCAGTCTACAGCAGTCTACAATGTTTTGCTGAAGAAACGGGGTTATTCACAGCGGTTTTGGAGGAAAAATTTTTTTCCTACAAGTTTTCAAGCGTTTTTGGAGGGACATAAGCATAAAGCTGAGTTCTTCCTACAAGTTTTCAAGCATTTTTGGAGGGACATAAGCATAAAGCTGAGTGTCTATTTTTCATTTGTTAAAGAGCTGCCTAGCTGCTTTTGGTGTTGCTTTAAAACTATTATAATTTTGCTGACCAGGTAATGGTTCTTCCGTTGAGTCGCGAGCTAGATGTTTTTTTTTGACGATTTATTTCAGCTATCGAATCTTCTTTAAGTAGTTGCGTACACCAGGCGTATTTAATAACTTTAGTGAAAGCATTTTCAATGTGTAAGGGTCTGTGTGAGGAGCTCCGCTTTTAGACTTGCCTAAATCTATTTAATAATAATGGTTTGTTATATGGGCTTCCACCAGGTGGCTCTTCACTTTATATAAACTGAGTACAACAAAATGTTGAAATATAACAAAATATTAAAAATACTCATACATGGGAATTACTCTCTATCTAGAAACATTTAAGCTTCCTACAAATGTGATTAAAATCATTGCAGTTCCTTGGCTCCGTGGGCAGATTCTTAAACACTTGAGCAGCTTGGTCTTTGAAAGTTCCTTTGTCAAAGTTATTTGCGAGCCACGAGTAGGTGCTGTTAATGATCTGTCCTATAGGAGCTTACAGTATGCTTCTTTGTTTTAAAGTCCTCATTGTTTATTGATTTGTGGGCCAGCTTTGCTATGGCAAAATCTAAGCGCTTGTAAATAGATAACGGCAACCAAGTCCACTGAGGTCGCTTACAGTAGCATACCTCGACAGAACATATCCAGCAGAACATTCTGCAGCCTCTGCAGACGCTTTGTCTGGAACTCAGGAAGAGAGCAGTACAATACAATACAATAACCTAACTTTGACAAAATTAAGCTTTCTACCAGGTGCTTACGGATATGAAATGGCGCAAAATTGCGCAATTTTCTCAGTACAGATAAGTTAGCATAACATGAAGATATCAGGTTTGTCAAATGTTCTCGCCATGTTAAGTGCTGGTCCCAACGTACTTAGAGGAGTTTAGTACTTGTGACTCTTTCAAGTGTTTCCTCGCCGCAGTAAACATCACCAGACAGTTTCTCTAAAGGATGCGTCGTTGACATTTGCCTCGTAGAGAGAAACATCCTTGGCACTTTGCTTTGGTCGAATTGAGCGCCAGATTGGAATCCACCGAGTAATTACTCACGCGTTTGATTGCTTGATTAACATTATTGAAACACTTGTGGTGTTTTTCTGGTCTTGTGTGATGGAGTAATGTAGTGTCATCCGCATATTGAAAACAACGACACTGAACCTTCCCCTGGAGGTCAGCTACATAAATTTTGAAAATACGTGGCCCCAATATTGTAGCAGTGGAGTAACCCTTCCTGAAACCTGAGATACTTTTGCTATAGAGTGACAGCTCCTCAATAAAACCAATAACCTGGTAAGATCTGAGCCTTTCGAAAACCTTCGGCAGTACAGGAAGTGAGACAATTACGCCTCCAACGAAAGGAAATAACTTCTCAAATAAGATGCTTCAAATAGCATGCTTCATTCATGGATCAACAGGTGAAACAGAAAACCTGACACCCAAAATACATTACCAACTTTTACATTACCAACGTTTTCTCTGAAATTTAATCTATGCATGGCCACCTGGTGGAGATCACGGGGGGGGGGGGGGAGAGGGGTTATCGTGTTGGAATTCAGATACAAAGGGTTATGTTTCTCTAGCGAAGAGACTAAGCTCTACATTGTTTCTCTCGACCCACATATTTACATGGATAACGACGATATAATGCTGTGAGGACAGGGGTAAAAATGCTGCTATATGCCTCATCCTACAGAAACTTCGGGTCTTCAAGACCTTATCACTTGGGTACAAAAAAAGAAACGATTGATCGGGCAGATATCTACAACATTTCTTGTTATAAATATTTTACAGTACATATGACTCACTGAATGAATACTAGAGCCAATGATAATCTCGCCATGTCCACGGCTACCGTCTCCGTTTTTAAAGGCCCTTATTCTGACGGCAGGGACACGCTGAGCCATGTGCAGCTCACGAGTGATGGTGCGTACACTGCTCTCATTACGGAGCCTCTCCAGTTGGTGTTCCCATAGATCCAATGTAGCCTCGGCCTCAAGAGTTGACAAATCCACCTATCGCAACAATCAGACAGTTTCCATCATTAAAACACGTCTGATGCAGTTAATTAGAGATATAAAACGGAATCATGTGGTCATGATAAAATGTGTGAATAGTAGACCATGAACTTCGGCTTCAAGGTGAGTGTATTAGAGAGGTAACATGGGGCGTTCATTAAGGGAAAACAACCTCGGAGAGAAAGGGAAATAGAGATATCATAGGTTACGAAGACATACCTTACTGTTCAAACACTTGAAAGAACCGGTCAACCTCAAGCCCTGGTCTTGAAACGACATAAGAAAATTCAACAATGGGGTACAATGTAATGCAAAACATTTTGTGCATTTTTCGCGTGTTATTAAACTGCGCTTGCAAACAAAAGTCTTACATTCATTTCTACATGTATTGAGAGACAAGATTTTCAGTTAATGTATTGGGACGAGCAACAAATAAAGGCAATCTCATTCACCAGGTCTTGGATAAGGTTTGAGGTAAGAGAAGGTGATGATATGAAAGGGGGGTTCTGGCACATTTTCATTACGATTTCATTACGATTTCATTACGATTTAATTTTAAGTGCGATGCTAGCACATTTTGTGGATCTGTGTACAAAGCTTATGTGAAATGTACCAAGCCTATGCAAAGTCTCAGCCAAGTCAGGGGACGACAGGCGGAGCGAGCAGAGCGAGCGGAGGGCGAGTCTGGACTGGGGCAAAGTCTATGCAAAGTCTCGGACAAGAGGGTGGGTACCCCTCCGCGAAATTGTGGCGATGGCTGGGATCTGGCACATTTTATGAAACTGATACTAAGCCTATGTGAAACCCTCCCCGGAAATTTGATGATGAGGATCTGGCACATTCGAAAAAAATGATTTTCAAAAGAAATAAAATACCTATTTAAAAAGAAGAATCATTACACAAAATGGAACAAGAATTACGAAGATTGAATGTACCGCAACTAAAATTTATTGCAAAAGAGTTGAAAATTAATGGAAGGTCTAGAATGTTTAAAGATAATTTAATTAATGAGTTGGGAAAATTTACTGATGTGGATATTGATGAGTTAATTAAAAAAGCTGTTTTAATGTATAATTACCCCTGCGTACATGGAATAAAAAAATATTTTTGTAAAGAATGTGGGGGATCACAAATATGTGCTCATGGAAAAATAAAGTATCAATGTAAAGAATGCGGTGGGTCACAAATATGCATTCATAGGAAAAGAAAATCTTATTGCGTATTATGTGATGGGTCACAAATATGTTTTCACAATCTTCAAAAAAGTTTTTGTAAAGAATGCGGCGGATCACAAATATGTGTTCATAATAAACAAAAATATTTTTGCAAAGAATGTTGAACATTATGTTATTAAACCCCTATTTTGGTTTCATAACAGAAGAACTTAACGAAATAGATATTTTTAAAAATGAATTTTAATTTTAAAGATAAAAGATAAAATAAAAAAAAAGATGGAAGGTTTGACAGAAGAAGAATATATTGAAAATGCAATTGTTACTTTTGACTATTATAATAAAAAAGAGCAGGAAATAGGTGATTTTATTGATTTAATTAATGAGTATTTGTTAAAAGTAATATCAAAAAATTATGGGTTTTTGGATAAAGATACTTTACCTAGTATTGACTTTATATACACTGGAAAGAAAGATGGGGAAATTTTCAAACTTTGTTGCGAGGAGGATGACGAAATCGATTTTGAAGAGGGATTTATAGTGCCAACCGATGTAATTTCAGATATGTTAATGATTAATGCGAATGATACTTATTATAATAATCATCAAAAACAAAAATATCTTATTAGATTTTTTCAACAACAAATTGGATATGATGAGGATGTAGAATCAGATGAAGAAGATTTAGAGGAATATTCGGATAACATAGGTGATTTTATTATTAATTCAGTTACAATCACATTATACAAAGATGTACACAAGGTGTTGCATAAAAAGAATTTTTATAATGATTTGCATAATGATTTAATGGAAGTTGCATGGAAACCAATTCGAGTTTTAGATTGGTGCGTTGATTTTGAGGAGTTGAGAGATTTGAAAAGTAGATGGGAAATAGATTAGTTTAAAAAATACTTATGTTATATAACCTAATTAATGGTTACATAACAAAAATTTATCTAAATCTTAAACTAAAAGTTATGGGAGAACCCCCAAGATCAAGTTTTTTCCATTCATTGTCTAAGATAGTTAAATCAAAGTGGTTTATGGGGCACTCATATTTTTGAACCGGAATTGTTGGGTAATCCTTTGAGGGTATGTTCGCGAGTAGGTGTGATGGCGAGAGTTTTACAAGTTCAGTATTTTTGGTTTTGTTTAAATATGAAGACTTATTATCCACTATACTACACATAAGTCTCAACGGCTCCTTAATCTGTATATTTATTGGATATAATTTACCAGGATTTATAACTTCAGGCACGCCTAAACCAATCGCTAATCCTCTCGTAATTTTTATTTTAAAGTTCTTATTGGAATAAAGATAGTCAACAGTGTCTGTCTCAATGATTGTTATCTTTTCCCTATTAGTATCATTAAGAAAGATTGATTGGATATCGCGTAAAGAATATGTGCCAGGTTGTATTATTATGAGAGGTTGATTATTATCATTGAATAATATCTGTTGTTCCTTAAAATTAATCAACCTTTTGGTGTTTAAATTACAATCCAGGAGCTGTATCTCCCGAAGATTTTTCAGCGGCGGATCTAAATAAATCCTACTTTCCGGCTCACACATAGTAATACTTAGCATTTTGTTTTGATTACATCATGTTCATCTTTAGATTTATATAATCAAAACATTAGCGAAACAAAAACCAGGATACTAATGCTCCGCCAACCGCAAAAATAATAAGATTATTTTGATGAGGAGATGATTCTATATTACCAACTTCTTGTTCTTCTTCCTCCTTTTCATTTGATTTTGGTTTCATTGGTTGAGGATTGGTATTTAATATAACCTTTGATGCTCCCAAACTATTTGGGATTCCGACAGCTTTTGTTTCAACATTTACTGAATTATTTACCCCAAAAGTCATATCTTCTGTTGCTATTTTCAGATCATTATTGTACCCAACCACACTTTCTGTATTTATAATTAAATTACTCGGCATAAGCCAAACACCAGGAGCAACAGCCAAATCAAGCCTTAATTTAGTTTCCTGCACAGATTTTTGGTAATTTTGAACGGATTTAGAAATATCATTTACTTTAACAGAACTTTCGAATAAGTATTTGAATTCATTTTGCGTTTCGGTTGCTCCTCCTCCATTACCCACAATAGAATTTCTGGTATTAACTTGTGCACCCAATATGCAATATACAAAAGCTTCAACTGATCTATTTATTCTACCCAATCCCGCTTTTGTTACTCCGTGTCCAGATTCTGCTATAAACCAAGCATATTGAAAATCAACAAAATGGTCATTTCGCATCATTGAGATTAAATCTCCTTTATTTTTTCTTCCGCCATCATCGTAAAATTTATTTTCTCTGCTCGGCCAAATATTAGCTTCTTTATCATAACCCCTTATAATTCTAACATTTTGGAATCCCCCGCCCGTTTTTTGAGCAGCTGTACTCCCAGGGACGCTTCCAGGGTCTGCATATCCTTCCCCGTAATCAACAAATATATCTCCAACCCCATTGTTTGTTCCTCCTTTGAATCTAAAATCAGCTAAAGGTTTTTTCCATCCCTTAAAATCTTGGTTATTACTCAAACCAAATTCTGCGCATAATCTATTATATGCATTTTTGTTGTATTGATTATTTTTAATAGAAAAAGTTTCTTCATCGGGAAATACTACTTTTAATTCCTCCAATATTCTTCTTATTGTAAAGTATATGTGAAATATGAAAAAACTTTTAATAACTTTTGGGTAATTAAAAATATCACTTAAACTTACTCCGCATCCAGATGTTGCGCACCAAACTGCCATATTTAACTGTTGTGGCCACTGGCTAATATTTGGTTTACTCAACCAAGATCTTGCTTCTTTTCCGCTGGTAAACCCAATAGTTTGATTTTTAAAAACATTTATCATTTCTGCAGTGAAACTATCTTTTTCTGAAACATATATATTTAGATTTGTTAATAATTTTGTTACATTAAGAGCAAATTGATTGAATTTAATCCCAGGTATTGGATATGTTTGTTTTGTAAATTTTAAACTTGCTGGAAAAGAACTCACCTTTGTTTTATTTTCAATCCCCAAATCTTCCCATAATAATGTTTTCATATTATTTGAAAGATCCTCAGTCCATGTTTTTCCAGAAGGATCATCATCGGACATAATTGTTGTTCCATTAATTTTCCATTCAATATATCCCCCGAATGCATCATCCACAAATGTAAATTTTGCCAAGTTAGCTTTTGGGTACCTAGTTTTGAAATCGTCCAATAACATCTTATTCTTTGTTTCCCAATTTATCTGATCTTTAGATCTTTTAAGAATAAGATGTAAATTCAATTAACCCCAGCAAAACAATTACACCCAACTTCAGTTTTCTCATATACCAGTTTTAATGTCCTTTCCCTCCGGTAAGTTCTTTTAATAGATCTTCTCGAACTTTCTTCCTTATCATACTCATATCGAAGTTTTTTTCTGAATCTTTTCTGAATTTTTGTCGTATTTCTTGTTTCAGTTTTTGAAACTTTTCCAATTCTGCTAAAATTATGGAAAATTCTTGATCGGATATAGCATTATCTTTCAAAGCTTTTGAGACTAAATCGTTAACGGTGTTTAATTTTGATTTTGCAATGGCAACGGTTTGTTCGTGTTTACTAACTTTACCAGAAAGACTTTTAGAGGCAAAACCAAATCCAATCGACAAACCTCCAAAAATACCACCAACCACACCCAAAGGCACACCAACTATAGCACCGAAACCCGTGAGAGAAGTTCCTAATCCGCTCGCTGATAGAAGAACTGAAATAAATCCGCCAGAAACACTAATTTTTGTACATATTCCTCTTGCTCTATTATATTTTTTCCTCACTTCTTCGTAATGTTTAATTTCCTTTTCTAGATTTTGTAATACCTCGCTTGATTTTTGTAGCCTGAAATTAATCAGATTATCTCCGCTTTGCGTTTGGAAATTATTATTAGTAAGTTGAGGATAAATTCCATTGTATTCGCCCATATTGTATTTTACTGATCGCCGCGATATCTTTAAATTTGTTACTTACTCTTCCTTTTTATACTTTCCACAAAATATAGAACTACCGCCATTATCAAAAGCCAAGCATTCTCACCTAAAAATCCAATAACCTGACCCGCGGTTTTGAAAAGAAAGCTAACTATTGCGCCAACCATCCCCGGCAATATTTCACCCAGTTTTTTACCAATAGTTTTCAAACCATTTCCCACTCCTTTCCCCAAAGCAGATAAACCCTTTGAAAGATTAGAAACTATAACTCCAATTACCACACCAACCGCGCTTAGAACAGCAAAAACTGTAAAACCATATTTTTTGAATATATATTTTAGTTTCTCCCGTAACGGCAAATTTTTAAATATTTCATCTTTTCGGCCCTCAATATCTGATAATAGTTCTGCGTTTGAAATTTCTTTATTTCTAAGCTGTTCTCTTAATTTATCAACCTCAGATTTTAATCGTTCATTGCTTTGTTTTAATTTTGATTCATTTGATTTACCCTTCTTATATTTTTCTATTTCTTCTTTGTGTAATTTTACCTCTTCCAAAAGTTTTTCCGCTTGTATTTTTAATTCCACATTCTGTTTAACGGTTTGATCGAAAAGGCTTTTAGTCTCTGCTTTTTGTACCTGTTGTCTCTCAATGAATTCCCTAAGTTCTTTTTCTCTTTCCGCATATCGTTCAATCTCTAGGGGATATACTTCTGCTGTTGCTTTTAATCCTTGAAATGCGTTATCTAATTCCTTAATTTTTTCTTCGGTTTGTTTTAATTCTGAAGCGGCATTATTATATTTTTCAAACATTGTTTCATAATCAGCGCCCAGTTCTTTTCTCATTCCTTTTGGTAAATCTTCAACCCTAAGATTTTTATCTTTATCAAGTATGATATGCTTCTTGGCGTCTTTCCTATTACTTAATACCCCGGTTATACTTCCGTCTTCTTCAAATTCAACATTAAATGACGCATCCCTTGGATTGAAGTCTGGAAAATAACGTCTTAGATATTGCCCCGCTTCTACCCTTCTATCATAATCCTCATCACCCAAATTAATTCTTTCAGATGGAATATCCCATTCTTCTCGTCTTCTTACTTCATCCTCACCATAACCGGGATATTCTATGGGGTTTGTAGATGTGTTTGTGGGTTGGAAAGTTGTATCATCCCAATCCCAGTCATCATTATCATCATCCTCATCAACATCATCGTCATCATTATCTCCTGGTAAATCTTTTAATGGTATATATTCCGCCATGATTTTTTACTCAACATTAAGAAATCTTTAGATCCCTTTGAGCTGATTAAAAGATAAAAATTGATTTAAAAAATTATGAGGATAAATAAAAGAAAATAAAATGCAGAACGAAAATATAGCAAAAAGACTTTTATGGAGTTCTATACTTAAAGATTTTGATGAGGAAAAAAGAAAAAAATTTGGCTTATTATATGATTTAGCTGTTGGAACAAAAGATAATAAAGAAAAAGAAGAAAAACTAAATTTTTTATTTAATTTGGTTAAGAATATTGATGAATTTGAAGAAAAAGAAAAAAATGTGGCAAAAATTATGATAACTGAGGAATTATATGGTACACGAATACTTTAATTATGTTATATAACTTATTTTGATTGACTTATTACAAGTTATATAATAATTTATAATATTTTACTGACCGCGTAACCTAAACCCAACATCCCTGCCCCGACATATGCCATTTCTCCTGTCTTTTGACTATCGCTTGGTTTGTAATAATCAGAGAATTTTGGTTCATTCATTTGTGCGTACAATTCAAAAGCCTGATTTGTTGCTGAAATATTTTTTGATGCTTGATATTTTTCATCTTTTCTTTTCATTTTCCAATCAAGCATTTTTTGCCTTTTTTCCTGATATGCTGTGTAATCTCTTTGATATTTTTCCATTGCTTTATCATGTCGTATTTTTTCAGTATCCACATTTCGCCCTGATAAATATTTTGCAAGATAATTTCCTCCAGTAAATGCCGTTGCATTCAATATAGCCCCACCAATCATCATCGCTATTGCTGCCATTTTATTTTGGTAAAATCTTTTGATCCTCTAAATATGTTTTAAGATACATGCTTCCGGATAATACCGCAACCCATTTCGCGTAATTTGTAATACTTGAGGATGGATCACTCAAAAATGATTCTTTCATTAGCTTCTTAGCCGCATAACCAACCCCGGCTCCTAATCCGATAAGTACAGCTGAATCAGTTACAGTTTTCACAAGTTTGTTTTCAGTTGACATAATTTTTACTGTATCATTGAGAAACTTTTAAATGACTTTTGGGATTATTCCATTCCTAAGGATTTTGAGGTCAATGGAATTTTTGCCGGTTGGGGTATTTGTGGTACTTGTGATAAATCAGCTATCCTACTGGAATATTGGACGAAGCCCTCCCCGGCTTTTTCTCGATATCTCATAAAAAGATCAAATGCTGTAAACCCCAATCCAACAACAGATAAAACAGTAGTAAAAGATAACTCTGGAAGCCATGATTTCGCTTCACTATATGTATTTTCATTTGCTCCGCGGCCTGCTGGGGCTGGCTCTTCTTCTCGTTTCATTTCCCTGGCTAATGCTTCTTTTGCTTTTTTATTATATTCTGCTAATTTCTTTCCAGCTGCGACTTTTTTAGGATCTTTCTCCCTCTTTTTAGTATCTTTATTTCCGGGTGCTGGGTCGGCGGTAATTTGCTCAGTATTTTTTACTTCTACTTCCGTTTGTTCAGACATTGTTATTTAGATGCTACAAATAAGTTTTTAGATCTGTTTAATATACTGTATCAACACCTTCAGAAGATTGCTTAGTTTCCTGGTCAGTTGTGCTACCATTTACTGGTTCGCCTCTTGAAAATTGTTGATTTTTGTTGAATTTTATGTGTTTAGCTACTTGAAATAATCCGCTAGCAAGTGCTGCCAGCCTTCCTGCTTTCAATGCCAAGAGACCAACAATGTTTGTTAGTTCACGATTAACCAAATCATCATTCTTCAGATCTTTGCAAAGAGATTCTATATCATCAACCGGAACTAAATAAGAAATAAGTTTTGAAACTAATTGAAGGGATGAATCTACTAATCCTCCGTTAATTTTCTTACCCATTACCGCTTGATAACGATTAAAATACTTTTCAACATCTTTTGGAGATAATTTCTTTATATCGCCCAAACTCATTTCAGTCCCCAAATATTCCTTTGTTGTTCCCAAGGCGGCGAGAATGGCAAGTGATTCTTGTTTTATTTCAAGATCCTCATTATCTTTTACCGTTTCTCCATTTGGTTGGTCGGTATTTTCTTTAATATAATCTTCCGGATTCGCTCGATCTACGTTTGTCATATTTGTTAAATCACTTCGGGAATCTCTAAATAGCAATTAAATGGATATCGCAAAGATAAACATAACCTAGAATATTTTTCGGTTTTCAGGAGATGCGTAAACTTTTTACCCAATTCATAATCCAAATCTCCTCCGTAATCCTCGAAAAACATTTTCATACCTTTCTGGGAAGGATTATGAAAAGTAACAACGCAGGCTACATTTTCGCGGAATGGTTTTGCTATTGAAGTTAATTGCTGAGTTAAAACCCACATTGATAAACCATGATGCCTTCCGGAGAATGCCAAATCAATAAACTTATTCGATCTTTTCTTCAGATCGGAGGATACAGCGCAATCATCTAAAATTATTAAAGTATTCGTACCAGAGAATAAAATTTGGCAATCAGTTAATAACTCATTAATCTCATCAATGTTACTGGCATCTGGTGATAATACATAAAAATGTTTATCCCCTAGGGCAAAATTATGATAAGTTTTATTTTTAGAATAAGTCGGACAAATTAACACAATATATTCAAAAACTTTTCGGAAAGGACCTCGGAGCTGTTCAATTAAGTACTTTGTTTTTCCGCAATTTGTGGGTCCTGTTATTATACAGTGAAATGGGATTTTATCTCGTAAATCTTCCATGATTTTTGTATCATAACATTATGTTTTTAGATTCTCGGTCCGCAAAAGCGGGGAGGCGCGTAAGCGCCGATCAGTACTTAATTGCTCTCAAACTTGAATTCATAATCTCCATCATTGCATCCGCTACGACGAACATATAGCAAGTTATTGTTCCAGATCCTCCTTGTTTCCTTTTAATTTCTATTTTTACACCATCATGCGTATTATTTAGAGCAAGTCCACCGCCATGAATACCATTATCTGGATGAGTTCTAGTATCAACCCAAAGAGCAAACTTATCCGCGTAAAATTCTTTTTCTTTCAATGAAATTTGTAAACCATCATCCCGGTGAAATCTTTTTTTCACGGATTCCCAAAGATCGGACGGAATCATTCCTCTAGAATATATTCTATTTGGGACGCCATCGACATCAATTTCAACGGAAGATATGCCTGGATTATAAAAATTTTCAGAATCCCTTGCTCCTGCAGCTTGAGGCATTAAAAACAAAAACAATATTCCTGTCATTGATCTTCTGGGGAGATTTATATGCTGATTAATAACCCCGTCTCCTCCGATGGAAAATGTAAAAGTTTTGTGAAGGGTGATATTTTCATAAAAGAACCCTTTCCCCACTTGATAAGTTGCTTGAGCCTCGCGAGCTAAGTATTCGCTAGAAATTGAAGAATATTCTAACTCTAAGTTTTTGATTGAATATGATGGTGCTTTAGTTGTATCAGAAAAAATAATAATATTATTTACGGGGGCGAGAGTGAGCTCAAATATAAGATGATTTTCAAGAGCTTTTGGATAAAAAACTCCGTGATCATTTAGAATGGGGTGTTTTAATGGAATTCTGTACTTTGAACCATGGACATTGGCGAGGGCAACTTCTTTTACATCTTGGTTTTTTGCATCTCCAGCTTTTGTTCTAATTTTCCTTATATTTGGATTAGAAATACCTTGTTTTAATCTATCCTCTCGCTCTTCTTCGGTTAAGAATAAATCACGATATGTTTGAAATAAATCATATCTTTGAGTATCTTGCAATGTCTCTCCCCCGAAAAGAACTTTCATTCTGGTTACAAGATTACAGCCTAAATTATTAACGACTGTGTTATTAGCATGACCCTCAACATCCAAATCAAACATTAGAGATACGCTTCCAGGCACAATCACCAAATTCTCTGCTAGTTTGGGAATATTTATATATAATGTTTCCCCTGGGCTGGCTGAGGATGGATTTAGAGTAATTCGATTCAAGGTTGATTCTGCTTTCAAACCAAATGGTTCTTTTGGAATTCTGTTTGGGTTAATTTTTTCAGACGTCATTGTAATTTATAAGATACTTTGGTTAACCTTTAAACCTTTTCTAACTTGGAAATATGTTTTAATAAACCCTCTCTCGCCTCAGGAATTAAAATCATAATATTAAAAATTTGGTTGCCATCTTCAATATACAGAATTTTTTTTCTAATAATTTTTTTCATAATGTTGATTTGGTATTCGGTAAATTTTATTTCTTCTTCCTCCTCAACCATTTGATTTATAAGATACTTGTTTATTTTTAAATGAGCAACGAAAATATTCTCTCAAAAATATATTATTCCGCTGAAGGGTATTGGAAAGGATATTCTGCAATTCCTAAATTAGCTGGGAAATCCAAATTAAGTGAAAATGATGCAAAACAGTGGTTACAGAAACAGGCAATATGGCAAATCTATCTTCCCCCTCCAAAGTATATTCCAAGACCTCATTGGACTTTGGATAAACCAAATCATATTCACCAAGCAGATTTATTATTTTTGCCGCATGATAGAGTTGGAAGAAAAACATATAAATATGCGTTAGTTGTGGTTGATATCGCCTCGAGATATAAAGATGCTGAGCCATTAACCTCAAAAGAAAGTCGAGAGATATCAGAAGCTTTTACAAAAATATATTCTAGAAGATTAAAATACCCCGAAACATTAATGGTTGATCCGGGGAAAGAATTTATGGGCGAAGTTAGTAAACTCATGAATTACCATAATGTGAAAATACAGAAAAGTGAAGCTGGTAATCATAGAGCCCAAGCGTTTGTGGAAAACGCAAACAGAGTATTAGGTGAAAAATTATTTAGCCATCAATATGCGCAAGAAATGATCAGTGATTCCCGATCAAGGGTATGGGTGAAAAGATTGCCAGCTATTCTAAAAACTTTGAATAACACAAAAACGAGAATAACCGGTAAAGAGCCTGATGAGGCTATAAAACTGAAAGAGGTTGATATTAAACCCAAAAATTATCAGCGGGTTGTTGGGCTTGATGAAGTTAGATTGCCGCCAGTGGTTAAAGTTAGATATCTATTATTTCCCGGTGAACTTGAAGGAGGAGAACGAAGAAGGGCAACAGATCCTATTTGGAGTCTCAAAGTTTATGATATTTCAAAAAGTATGATTACTCCTAATCAGCCTGTTTTATATTATTTAACTGACGGGCCTAGACGAGGTTTTGTAAGGGAAGAATTACAAGTTATACCTTATGATACTGTGTTGCCGCCTAATTCTGTTTTAGTGAGATAATGCCCATATGGGAGAGTATGTTTTCCATCTTTACAAATTATTCTCTTATCATCATCGGCCGATAGCGCAACTTTATTGACAGTTTCAGTATAAACAAAATGTTTGTAACTTCTTATTACTTGCATCTCCCTCATCTGCTTTACTTTACTTTCCAAACATTCCTTGTAATCATTAAAGCTTATCGTCTTTTTTACTACTGATGACTTTACCCCCTTGTCCTTTTTTATCTCTTCACCCCCATCCAACCTGTATGAGTAAAGCTTAGCACGTAGGCCAACAAATTCGGTGATAATTTTTCCGCCGGCCTCATCTTTAAACTTACCAATTACTTTTTTGTTTTTATCTGTCCAAATACCCGATCTATGTTTTTTAGGAAAATTACTTGTGTCAAACCTTTCCATCACATCTGGGGCAATATCCTTATAGAAATCCTCGGTTTCTATATCATATACAAGACTATCTGTATCTGTCATAAGTAATTTAGCTTTTTCACCATACTTTGGTTTAATATAATTATAATGAAAATCATACATCATTGCTTTACTTATATCCAAAATACACATTCCTAAGTAAATAGGTTTGTTGTATTTTATATGTGTTTTATTCATATGTACAGCCATAAGATTTTCAGAAAAAATAGTACGGCGATTATAGTTAGCTTTTGATATTAATTTTCTTGCATCTTTCTCATTATTAACCAATCTTATATCAACCCTTTTTCTAAGATTTTCCATTGTTTTACCAAATACAGAGTTGTTCATGAGTTTGAAGAAATCTTTTTCAAACTCATTCTTTGCTTCCGCCCTGAGTTTGGTGTTCAAATCTATGTAAGATTTTAACCATTTTGACTCTTCAAATTTAATTCCTCTATGGATCTTTGTTACTTCTAATCCTAGACTTTCATAAAGTTTTAATGTTTCATGATGGACAACATAATTTTTCTTATTGTTAAGATTTGGTATTAATTTCTCGACCCTATTTACCTTAATTCTTTCCGGAGCAAGCGGATAATCACTATGTAAATCATGAAGATGCCGCGGATATTTTAAATCAACCTCTACTATACATGGAATATTTCTCCAATTTGCTTTCTCATTTTCACTCATCCATTTTAATCCATGAGTTGGTAATGCTTCACTCATTGCCCCGCCATATAAATTGTTTGCATCGAGATATTCTATGTAATTTGCTACCATTTTTGGATCATATTCTTTCATGTATTTGTTGTTAGCTTTAGCATATCTGTTTGATATCTGAGATATACCCCCTCTAACACCTTTCTCAATCATAATTAGCATATCAATATCATTTATCATCTCTAATTGCACCTTAGTTTTTTTCAACATAGCATCCCAAGCAAGCCCTGGTGCTGTATAATACCAAGCAGGATCTAATCTATAGGTATTTTGACAAACATCTCTAAAGTTTTCAAATACATCAGCTAATAATAACACATCAGACTTGAGATATAGATCAAGGTAATCTCGCATTGTTTTCATATTAAATGTTTCCCATACCTTTTTAGCATGTTCATAATCTTCACCAGAAATATCTTCATCTCTAAGTTTTGAGTAAAACTCTTTCTTTGGCGGAAGTTGGGTTTCGTTTAATTTATCAAAATCATCAAGCCAATCATACGGGAATACTCCCTTTCTCATTAATAACTTTAATTCTTCACCTTCAAAATACTTTGTAGTTTCATGTAGGTTTTTATCTGTCGGATAAAGACACCTCCCTTTTATTTCACCTTTACAAACGCCGCACTTCCCGCATTTAGTAAGATTGCCGGACAAATTATCAAGGCTGGATGGCATAAATTTTAATGAATCTATGAACCTGATATCCCTTATAACATCTTTCATCTCCCCGCTTTTTTTATCTTTGAAGGTATCAACCACAATCTCTTTTGAGAAAGAAATATACTTTTCCTCGTTATTTGGTATAAGTTTTATTTTACCTTCTGTTTTTGCAAGATTATTAATAAATAGATGAGAATCATACCCCGAAAGATTGTGAATTATGACGGGGAAGAATTTCGGGATCTTATAATTTAAATTACATTCCTTATGTGCTGCACCTCTGTACTTTCCTGTAAGATGGCAATGATCTATTACCTTATCTTTACCCAATTCTTTCTCACAGATATGGCAATGAGTTGCGTTTTCATAGTTTATTTTTTCATCTTCTGTCATATTCTTCTTATTAAACTTTTTGAATCTTTTTACATTATAACTAATACATTTTTTATAAATTTCCTTAAATTCTTTCTCTAGATATTCCACAAATTTCTGTGCAACATCATCTTCGGGGGATTCCGCAGTATATCTATAAAATCGGGATTTGCATATTTTTTCATTAAAACTCTTAATATAACATCCGAACGCAACCGGTTTGTGTGCCTGATATTTATTAGTGTAACTCTTATTTTTATCTAGCAGGCCCATTTGTTTTATTTTGTTCAAAACACACTCAAAGTCGGCGAATGCAACAAAAGGTACTCTCATTTTTTTCACAAAATTTCTAAAAGAAAGAAAACATGGGCTACCATCTTCATTTTTTAGCATATCAATCCTTACTTCATTGTACAAAAAACAATATCCTTCATGCTTTTCTAATGATCTTTTTAAGTGAAAAGGACTCAAACAATTATCACAAAAGTACAACTTACATTTACGTTTAGTAACTTGCCTGCATATAAGTGCGCTAATATTCTTTATTAAAACGAAGTGTTTCTTTGGTTCTTCATCTTCAGTTTCTTCTGTCAATAAAAGTAATCTAACCAATTTAAATCCTCGTTTACTACTTCTTTTTATAGGATATACCCCTATTTTCACATCATATCCATATATAGCAATATCATAATCATTTTGGTTTTCAAAATTAACAATATCTTGAATTGTACTCGGGAAATTAATTCCATCCCAATTAAAATTCTTTGATTGTTCTTTCAATTCTTTAGTTATTCTTTGTGGATTTTTAACGGTTGGATAAACTGCTCGTGTTACACACCACTTGAAACATTCATCATCATTATAATTCTGTGGATTAATAATCGCGTTCCTATTTAACAATTCTTTTGGTAATGGAATATAAGATCCACCCAAAAGCGGAACAAAACGATCAATGAAAATGTCAAAAAATAGTACTCGTTCGAATATCCAACCAGACGCATTATATTTAAAATTTTCAAATAATACAAGTTGTTCATTTGTTAATCTATCAAATAATTCCGATAAATCTGTTGCCTCGAGAACAATTTCTGATTTTTCAGAAGGAAAGTTAAAATCACAGTATTCATATATACCATCTATATTATCAAATAATTTCTTTTTGAATCTGCATGAAAATATAAATTTGGTTTTCAATGATTTTTGTGTTTCAACTCTCTTTCTAATTAAATCCATAACTTTTGGTTTTATTTTATGTAGGAATATCTTTTCATCATTATTTCCATTTCCTTCAATCCTATAGCTTATATAATTACCATTAATGGCAGATTCATATTCTCTTGGTGTGAAATCTTCCACATTCTCATTTCTTTTTGTTTTTGGTCTTGCACCCTTTCTTTTTGGCGGTTTTATTTCTTTGGGCTTATTTACTTTTTTGTACCTTTCTATAAATTTTTTAGCTAATTCTTCTGTTTTATTTTTTGCTTTTTCTGGAATGTACGGTTTCACAAAATTCCAAAACTTATTTAACACATTTCCCAAAAAAGGAGTTTGTTTTGTTTTTGGTTCGGGTGGTGATATATATTTATTAATATTTATTCTGGGTTGGTTTGGCGGGGGTGGGCCTGGTGGAGTTCCCGGCCTAATTATATCTGGCGACCCGGGTGGTGTTCCGGGAATTGGTGGGGGAATAGTTAAAGGTGGTAAATTTGTTTGTCTTCTTATCCTAATTGGTGGCGGGTTAGTATTCGGAATTGGAAGAGGTAAATTTGGTTGATTTCTTGGTCTCATTGGTGTATTACGTAGCTCGCCAACAATTCCAGCAATATTATCAACTATTTCCCGAATGTTATTAGTTATTTCGGGTATATTAACCAATGCTCCAATAAGTTCTGCTTTATTAAACGCCGATCGTCCACGAATATTATACCATCTAACTAAAGATTTTAGTTGCGGTACATTCAATCTTCGTAATTCTTGTTCCATTTTGTGTAATGATTCTTCTTTTTAAATAGGTATTTTATTTCTTTTGAAAATCATTTTTTTCGAATGTGCCAGATCCTCATCATCAAATTTCCGGGGAGGGTTTCACATAGGCTTAGTATCAGTTTCATAAAATGTGCCAGATCCCAGCCATCGCCACAATTTCGCGGAGGGGTACCCACCCTCTTGTCCGAGACTTTGCATAGACTTTGCCCCAGTCCAGACTCGCCCTCCGCTCGCTCTGCTCGCTCCGCCTGTCGTCCCCTGACTTGGCTGAGACTTTGCATAGGCTTGGTACATTTCACATAAGCTTTGTACACAGATCCACAAAATGTGCTAGCATCGCACTTAAAATTAAATCGTAATGAAATCGTAATGAAATCGTAATGAAAATGTGCCAGAACCCCCCTTTCATATCATCAGAAGGAAACATGGATTGCGGGCAAGACAGGAGTCGGCCTTCTATAACGCAAAATTTTAACACAGCTCCCCTCTGGAAAGTAGAATTACAAATCTTTGCAAAAGTTAAAGTTTACTTACTCTATATCCTTGCTGATGAGAAAAGCACGATCAATCTGCTACTGTTATAACTTTCATCCCGTTCACGGTTCTTTGTACGGGCAAAGAGGAGGACTAAGCGGCTTCAGAACAAACCACCTACCTGTTCCTAGTGCACAGGCAAAACCCGTGTGGAACTGATGAAGTCGTTGCAGCTTATGTCTTCCTCGAGAGGACTTTCCACATGCTTCACAAAGGTAGGTTTCATTGGATGTACCAGACATGTGCACATAACCCTGGAAGAAAAGAGTTTGCTGGGTCACAGGCTAAAGAACCGCAACACATCTACAGACAAAATGGCCACACTCTCAAGTAATTAAACAAACTACTGCCTTTGCCGAGAAGCGTTCAGTCCGGCACTACCTCGTCTAATGTTATTGAACTGTATAACAATATTTTACATTAGTACAAATACTCAGGTGATTATACAAAATCGCGCGCTCTGATTGGTTCGCTATTTCGGATTATCAGCGGATAATCACATTGACGAACAAAATGGCTGCCAGTCATTCGCGCGCTTTTGATGAAATACTTTTTTTGTGAGTGCTGTGCAATGCTTTTTCTTTTCTTTTTTTTTTAAATAATTACTTGTGTATTTATACTAAAACAATTATTCGCCTCAGGCTCAGTGATTATCGGTGAATATTCACCGATAACAACTTCGCCTTCGGCGAATAATTGTTAAATAACCCTCATTGGTCGAGAGTTATGTCTTGCGCTTGCTTATTGAAGGAGATTTACGTCTTGCACGTGCTTATTGGTCGAGAGTTGTCTTGCGCGTGCTTATTGGTCGAGAGTTATGTCTTGCGCGTGCTTATTGGTCGAGAGTTATGTTAGCGCATGCTTATTGGTCGAGAGTTATTTTTAGCGCGTGCTTGTTGGTCGAGAGTTATGATCAGTTGGAGTGTTAATCCAACACACATCAATTTTCGAACCTTTCGTTTATTTCAAGAATTCAAATTACAACATTTACGTTAAAATATAAGCGAGAGGTTGCTCTCATTCAAAGGAGAACTTTCGGAGTAGCGCTTTGTGTTACGACAGTGCAAAAAAGTCAAAATCTTCATGTTTTTTACTCTCTTGCGCCAATAAATTTCAATGTTATTGCCGTAAAACATAAGTAAACCACACGCTTCTAAAGCTTTGCCGCGAAACCAAGGGTTGCGGTTCTATAAGAGTGTAAACCATGGAAAACAATGGTAGATTTGATAATTACCCCAGAAGGGTGTTAAGAGTATTCATAAACACACACCTACACTTAGGTGTTTTCTACTAACGAACGACATACCGGTTGAGGAAGCTCTTGAGGACCGAGTAACGCAAATGTACACACTCCTGACTTGTTTGCTGCAGTAATTTCTAGGAAGAAGTACAAATTGCTTTAGACAGGTACAGTATATAGAGCGATGTGGCTTTCGTATTGTTACTAAGCTAGTTTTTTGTTCTAAGCTTATATCATGTAGTGCACTAGGGAAAAATCTCCCATAAAAGTTTAGACTACTCATTTAACTGCACTTGCGAACACCGCGACAAACGGGACATCACGAGGGCCCATGCGAATGATCCGAATATGACAATCAGAGAGTCAATCCGTAAATGGTAGCAACATATATAGAGCACTTTCTAAAGCGATAGCACAGGTTAAACGAAAAAGAGAGCACTCAGGAATAAGTTATTAGTGTATATGATCAAGAAGTAAGACTTTGTGCCTCCTTGAAGTACATACTATACGAACGGTGCCACATAGCGTACTTGCAATTACTATTGTGCACACGAGTCAGGATGTCAAAGCCACCGGAGTTTATCCTGGCTCTGTAGCACAAAGCAACTAGCAGTATTATTACTGCCCCCTGCATGGTATGCTTACTAGTCCACCGCAGCACTTACCTGAGTGAAGAAAGACAGTGAGCAGTTAACTTGCATGTACAAGGAAATACTCAGAACAATAAATGGTCTGAAACCGTGCTGCTGAGGCGAGTACTCGTGAAACTAAGTAGTTGCGTGATACGTAACAACGTTTTTCCTGCACGTGCTTAGATTGAGTTGAGTGGAAGTTCGCAGTCGAAAATGGCGGAGTGACGAGCGAGATAGAGCCGTTTTAGGCGTTCAAGAAGGGATTGTTAGTTGCGTTTTAAAAATAAAGTGACAGAAAATTACGCCCGTACCAACAAGGAGTTTCTGAGTTCTGAGAAGAACTGTTGTTGATGACGTTGGCCTACGTTTCGAGAGCTCGAGCTGAAGTCATCATCAGAGTCACGTGAATTACTTAGGTGTCGTCACCACCACGGTTCAAACCCAAAACCTCCTAGGTCGTTCTGAAGCATGACAGGCTAGACACTACAATATACCAATTATGGCCATTAATTACGATAAGATGATGGCAAAAATACTGCAACGGTTATACCATCAACTTTCCATCTTTAGCATTGTTATTCATTGCGAAGAAAGGCTCAATATAAACAACCGTCATTAAGATGTACCTTTGTTAGTGGAGTCCGCCGCAAAAGCCTCAATGAAGCCTGTGATAGGGTCATATCTAAACAGTTGGTGGGCGTTTCCGTTAGCACATGGCTTCCGGTGCGCTAATATAACAGAGGCGCCTTCAAATCCTTGAGTTGCTGTATTATCCACAGAGAATGGGTCATTGCCCAAAGGAGGACTAGTAACTGTCAACACTAAATGTTGGTTGGAACGCTGAGAAATGAAGCTGAGAAAACATTAAAACACGAACGTTAGAACATACAGGAATACAAAAGGCGTTGACTCCCTTGGAATGATTTTTGATGCGTTTTTAAACTCATACGAGCTACTGGGGCTTCATGTGATACAATGCCAAGACCTACATAAACTAGGGTATCTAAAACATAGTAAAGCTGGGGCACATTCTGTTGATACTGACATAATTTAGGCAGTACTTCATTTACTTGCACATCCCAAGACTTAGGTTAAAGCACCATTAATTCTTAAAGTAGTCACAAATCTTGACGTGTTACGAAAAGTGGTACAAGACCCCCCTCCCACTCCCCACACAAAAAATCGACTTCGACAAGTATGAGGACAAATTAAAAACATTGTAGGTCTTGGTTTACTTAGTTTTATTTTCAGTTACTGACTTCATGCTAAGACGATTTCGATTCTGGGGGGACTCCAACGGGTCTGTAGGTATTAGTTTTTGAGGATCTTAGTTTTCTATACTTCCCAAATCATCCGCAAAATGCTTCTTCTAGAAGGCACAAAATTCCTTTCTGTTCATTATAATGGCAATCACGACCATGGTGTAATAAAGTCATTGAGGGTTATGTTAGAGGTTGAGGGAGTTAGCTTTCATGCTAATAGAATCGAATTCCGCTATTTCGAACACGGTTAATTCGAAGTCCCCGCTATTCCAAGCGAAGATCGAATTCCCTTGAATTTACCCTTATGTTTTCAGTCATTTAGTAGCAGCTATTTCGAATTCCCCGCTACTTGGAACTCATCGTTATTTCCCTACACCTTAAATCAACCCCGTTATTTCGAACTACGTCTACTCCTTACCCATCTTCCGCAATAACCCATCTTTGAGTGAAATCCTCCAGTTTCTTCTTACACAGAATAACTTCAGCTTTTCCCTGACAGTCAGATACAGATAACAGTACAATGTAAACGCAAAGTCATTAGTCGTATACGTTAAGGAGTAACCAATTTGAATTGATACCTCAGTAAAAGTGTCGTCCAGTCCTAATACCAGTGAGGTTCCTTTGACACTGACAAAGCCATCATTGCTGTAATACCAACACTGTTTGCGACTTGGATCAGCTGACTTCACTTCTTGACTTCTAAGAACCTGCCGTCTGCGACACAAGCAAAAATCATCAATACTACTTCCAAATTTCCGGTAACCAAAAAATTTCGCATTTTGTCCTAACAGTCGTTAAAGTATGCACCAAGAAGCGTTTTAGCTACAATGAACAAAACGTTTCGCAGCATCTGTATACTCTATACATCAGTCACCAATGAGACAAATGTACCGCTAAAGTCAAGGCTTCTAAGTAGACTTGCAAGGTTTTATTCGTCCTGAATGACTGTCTTAACTCCAAAGCAAAACAATTATTTAAAACCAATTAAAACTGAAGCACAAGTCCAATGCACCAATCAGAATGCAAGAAAAAACATTGTTAGCACCAAGCACGAGAAGACGCGTGCGACCTTATCAAGTACTGCGAATCTTCATCTTATCGGCTGCCGTAGCACTACCAAACCAAAGCAATCTCATAATTAGTTTCAAAATTGAACTACAAATAGTTCTAAGATACTCTTGAGGATCTTGTTTAAAAATGACATGCTCACTTAAAACCAAACAAGTCAACTGCCCGTTTTGCAGTTTCGGGAGTAGGAAAAGAGGTGAAACGCAATTCACTAGTAACGCATATGCCCGAGGCTCATTTATCGGCTTGGCAGCTGTCGACTATTTAATGCCAGATTTGAAAGAAAAGCTTTACAACCGTGGCGATTTTAATTTTGGGCAAGAGTTGCCTTTTTAGTAATTTACCCCGTAACTAATATTGTAAGCAGCTTACCTAAATTTCCTGTGCAGTTGTCTATCAGAGAAAATGACTTCTCCTTGAAAATCGTCCTCTTCCTTTTCATCAATCGATTCGTGTTCTTTGAATGTCCGCTCAGTCTCCCAAGGCCACTGTAAAGTCTTAAGGCGCTCCTCCGAACGGATGTGGGATCGCTCGTGAGCGCTCAGTGCATGGTCATAAACGCTTTCGTAACTGAAAAGCAAAACAAATCATCAAATTTTCAAACCCTTATGATGGTGATGGTGAAAGGCGAACATTTTAAATCATCTTTTGACAAAAGCGGACAGCTTATGCAGTTGTTTAACACGAGGTTCCCACAAACGATACCACGTTAAATACAATCTGCACCTCAACGTCAACACTATGCACATTTTCCCGAGCCATTATAAAAAAACGCACCCTCCTTGAGTGTGTCTTTTATTGAAAAGGTTATTGAAAACTCCTTTGTTTATTTGATATCACGATAGGCAAAACGTTGCCACCACCTAACGGTCTACATTTCAAGTTAACGTGGCGTGCAAAGAATAGCCCATTTCCGAGTTGCTACATGCCTCAGTTTCATAGCGAGTCCAGGTGCAAGACCATTCAAATGGAAATGATAGAGTATTCGTATGCAAATTAAACTCATTTCCATTTGAATGGTCTTGCACCTGGACTCGCTATGAAACTGAGGCATGTAGCAACTCGGAAATGGGCTATTAGAGCGAAAATATGGTCATTTAACTAATAGTTGCGGGCCCAAGAGAGGCCCGCAACCCTAATCTTGACAGTGACCAGCGGATTGCGTTTTACGCGTGCGCGCCACGTTAATAACAGGCAAGCACAAAGCGGAAGTTTAAAATTTTGTTCTTCCACTAAGAACGATCGGAATGCAAATAATGTGTCAATCACGACAGTTTGTCGTAACACCGGAAGAGAAAAATCCGTCTTCCAAGAACGATAAGAATGCGAAAAATTAGTCAATCTCACAACGCGAAAAATGACACAATCTCAATAGCTTGTCACATAAAATCGAGGCATGAAAGATTGCAGACGTTACGTTTTGGAGAAGTTGTTTTATAGGTGTTACTTTTGAGACGATTTGCTGTGATTGTGAAGATTTTTCACGATCTATTTAAATTCATATTGCCGTGAAGATAAGATGAGTTGCGTTATATTTTATACTGTTCAGTTTTTGGACGGTTAATTTTTCTGGTAAACAACTTTCACTTTTTGAAGGAGCTGTTTGACATGTTTCGATTTACGGAGCTGATCTACTACAACTCAATGCAAACTTCCCAAAAAACGTCCACATGAATGTACATTTTGTAATCTAAAATTATACACTCTCGTTCCAGTACCTTCCCTATTGATGCTATTGATGAAAGCTGAACAAATTGAAAACATATCTTCAAAATCGATAAATAAACAAATCCTTTATCGTGTTTGTGCTATTATTTTCTTACCTTGTCTATTTCACAGCTCGTTTTTGTTTCTTAAAAAAAACATGTCTCACTTACACGGGTATTGAACTTGAAAATAAATGAATTTAAACGTGAAAAAGCAGGCTTCAAACCCACACAAAAAGTGATGCCGACATGTTCATTTCATGGCTCCGCATAATTAAAGGCGCGACAAGGAAAGGTGATTGTCGGCACGCGCGGGTAAACGACCGGAAATTACGGTAAGTGCATCTAGGCCCGCACTTTCTAATCTGTGGTTACCACTAGTAATAATGAACTTTATTTGAGTGTCAACTGTATCTAGCACTGACGTACTAATTGGGGACACTGTAAAGCACAAATCAAACCAAATCAAATCAAATGTTGGTTTCTGTTGGTTTCTGTGGAGAGGGGAAAACCGGAGTACCCGGAGAAAAACCTCTCGGAGCAGAGCGGAGAACCAACAAACTCAGTCCACATATGACGCCGGGGCCGGGAATCGAACCCGGGACACATTGGTGGAAGGCGAGCGCTCTCACCACTGCGCCAACCCTGCTCCCTAAATGACTCCTAAATGAACTAAGTTCAAGGTCCGTGCAGTAAGTTACAATCCGAATTTTTTCCGCTCGGAAGCGGAAAAATGAGGTCCGTAACTTACCGTACGGAATGAGAAAATGAGGTTTGTAAGATATTTATTATATCTCAAAACAAACTTTTGAATTTAGCGGGCCGTACAGTGAAGTACGGCCCGCTAAAATGACCAATCACAGCGCGCGTACTAGCTGAGAGATATGATAATCATTCTTATATTCAAACCAGATAAAGAAACATTGCTGTTGATCGCCGGCGATCGGCAGATTTTATAAAATCCAGGTTTTAGTACAGAACAAAAGTACCCATGATTGTCAAACTCGTTTGCACGAAGAATGTTGTGACAGAAACAGTGTGATGTTTATGCAAGCGCACTCAGGCTTAAGTGAATCACCGTAAGAAGTTCGGATTGGTCGGTTCATCCGTAATGCTGTCAAATCTTTGGCGTTTTGATTGACGTTTTTTTTATTACATGCACAATAATAGAAAGAACCTTCACTGGGTCACAAACGCGCCAATAATATGCTTATTTGCATAATGGCACTTGCATGACACAAAAAATGCGCTGGTCACACTATCAGCACAGGCATAGCTTTAATAAAAGGACTGGTTTGAAACCTTGTGACTTTCAACGCCTTACCAATGGTGCTGCAATCTATGTTGGAAGGCTCCCAACCATGCAAAGTCTCTAGCTTAATTGGAACGTTTCTATTTGTCAGTTTTTCAGACCAGTTCTATGGTTGTTAATCTTTGTATTCGGTCAAGGCCAGAGACGTCGAAAAAGATGGAGTACAGAGGTTTTACGGGGGTTCACGACAATTTTTTGACTATAGAAGGGGCACACATTTAATAATTGTTGAAGCTTCTGACATAACAAAGGGCAGGAAAGGCTAACATTACATACTTGTTTTCATCATCCGGTGGGCTTTCCTCCTGACTGTTACCAGTTGCCAACCTCTCTCGTTCCTCGGAAGCAAGACAACAAGATGCCACAATAAGATGAGACCCGGGACTCAAGGGTCCATCAACCTGGAAAACCAAGTCTGGAATGAAACCAAAGAACGGCAATTAAATTATTATATAGAATTACAAGGAAGAGACAAATTTGGAATGTGGAATATCGGTAAAACGTAGCCCACTACCATACTTAGGACTACAGAAAGCTGCCTCGGGGGAGAAAAGAGTATGATGGTAAACCCAAAGAGTAAATTCGCAAGTGTGTCCCTCACTCTGACCTTAAGATAGCTCACGCAGCAAAGCAAATACTAAATATAACGTCCTGTATTGCTATGGTCTACTCCACCCAGGCAAATGATTCCATCGGTTGGATCTTCAACCAGGAGATTGATTGCCTTGGCGTTTCCACTCTAATGACGCTCATCTCTTAACATCCGAAACATCACAGGAGGCAGTTATAAGAAACAATTCCAGAGTTAATGTCTAAAGCTTAGACTCCAGGAGTTGCCCTCCAATGGCGAGTGGGACCATCACGGGACGCCACCACTCCATAGTTGGCAGCAAAGTGCGATTCCAGTGCAACAGCAAAAGTCTCCAGTAAATAAACTACAGACAGGTGCAATCCTTTATCCACATCATATGAGAAGTGCTGACCACCAAGTAAAAAAACGAGATGCGATCAGGGCTTCAAGAAGAGTGCCTTCATTTAACATATGCATGAGCTGCTTGTTATCCGGAGGAAGAGAACAAGCCCCATGGCGCGTGAGTTAACTGCAGCCTCAGGGTGGATGAGGACTTCACCTACCATGCTGAACATAGAGGAACCTCTCCCTGGATGTTCACTTTGTTTCCATGGATTGGCAAGGAAGCAACGATAATGACTCAAATAGAAACAGGATCTAGGAGACTTCTTTTTCGCCCCCTCTCAAAGATAAGTAGCGACAAAGCCTCCGTCTCCAACATTCAGCTTTATCGGCAGCAAATCACCAAAACTGTGTTCCCGCAGGACTCATTACATCTACGCTCGAAAGGATTCTAGACCAACGTGCAGCCGAGAATCCCAAGAATTGCTATTGGTGCTTAGTGCGTTGTCAGGGATTTTTTCCATATTAATTTGATAAACAAAACTGGGTCCCCTTGAGTTCACTACATATATCTGGTGCCAAGGTTAACATATCTCGAAACAGTTTGTACCGCCTGCCTATCGAGACACATTTCATTAATGGTTTTCAAAGTTTCCATAAGGCAATTTTCTAAAAGTATGATAGTTACTATTTTATAAGGAGCAAGTGATAGAGCCTTAGTGCATTTTCAAATAACAGAAGAGAGAGTTATAGACACCTGCAGGATCCCTCAAGGAACAGTAATGCCTGATGTGTAGGATGTCTGATGCCAAGTTGGCTAACACGGCTCTTCTTTGTTGTTCTGAGTGTGACAGATTGGGGTCACTCCAAGCCTCACCACATGATACATACACTAACTCGTCTCTTTGAAGTCCTGATAGACTGTTCACTTCATTTCCATCTGCAGTAAACAGTCGTCTAGCAGCAAACGGCAATCCAAGAGCATCTGTGCACCTGTCAAGGAACTGCACCAAAACAATAGATGTAGTTAAAAGGGATCATCATACCACCAAAGATCTGTGCATTCAAGTCTGATCGCAGTAATATGCGCAGGAGCCTAAAGATAAACTTAAATTGGAAATTTGCTGAGCATTAAGTCGGCAAAAAATCATGCGAAAACTAACGCACAGATTCTTCTGTGCTAAGAGAAGTAACTTAATGACATTGATTGATCAGAAGTAACTTAATTATCAAATGAATTATCAAGTAAAGAGCAAAGACGCGTTTTCAGGCCTGAAATTTTGAGCCTTTATAAAATGATAATTGAAACAATATAACACATAACGATTGCAAGTATCTAGGTGACTGCCATTTCCTTCCATGCCAAGTCATTTAACAATATAAAATGCATAAGTACGCCACTTTTTTTAAATGATTCGCCATTCCTCTCTGAACACAGACTGCGTAGACACAGTCACAAAGGGTGCGAAAGTGTCATTTCTTAGGGCATGTTTCCTTTCACCCAACCATTATTTCTCTAAACAAAGGAAGTATGGCATTCAAAATAGATATATGCATATTGATATCAGTCTTGTAACTACTGTGTGTTTTGCTCCTTTGTGGAGAACACGCTTTACCGCTGGATTAGCTCCGCGGCTATCTGGTTTTGAATCGTCATTGCACAAGATCTTTCAGTGTGGAAAATCTTTCGGCATTCCGTGAAGCGCGCGCTTATCTTATAAATACTGAATAATGTACGATGGCGATTTCGGGCTTAATTAATGTGTTAATACTTCCTAGTGCCGAGCGGAATCTAAGATGTTTCTACAAAAAAAAAATATATTTAGACATGACATCGAGGTGTCAAAACAAATGGTTTGCAAAACCTCAGTACAACAAGAGCTCACATATTTATCAATACATCAGTGACGTTTCGGACTCGAAAAGCTGCATGGCGGGTCTTTCAAGAAACGTCTGCAGACGGCCAATAAAATCAGTTGTACGTACCAAGTCCAGTTCAAGTGTCTTGAGATCAAGTGGATGACATGACTGGCTACCTTGTTCCTCACCACGATGACCATGTTTATTAGCAGTAGATTGCCTATTAGAATTAGAATTGCAATACTGGGTGCCCGATTACAAGAATAATACTGATTAGGGCAAATCTAGGATTAACAAGTGACTTAAGTTTAACGCTTAACCCTGGAATGACGCTTATCACCTTTCAAGCAACTCGGCCAGGGAAAATACAAAATTTGAAAATGGGTGGACATTAGAAATTTACGAGCAATAGTGTGATTCATGAAGTCAGTGTGTCTTACATTTTACACGTAATGCACACAGTGACGGAGGAAATCAATGGAATGATATCTTTACACAATGTTACAGAAAAAGCTTGCCGAGTTTAACATTTGTTCCCTGTAAATCACTCAGAATCCATAAAATTACACAACAAAAAGGCTAAGAGACACTAAGACCTTTTCTGTTTCTTAGAGCTGGATGGACTGCCTCCAGACACATCACGCAACATCTGCAATACAAATCAATTGATAAATATAGAATATTTCCCTGATGCCCAAATATAATGTCCCCATATATAAGGAATCAAAGCGGCAAATGTCTAAGATCTAATGCTTGTTTTCTACTCTGTTCCTTGCTCCTTAAAAAAGAAAATATCAAAAAAAAAACTGTAGGCTGTTTCAAATTGATTAAGAATTTTCCAGTTGTAAGGAAGAGGCAAATCCTGCGGTCAAAGATTTCCAACATTCAGTGCTTATCGTTCGTTCGTTTCACTTTGATGTAGAATCCGATATACGAGTCACAATGATTATCAACTGACATGCACTGACAGCATATGTCAAGCTTACATTGGTTAAATCTGGCCCAACTACTATGGCTGCCCTACTGCAATCTGATTCACCATTTTTCAACACTCGAAGTCTGGCAGGAGTCCCTGAAAAAAAGCCACCGAGAGAACAACATTAACATAACATTCGTTAAAGTTATGGTTATTTTTTTATATGGGGAGGGAGGTGTTGTGATTTAAGACTATCAGAATCAGAATGCTTGTGTAGCACGTGATAGCCTGGTGCGACATCCCATAATAATTCTGACAAGTAGTTTCGGATTGAGATCTCGAAGACGACCATTTGCATCGTTTTGAATTCTTGTAGTATTTTAAGTTTCGTTGCTGATTCGACCGGGCTAAGCACCCTGGATTGAATTCTTTCGTCGCATGCTGTTAGTCGTCCCAATAAACCAGAGAGAGTTGAGTTCAGCCGGGTCTCAAGAAGGTTTATTTGTGCCGTTTAACGTCGAAAAGTGACAAGAGTCTCGGCCTAGGAGATACCACATCCCTGGTCATGTTGAAAAATGGCAACAGGGAGAGAGGGGGCTCGATGATCGGTATCCTAGGGTTGGTCTTATTGGCTCAAAACAGCAACAGACAATATAACAGCGCGAGCCCATGGAGTCGTCCACAAAAATAGGACAAACTTATTATTCTTAAAATTACCCATGTTTATGTTGGAATTCTTTAGACCGCTACAACACTGTCCCTAGAATCCTCATGGCACTTGTCAGTGTGAATGTCATGAGTAGCAACCACGAAAAGATAACAGGTCAACGCCTAAAACTACAGGTGTCTTGTTCTTTGAAATAAACTCATGATCTTCTACACAAAGTTAATAGCAAAACATGAGAAGCCAAATCTTGTTTGACAAACGTGTTTCACGCAAATGCCTGCCATACACTTCCACGAAACACAAACAAATAACAGTTATTTGACAAACTGCAACGATAACTATAAAAATTCGATACATATAAATTCAGCTCCGAGGGTTCAGCAGTGAACTACTTACTCATAACTAACAGCATTCTTAGGTGAATACGGATCAGAAATAACAATGTTCAAATGTTTGCAATAACCCCTTCTTCAGTTGATAAATGACACCAGCTATTTATTTTCATACAAGACAAGGTTTAATTCCGCAAACATCTGAACATTTTATCTGATATATTCATCAGTCATCTAACGTGCTTATTGCTACAAGTACCCAAAGTGTGAATTATGCTGTGAAGTATGTTTTCATTGAATTCAAACACTTACTCATCTCGCCTGATGCAGCTATAATAATACAAATTGCATTGAGTATATCGCTTGAGTTTATCAGATGTCGAAAGAAGATAGTACTAACTGTTCTTTGACTATGGGACTCGAAAACAAGACGAATTATAAAAAAACAAATTCTTCTCAAACATCAAACTTTCTCAGACAACAAAAACGTTGAGTTTAAATCTTTCAGGGTGTGAATTGTGATGTAAAATACCTAATAAATCATGCAAACCCTCAAACTCAGGCCACCTGCCTCAGCGACACTTGCAAAGGGAGCTGATAAATTGTTAGAACGACCTGTACTCTGTTTAGAAACAATCACTCTACCTTTATCATTCTCAAGTTTCACTGTCTTTCTCCAGCTCTGGTAACAGGGTTTGGAGTGGCAGGAAGATAACTACAAATATGGTCTAAAATATTGGTATTCTGCATGTCCGTATTTATCAAATTAACAGAGAGCACAGCTTAAACTATGTTACTAATTGTGCGAAAAAGGTGACAATAAAAAAATAACAATACCAGGAGGTCTTGTCATTTACAGCCGATATTGATAACTGTAAAATTGCAATAGATCCTTTTAGCATAATTAACATAAATTATTATTTTGAGATGTAATTGTTTGAATGAATTCTACAGGTGTCTGCGAGGCTAGTACTAAAAACCAAATAGTAAGAGTCAGTGTAACAAATGAAGTTCATTTGTTTGTGTTAATTTTTTTTTTTTTCATTTTCATTTAAAGTTCCCTCCCAGAGCACGAATGCCCTATAGATCACAATTGTTTTCGCATCATTTCGTTCTCATCCAAAATGAGGAGAATTCTGCAATGGGGTTTCTCTTTTAGTTCTCATATTTTGTTTTAGATTTAATTATATATTGCCCTCTATGCTGACTGTAACTATCCAGAAAAAGGAAGCACAAAGGCTTCTTTTTTCTTGTGTCTTACACAGCTTTATACATTATTTCAGTTCATTCTACACAAATAGGAAATAACTGAAAACTTAAGGGTACATTCACGCCCAAACCCTCTTCAATATTAGCTGCACCATAACTAACAGTTAAAACGTCTATGTTCTCTTACTAAAATATTTACCAAGGATCACGTCCAACTTGTCTAAAGTGTTTGAATCACATGCATTCACTTACTTAGAGTTACATAGTCATCTCTCTGTCTAGATGGAGTTGTGACCAAGCTATGTCATCATAATATTTTTTTATATAACCACTAGTGAAATACCAGGCGCGCTTTCGTGCGTAAGCATGATATCTTCACACAAGAAACATGTCGCTATGGTAACATAAATTGTACCTTAAAATGTTCAATGGTTTTGATATCATAGATTGAACATACATGGCCACTTGGAGATACCCAAATTCTCTTGTGTTGGTTAATATTTCGCTGTTCACTGTGCTCAATTCATAAAATATTCTTCAACACTTAACGAGAGGTTTTGCATCCCTTTCAGACCATGCTATATCCTTTACAGGTGTAGGGGCCCCCTCTTCAACCATAGTAGTCTTGTGGAATGCAAAGTTTTCTATGTTGTTGTAATAATAAAAGTCCACACACAAGGGAATATTAGTGTAATTAAGGGGACATGCCGGAACTACAATAGCTCATTGTACATGTTGCAGAGACAAGTCTGTTACAGAAGCCCTATCAATCTTCTTACCAGCTACTCCACCAAATTTAGGCTGTGAAGGTCTCTTCACTGATGGAGCATAGGGAAGTAAAAAGCCCTCCATTGGCCAGGTAAAATCCTGTAGAAAATCATTATTACAATTATCAGTTGAGAATTAATAATTATATTTAGTACATACCAACTCAGCAACCTTGGCATTTTGAGCAATCTGATTGGCTCTTCACCTCGGGATATTCAACAGTATCCACCTCCTAGGAGGAGAATAATGTACGGGCTTCTGGGTAACCCTTGTGCCAGTGAGAGTTTGTTTGGAGAAAAAAAAACAAAATGGCGTCCAAAATATGGCGCTGTTGATTCTTACTTTACAGCTTTTTCTGCTTCATTGGTATATAATAAAACAATTATTCTCTTCAATCTCGGTGAATAGTGGCTTTACGAATATTCCCCTCGCAGCTTCGCAGCTCGGTAAATATTCTGCCACTATTCACCAGTTTCAGTTTCAGTTTCAGTTTCACCTCGAGTTTCCGAGACTAATTGTTAAACATACAGCGTGCATGTACATGTATATCAGAAGTTAGGATTATCAAAACAAGTTGATAAAGTAAGTTATACCACCGTAAGGTAAAACGTGCGAGGGTGCTGACGTTTCGAGCGTTAGCCCTTAGACAGAGCGAATGAGAAGATTATGGATTTATTAAGGGACGTTTGTGGCTGTGCTATTGTTGGAATTCATGGTGAAGACCTATCAACTAGTGTGTACTACAAAATTACAGACTCCCACAGTTATTTGTTGCACTCATCCTCCCACCCCACCCATGTTAAAAATTCCATTCCATTTTCTCAATTTCTCAGACTTCGACGTTTATGCATTGATGAGTATGACAATTCGAACAAATTGGAGGATATGCTCCACTTCTTCCAGAACCGTGACTATCGTGACTCAGTTGTGAAGACAGCTCAACAACGCGCTCAAGCAACTGACCAGCACTCAGCGCCAAAAACGTCACACAAGCTGGGAAGAGAACCAAAGAATACCGTTCACAGCAACTTTTCACCCACTCAACCTACCTGTCAAAAACATCATTCTGAAGACCCTAAAGTTACTTCAGAATAACCTGGCACCTTTAAATACACTCGCAAAAGATGCAGCGCATGTCCTTTCATTCACAACACAGACAAAGTAACAGGACCTAAGCGATCCATTAAAATCACCGACTGTTTCACATGTACTTCCGCCAATGTTGTCTATTCCGTAAAATGCACCTTATGCAAGCAGATATACATGGGCGAGACCGGAAGAAGATTAGGTGACCGCTTCCGCGAACATTTGCGTGACGTCGAAAGAAACGACAAGGATGCATGTGAACCAGTAGCACGACACTTTAATCTGCCTGACCATTCTACTCAAAACATGGATATCTGCGGCCTTTCCCTGCATCAGCGCAACAAAGAAAGCCGTAAAAACCTAGAACAAAGGTCAATCTTCCAACTCGGTTCTCTTAATCCCCACGGTATCAACAAACGCTTTTCATTCATTTAATTAATTCACTTTCGTTCTTGCGATGCTATGGTTCCACCAATAGTATAGCTCCAAACTTCTCTTTATAAACTGCACATAACCCATAATCCTCTCGTTCGTTCTGATGAAGGGCTAACGCTCGAAACGTCAGCACCTTCTTTTTACCTTACGGTGGTATAACTTACTTTATTATATCTGCAACCCCTGTATATGAGCAAACGCGCGCTCTGATTGGTTCCCTACTCCTAGTATATCAGCTCATATACCATTGGCACGGAAAACGGCCATCATGGAGGGATGATTTCTTGAATTAGACAGGGAGAAATTCAAGTCTTGCTTAAAAATCATACACCAAAAGATACTACCAAAGCAAATAAATATGGGATGAAATTATTTGACGGTAAGTGAGCAAATTATATTGCGAAATTGTTTATTACGAACGAAAGTGAAACTCTTACACACAGCCGCCATTTTGAAAGATCTGTGAAGCCTGTAAACTGAGTTTTTATTTTACTTCTGCCTACTTTTTCCACTTTAAAATTCTCAAACTAATTTGCTAACTCGAAGAAAAATTGACAAGTACATTAAAGAGCCGGACTCGTGTTTGAAACTTTTTTACACATCGGTTCTACAATATGTCGTCTACTCAATCTCGTCGTATATGAGCTATAGCCAACTCAGCGCTACGCGCCTCGTTGGCTATTAGCTCATATACGACTTGGTTTCGTGGAATAATTGCTAATTATCAACTTGTTTGATTATCTCTCCTTCTTGTGTTTCAATCCCCCACCTAAGCAGCACCAGTTTCTTTAGAAATTAGCCCCACTATACACGTATATCAGAGTCTCATAATCATACTTGTCCAACACTCTGACAAATTTATGCACAACATTGTATTAAAATGCATTGTGTTGTATTGTGTCGTTCTAGAACGCATTGTTGAACTACTGTTATGGTTATATAATACAATACAATACATTGCATAAATTTGTCGGAGTATTGGAGTACCCTCCTCATAACAGTGACTTCTGTTCTATTGTTACAATGTCTTTGAAGGTCAGAACTGCCTACACATGGACGATCATACTGGATAAAGACTCATGAATCCAAATGATTTACAGTTTTACTGAATTCTTCTTGTAATAAGTATTTTCAAGTCGTTGTTTGAAACTGCCATTTCCTAATGGCTACATTCTGACCAGCCTGCAAACGTTTCGTCACTTCGCTATACAAAAAACACTTCCGATGTTTATTTAACACTGAACTGTGTTTAATCTTAGATTACAAAAATTATGCTTTAAATTTAGAACTGCATGTAACTTCAATTTAACATGCCAAAACAAGTGTACAAATGTATGACACTGCATTGCACTGTTTACAAACCGCCTCTCAACAGATTTTCATAAAAAAAAAACATATACCATTACTAATGCAGCAGACAATGAACATACCGAGTTCCATGTTCCATCCTCATTTACTGGCCATGACAGAGCTTTTTTGTTCCATTCAGGATTGCTAATAGTAGAGTTCTTCCATTGTCCCAAGTTATGCAAGTCCTCCTGTTTAATAGCCCATCTGTAAGTCAAGTCAATTACACGTACTTAACATTGTTTGCCATGGAATTATCATTAAGATGATACAGCTATTCAACGACCAAAGGTCTCAAGCAAATGACTCAGGTAAGTACTGCTTTCAAATACAGGCAACTCACAGTCAGAGTAGACTGACTTTTGTACACTGTAGTCGGATTACTTAATATGCCTTAACCCCAGAAACATCTTTGTCTGCACCCTGTACTGTCCCACCCTTCTAACCTCATGCAAACAACAGGACTACCGCGTTTTTTCAGGCTGAAGTCAGTTCATCTCTTGTGTGCACTTACATTACAAATTAAAGAAACTAGTACCTCTCATCAAAAATAAAAATATTATTAATGGATATATAAATAGGTGTCTGGAAGGTCTATATTATTAATTCAAAAGTATTGCTTTTGTTCTTTTATAAAAAAAAAACAAAAAAAAAAGAATCCTTGAGTGGGTTTTAATGTTCCAGGTACACTGTACCTCTGAGTGGCATCTCCCTGCTTCTTTGGCAGAAGTACAATATGGAATATTTCTCCACGGAATTCATCTTTCAGACTTGCAAGTCCAGCACCTTCTCTCTCCTTATTCTGTGTCTGCTGATTTACACCTTCGCTGCCAAAATGTGTCCCAGTCAAATTGGATCTCTGTGCATCGTCATTTGTATGTGCGGGTTTTTCATCATCAGCAGATGCAGCATACTTTACATGGTGGTCACATGTATAGGATAATACAAGGCTGGGCTTAGACAGACAATATATCTGGCCAGTTGGACTGAATCCCCACTGCTGGTTGATGTCACGTGGATTCCTAAGGGGAATCAGCATCCATAAGCACTGAAACATGATTCTTCTGTAATAATTATAGCTTCACTTCACGAAGGAAGTGAATAGGTTTGTGGACAGCGAAGTTTGCCATGTACAGATTGCTGGCAAATGGGGATCATAAACAGAAGTAAAAGCACTGCAAGATCGCATCAAGACTGACCAAAATGCTGAATATGCAGTTAAAAATGTGACAATTGCTGTGATCATTCCTATAGGTCCCCATTCCATCAGAAATAGGAACTTTATATGTCTTTTGATAATAGTCTACAGCAAGATGGTACTAAGGGTTTTCACGGACGTTTGAAAGTACCAGATTTGTCTGTTCAACGAGGAGATGTAAGCGCCAAAGGCATAAACTTCCCTTTATAGTAAACCTTTAAAATAAAACAAAAATTTTAATTTCTGCATGAACTTTTCTATTATACTTCCATTAAACACCTCAAAGTGCATGTTTGACTGAAAGGAGCAAGACGTGACTTGAATACCTAATGCTCATGTAGAGGATCCCATTCACATTGGTAATAATTAATGAAGGTATAAAAAAATTAAATCCGAAACTGGGCAGCTGTCAGATTATTCTATAAAGAGAGTATATAATGTAGCACCTCTTGCTTATTACAACAGGAAGTCCTTCCATAGGTCCATCTGGGTGCTGTACAATAAAAGCCCTTTCACCTCTAGATAACACAAGCTGGGGCATTGCTTTACTACGAATGAGGCCATTCTGAAAGAGAAGTAAAATAATTATGATTGCTTACAGCATAAAGCAACCTGTGCGGCATTACCAGGTAAAGGAAAGTTATTCCGTTCAGTCCCTAAATAATTGCTAGAGGCCCAATCTTCATGACATATTCTTAGCTACATGTATGTGTATGTAAATGGCTAATCAATACTCGGTCCTAATTAATACACATAGGGGACCTAGGGGACATAGTTCCCTGTGTGGTGGTCTATCGCGACGTCTGGTTTCATCTGACAATTCATGTATGGGTTGTGTGGGTGGGTGAGATCATACATGGACTGACAGCGGCAGCCAGAGGCGCTTTTACATTCTGACGTCCGACCTCGCCCAATAGAAGTGTAAAGCGCCTTTGAACATATTCATATGAAAAAGGCGCTATATAAATTCATTATCATTATACACATCAACAACACCAAGGGTGCAAGTTTGTTACAGCTGATTTTAACAACACGTCAAATTGCCACTGTTTAGGGAGAATGTTGTGAAAGATTTAAAACAATGTAAAAATATAACTATTACGAACAGTCAAATAAAAACAAGTTTATACAAATTATAACGAACTACCAATTGTCTCATGCCAATGGTTGTTTAATACGAAGTCATTTCATGACAAGCTGAGACGATTTACACCCAGTCTATTTGCTTGTTTCATAACCTAGCAGGTTGATTAAATTACTAATAGGTTTAAGACAGAAGTCCAAGGTCATTTTCCATGAGCTAAATAAAATACATTTACGTTTATACATACTTACAAAAATCTAAGAGACTTTGTTGACTTATCAAACTTAACTGCTAACCTTAAGTACACTCTTTTTTGTAAGAATATATTTATAAGAATATCAAGGCTGAAATTTGCGAAATTTTAAAAATATTTTAAGGATAAATCTGAGGCTGAAATTGTGAAGAGAATATAATTTTGTGAAAAGAATATAATTTCGTACGCTGAAAATCTGTAAATACAATACAAAACGGTCAAGTGTCGTCTGACAAGACATCTTGACCGTACTGCAACGAACAGCAATAGAGCATGTGCACAATGTAACGCGATACAAATATAGACAAAAAACTCTTGTAATTGATACCCCAATACATCCTTAAACGGAAATGTAGAATCAGCCTAAAATCGTCATAAAAATAGGAATAATTATTCAGCCTGTGCCGAAAAAATAATACTGATAAAAAAAAAAAGAGTGTAATGCAATTTCTGAAGCTCCAATGGTCTTTCATTAACAATCAGTTCCTCGACTCAGTTCAATTCAAGAGACTAGTAAGGAGCAGGAAATGCTACGCTCATATTACAAAACTTCAACAAACAAAAAAAACGTTAACCTGCATAAACACACAAATTTAAATTACAATCGTTGCTCAAATAGATTGTGCCTCTTTGGTCTCTGCTACACATTGACACAGTAATGTCACTGAAACGATGGACGGCCGCAAGCTCAATGAACTCACAGGGTTTTCTGTTACTGTGTAGATCTTCAGCTATTTGATGCGAAACTGCTGTGAACAGCATACACATTTGCTTTGAAAGCAAGGCAAGCTAGCATGGTTAAGCACGATCGAAACCTGTCTCTGAAATGCCACAAAAATAAACTTAATGAGTATGTGAGTCGGCCTGGGTATTTATCGTATTTCTAGCTCTTTCCTCTGTGATAATCACAAGGACGTTTGACCATGATTTGGCTTCTGTGACAGAAAGTACTGAATCAAAGGTCTACCTGATCCAATTAGCAACTCACTTAATGACTCTAAGAATATAATATTGAACGCTCCGCATGTGTAAAGTTCCGAAATGAAAACCGCCTTTTGGGGCTACATGACAATAGTTCTTGTAAATGCATTTCTCCACTTATTGTCGGCAAAGCTGCTGTTGAATGCAGTAATTCTCTCAAAGTTTTAAGCACGAGCTGTAAACAACTGAAGTTAACAAATCGTTCTCAGTCTGAGCGGGCTTGCACAGTTTTGCTGATTTTATTGGTTGGACAAGAAAAAGTCTTTATCGTTTTGTACTTATCAAGACTTGGTAAACACGCTGAAAGACTAAAACTTTGTTTCCTGAAAAGGACATGCAGTAAAGAAGACTCCAGAGGTATGCAAAATTTTGCGGATTTCCAACGATGTTCATTTTGAGCCAAATTTCTTTAAGCACTTGTTGCACTGACCCTTTCAATAGTTATTCTACTGTATGCAAACAAACTTCTATAAATCGAAATGCTGTACTTTGTTCTCCCTGAGTTTTCTAGAGATATTCCCAAGAAGATAGGTACGAAAACAGCAAACTGGGTACGAATCATCCAAATTTGGGTATGAAACGACTGCAGTGCATATGCCATAAGGCATATTCATTAACCAATTAATGGACACAGGTACGTAAGCTGTGTGCAATAATTTAAGCAGTAAAAATACCTGTGATATAACCCATGTTTGTGCATCAGGAGGCCACATCCCCTTGTCTCCTTTTTTGTTCTTTTCAACAACTTTGAGCTCCGGGTAGAGAACCAAGTTTTTGTTCTCCTTGCACTGGAGAAAGCAGCCGGTCTCATCCACTCGCATCACCTACAGTACATGTAACACAGTAAAGTATCTCTTGAAAATTTGACAACCTCCAAAATAATCTCACTTACTGGTTAGAACTTTTTACTTATATTGTAATGATCAATTGGACCCTCAAGATATGTTCATAATAAAAATTGCATGCGTGTGCAACATGAACTAAATGACTTAAGCTCACTGTGTGCAAGTGCAACTATTTAAAAACGCAAATTACCAGACAGCTGACAAACTTGCACGTAATATAATATATTGCACATCTTGTTAATTGAATATTGTTCTTGTTAAATACCTGAAGACTTTGTGCTTGGGAAATTTCACTACCAGGATTAAGCAAAGAAACTAACTGCCGCTTGGTACCGGATGGAAAGCCCTTGACAGCTTTCCACAGCGAAGAATTTTCTTTCCCTTTTCCTTCTTCACCTAAAGATTCTTTCTGAACAATCTCCTTCTCGCCCCACAGTGACATGCAAGTGGCCTTGTCTAATACTAGCTGCAGAACCAGAACTGAAACACAAAGTAGCAACTGGCCGTTACCCTCACAAAGAGGAAAGCATCTTTCAGTGCGTACTGAAAGAGTATGTTTTATTATTATTATTATTATTATTTTATTTTTTTTGGGTATCGTTCACTGTATTAGTTTATTCTACTACTAAGTAGGAGACGGCAAAAAAGAAGCGAAAGTAAGATAACAAGAAAGAGTATGTTGCTTACACAAAATTAATTCTGACTGTTCAATACTAACACTGTTTTGATTTACTAAAACCTCAAATCTCTTGGAGTGGACACCACAGTTAGGTGGGATTCCTTGAACATGGACAGCGAAGTTTATTCCTAACCAAACGACCCAAAACTAGCTAGTCAGCCTCTTAGGCAGTCTCTGGCAGCTCACCAACAAAGTCAGGCATATTGTACGATAAACATTCATTGAGACCAGTCATTAACATTTTCACTGTGACTTAAACCATACCAGTTGCAAGCCCTTGATTTATAACCACACGATTTTATTATTTTTTATGATACATTACTGTATAACACTTTACAAAATACAGTTTTGATGGCTATGGAATAGGAAAAGAAGTAATGCAGGTAAACTGGGGGAGAAACAATATCACCATGTGATTTTGGTTCTTATGTAATAAAAATGCTTTGATTGTATTTACTATGTGTAAGCCACAGATCTTACATAGCACTGATTCAAATGGATTGTCTTCAGTATAAATGTACAGTAACTGTTTTTAATGCTTTACCATGAAGAGGTATAAAGTCTTGACCATATGACAGCCATATCTCTTGGTCATATTTCAAATCATGTACATCTGTAATTTCTTGTCCATCCCTTGTAAACACTCTTTTAGCAATCCTCCTACCAGCTGGACTACTTCCCCCATCAATAAATCGTTGACAGCTAGTGCAGGTGTCAAGAAAGCGATGCAGAAGTTGGGACTTATCACCCTGTATCCCTTTCTCTGCCTCTCCAAGGTTGAAGTGAACTACAACCCTCCCACTAGCACTACCATTTTCAAACACCTGCGTAACATTTTAAGCAACATACAGTTAAACTCAACCCCAAAATGGCAATGGAACTTCGAAGATTTACAAAATAAATTCGGCTTATCAAAGTATGTTCTTAATTCTATGTACTCCTTTCTAGATAACCCCTTAGAATAAATCACACAAATTAAAAAGTATACAGATCCATTAACACATCTTGTAAACAAAAACTAAACCATGCAGGGAACAAGGTACATGACTGCAAATGCGTTGTAATGCACGGGTTTATTCCTAGACATATATGCTGCAATGCTCCATTTATCATTAGACTCATTGAAAGCAATATCAACAGTTGAAATAAAACTAAGTTGTTTACCATGTTTAATAGAGTATCAGCAGAATTAATAGTAGGACATTTGTCAAAAGACAAAATTGTTGGATTTGGTCCTACTTTGTGAAACGTTTTGGATCATATCATGGTTTACTCTCATTCACAAGTACAGAAGATTTACATTTCTAGAAGTGTGATTCAATGACACTGACAAATAAAACAAAAACTCTTCATTCCATGAATCTAAAGTTCTCATAATTTGTTACCAATGCTGGTCATTTTCCTAGACAAAAAAAGTAGATACCTTTAATCTCAGGCCCTGTTTTCCTAGAAGTCTACTTTGGGGTGCAATATTAGCCAAGTGTTGGTATCTGAAACTCTCAAGTCCAGCTGCCTCTTCTTGTTCTGTTGCACCCTCAACAACTTTTAATTGGGACTTAAGAGTTGGGATAACGCTGGACAGATCACTGATATGCTGTTCAACCTACAACGGCAACAAAGAATTAGTCAAATTATGTTAAGAGTACTTCAGTCCAGCTGAATACACAGAAAAGAAGGTTTATGACAATTGCATTGAACTACAGTAACAGTCTGTCTTGTAGTGTCTACTGTCCCTAGTCTATTGCAAATGAATCCAAAAAGAGTATTAACGTTTTCTGGCTGCAATCATGATATTATTCATACAGCTCTCATGCAGTAGTATCCTCTGATCTGGTGAGTGATGATGCCTCACGCAAGAAGGGTGTTGCAGTGATCCTGTCAATGGAGGCCAAAAAGAGTTTGAAGGGATGGGAGCCAACCTCTGAGTAGAATATCACTGCTAGGTTTGAGTCTGTGTCAGAGCACCAGATTCATACAAGTCTATGCACCAACAAATAAAGCTGACGCAGAAGAGGAGGACTTCTACCAAAAGCTTCATACCACATCAACAAGAGCAAGGTGCACGATCTCATCACGATTATCGGTGACCTGAATGTGAAGGGGGGCTCAGATGACAGGAATCAGGAAGCATTCATAGGGATACATGATACACACATATACACACATACTTTATTTGATGAGTAGGTTGAGTAAAAGGCAGCCAAAGGGCTGATGTGGACCTACTATCCTAAAAATTAAGAATTACATTTATAAAAGTTACATTTATAAATTTCGAACTAGTATATACAAATAAGTCAGAATTAACTAATACTAACTAAGAAAATAAAATTACATACATCATCAAATAATAAATATAAAATTTAAAAATATATAAAATCATCCTTTTTGTTAGCGACTACGCTTGCCCCATTGCCAAATGAGAAATTGTCTATAATTTTAACATGTTTACGTAAAATTTGTTTAAAAGAATAAGAATTATCTGGTACTTTGACTAATCTATTTACAAAATTCCAGATTACAGGACCTCTGTATTGTAGGGTGTTTCTGCCAGTCTCTGATTTAAATCTAATGATGTTAAATTGGTTAGGAGCACGAGAGGATCTAGAAGATACTCTTTTAGAAAACAGATCACATATTGATTGGGTCGTTGTTTCATAGTATACTTTGTGCATAAGTAACAGTACGGATTTTTTATAGAAGTAGGAGATGGGCAGCCAATCGGATTTCATGAGACATGTGTCATCTGCCATCGCTGAATTAAGGTTATTCACAATACGAGCTGCTCTTGCATGAATGTGTTGTCGAGAGTTCAGTGCAGAAGGAGAACAATTTCCCCATACTGAGATTCCATACGTTACACTGGGAATGATTGTTTTAAAGTATATTTCCTCGAGAACCTTCTTAGGGAGGATTCTCATTCTCTTCAACGCTCCAACCTTCTGCGTGAAGTGTTTCTTTACTGAGTCAATGTGACGGATGACGGATTCATCAGCTATGTCACACGGGCTAGCTGTTAGGGGAACACTCTTCGTGTACAAGAAAACACAAACGCCTCAATGGAGAATCCCTGATGTGATCACTGAGAAACAGATCGACCATATGACTATCCACAAAACAGAGGAGCTCGTTACAGGACACCAGGGTAAAGAAAAGTGCAGACGCAGGATCAGTCCATCAACTACAAACGCAGTTGTGGCTGTGATCATGATGATGCTGCTGGCATTTAGGAAGCCAGGATCAACAAGGTGAAAGTATTGCACAAAAAGGTTTAAAGATCAAAGTGTAAGAGAAACGTTTGCCATTGCACTGGCGAACAGATACATCTCCAATGTACTGTATAATGTATCAGAGGATGACTAACAAGACAGAGCACAACATGGAGCACAAGTGCAGCAAGGTCTAGCAAATGTCCTCATCCACCTGCAAGGAAGTCCTGGGAGAGGCCATAAGAGTGAGGAAGGTGTGGATGAGTGAGGACACCTGGGAAAACGGTCAAGGAGAGACCGCAGCAAAGATGAGAAAACAGAAGTTGGTTGTGGCAAACATGTAGAAGGAGAAGGAACAGGAAGCAAAGAAAAGCTGCAGGAGAGACAAGAGGAGAAGAATTGATGGAATTGCATGAGAAGCAAAGGTGGTAGCAGAACAGACGGATATGAAGAGAGTTTATGATACCATAAGACCGTTCAGTTGGCGACAGACTGTTCAGAGCAAAGCAGTTGAGGATGAGAATGGGGTGTTCCTGCTCAGGAAAATTGACCAGCATAACCAATGGAATGAATACTTCTAGAAATCCCTGAACAGGCTGGCAATGGAGAACCCACCAGATCTAACAGAAGAGCCACCACTAGCCATCCGAAGAGGACAAACAACCATGGCAGAAGTCAAGATATCCTTGAAATTCCTCACCCAAGGGAAGGTACCTAGGTGCGACAACATCTCCCTGGAAGCCTCGACGGAAGGAGGGGTGGTTTCTGCTAAGGTCCTCCAATCCCTTCTGAATAGGACCTAGAGTAAGGAGGATGTTTCTCAAAACTGGAAGCTGGGTCTACTGGTTAAACTACTCAAGAAGGGAGATTTGTGCCTGTGAAAGAACTGGAGGGACATTACGCTCCTGACAATTGCTAGCAAGGCTCTGTGTACGATTAGTGAAGAGTGGATGAAGGATGCTCTTCAAGGCAGACTGTGCGACAAACAAGTGGTATTTTGTGCAGAGAGATCGTGTTGTGACCAGATAGCTACACTGTGAATCATTCTGGAACGGACAGTGGAGAGGAACACTAGGCTTTAAATAGTTTTGAGAAGGCCTTAGATTTTGTAGATAGGGGTGTGCCCCTGAAGATCATGAAACACCATGTGTTCCCTGAGAAGATTGTGAAGATGATTCGGGTCTTCAAAGATAACTTCCTAGCAAGAGTTTTGCATGCAGGTGATGTGACAGAGCCCTAAAGCATAAGCACTGGGGAACCCCTGGAGTGCCTGCTCAGATCCCTCTCTTCCTTCTGGTGCTAGACGTGGTATACCTCAAGACGTTTTGAATACAAGACAGGGTCCAATTTACCCTGCTGCAGAAGCTGGAAGACTTAGACTGTGCTGGTGATATGGTTTTGGTGAGGCATGTCACCCGCATGCAACAAAAGCTCATGGCACTGCTAGAGCAGCCTGCTAGAGTTGGGCTCAAGGTAAATGCATCAAAACCCAAGACGAGGACTCAGTCCCCAGCAAACACTGGTACCATCACTTGTGCTGGGGAGATCCTGAAGCAGGTAACAACATTTATACACCTATGCAGCCTTCTCACCACCACAGGTGGCACTAAGGAAAATTAGATGCCTCAGTGCGTATAGGTGCAGGAAGGCACAAGTCTCATTCTTCATTTTGAGACTCATATGGAGATCAGGGTTTGTCTCTGTGGACAGAGGTGAGGATCTTTAATTCCAAGACCTGAAGACTGACAAAGATGATCAATGCAAAACTCCAGTTCTTCACCAACGGCAGGCTCTGGCACAACTCGGAAGTGTGGTGGCCAAAGAAGATCTCAAACAAGGAATTTTGGCCACATACTAAGCAAGAGAAGACAGAAGTTATCAACCCAGAAAGGAAATGGAGATGGATCAGCACACTCTGAGGAAGCCTGCCACTAATATCACCTACCAGGCCCTCAAATAGAACAATCAAGAAGCCAGGAGGAAGAGCAATTGAAATGGACAGCACAAAATCTGGTTCGCTTGAACACTGCAGTTAAAGTCCACTGCTCTGGCTGGAGTGATGAGGATTAATGATGATGGAAGCTAGGATAAATGGTGTGTTAGTACTGTCAAACAAAAAAGGATTAAGACTGAGTTGCTGGTAAAATACTATGTACTTGCTGAATGTAGTCACCAACAAACCCAGTAAAGAAGAGAGCACAGATCCTGAAAAAAAAAACGTCTGACTTCAAACAAACAATCAACTTGGGAAAAAAATAACCTATGAAATAATGTAAATAAAACTCTACAGTTAGCTGCTTCCCTACCAGCTCCTCAAATCCTTGATTCTTAAAAAATCCTTTACTTAGGACACCCAATGATGTCCACATCAATTGCACTGTGGCTTTACAACAAGTTATTACATAAAGTAAAATTAAAGCAAGTTTACAAAATGATAAATCAATCATAATAATTAGGGATAATAATAAACACAAAAACTGCTTATTATCAATACCTCTTTCAGTTCACTTTCAACTTCAACTTCGGACATGGCCATGATTTCTTTAGACACAATTTCTCCACCACCAACATGCAATTCAAGCTACCAATAACATGACACACAACTATCAGACAACCTTTAAACTGACAAGGGGGAAAAAGGTCATGTGAGAACTATTTGATATTAGTGTAAATCTACTAGCGTTCTATCACAAATGCCGTGCTCTGATTGGCTACGCTACCCACTATCTACTCTGTGATAGATAGTGAGTAGCGTAGCAATGTGCCCTTGCTAACAAAATGGCGGCCGCTTCTTCACGTTTTCGAAGTGTCCGTGAAGAAGATCTAGACAGTTTACTGGTCGAGGCTGTTCCAGAAAAGCAAAGTTTTGAACGACTAGTAGGTTTATACTAAAACAATTAGATTATTCGCTCTCGATTTCTATGCATGATAGAAATCTCGAGCTCATAATCTAATTGTTTATTAGATTATTCTGTATCCACAGGGTAAATTCACAATAACAGTATTATGTAATGTTATTACCGGTATATTACGTACATGTAATCATTATCAAATTACAGTATCATTAATTAACCACACTTACAACTACGTAGTAGTTATTAAGGTAGCTATATCACTAGGTGCATTCACTGTCATCAGAAAAACCACACTAACATGTACTAATGGTTTTAAATGTTAATATCTCAAATGAAAAGCTGTCATACAAATGTTGTGAGAACTTTAAATATCAGGAATTTGGATTCTGCAAAAGATACATGTATTACTCAATCTGTTACTAGTTCTTATATACCAGGATGTACTTTGTGTAGTTCACATTGGGTTGGCTGGTTATGAAGATTACAGTGCCGTTTTGTACACAAAGTCTTTGTTCCCTCAAGTTCTGGTGGAAATTTCAATATTTGTTTGGTGACTTTTTGTATTTCCAAAATCACACACTGAGCTTTTATTACAATTCCCACAAAACTGCCAACATTGAAATGAAATTATCACTCCAGCAAATTTTATCTCATAAAGAGAACATTCAATGAGCTCATTTTAGAATTTCATTTGGGGTTGGCATCTCAGCAGTTCTCTTTAAAAAACCCAAACAATGGTGAATCTCACTGAATTTTACACAACATGTTCTTTTGTACAATACTGTTTTACTACTGATACAATGCATAATACCTGTTGTTTGTATGCTTTACTCTGTTTCAACCTTTCTTTTGTACTCAATAACAGTGAAGTTATAAAGTGGTAGGCTCCTTTAGGACTGAATCTTTCTCCTCCTCTAGTGACCCACACTGGTCCTAAGATAACGCTAGTGGATGGTTGTAGAATGCGGTCTAAGACTGGTACTACAAAATTAATGCACACATATCAATCTATTATTAATATTACTGCAATGATATTAAGTGCTAAATAGAAACTGAGTCAGATAACAACATAAAAAGAGAATATTTTTATTGGTTAACAACCTAAGATAACTGCTAACATTATTGAGAGAGTTGCACAATGGAGATATTACTTCTAAAAATAGTGTTCTGTTCAACACAATACTAAAGCCACAGAGAATCTTTTACTGGTAGTAATGTATGAGCTAACTCACCATCTGAAAAGCTTTTGATTTCCCGTCCCTGCCAGTCAAATAGGAGTCTAGCTCCTGACTCAAGATTCAACTTCTTTGTGCAATCGTCCAAGAACTATGTAAATTCAAAGAAAGGTCCATTGACTCATCAAATGTGCAAACTTTGAAATTATTGTAGACCGTTAATATCTTTAAGTTGCAAAAAAATGTTGAGATACAGTCATGTCAACCTTTCATTTCATACCAAGAGAGCTGTATTCCTGATATTCACTGCAGATAACATTTTAGCATGCATCATCCTCAACTGCCTAAACAACGCTTCTGCAATTCTACATGTAGATCCACAATTTAAACACATAGACTTAAATAACCATTAAAAAGGGACCTCTATTCTTTACTGTCTTCTTCACCCTAACCTAGGGCACAAGCATGTTGAACAAACAAAATGTACTCAAAACAATCCCTGTAGAACCCAGCTACCCAGGAAGGTTGGCTGGATCACCCACTTACTGTGTGTCACGGTAGCATGGACGGTCATCTCAAAGCTTAACAATATCCAATGAAAAGTGTAAAAGAAGCCATCAATTGTCTACCATCGTGAGAAATCCCGTGGCAGTGACATGAAGGTGGGTTGAGTTGTAAAATACGCTTTTGATCAATTGAACTTAAACTTGGGCACAATTGTAAGTCAGTGTTTCAAGAGTTTCTCATTAAAGTATTTCTGAGATAATATGCACGATAGCTGAATATTGTTCTTTTCTTTTTTTTTATTTTCAACAAAACCAAGAGATCCTGAAAGTAAGTGCACAATTCATTTTCTAGTGTTGATCAATAACAGGTAGATAATCGCAGCTTCAAACTCCTGACAATCTTTAATACTTGACTTTAACCGGTTTATCACTGTGTTCTTATTGCAGCTATTCAACGATATGTAAGACTGGGACATGCTCTAGAGTAAGCTATTCTGACTGCACATTATAAACAACAAGTAATGACATGGTTCACCTTGTTTGTTATTCCCCCCAAAAAAAGAAAGCAGAAATGGTAAACAGCACTTGACAGAGAACACACCCTTAAGACTAAAAGCAAATAGGAGCAATCACAAGAGAGAGTGGTCAAGCTACAATGAATATACAATACCAAGGAACGAGTTACCACTTAAAAATCTGACTGTTAGAACATTTGATTACTTTGTAAACAAAACTGAGTTGACAGAAATCAAAGAAATTGAGGACATAACTAAAGCCAAGATTGACACCCCTGAAATTGTAAACCATCTACTGTTAGAAGAAGTTGTTGGGATAGACATAAGGAATACAACATACTGCCTAGTTTGCAATAAGACATTTCCACCAGATTTCAAGATTGATAGTAAAATGATAACTTGCAACAACTGCAATATGACTACTCTAAGTTCATTATGCAACACATAAAAAGATGATTTGCCACCTACTTATCAAAACATCCAAGAAAACGAATATATACAAGTTTTGGTTGCCTCCAATCTGAACACTGGCTTAGCAACTGTCCTCATCCAAAGCAGTGTGATGTGAAAGGGTGCACCCACACGCACAATCCATTGTTACACTCTGTAAGGACTCACTATTGCAGAAAGTAATGCCTCACTAATGGCAACAGACATAATGGTTCAGGTAATAGATCAGGGGGTGGCTAGCCACTCAATTGAGCTCTCTAGTGTTTCCAACAGAAGCAGCAACAACTCTGTATTACTACAGGTGGTGCCAGAAACTCTGTATGGCCCAAAGGGATGCATCAAGACATAATTATGCAATGTTAGAAACAGGGAGCACCTGCAACTTGCTGACCACAGATATTGCCACAAAACTTGGCTTGGATGGTCCTTTGTAACATTTGCTTTAAAATGCAATCCAGAAAAGATCTGAACTGTTGACCCCGCTGTGTTTATGTTCAGGTCAGGCCCCTGAATGACTTTGCAAACGGTTTGTTGTGGATAGAGTTCTTGTCGTTGATTGCCTGAACGTACCTGAAAGGAAGGTTGATCTGAAGTAGTTACAAGAGAGATTCTTGCATCTCCTGGATTTAGAATAAACTGAAGTCACTGGGACTGAGGGTGACATACTCTTTGGTAGTGATGTCCAGGAGCTGTTTATAGTTTATACATGTACCTCTTGAAACCTGTAGTGGACCAAAGGGTTCCTCTGTTAGAGTCTGCACTGAGCTTGGATGGACTGTAACCAGCTGCCTACCTTGGTACAGTATATGTAGGAGAGTGAATCTGTCTGCAAGGTCCATCTGACAACCCCAGAAGAAGAGCTTCATGAAGTGGTAAAGACTTGGTGGCAGACTGAGAACTTTGGTTGCCACTATGACTATGGCTTCCAGCACTCAGTTGAGGATGAAAAAGTCATGAAGTTCCTGAATGAAAGAACACGAAAGATGGATGGTCATTATTAAGTCCCACTGATTTGGAAAAACCGGAATGTTGACCTTCCCAATAACCATGTTGTTGCAGACTTCCATCTCAATCTCCTTGAGAAGCGACTTCAACATGATCCTGAATGATGAACCACGCAAAAGGAAGCCATTGACATAAACCTCAAAAGGTGCTGCATGAAGAAACTTACTTTGGAGGAAGTCACTGCAGCAGTCAATTGTAAATGGTACCTTCCTCACCACCCTGTTCTCAATTCAAGTAAGCCTGGAAAAGTGAGACAAGTATGCGATGCTGCAGCAAAGTATAAAGGCACCTCATTAAACAACCAACTCCTCAGTAGCCCAGATCTGCTGAACAATCTTCAAGCAATTCAGAGAAGAAAGGATTGCTCTAGCGGAAGACATTGAGGCAGTTTCTAACCAAGTAGCTGTTTCAGTAGAGGATGAAGTCACCCTTCATTTTCTGTGGCATCAATCACTCCAATCAGAGACAGAGGTCTTTCAGCATGTAAAGATCTTTAGAGCAAAGTGCACGCCAACTTGCTCAAATTATGCCCTTATCAGATGCGCAGAAGATAACAAAAGCCAGTTTCCAGCTGCAGCCTGTGCAGTGAAGCGAAATGTTTGTATGGATGCCTTTTTATGTCATTGAAGTCAAGCAAGGAAGCTATAGAGCCCAAACAGGAACTGGTGACAATGCTGAAACTAGGAGAATTCAACTTGAACAGGTGGATCTCCAATAAAAGGAGAGTGATTGAGCAAATTCCAGAACCAGAGAGAGCTCCCTCTATCAAGGTGGTAGATGAGAAGATTGTCATGTCTATGGATCATGCCCTTGTTATTTGGGATATCAACTCAGACTGTCTTGTCTTCAAGGTAGCAAAAAGAGAATTAGCAGACACCTGTTTAAAGGTTCTGAGCCTGATAGTTGCACCGTTTGATCCAACTGGGTCCTTACTCTATTTGTGGTGACAGCTAAGATTCTCCTTCAGAGGTTTGGACTTGACGGGAAGGACCCATTACCATCAGACCTCCTTGTCGAGTGGTCCAAATGGCAAAAGGAACTAGATGGTCTTTCAGACTTCTCTGTGCCCCAGGTCTACTGTCATGTTGTCAGTAAGCCATTCATGCATTTGGAGATGCCAGTGAACAGGCATTTTGCTCAGTAGCCTATATTCAGCTATACCAGTGGAGCAGCAAGAAGTACATTTGTTACAGCCCCTAAGAAGCTCTTTAGTATTCCAAGACTTGAACTCCAAGTTGCAGTCTTCAGTACAAGGTTATCTGCTGTCATAATCAAGGAACATTTCAGCATTTATTTTACTTACCTTTGGACAGACTGCAGTACTGTATTTCAGTGGATTCTTGGACAGTCAAAGCACCATCCAGCCTTTATTGCAAACAGAATTGGTGAGACTTTAGATACAACTGAACTCAGACAGTGGAATCACTTTCCAAGCCCATTAAACACGGCAGACAATGGTAGCAAAGGAGTTTCAGTTGGACCAGTCATGTCCAAGAACAGATGGTTGAATGGTCCAGCCTTACTTTTCCTTGCTAAAGAGCAGTGGTCAAAGGAAAATTCAAGGCTTCAAGTTCTTACTCAAGTTATAGATCAGCAGACCCCTGATGAAGATGTGACTTGGACCTGCATGATACAGAAATCAAGAAATGAGCTAGTTTCTTTGGCTAAGTATTCATCGCTGAAGAAACTTCTGAGAGTAACTACCTACAGTCTCAGGTTTGTCTATAATTGCAGACAACCAAAGAGTGAACGCTGATTTGGACCATTGTTGGTTGAGAAGTTGGAACAAGCCTTGGGACATTGAAGCCCTCAAGAAAGATCGGCATGTTTCCACCAAGAGTAAGTTGGCATGTCTCTCACCTTTCCTTGAAGACCAAGGAATTATTTGTGTTATAGGTCAGATTAACAAGACCGATATTCCGTTCTGTAGCCATCATACCACTGTGTTGTCACTGGATCATGCATTGAGTCGTCTCCTTGTCATGAATAGTAACAAGAGACTGAACCATGAAGGTGTTGAACATGTCTGGAATGAGCTAAGGCAGCAGTATTGGATTCTTCGCTGTCATGCAATGGTTCAATAGTTTTGGCATCAATGTTCTTATTGCAGAAGTTGAAAGGCCAAACCAGAGGCACTCTTGATGGCTGGCCTCCTTTCAGATCACCCACAATTAGCACCAGCATTCACTAAAGTTGGAGTGATTTCTTTTGCCCACTGAGATTAAAGCATTAAAGGAAGGAGGAAAGGAGGTATGGTTGCCTTTTAACTTGTCTTGTGACTAGAGGGATTCACTTGGAAGTTGCTCTTTCCCTCTCCACTGATTCATTCATGTGTCTTAGACATTTTGTAGCCAGATGAGCTAAGCTGATTGTCATTTAATCTGACAATAGAACAAATTTTATTGGGGCAAACCGTGAGTTGTAAGAATGACTGGCTGATTGGAACCAAGAGTAGATTGAAAGTGTGTTAAGTCAAGATGGGATTCAAAGGGTCTTCAACCCCCTGCTGCCATCACATGGGTGGGGTATAGTAGCGTTTGGTGAGATCTTGTAAGAAAGCACCATGGCTGAAATTGAGTGTTAAGTGAACAATCGCCCATTGGCTGAAGTTAGCTCAGATGTGAACAATCTAGAAGATTTGACTCCACATCATTTCATTTTAGGCAGGGAATTTGTTAACCTCCCACCCAGAGTTTTCATTGATAAGGAAATGTCAAGCCGTAAGCTGTGGTGTCAAGCGCAAGTTATGACAGCTCATGTTTGGAATAGGTGGTTGCATGAATATCTGCCTGCCTTGACTGTGCGAAAGAAGTGGTTTCTGAGTAGTACAAATTTGAAAGTAGGAGATTTAGTGCTTGTTGTTGATTATAGACGGCCAAGAGGATCATGGCCCCTCGGCAGAGTTGTGAGAGTTTTCCCTAGCAAAGACATCATTGTTAGAGCAGCTGAAGTGAAGACCAAGTTTGGCTTGATGACACGACCTGTTACAAAGTTGGCCTATCTGGAGGAGTGTTCACTAGGGTGACTTGGCTGAACACATGGAGAGGATGTTTCTGCCTGATTTAAAAACGAAAAACGAATGGGTGCCACTTTTCCTCACTTGCAGCTAGTAGCTAAATTGCGGAGGAACCAGAGGGTGAGATCAGACATCAACATATAGAAGGCGCCTCTGGCAGCCGCCTCAGTCCATAGATGATCTCACCCCACCCACCCAGACCAATGACGGCACAAGTCAGCTAGACCATGACACCGGGAACACACCCTACTCTTTTCGAACAATGCCAAGGGTCCTTTTACGTCCCACATTTATGAATCAGTTATAAAGAGTTGTGAGACGGGGCCTACGGTTTATCATCCTTGTCCGAGAAGACTAGAAAGTCTAACCATTTGCAGATGTCATTACAAAGGCAGTACTTTCTTTCTCCTCAGTTATTTAAAGACCCTGAGTGTTGGTCCGGCCGGGGTTTGAACCCGCAGCCTCCCCCACAGTAGTCCAGTGCTCTACCAACTGAGCTAACTGGTCGGCGGTTGAGAATTCTCCTTATTAATTTTTTGAGTAAATGGACATGACATACTAAGTTTTCCTTTTTTATGTAACCAGATTGGAGAACATAATATTGCTTGGTCAAGCAATTAAAGAGGTGGTTTTGGAAGCAAAAATGTTGTGTAGAGGCCACAGAAGTCCTCCACCAACCAACCAAAGCAACCATATTTGTCATCCCTCCCGTCATCTAAAGGCCACTGTACATGAATAACCCACCTGCATGCATCATAAATATCAGTAAGTCTTTCACCTTTACTCACTGAAAACCATCAAACTGAAAACCACAATCAACTTATACTGAGTAATTTTATTTAGACATTATTCTGAATGGCAGGGGGAGACCTGAAAGACATTTCCTGTAGCTGTGTACTAAGGGGAGATTATAGTGAAAGGGCATGCTGGGATACAAAGAGCCTTCAACTCCTTTGGAACTAGCAGAATGCAATGGCCTGTCATATAGCATGCAGGAAGACTTTTTTCATAGCACCAACGACTGCGTACTTTAATTCATAACCTTCATGCATGTACAGTGTATTGGGTACTATGCCACACCCTTACCAATGACCAAAGAGAGCGAGAGTGTATGAAGCAAGTTGTCTGTTCAACAATTCCTTTTGGTCTACCATAGCATGGCTCATTCCACAGTATTTAGTTACCTGAACATCATTTTTTGAAATGTGTTTAATGGGTGTCAGTTATATTTCAGAATGAAGTCAAGAGTTGCAACTTTACTTTGCATATGATATTTTGCACTGACAACTTGGCATTGCTTTATAAATTGTAATTTATTCTAAAAAATCATGAAATGGTCTTTGCAGAGACTACATCTATTTTTCTTGATTAGAAAAAGAAGAAAACCTAAACCTTTTAGCAACTCTTCTAGACATACTCTAATAATAGCCCTCCTTCCAAAACATCTCATTCAAGTTGGCTTTGATGCTAAAGCTATGCAGTATTTGAATTATTCTATCACAATGTATTGCCCTTATGGGCATCTACTATACAAAGGCACCATGGAGCTTCTTTGTATTGTAGATTAAAAGATATGTCAAAACAAGAGTCTCTGAATGTAGTATCTGCAACAGACGGAATACTGTAAAATGACCCACAAATAATACCATAACCATTACAATGTTTTCTAAATCTGCCCTATTTTGGTACACATAATACAATCTAAGAATTTGTTCTTATTTAACAGTTATGCAGCAAACGTGAAGTGGAGTTTACTGAATAATCTCTGACAGCAAGGTTGAGGGGATTATTCAACAACATTCAATTAACCTAAGGCTAATAATTGTTTTAATTAGTATGTTCTTGACCACCGACCAGTAGCTATTAGTTCAAAATCAAAAATATAAATTTTATTTCATTTCTTCCCTTCAAACTTGTTCTGTGTGAAATCACAGAGGCACGTGTTGTCTACACTCATGGGGTTTGGAGCTGCTAGCAACAACAAGTTAGTTTTCGTCAAGTAGCCATTTTCAAATTTAAAGCCGAACCTATAATCGGGCTTTCTGAAACTAATGCAATATCGTGCAGTTTCGTACAATCTACATCAAATCGTATATTCCATGAAAATTGCCCAATCTTCACACAATAAACCATAAATCAATACTTTATCTGAAAAAAAAAATCCACATTTACACTTCATGTCACTGCCCAGTGATACAGGGCAAACAGCCCTTTTCTGTCAGTTAACCAAACAGGATTGCTGACATCTATGAAAATCTTAAAACTTAAATGTGTCTCTAGTTTGGAATAATATTATTATACAAACCTCGTCAAACCTTCCAGCAACTATTTCAATTCCCTCTGAGTTCTCACCATTTCTGAACACCAAAATTCTTCTTTTTTGGGTTTCTACTAAAGACTGCATCCTCTTGGAGAGAGAAGGCCTTGTACGGCCTTTGTGCCGATGTTCAGGGAAGACAATCCCACTTATAGTCCAAGAGGCAGATCTCCGCAGTTCTTCTCTGTCTGTCATACCAATAAATAATGTTAAAAGAATACCCACACAATTTGTCATTTTTCTAACTTGCTATTAGTGATGAGTTGCACATATCAAAATAGTATGTTGATAAAGAAAGTTATACCACTCTAGGATGATAAGGGTACCTAATCATATTTAGATCTGTACAGCTGTAGCCTTTATCAGAGTGAAAGAAGAAGGGCTGACACTGAAAATGTTGAGACCTGTACTATCTTATGGTATTCCACTGGATAACATTTCACAGACTCAATTTGTGTGATAAATCCCTTTAGTTATACAATAAATTGTCCATTAAAATGTTACAGTGAAATGGTTTGGTAATTTATTGGTGTTCATACATATGTACAATAAGTATAACATTACATAACCACTTCAAGATACAAAATTCCCTTCTCATGTTAAACAATACCACACTTGTTCACTGATTCAATGAATGAACTATTTTTCAAAACTCAACAAGAAATCTCATATATCCTGTTGGCGACACCCTCTATATCTGTTTTTGACAAAAAAGATATGTATTCAGTATATCATAATATAAATATTTCTGTGAGCTAACAAAGTTGCCATCTATTAAACCATAACCAGTAAGTAGAGATACACTGTAGGCAACTTAAAAGGCCTGTCAAATAAAAGCACAATTAAGGTACAGTATAAGCCAGTCCCAGACTGCAAGTGGTCCCTTTTCAGTACGTCCGAGTGACAGGGTTGAGTGGAACTGCTTCAAGTCACTTGCTACAGGTAACTTTGCTTGATCATCCTGATAGCTGACTGCTTGCAGTCTAGATCAGTCTGGTTAAAAGCAGGGTGTTCATTAGGTATCGGAGATCAGAGAATTCTCCAGCTGCTATGAAGAATTCTCCAGCTACTACAAAGAATTCTCTGGCCAAATTTAGATGGCCTGAGCTAGTCTTGAATTTAGACGTGGAGTGCTTTCAGAATATTCTCCTGTTACTTTACACAATTCTCCTGCTACTAAAATTCTTATTGAAATCCCTGTGAAAGAGATCCCTCTTACTATCTAAGACTTTGATAGGGTGAAAGAAATAAAATTATTATTTGTGTTGAACCCATATGTACAGTTGACTACTGACAATTCAAAACCATTGCTCGCTCCAAGCACAATTGATTTACCCTGGATTTCTGTCATACATTTACTGTAACTCGAACCCTTGATACCTTGACTCTCCTGAAAACTCAAAGTGCACAGATTTTGATTCCCTTTAGGGAATTTCCCTCAATAACATGAAGCACATCTGCCAATGCATGACAAGTTAAAACAGGGTACAGAAGCACAAAACACTGAGTCCAGTTTGAGGCAGCCATGTAACCTTTCTCCTTTTTATTACATTACACAAAACGTAGGGGACCCTACGACAGACTATCCAATTCAGGTTTCCCTTGTTAAGAATACACTTTGTATTGTACCTACATAAAATGCTGCTGCTTAACCCCTTATGTCTGGTAATTTACTCTCAACTCTTGATAACTCAAAGTCCTGACAATTCAAATAAATTACAATTTCCCTTGAAGGTTTACGTTATCAGGGGTAGACATATTGACTTCCAGAAGCAAAATTACACAGAAAAGCTGTTTAATTACTTGGAGCTGCAAATTTACAAACAATTTCCCTAGTTACATTTTTCCAACAGATTCTGAGGATAATACAGAAGTATAACTAAGCTAAAACTATTAAGTAGTATAACATGAGAACATTTTGGGTAAATAAGTAATACAGGGTGTTTTGGTTAGACAGGAATACAGTATATGTGATTACTGTATATTGCTGCAAATTGAATTAACAATTAAACTTGAAATTAATCTTAGCTTTTCAGCATACACTGTACACTACTGCACCTTGTATAGAAGCATAAGGGTCCCTGAAAGCCTCTCCACAAGATACATAGACATCAACATCTCTAGAAAGCTGTTTGGGATGTGTAACAGGGCTACCATCTGAGAGAAACAACTTCCTGGCAGCAGACACAAGTCCCAGTTTTTCAGTACACGCATCAAGAAGCTTTAAAACAAATTAACAAAATAAAACTTACAACATGTCAAAGGGTTAAGTACAGGCCACCATCACAAAACCATTATAATTAATAATCATAATAATATATAAAACAATAATAATTATCAATACCATAAGGCAAAAATGTCCATGGGGTCCACATATTATTATTGGTCATCAGTTTCTTTGTTTTGCTAAATTCGTGTACAATACTGGACAGAAGTAACCTAACAATGAACATGTTCTGAGAACACCAATGGAACGCGAATGGAACACAAATGGAATGCGAACAGAATGCAAATGGAACACGAATGTACCATGGATGTTTTGCATTCCAATTTTGGGGAATGCTTTCCGTCAGAAGGCGTTCCCATAAATGTTTGTGCTGAATAAAGTTTACTTCTCTTTGTTTACATTAATCACCTACACGAAAAATGTTACAATTTTTTGGTAGCTCGACAGAATGTTAGTTAAATACCACTCTTACAATAATTATTGTTAGGCCCTTGGATATTAACACTTTCGATAGTCTTTGGAATATTTCCTTTGAAGACATCAGTTTAAATGATTCTTCTTTTTCAAAAATGACTCCACGTTTTATCCTTTCCTCATTCAAGAATCTTGCCCTTAAAAAGACATTTCCCACAGCAGCAAAATTAGACAAAAGAGTCATAATGGTGGACAGAAGCCAGTCGTAGCTCTTACTCAGGTGATGTAAATGTAATTCTCAGTATCCGGTTTCCAAAAGTCTTGACAAAATCAAAACAATAATAAAATGAACTTACATGTACTGTACCTTCAATGCATGTTTTGGTTGGCCGCTGATACAATGTTGTCAATATTGTGAAAGCAGCAGCGAGAGAATTGTTGTACCGAACATTCGTCAAACAATTTTTACCAAATATTTGTTGTGAAGATAACGTCACGAAAGGACCATAATCATTCTCTGATAGTGCTTTCAAGCAATGCTCAAATCACTTGGGTTTGTTTGTCTTTTTAACAAGTTGATGACATTTGGTTCAAATCAAATCTATGTCCACAGAGTTACCTTTGTACTTGCCTCAGCCAAGTGTGAAACTTCGATTTTGAAACGTAAAATAAAGTAGTTGAGCAAGTTTGACCAACAAATCTGAGATGCTAATATAATATGTTGCTTCTTTAAAAAGGTTTTGAACAATTTCTTTTTGTTTAATTCTGAGTCTAGTTGGTGCAAGTTCACTATTTGGTACCGTGCATTAGATGACAATTTTCTCATGCTGATTACACAAGCAAACTTCAGACAGTAAAATTTTGATACAGAAGAATCGTACATGTAATTGTTGGATTAAGAACGCAACAATACGTTCAATTTACTGTACAGATGTATAATCTGAAAACGTGTTCTCAAACGTGCTACTGAAATTGGAATGCGTTCCATATTGGAGGGCAACTGGAACGGGAACAGAATGCGAACAGAACCCAAATGGAAAGCACACAGTCAGTCAAAATAGTCTTAATTGTGTGTGTTTTTGCCTGTTTTCTCACACAGTTGTGATTATGGGGCATGTTACCCATTGGAGACGAGAGTCAAGTTACAAAATTGGTCTTTGTGGCAGGGCCCAGGAAGAGATGGTCCAGATATCTGCGTAAGCATCAAGGGTTAACTGCTCATAACTCAAGATCTAGAATCATCACCGACATTAAACATGGCCGAGGAACTGCAATTGACAATTCCGGGTGAGCTTTGTAAAGCAACAGTAGAAACTGTGAGGCTCGTGGCTAAACATCTGGAAGCAGCGGAAATTGAGGTAAAATGTAAATCGAAGATTTCAATAAGAAATGAGTACAGGACAAGTAGTAGAGGAGAGATTGATCAGTATCCCCCAAGTGGAGAAGGTGAGTTTCCTTCATGCTATTGCTCAGATTTTGGTAGACATTCCACCACCAGTTGACAACCTTGAGCAAATTGAGGGTAAGAGCAAACTACTTAGCCTGAAAAAAGAAAATTAAATGAGGCGCTGAAGCTCATGCATGAGCATATGATGAAAGAGACTGTGGGAAAAGCAAAAAGCCAAGTAAAACAAGAGGCTGATGGGATGTCACAGCTCCATTCTCTGTCTGAATCTACAAGTGTCTTGAGGCATCAGTTTAAGCTCATAGGCCAGATAGGGGATCCAGACCAGAAAGATAAGGAGACAAACTGATATTGCTGTGGAGCATAAGTATAAAGAACATGACATTGTAGATGGAATTATTTGTGCAATCAGTCCAGGCCATGTATTAAGGACCTGTCTAGAATCATTCAAAGATCTATCACTTGACTGTCTAAAAAAAAAATTCATAGCCATTATGGGGTTAAGAATACAACAGAACTGTATCAGAGCCTAGGGAGCATTTGCCAAAATGGGAGGGAAACACCACAAGCATTTCTGATGCAGGCCCTTGAGGGGGAGGACTCCTTAGAGTATAACACAGAACTTAACAAGAAGCTTTTTTGTCGAACAGTGGAGACTCGTCTTCAAGGTGAGGGAATCCCAAACACGTTCCGTCCTTACCTGAGTAACCCACCAACTGCAGATAAAGAACTTATACACGAGCTTAATGTTGCAGTCTTTGCTGAAGAAGAAAGGGGTTGTAAACTTAAGCAGCAATCCAAAGTGAAGCCAAATTATGTTAATCAGATTGGTCAAGAAGTAGAGCCACCCATTGAGTCTTCCTATCAGAAACAAGAACCCAACCAACAGAAAACTAAAGAAGATGTACAAGAACTAAAGGAAGAAATAGAGGCCTTGAAGACTGGGTTAACAGGAAGGCCAATGGAAAACTTCCAGCAAGGCTCAATAGGGAGGGGCTGATGGTCTTGGGAGACAAGACTGGAGACCCTGACCTGCTAAGTGCCAAACATGCATGGCTAAGGGTACTGAATGGTGTCACCATTGTTTTAAGTGTGGCAGTGAAAACCACTACGCCATCGGTGGCCGTCAAGGTGAGTCTGCTGGACAAAAGCTGTTAAACGGGAACCAACCACTAACATAGGATCAGAAGTACTCGCCACCCCTCAAGTGTCCCACTGATGTAATTGCTGCGGCAAGGTAGAAACTCAAGTTTCCTTTTGACATTACTCCCAGTGCCAGGTACTGTAGTATGGTGCTGTTCTCAGCAATGTCAAATGGCACAATGGCCTGACCATAGGAAGATATGCCAAGTAATAAAACCTCTATCACAAAGTGTACCCACCCAACAGACAGCATTCATGAGCCACGAGAGTTTTTAATATTGTTGGAAGAAAATGTACTGGGGACAGCATTCAGGGAAATATTGGAGCTGATCAATGTAGGACCTGACTTAATGGCAGATAATAGCAGTAAGATTCCTTTCATTGGGTGGGCAGATGTGAAGGTGCAAATTACCTAGCTCTGTCACAGAGGAGAAACAAGACGTACATGTTCCATTCTTGACCACACTTGATCGTTTGGAATTTTTTTTAATAACCTTTTATTTGTACTGAAGACACCCGTACAAAACAGCTAGATCTAAAATTGTCTTTGTTAGATCTAGCAAAGATCTTCTAGACATTTATTAGATCGTTCCAAGACAAACCAAATGTCTAGAAAGTCTAGCAAATGTCTTGAAAGACATTTAGCATCTAACCAAGCTTAAATGTCTAGGAAATGTCTTGACGGATTGTCTTACTAGATCTAAACCTGTTCGAATGGCTGGTATCGATAACATTCGGTATTGCGAAAATAGGGAAACTGATACTCGATAAATAGGAAAAAACAAAGACAGGCCTGCACGGACTCCCAATGTGGTTTTTGTGGTTGCGTCGCATTATCAAAAGCCTTCGTATTACAGTTTTGCTCTTACAAGCATGTCTTTTAGAGATTTACCTCTTTTCTAAGATATGATCGGAGGCTTTTTAAAAATTGTTTTCAGCAGAGGCTGATTTTCTATGGAACTCCAGTTTTCCATCACGATTTTGTTAAGAGTTTTTACTGCAGGGTGGTATGCAGTTACAAAAGGCAATATTCTCTCTGCCGTTTTCTGTTTTTGTGGTTTAAGAGCCGATTGTCTTGAGTCAAAGATTACCTCTGACAAGGACCTTTCTATATATTTCTTCGGATACTCGCGTGCTTCGAGGCGTTGTTTGGATTTTGTAAGGCACTCTTCAAATGTTGTTTTTGAAGAGTTTGTTCTAAGCAGTCATACTGCTTCGCCTTTGATAAAGCCTCTTTTTACCCCTGGAGGGTGGCACGAAGTGAAATGGGTATATTGAAAGGTTTCAGTCGGCTTGTAGTGAGTTTTGATGTCCAGGATGGATTTTGCTATGAATCTTTCCCCTTTGAACACAACTGTGTCAAGGAAAGTTATTTCGTTCTCTGATATTTCGGCTGTGAATTTTATTGTCGGGTGGAATGTGTTAGCTTGTTGAATGAAACGATCCACTTCATTTCTTGTACAGTCCCAAAGGGAGAATACGTCATCAATGTAACGTTTCCATTCTCTTGGCTTGGTATTGTTTTGTTGAATTAAATTTGTTTCAATCTCCGCCATGAATATATTTGCAAAAGACACTGCTGTCTTTGTGCCCATTGCGACACCATGGGTCTGGAGATAATTTTTTCCATTGAACTCAAATGAGTTCTCTGTTAGGATTAAACCAAACATATCCCTTAGATAGTGTGTGGGGATCGGAGGATCATAGTTATGGAACATCTCATATGCTTTGCATACTATTTCTGTTCCCTCTTCTTGTGGTATATTCGTGTATAAGCTGGAAACATCCATTGTTACCAAAATTGTGTCTTCGCCTATCTTTGTTTTTTCTATAAAATTGATGAAATCAGTAGTATCCTTTATGTAGGATTGTTGTTTTTGTGCGATAGGCTGTAGCAATGTATCCACAAAAGAGGATATTCTTTCAGTAGGGCCGTCACAACCTGAGATGATCGGCCTTCCTACCATAATAGGTTTGTGGATTTTTGTAAGCGTGTAGAATACAGGAATTCTAGGCGGGCTGGTGGTTTGAGAAAGCCATTTTTTTGTCATGACATCGATGTGTTTGCCCCGATGTAGTTCGTCAATGATTTTGTTGACCTTTGTTTGTGTGGTCTTTACCAACGGTGCTCCGAGAGGTTTATAGTGCTCTCTATTCTCTAGTTGCACTTCAGCCTCGCGTATTTTGTTTGATTTATTCATGATGACCGTTGTTGTTCCTTTGTCCGCTTTTTTGAGATTTATGGCAGAGTTATTCTTAAGCTCTTTTAAAGCTGCCATCTCATTGCGTGACAAATTATTTTTGGGCTTATTGATTCTGATGTCAGCTAGTTGTGCTTTGACACTTTCCAAATAGCTTTCAAGGGTTACGGATTGTTGAACCGGAGGCATCCAGTTTGATTTGACATGAAAAGGATGTGGTTCTTTATCTTGACTGTGAAATATGTATTGGAGGCGCATTCTTCTTGCGAATTGTTTAAAATCCTGCAAGAGTTGTCGCCTTATTATGTTTTTGTTAGTCACCGGCGTTGGGATAAATTTAAGACCCCTTGATAGCACGTTGACTTGGTCGTCAGATAGTTGATGGGTTGAAAGGTTTTATTTTCCATTTAATTCCCTTTCTTTGGCTGCCCGCCTTTTTCCAGAGGTGTTTCTACGGTTTTTGCGCCGTTTGTTTTTAGAGATACCCTTGCTGGTTTTGTGGCCAGCTTTCTTAGAGTCAGAGAACACAGTGTGATAGTGTTTATCCTGTTTATTTGCAGAGTTTTTAAATACATGTGAACAGACGATTTCTTTTAAATCTAAGATCTGTTTCTGCAAATCGGCTAAATTTACATTGTTGTGGTTTACAATGTGGTTCGCCGATTGCGTTTCGTTGAAAGGTTGCCTTTTTACATGTTTGTTTCTGCGAGCATGAGGTTGTGAAAATGCCCTTAGTTTTTGTCTTTGGCCGTCAAGCTTACGTTTGTGGAAGCGAGTTAAGGCATCAACCAGGTTTTGTTCAGCATCTAGTTTGATATCCTTAAGTTCTTTTTCAAATACGTTATCCGGTGTAATATTTGGTTTCGCCGTGTATCGCAAAGATTTCGGACAAGTCCGATTTGTTAGGTGTTCCTCTAATAGTCTTATAGAGTTTTCAGTCTTTGCTATTTTGTTCTCCACAGTTTTGTGATCTATATACTTTCGTTTTTGGCCTCGCTTCGGCAAGTTGGGTTTTGGCTGGCTGCTAGGCTTGTTGCTCGTTAGCAGACGGGTTTCCCTGTGTCCCTTTGGCGGGCTCTGGGTTGGTCTTGGTTGTGATGGTGGAGGGCTGTTCTCCGAATCATTTTCTCCATCAGTGTTAAGCATTTCATCGTCGTCCTCATTTGGACGGTAGTCTGGTGTTTTCGGTGGAGTGATGTAATTGTTTATATCTAGTTCCTCTTCATCATTACTAGGATGGAGGTATTGTGTGTTTGAGTCATCGCACATGGTTGTTGCAACAGTTGCAGTGGCTACAACAGGACTGGCGGTTTCGACTCTTCGCGAGTCTCTTCAGCTGTTGTTTGAAAACAGACTGTGTTGCAAGTTGCTTTAGGGAAAGGCAGAGATGTTTTCTCAATTCCCGGTTAATTTTCAGCATGTGCGCCTGTCTCAGCAACCGCGCAAACTGGGTTTGGCAAGTTTGGCAACGAGTCGTCAAGATTTCATTCCAAGCTTTCTTATTTCATTCCAAGCTAGAATGTAAACCCATCCTAAACACGATATGTATGAGGATTTCCATTAACCCAAGAAACAAAGTGTGATAATTGACAAAACACAAACACAACAAGGAATTTGCACTCGCAAACTCTCACACGAAAACTACATTTCAAAGGTTCATAACAAATACATGGACAACCACATGCAGTCTTCATTCAGTTTTTACAAAGTCGGGGGCAGATTTAGTGACAACTATGACTAGTGTTTACATTTAATTTGAATAGGAGATGTTTTTCTATTTTTCGCAATTCCTATTTAGGAATTAAAAGAAAATGGAGCGAGTTCAGAACTAGATTTTTCCGTTCGGGATTGTCGGAAACGTGGTTCTAAGTCTTACTATTATATCATGTACAAGGAAAGAAGCGGACAACTTTGGCGTGCAAGTATGTGTCATTTACATTTCTACAATATATACTTGGTAGTGAAGCGTTCAAAGGGTCTTCAAATGCACTCACAACGAATGTTAGTCGGTGCTCTTGTAGAGAAAATAAAGAATGTTTTCCAGTAGTATATGTTTATTTTACCTTGCTAACACCAATCGACAACTTCAACAGCGCAAGACGCAGAGGTAAGAAGTGCATAAAGGAACATTTTGAGCTGCAAGGTGAATCGCGTGCAACGTTATCGCGAGGTACGTTTGTCAGTCGTCGGATTCATAACCACCCGTTGATTGAAATGTCTCCAAAATGCCTTTCTTTTTAGACAATTCTAGACATTTGGACATTCTCAAGACATTTCTTTCTAGATAAATTTATCGTGACACAATTGTCTAGAAAAAGTCTAGCGTTTGTCTAGGAATGTGTAGCTGTCAAAAAGTCTAGAAAAGTCTAGCTTTTAGCTCACAGGACAGATCTACGCAAGACCTTTCTTTGAAAAAAGCCGCCAGATCTACGCTAGACTTTTCACTAGATCTAATCAAGACATTTTCTAGATCTAGCCGTTTCGTACGGGCACACAGAAGTACTGCAGCTTACAATAATACACACAAAAAAGTACTTACAACAATTTGTTACAATTCATACTGGTCAAGTGTCTGCACTGTTTACAATACTTACTTTGCTCAGTTAGACTAATTTACAATATTGAGGTACTGTAAAAAGTAGAAATAAAAGATACATTAACATTTCTTTTGTTGATTTTTGTTTACAACAGTTTTAAAAGAAATAGAATGATAAATTTATTGGAGGAGGCATTCTTTCCTATCTTTTAAGATTGGTTGTTTTCAATTTTGTATTTGAGTAAGATTTTATTTAGGAAATCCCTAATGATGATTGGTTTATGGTGTAGGTGACAGTTATATATGTAGTATCGCATGAAAAGCATTGTATAATTAAATTTCTTTACTCACTCTGTATTGTGTGAACAATTAGTGAGGCCAAAGAGTTTTTCTTTGCTAGATGGATTGAGCTGTGAGTTATTTGTTGCCTTAAACCATTTGATAACCTCAGTTTCGAAGGAATTAAACGAACTGACAATGTTTGAATGATTGGTCAATGGGGCCTTTTTCTCCACAGTATAGGCAGTGGTCGTCTGGTTTGATACCAAAGCGAAATAGCTCCTTTTAGTAACATCAATACAGTGGATTTCCCAGTTTAAGATTGAAACTCCGTTCGTCATTTCCTTTCACATCATAGGAGACATATATTCCTAAAATTCTAACCAGAGTACGAGGCCATTTTAACCAGAGTACGAGGCCACTTTCCAAGCCAAATCCCTTTGGACTTGTTATATTTAGTTTTAAACCAGCTAGTATTCTAAAGTCTCCAACTGTTTTTAATGCATTTTCAGCCGAGGTCATGTCAGCATAAAAAAGGTTAGTATCATCCGCGAATTGACTCAATATCATTTCATTTCCAAGTATTTTGATGCCCTCTATAGTTGGATCTTGTCGGATTTTATTCGATAATAGTTCTGCTGATAGAACAAATAAGTATGGTGATAGGGGGCATCCTTGTCGTACACCTCTGGAAGGCTTAAACCAGTTCATAATGAAGCCATTATTTATTGCTGTACTTTCAATATTTGTGTAGAAAGTTCTTATCCACCTCTTGATGCTAGATACAAAGTTAAAGGTGTCCTGCGAATTAAGATACCGGGTATATTTTGCGACTTTGTATGTTCCATGATATCAGTGATTAATCTGATATTTTGACCTATATATCTACCCTTAATGAAGCCTGTTTGATCAGTGCGCACCAGATTTGGAAGCAACGGTTCTATTCGTTTTGCGATGACCTTAGCTGCTACCTTACAATCTACGTTGAGTAGTGTTATTGGACGCCAGTTTGATAATTCTACTACCAAGCCCTCCTCCTTTGGAACTAAGGTGATGACTCCTCTACATTGTGAAATGGTTAGTTCATTTGCATCATATGCAGCATTGAAGCTGGCAACCAGGTCTTTTCCCAATAATTCGATAAAAAACTTATAAAATTCAACAGTGAATCCCTCTTCCCCCGGAGTTTTATTCGCCTGGAAGGTGTCTAATACAGTCTTGCATTCCATGAGAGTTATTGGTCCTTCGATACTATCTCTCTCCTCATCCGTGGGTTTAAGTATATCCAAATGTTCAATGAAGTCATTAATATCATTGTCATGTGTATTGTTTACTGAAGTATATAATTTTTTATAATAATTTTCACTAGCTTCTAGAATCAGATCTTTATTATACGTTGTCGAGTCATCTTCCAATCGGAGTTCCATAGTGGTTTTTTTGTTGTGATTCTTTTTTTCAAGGTTGAAAAAGTATTTAGTGGGGCGTTCTCCAGTTTTTGAGCCATCTACATTTAGATATGAATATAGCCGCCCTACCTTTCTCGTCGTAGATAGATTGTAGCTCCATTTTAAGCTTTTCATACTCTTTCAAGACATGGTTAATATTTGGAGAATTAAAGTTGTCACAAATAAAGCGGTCTAGTTGCTCTAATCGTTCATTGATTTGCAGTTCCCTTGTGTTTGTCAATTTAGCTTTGCTTTTACTAAACAAAATTGTTGCCACTCTCATTACCATTTTTAATCTGCCCCAGAGAAGACACTTATCTTCTAAATGGGAGTAAAAAGCACATGTAAGTGCATAAGTGTCATGGATTAATTACATAATCAGAATCATAAAGTAGGGTATTATTAAATTTCCATAGACCTGGTCCTCTGGAGATTTCGCTTGTCCAAGACAATAATAAATAAATGGGTTGGTGATCTGGTGCTATAGAAGGGTGTATTTCACTTTTCTTCACCTTTCTTTTTTTGGGTGGGTACATACTTGAAAGTGTAACCTGGAATTTATGTTTACCAATCAGCTTCCTTGGTTCCCACGGTAGAAAAACAATTGTGAAACCTGACGCCATTCATCGTGATTCCAAGTTATCGATGGCGAATAAGCGATATGTGGGGAAAAACAACAATATTACTCCTCAATCGGATATACTCTTCTTCCGATTTCGCCTGTTCCTGCTAATGTATTTCCACACGACCACGCAGGTAAAAAAACTTGAGTTTGAACAAGAAAAGAATCCAGGCATGATTTTGAAAAGAGGCCCGTGGGAATTTGGGCTGACAAACAGTCAATAGCCTTTTTAGCCGTTTTGTGGTCACAATTAAATAATAATGAACTTTATTTGAGTGTCAACTGTATTTAGCACTGACGCACTAATTGGGGACACTGTAAAGCACAAATGAAATGAAATGAAATCATATTACATTAAATCAATCAAATCCATGAACTTTATTACCATGAACTTTATTATAAACAAACAACAAGTTCAATAGATTTTAGAAACAGTCTTAAATAACATTATGTCTAGCAATCCTTTGTAACGTCAACCATTTCACCTGCAAGCGTAATCAAACTTTGAGCGTTACCACGCCTTTGTTGTCAAGTCTTTGCCTTGCAACTACTTTCCACGGGACCACGCATAAGACAGACCGTAACTGAGAAAACTTCCGCAGAGGTCATGGGTTCGAATCCCATTCAGGCCTGAGTTTTTTTCAGGCTTTAATTTCACAGCTGCTTAAGTTGTGTACATATAAACTGCGATGATCAATTAATGTCATTGCATATAGATACTGATAGACCGAAAAGGTAAACCTAGACTCGGGCTACCTGTGGTAGTAGCCCTAGTAATAAACAGCGTACCACCGAAGACATTTAATGCGGAAGACTTACTGGAGTTTTTTTGTGCCCTCCAAGACGGCTTTATCAAGATTCCCCAATATTGTTTGTAGGGGATGTCACTTGAGACGTTTTCACCAATCATATGATTAAATAATTATTCGCCGAAGGCATAGTCAATATTTGTCTCGGGAAACATCAGAACTCTCAGGAAAATAAAACTAAGTGATTCCCTCGGGCCCATACATAAGTGTATATTATAGTATAATGGTTTCCACACCATCCACTTTGTAAAAACAGGAGCCACATGCAGTCTTTGACTGTCTATTTTTTTCTCTTGTTTTCTCCAGTAAGAAAATTGCATTCTTGCGCAAGATGGTATGACGTGCCTTTCCAGTCAATGTCCAAACAACCTTAATATACAATACATCCATTACATTTCTGTGTCATATCTCTTATTTCCTTTCTGTATAATATATATTAGTTCTACGGTCTCATGAGTCACTTGGGTGGTGGTTGTGACGTTTTGACTGCTTACTGCTAGTATACTTCAGGCGATTCTTTCTGTATAATTATTTTTTGTGCTTCTTTATCTTTCATCATGCTTCTATATTTCTTATAATATCAATTCCTATTAATTTATATATGTGTTTAGCTCATCTCTTATTTTGTTCTCTTTATTTCAAATGTGTTCTATATGTTTTATATCTATTCCATATTTTTTTTCGTTCCGAGTGGGATTTTATAAATTTTTTTCTAATTAGCATGCAACACGTGATCACGACTGAGATGCACTTTCCACCAGTTTCAAAAGCAAAATGGTGGTGGAACTTTAAAAGATGGCAATGAGAGAGGCCTTTACAATTTCGTAGAATCTCTTCATACTGTACCCTGCTGATTGGTATTCAGAATTTGAACACACAAGTTGCCTCTGCTGATTACTTTGAACAAGCTAACTTGCACCTGGAATATGCAGTTTTCACTTACCAGTTGCTACTGCACAGTGTATGGCAAAGTGAGGACTCTGTCCTTGAAGATTTCAAGACAATAAAAGAAGCTGTTTTAACAAAACTATCCTTTGTTTTTCGTTTCATGACAAAGTATGAGGAAAGAAACTCAAATGAAGCCATGGTGTCAAATTCATTTGCTTGTCCTACCAGTGCAGGAAAACCAGTCATAGTCATCAAAAGAGAGCAGATCAAATTGTTACGCGAACTGCATTTCTTCTGGGTAAAAATCACTAGTTTGTTAGATATCAGTGAAAGTACTTTACATTGAAGAACACAGGAATTAAATTTGAATGACGACAATGAAAACTGGACTGCATTTGTCGGGTGCGTAGTAATTTACAGACTGAGGTTATCTATACCAGAATTAGCTTATTTGGTTTTAAGCTTCAGCTTATCGGTGTGTTTGGATAAGGCTCTCTGCAAAGAGAGGGAGTTCAACATCAGAAATAAGATATAGTCTTGGGTAAAATAAATCTTAGAAGCTGCACCCTAAGGCAAAGTATTTTAAGTTTCCCAAAGTCCCACCTTACTCAATGATGCATGATACTTTAAACTTTGTAATTTAAGTATAACTTCTGCTGTCAAAGAAATTAGAAGCATTACTCCAAGCATTGGACAATGAAGATTGCTTGGAGCTATCCAAGCAAGGAGATTTTGAATCCAGCGATGGAGGGTTCACAGGAAAAATGGTGGTAAACATACGTTTCATTCCTACATGCTCACGCTTTTTGCAATAATACAGTACTTTTTCATTGTGATTGGAAACTATTTTATTTGATAATCAATCATTCCAATAAAAGCATATTTGCATCAACATTAAGTAGTTCTTTCACTGAACGGGACTTACATTTACTTGGTGGTTCAAGGAAAATGTTATTAATAAAACAGTTAGATAATAATAAGATTATTATTTATTTATTATTTATTAATTAATTACTAATTTATGCATATATTTTGGCGACTAAAATTTTTTGCTGGCGACCAAGCCTGAACAGTCAGTGGTCAAATGGCCATTAAGGAAAAAAGTTAACTTGGAGGGTTGTCGTGATTTGTGTGAGTGGCTGTACACACGCCAATAAAATATTGTTTTTCACAGGAGTAATTAAACTGACTGTTGGCAAAATAACCGCTAAAATGTGGTACTGTTGTGACCGACAACAAAAATTCCCCACACAGATCCCGCATGTAGTTTTGAATACATTTTATGAGTGCATGATGAATGCTCAAGTAAAATGCTCCATACGAAGCCCGAGTGACAGCTATTCAAGCGTCTTGTAGGAAGTTTATTCACCATCGATACTGATCACAAACCCCTGCTTCCACTTTTCAACAATCAACATAGCAGACCTCCCATTGAATGTTGGATTCTTTATTTACAGCAGTTTGACTTCAAACTAGTCTACCAACCAGGAGAACAGAATGCAGCAGACTACCTCTCAAGACACATGCTTCCCCTTACTGCAGGCGACATTGAGAAGTGCAACTTGAGACACCACGTTGTACACAGCATCATTACAGATAGAGTACCTTTAGCCATCTCACTTGCCGATATCCAAACAACAACCCACAAGGACCCAGATCTCAAGAAACTCATCCCTTTCATTCAAACTACCTAGGAATCATTAAAACGAAGCAACTGCTGAGATCAAGACAGGCCTTCTGATAGGGTGCGATAAAAAAATGCAAATTATGCAAAATTTGCAGGGCAGATTATGCGATTACAGAGGTCAATTATGCGATAAATAATGAAGATTGTGCGATTTTTTCTGAGCAATTTTAAGCTTGTTTTATAAGGTTTCAGGATAAGAAAAACATTTTTTTGCTGCTCTTAAGACATTTTGAATGCGTTTCTGCTTTATATGAAACAATTTTATTGTGTAAAACACAAAGCTAAACTCAACCTTGTTCCCAGGGTCCTCTCCACTCGGCCCCCAAGTAGGAGAGAACCCTGGGAACGAGGTGGAGCTAAACTGAAACACGATGCTGACGTCTGTCGACACACATGCAGTGCAAACCTAACATTGTCTGTGATAAAAAAAAATAATGTAAGAATACTCAACGCATCAGCTAAATATTCCTAGCAAGCACTGCCTTACGTTGTGGAGTATATTCCCGTTTCAAGTGATTTTTTAGACTAAGTAGAACCTGAGATAAATAAATGTTTTAGTGATCTGTTCAATTCATAGCACCGCATAATTAGTTCAAGGCGATAAAAATATAATTGTCGGCACGCATGTAAACAAAACACTGATAATTAGGATCAAGAGCCCAGGATCAGGGTAATGGGCTCCTGCAAGGATAGAAATAATACCAAAATACTCGATGTATCCCGTTTCAAGCAATTTCTAAGACCCGGAAGATCCTGAGATATTGTTTCTGGAGGAAATTGCGAACCGAATTTTACAAGTTTGTTCAATTCTCAACAGTTTTCAGTGGTTCTAAAAACTTGCTAATAGCATGCTGAAAAGTATTTTGTTAAGCAAAGAAGGAATAAAGTTTTCTTCGATTCTAAAAATTATAGAAGGCTAACTGACTCAATAAGTTTTAAAAACATGTATTATTTACACTAAGTGTTTTCACGACTCAATTACGAGAAATACGAGTTCAATTAAAAAATGCCTGAAAGGCTCAGAGCAATTTTCAAAGCGCTCCATCGCTTCAAATTTTGTGAGTTCTCTAACTATTTTGCATAACTTTCTTTTGTTTTTGTGTGCGGGTTATCTGCAATTGCGTGTTCTGACGATTCCCTTTTTTTTTTGGCAAAAACCACCCGTGGGGGTAGTCCGCCGTGCGGGTAAACGGCCGGAAATTACAGCCATTCAGATTGGCTAATCTGAACAAGGGGCGTGTTTGTGTTACACCAATAGGTGACTCTTTAAGAATGAGACTCGTACCAGGTCCTTGACATTCAAAATAAAGCCTTAACTTCGAATGAATACGAAATCGAAGGTGAAAGAGTCTTGTTAGCCTTTTTCCAAGGTAAATCATCTTGAAAATGGCGTATTTTTGCAGGAATTCCAAAGAAACTTGTTGATTCATGCTTTATTTTATGAACGTTGTGCATTATTTTTTGAATTATGCGATGTTTCGTGAATTGTGCGATCGGATGCGATTTGAGGTCGATTGTGCGAAATCGCACCATCGCGTAATGTCAGAAGGCCTGTCAAGAGTATGGTTTCCAGGAATCGGCAAACTTGTGGAAAGAAAAATTTCCAGCTATATACTGTACCTTGCCAAGCAAGTACCAACAGTCAAAAGCGTGACCCACTGAGGATGTCTCCTACACCAAAAGGACCATGGCTACAGGCATCAGCAGACTTCTGCAGCCCGTTTCCATCAGGTGAACTAGTCCTCCTGGTTCTAGATGCCAACTCTAAATACCCCAAAGTTGAAATAGTTCTTAGTACAGCAGCTTAAGACACTAGCCCAGCACTGGAACACATTTTTGCCACACAGGGGATACCTGAGGTCTTAAAAACCGACAATGGACCACCCTTCCAAAGCCACACATTAATTTGGCACATTTGCCAAGGAAAAAGGTTTCACACACCGAAAAACTACACCTTTGTGGCCAGAAGCCAATGGTCACATGGAAGGATTCATGAAGAACCCTGGGAAAGTTGCAAGAACCGACCATAGTGAAGGGAAGGACTGGAGGAGAGAATTATATGTCTTCTTAGCCAACTACCAAGCTATGCCTCACCCAAGCACTTCAAAGAGTACTTATGAATTATGCATGAACAGAGCTATGAAAACCAAACTTCCCACTATCATTCAAGTCCCTCTTGATACCAACATTACTCAAAATGATCAACACTTGAAGGCTAAGCGACATGCCAAACCCCACAATCTCAATGCTGGAGGTCTCACCCCGGTGAAACAGAGAAGGCTCAACAAAGCAAGCCAATATTTTGAACCAGAACCTTATAAAATCCATGTCAAGGGTTCAACAACTACTGCCAGGCAAGCGTCTGACCAGAAAGAAGTCACTTGCAACAGTTCTTTCTTCAAGAAGTTGAAAGAATCTCTAGAAAGCCCCATAACGGAAACCCAACCAACAAACCAAAATAAGCAAGTACCACTTGACTTCAAAGGACCAGAGATTTCCCAAGAGACAGAAACTGTGACTACCACAGCTGAACCAGCACACCTGACTCCAAGTGGAAAAACCAGAAAGCAAGATACACATGTTGCACCGCCAACCCAATCACCACCAGTTTTCTCTCACATTGGAAGACAAATCAAGAAGCCAGTATGGATGAAGGACTATGTCTTGACTTAAGAACTTTGGCAAAAGTTCAGAAGACTTTGCCATGATGATTAAGCACATAGCCACTGATGTGTGTAATAATAACCCTGCATAGGTGTCGAACACTACAGTAGTTTGCATTCATGTTCAGTTTTTTTTTTATTTACTGCTTCTACTCCAAACTTTGTTAGTTTCCTTTTGTTCAACCAATGTTTTGAACTGCCTGGGGAGAAATGTAATGTTTATCGCTCAGCAGTAGTACATTCAGGTTTTGACATCCGACTAGTTTTCCGGAAAACATGTAGAAAATAATAACCAGAGTGATTTGGGTTACAGAATTGCCCTTGTGTTTCATGCTTCATATCAGAGAGGACACTACAGCTTCTTTGCCTTCGATAACTTGGCATCAAGTGTCACAATTGTTTTTGGGAACCAAGGAAGCTGATTGGTCAACATTAATCCGACAAGTATACATACCCAATTATCACTGAAATTTCTGTAGAACCTGAGACATCTCTCTGATAAAATCGGTCAGCTTAAACACTACCACTCGTCTAGTTCAGGGTTAACACTTTTTTAAAACAGGCTCGCATTTGACTCTCTCAGCCGATAAACTTGAACTCATTATTGTGATAATTAACCTTGTACACTTCTACTGAATGCAACTGACACAAATTTGAATGGTTTGATAAACCAGTTTCAGATATTTGAACCGTTTGCATATCAAGACTTCACACAGGAGGCCCAGTGTAGGCTTTTAGAGCCCCTTGTCGATATTTAGACTGGCATCAAGGTCTATGTTTAGTCTAAACAGATAAAGATCACGAAAACCAGTTACAGGTGTACGTTGTCTAGTTGTCTTTTAGAAGGAAGCTTATTTCAGATTGAGTTGTTAAATTGACAATGATAAAGACTACTACCCTGCCTGTGAAGTTGAAATATGGAAGTTCCTTAAGAAAGAGTTTCACAATTTGATTGTGTTCTTTGCAATACCTGGTGTACATTGGCATCCAAAAGGAAAGATTTTAAATTACAAAAATTAAAAATAATCAGCTAAATTTGGTGCAAGCCAATTGTTATTTTCATCCTGATCCATGAGCCATTGATGATCAATTATTACTGATGATGCATTCTCTCTTCTGGTTTAATTATCACTGTCTGCTCATTTATCATGTTTTGAATTGAAGGTAGTTAGTGGTTATTTAATTGAAATAGCCTAATGTTCCATTCATGGCTAATACTCTATGGACATGCATGAGGCTGAGGAGCCAACTCACCTGCTGCATATCAGGGACTGTTATTCTTGCATAATTATCCCTATTCCCATTCTGAAAAGCGCGCACGCAAATGAGATTGGGCTTCTTCTTGTATAATGCTTTGGTCTTTTTAGCACTCCCAGTACTGCTATACACTGAAAAAAAGACATCCAACAAACATCTGCATAGGCCAGTGATAAATGGAGATCACAATATAAACTCTAACTACAGACAAAAACCAGGTAGAATGCTTGATTCTACCATTCATTCACTGAAATCATAAAATATTAATGTTAGTGTTTATAAAGTAATAAGTGCTTGCTTTACCTGAGGTGTTTCTGGAAAAATTAGATGAAGCAGCAGAGCTAAATGAGCCTGATCTGAAAAAAAAAGGCATGGAACTGCTTCATCATATGCAGTATTCTATTAATCAAATGGGCTGATCAAGATACATGTCAACATATTTAATAGCAAAATTAATGTTAATTCATTAAAACCGTTTTTAACTCGTGGATACGCGAAGCGTATTTGCGAGTTTTTGTGGGGACTCCGATATGCAAATTGTCACTCACTCACTCACTCACTCACTCACTCACTCGCTCACTCACTCACTCACTCCAGTGTAGACACACTTCGTAATTAGTCGGATGGAACTCGGGGGCACCGATATGAAGACGACAATTGTCGTGACCGAAGTCACCGAAGTCTGTTGATGAAAGTTCACGCTGAAAGTGTATCGTACCGTTGCCAGAGTTTCTAATGATTTTGTAGCTTAAGAGGACGATTAGCGAGGCCCTGTTAAAGGTAAATTTCGACAAGCGACATGGCCTTGAAACGGCGACATAAAGGACCTGAAATGGCGACGAACGACGAGCCGCTCACGGGAAATTACGACAGCGACCTTCGACCTTCCGAAATTGCGACGTGAAAAGGTTTGAAACTCAGACGCGCGACATAAAGAACCTCACTAACAGGGCCTCATTAGCGGTCTTACTAAAATCAAAAGGAGTTTAAATGTTTCCAGTTAGGACAATGACCAACTTGGAGACTGAATTTCATGAGCCTTTTACTCGGCCAGGCGCTAAACGTGAACAGATGATAACTATTCGCTTTTCCGACATCGACCGCCATCGACCGCCCCCAAGATTACAAGCAGTATATGAATTTCAGTTGGCTTGAAAGTGATCTGAAGATGAGAAAATCTCTTGCTAATGTAGTAAGCTTTGGTGAGAACTCATAGAGCGAAATTAGCACTTGAATGAGAATTATTAGAGCGAAATGAGTACTCGTTATTGAACGAAACTACTACTGAAAACAGAATAAATTGACGAATCCATGATGTGAAACCGAAGAACTTCTGTGGCCAACCTGGATAAGAAACATCGCATGGAGGACTTTTCTACTGATTTAAGTGTTAGTACTAACAGGAATGGAGTTGGAGAAGTATTGGGACGGTCAAGAAGTATGTCAACGCTTACCATTAAATATAGAGGCGCATGCCGTGACGGAGAACCAGGGTTCGAAAAGAGTAAGTCATGTAGAAAATGTATTAAGCGTTATATTATATACAATACACCACAAGCCGTTACAATGAAACGTTTTCTGTCTATTGATTTCCGAATTTACTTTGAAGTGAACTAGATTGTGTTGAAGTAGACATGTTGGAAAAATAGGCTTACCTGTTTTGCTTACTGTTGTGTGACTCATCATATTTACATTGTAAAAACAAGAAGTTATAAGGATAAAAACAAAGATGTATTGCTGTATTAATGATGGCAAGTGTGATTTTTTTTAAGTGCAACCCTGAATATATATACCACTGATAACCTAAAATGAGATGGTAATGTAAATAAACTAATTCAACTTGATAAAGGATTGAGAGTCTTAAGGATTTTAAGATCATCACGTCAGCTGGGCTATCCTACATGGTTTTGTTCATTATCAGCTGCAGAATCAAGGTGGATATTTCTGTTGAATACATTGAATAGACTTGTAGACAGCAAAAACTATAATGATGATAAAATTGACAATGTCATGGCAACAAAATTCAGACCTTATTCAGAAGGACCCTGTTACTTTGAACACACAGACAGTGAGCAGCAGGATACCAGAACTACATTTGGTTTCGGTGCCATTTAATCCTGTACCCTTATGTTAAGGTATCAAATTTTTTAACAACTGTATGCTTGCCACCTGCCTTATAACTGATACCTAGTGTAGTCAAATGATTGGCATCATGTACTCACTGTATGTTTATTTCAAAAAGCTACTCAGCTCCCTGGTCACTTTTATGTTGTGATTATAGATTATTAAAATTATTTTCAAGTTCATTCAATCACAACTCTGAAAAAACACCTCGTTAATTTTTAAATTATTTCTTTTTTCTCTGTTTTGTAAACATATCCACGAGTTCACCATACTCCTACTTTGATTTTATTGGTTCTTAATATTTCAGAAGCCACTATAGCATTATCGGTGAACTCCAAATGCAAACCTTTTTTGTATTTATTACCTTGTACAGTACATCTGTATCTCCCTGTGCATGTTGATGTGCATACAGCAAATCTGTACAGCACAGTCTGCAAAATTATTAACTAATAATAACTAATAAACAATTAACACAGTCTAATTATTATTAACTTCACATTATTGGACATTGACAATACAAACCATCACGACAGTAAGTCTTGTGTCATCTATGATTAATTTATTTTCTGTTTGGCTGGGTTGTCCTTTGTTTATTTCCCAGGTAACCAGCCTTTTAATTTTACCAAAGATAATTTGCCTGGTAAACTTTTTAGTCATCTCAGATGACTGAACGACCACTAATTTCGAGCACTGTTTCACACAAAATAAGTCAACAGAATATATAATTTATAGTCTACGTTAGATCAAATTAAGTTAGGTTAGACCAATTTGACCTACATGTACTGGAAGAAATTAACCTGTCGGTACTATATACATGCATATACAGAGGTGATGGAAAATGGTAGGGTTGTGGGATGTGGCTTAAGATGAAAATGTCAAAGTGTATACAGCTATGTGCGTACATGTAAGCTGGAGCACAAGAAAATTACACTAACATAATGTACATAATAAGAAGATGCAATCTCATTGTTAAGAAAAGGTGCATTCATGGAATTTTTCTCAAAAAAGGAATACTAGATAGGCAAACAAATTAGGCTAATATTTTGTTTTTTACAATACTTGTTAGGCATAATTACTTTAATCTTCCACTACTGCAGCACTAATTGACTTGATGCATTTTCTCTATACAGGCCTTCTGATAGGGTGCAATAAAAAAATGCAAACTGTGCGAAATTTGCAGGGCAGATTATGCGATTACAGAGGCCAATTATGCGATAAATAATGAAGATTATGCGATTTTTTTCTGAGCAATTTTAAGCTTGTTTTATAAGGTCTCAGGATAAGAAAAACACTTTTTTGCTGCTCTTAAGACATTTTGAATGCGTTTCTGCTTTATGTGAAACAATTTTCACAAAGCTAAACTCAACCTCGTTCCCAGGGTCCTCTCGTACTCGGCCCCCGAGTAGGAGAGGACCCTGGGAATGAGGTTGAGCTAAATTGAAACACGATGCTGACCTCTGTCGGCACACGTGCAGTGCAAATCTAACATTGTCTGTGATAAAAAAAATGTAAGAATACTCAACACATCAGGGAAATATTCCTAGCTAGCACTGCCTCACGTTGTGGAGTATATTCCCGTTTCAAGTGATTTTTTAGACCAAGTAGAACCTGAGATAAATAAATGTCTTAGTGATCTGTTCATGGCGCCGCATAATTAGTTCAAAGCGATAAAAATATAATTGTCGGCACGCATGTAAACAAAACACTGACAAGGATCAGGAGCCCAGGATCAGGATAATGGGCTCCTGCAAGGTTAGAAATAATACCAAAATACTAGACGCATCCCATTTCAAGCGGTTTCTAAGACCCGGAAGATCCCGAGATATTGTTTCTTGAGGAAATTGCGAACCGAATTTTACAAGTTTGTTCAATTCTCAATGAAAATCGAAAACAGTGGTTCTGAAAACTTGCTAATAGCATGCTGAAAAGTATTTTGTTAAGCAAAAACAATGAATAAAGTTTTCTTCGATTCTAATAATTATAGAAGGCGAACTGACTCAATAAGTTTTAAAAACATGTATTATTTACACTAAGTGTTTCCACGACTCAATTACGAGAAATACGAGTTCAATTAAAAAATGCCTGAAAGGCTCAGAGCAATTTTCAAATCGCTCCATCGCTTCAAATTTTATGAGTTATCTAACTATTTTGCATAATTTTTCTTTGTTTTTGTGTGCGGGTTATCTGCAAGTGCGTGTAATCTGACGATTCTTTTTTTTCCTTTTGGCAAAAATCACCCGTGAGGGTAATCCGCCGTGCAGGTAAACGGCCGGAAATTAAAGCCATTTAGATTGGCTAATCTGAACAAAGGGCGTGTTTGTGTTACACTAATAGGCGACTATTAAGAATGAGACTCGTACCAGGTCCTTGACATTCAAAATAACGCCTTAACTTCGAATGAATACGAAATCGAAGGTGAAAGAGTCTTGTTAGCCTTTTTCCAAGGTAAATCATCTTAAAAATGGCGTATTTTTGCAGGAATTCCAAAGAAACTTGTTGATTCAAGCTTTATTTTATGAACGTTGTTCGTTATTTTTTTAATTATGCAATTTTTCGTGAATTGTGCGATCGGATGCGATTTGAGGTCGATTGTGCGAAATCGCACCATCGCATAATACCAGAAGGCCTGTCTATATGAGCACTGACAACCCAAAACAAGCCGTTAGGCTGTGTTTATACGACCTTAGCAAGGGTTTTGACCGTGTTGACCATAATATCCTTATCGACACCCTGCATCAATGGGAAGTACATCTATCCATTCTTAGCTGTATCCGGAGTTTTCTCACGGATAGACAGCAAAGGGTCTGTGTCAACGGTCATTTGTCATCTTGGAAGCATGTCCAAGCAGGAATCCCCCAGGGAAGTGTACTGGGCCCCACTCTTTTTATTATAATGGTGAATTCCCTGGCGCATCTGGACTCTTGGAGATGGAAGTACATGGATGACTTGACGGTTGCGGAAAGTCTTAACATCAATCTGGCCTCAAGTAACAAGCAAGAAAGCGCGGATAGAGTTTCACAATGTGTTAAAGACCTCCGAATGAAACTTAACCCCGCTAAGTGTAAGGAAATGCTCATCTGCTTCCAGAGATCGCTGCCAGACATTCCAAATATTTTGATTGAGGATAAACAGCTTGAAAGAGTCTCAACCTATAAACTGCTTGGTGTGCATATTTCGAATGATTTGACATGGAATAACCACATTGACTACCTTTCTAAGAAGGCTGCAAAGCGTATCTACTTTATAAGACAACTAAAACGTGCAGGTGTCGCTGTAAGAGAACTTGTCCATATTTATGTGGCCTCAATCAGATCGGTGATAGAATATGCAGCCCCTGTGTGGTTTTTCTGGGCCCCTGCATACCTTATTGATCAACTTGAGGCTATAAAGAGGAGGGTTCTGAAGATTATACTCCCTGAGTACAAATACTCTGATGCTCTGCACACTGCCAGCATCCCAACTGTGCATGCCCGCCTGCAGACTATCTCAATGAACTATTTTAAGGGTATGGCAAACAAGAACCACAAGCTCCACCACTTGTTCCCAAAGCTCTATTGTAATTCTTACTCAACAAGATCACAAGTAATAGGAACATTATCCATACCTAGTAGTCGCACTAAGAGAGCAGCAAATTCTTTCATAATTAAAGCCAGTAGACTTAATAATGATCATCTTAAGCAAGTGTAAATATCTGATAAATTGGAATTCAGTCAAATATTTTTAATGAATATATTTATATAGTTCTTAGTCGTATTTTTAGTTCTTAGTTGTATTTTATAATCAATGTAATTTAGGGATTTAGGCCTAAAATTTGATTCATTAAAGTATATACTTACAGCCTCAGCCTCTAAAGCTTTGGACCAATAGACTGCTTTATTGACATAATTTTATTATACCAGTAAAGAAACTACTGCAAAGAGAACTGAAAGTCAATATCCCAAATAAACATGCAGAATTAATAAATAATTGTTTTTGTTTTATCCTTTTATTTTGGCAAGGTTTTCCTAGCTAAAAAAATTTAATACTGCTACTGTACTATTGCTGGACACCTCTATTGTCCTCTATGTACAGCATTGTCCCGAGGAATTCTGTCTTGCCCCAATGCCCATTCATGCACTGTGCATAGTGGGCAATGTTGTTTAGATGGACATTAAATACTGTATGATTCAGACTTATAAAAACCTCTTGTTACCCTTGTGTAAAAAGATAATGTATACCATGAGTAGCTTTGATTAAAACTAACCTGTTTCTGAAAGCAGGAGCAGACACAGGGCGGTTCATCCGTTTAGGTCTCCCTTCTTGAGGTTTCCAGCCAGTGTTGTCTACCCAGGCGGTAATAGTCTGGGGTGTGGAACCCCAGTGTGACCCATCAACAGCCCCATGGGATCCATGCCTCTGTCTTCCAGACTTAGATCTTTTTAATCTGGGATTACTATTCTCTTGTGCAGAAACAGCATATGGAGACAGTCTTACATCCCTTTGACAGTGGAAACAAAATATATAGATCAAGAGAAACCAATAGACAAAACAAAGGAAGGGTTTATAGTCACAAAATATACAATCATGAACTGTAAGCATATTACAAATTTTAGGTCAAGATAAAAATGGTACAAAGGCACTTAAGTAACTCACTCTCAAGCTCATTCAGCTATTCTTGATTGCAATGTATCTTATTCTTTAACTTATCCCTTAAAAAACTATCTCCCTTAACCCTGTCACTCCGAAGAGTGACTTTATATATTTTCCTCTGTCTAATGCCAGACGATTTTACTCGTCAAAATGGAGACCCCTTGGGAGTGAAAGGGTTAAAATTGAATTTGACATTGCCCTCACTAGACTCTGAAGATGATTTATGCTTAGCTTGTTGAAACATCACTCATCTCAAGCAACAGTCCTTTTCAGAATTATTCAATATTTTATCTTATTTTTATTTTCCTTCAGTTGCTTAGTGTGATTCCAGTCCCTAGAGTTTCAAATATTTATAATTTCTTCCAGTTTTTATTATTTTACCAGTAATAGCTCTCTTTAGATAATAAATTATTTGATTGATGTTCTTGGTCTCAGTCAAAAGAAAACTAGATGAACATTTTTTATCACACCATGCAAGTCAACTTGATCCTAATTTCTTTCAGTGAGCTAAGTCTAATTCTGTTATGATAGACTGCCATGTTACATTACATGTACATTGTTACTTGCTTTTTGTCATGTAAATACTAATGGTTCAGGGGGTGTAGCACAATAAATATTCTTTATTTCCAACAGGTTAACAGTTGTTATAACATACCTGCACTCTCAAGAAACTATTATAATCCAATAATAAATACAACTGAAGCTTACATGCATTCAGGTTTATGTATCAATGGTATATGTACATTTGCTTTTATAAAACAATAAAACCAATCAAATTAAATTGACAGCAATTGTTACTTTAACCTCCAAAACATGGTCTGCCATTGTATATAACAATAACATCTTTTTACACAACCATGCATAATGCTGTATTAGGAAGTGGAGTATGGATTTCCTCCTTGTCACACTTAAAAAATAAGGAAGTTCAAACATCTTCATAAATAAACTTCTACAGGATCCGACATTAAAACAGAATTTTTGTTGCATTAGAGACAATACCGCTACAGCACTTTAGTTCACAGTTTTGTTCAGTAAACTAATTAAATTTTGTTATAAATGTTATTGTTTCAATATAAAGAAAAAGAATGGGAAACATAAAATGAACCACGGATAAATTGCTCCACAACAAAATAATAAATCATATGATTCACGTAACTTACATTTACGTCTTATGCGAAAATGCGAAATAAATTCCCTCACAAACTTTACCTCTCGTTTTGAAAAGGAGGTGTCTTTGGAATTTCATTCATATACTGTGCGAGTAATACATCTTCATAGCTGATGTCATTGCTAATTCCTCTTTGAAGGTAGGTTGCCGATTTCCCTGTACTTGTCCTTGACTTCGATGTCATCTTTGATCAACTTACAAAGCAGACATAACCATAGATAAACAGAGCAGAGTATTTTGAAGACGGCAAAATCATCGCACCCCACGAAAAAATGATATTTTTATCTTTACCGTCGTAGTCTCTTCATTTTGGGCGACCAAAAGTGCATTTATTTTTTTATTTGGAATTTCCAACATGGCGCGCGTCCTCTTTCGTTGCTATGAGTCAGTGTAACTCGAGATACCGCTGTGCAAACTAGTGAGCCTAGAATAGGTATAGAATAGGTACTTTTTGGGTACTTGTGAAATGAAGCATGATCTCGTTCGTTGCGGACACTTTGTAATAAATCATTTATTACAAAGTGTCCGCAACGATGAGGTACTCTGGAAGCTGATCAGTGCTTTTAAAAGTACGTAATGGCTTCACCATATTTGTTGTACGGTTCAAGATTCAGCAAAAACAAAGAATGAAAGCAACTCCACGTGTGTTCCTCCTATCCGGATCTTGCATGCTCGAGACCATTGCACAAACTAAGATTATGTAACACCTCCGCCCTGAATGGGCTTGGTAGAAAACTAAACTGTCCAACGAGAGCCAACAGTAAAAAAGAAAACAACAAAACAAAAGAATAAATGAATAAACGAAATAATAAACGAATGTCCAAGATTGTCCACAGGTGTTCATTGTTCTGTCTAACATGGTAGGACACCCTCTATAATAAGAGGCTTATAAGTCTAGTTTGGATGGCATCTTGACAACGCGACCACTCCTGGTTGTCACTGACAGGTTAGCATCACTCTGGTAGGAAGGTACACGTGACTGGAAGGGTACTCTTGGTAATTCTGGTGGTGAAAACTGAGAGGCTGGAGGCTTTGGTGTATCTCTGTCTGCCAGAAGACTATTGTGATCACCAGCAACTTGTCCTTCGCAGGGTGGTGGTGTTTTATCTACGGGTTTTAGGTGTATTCTTTTGCATCTTAACTCGACCCATCAGCTGTCTTGATTATGTAACACCTCGGCTCACCCGTCTCCTCCGTTACCTCTACTGGAGTCCAGGTCTTTGTTCGTTGCTGAAACATGGCTACTTGCTCGCCTTGGTTTAGTTTTCGAAGTTCGCATGTCGATTCGCTATCATACTGCTTTCGTTAGAAGTCCTGCCGATTCTTCTCTGTGGCTAGCAAGGGCTTGTGAGTGTTGCAGTCGGCCACTACATGGCAACTGTGAGCGATAGTCTCATTGGTTTGGCAGCTGGGCAGACGACGGTAAGTTCTTGTCTACAGGTGTGGTGCGGTGTGTCAACGGTGCCAGATATAGATCCTGCCCCGAGGCTACTGCTTTTCGTAGAGGCTTCTTTACTGGCGAGCTTGTTACGTGGTCAATGCCCCACTGATTGAAAAAGGCTGCAAATTCCTGACTGTTGTATCGGGGGCCATTGTCAGATATCACTGTTTCTGGTATGCCCTGCTCTGCAAATACCGACTTGAGGTGTTTAATTATTGCAGCAGACGTGGTTGACTTTCGTTTTCTCACGACGGGGTACTTGCTGTAGTAGTCTGTTTCCAACAGGTACTGGGCTCTTTGGTAGTCAAACAGATAGGTGTCAAGTTTTTGCCAGGGAAAACTTGGCACCTTGTGAGGGCGGTTGGAGAATTGAATGCAAGAGGGACAGTTGGTGGTCATTTCATTGATGTCTTTTGAGATGCCTAGCCAAAAGACGGTCTCTAACTTTCAGGTTACACTTCTCTGCACCCAGTTGGCCTTGGGGAATAATCTGTAGCATCTGAGGACGCAGAAGGTGATGTCCCTTTAAGATAAGGCCATTTTCAACACTCAAGTCGTCTCTGAAATTCCAGAATTCTTTAAGGTCTGGAGGACATTCATTCGGATACCCGGGCCACCCTTGATGAATGACATCTTTCAAATGACTGAGTACAATATCCTGGCTTGTGTAGTTTCGTATTTCATCCAGTTTAGCAGGACTATCAGGCAAGGTGCTGGTAATTGCATCGACCTCGAGTACTGGTATGCCTTGGTCTTTGTCAGGGGACTCCATGCAGCAGACTCTGGAAAGGGCATCCGCAATGACATTTATTCTGCCTTGGAAGTATTTCATTTTCACGTCGTATTTGGCCACTTTCAGGAGGAGCCGTTGTAGACGTGGTGATGCAATAAGGATGTTTTTTTTCCAAATGCTTTCCTGTGGTTTGTGGTCTGTTTCAGTTAGTACTTGTTTGCCAAAGACATAGTGGTTGAATCTCTGTAGAGACCAACATGCTGCGAGAAGCTCTATCGCGATTCTGTATCGCTGAGTGATCGGCTTGCATAGTGCATTGGCTTCCCGTCCTGCATCAGTACACAGCCAATCCCTTTTGGGCTTGCATCTGACTGCATTGTCCTTTTCTGGGTCATAATACGCTTTGGTATGTTCTGGTTGCCATACGATGGGGGTGTCCTTCTTCATCAGTTGTTGTAGGGGCTCTGAGGTCTGGGCTATGACGGGGGAGAATCTGTTCAGGTAGTTGACTATCCTCATGAAGGTTTGTAACTCGCCTAGATTCTGTGGGGAAGGTACGTCTCTGATAGCTATGGTTTTAAGATCAGCGACTCTTAATCCATCCGGGGTCCACGTATATCCGAAAAATGACGTTTGGTCGACTCTAAACTGGAACTTGTCTGGGCTGAACCGTATGTTGTTATCCCGTGCTGTTTCAAGAACATTGAGTATGTGTTGATCATGCTCCACTTCACTCTTGCCATAGACAAGCGTATCGTCAGCAATTCCGCTCAGGCCATCACGTTTTTCGAATACAGTATCCATTTTCTCTTGGAACACATCCCCAGTGCAAATAAGTACGAATGGCAATCGTCTCCACCTGTATTTTCCCCATGGGTTACTGAAGGTGCACAGTTTGCTGCTTTCATCGTCTATTTCTACTTGCCAGAAACCACTGAGGCCATCTAGGATACTAAAATGGGAGGCTACACTGACCTTGGGTATCACTTCATCTATGGTTTTCACATAGTAAGGGGTGCGCTGGATGGCTTTATTGAGATCACGGGGGTCCAAGCACAGGCGAATCGTGCCATTGGACTTTCTTGTAACAACAGTGGAGTTTACCCATGGTGTGTACGCGTCGTGTATTGACAAAAGGACGTCTGCTTGCATCAGGCGTTCCCGTTCTTCTTGGTAGGCATCTTGTAGCTGGATTGGAACTTGCACGTCCTGGTTGGTTTCTATGTGGTATGGGGGGCCAGGGAATCAGCCAATACCAGTAAATATATGTTCATATTCTTCCAGGATATTTTCTTTTGTCAGTGGGTAAGGGTGTGGTTTACCAGGTACGTCAAGTAGTCTGATGGGCTGGGTCGAAGGTTTGCCGTTTCTCTCAACGTTGACCGCCCAATTGAGCTTTAGGAGATCTAAACTTTGCGCTGTCATGTTGCCTATTATGGCTGGGCCTTCAACATCAGCTACGTTTGCTTGTATTACTTTGGGGTTTGGGTTGTTGGGGCCCTTGATGTAAACTTGGCACGATCCTAGGTTTGGGATATAAGAACCACCACATGCTGTTAACTTCATCGTGGGTTTCGGTAGATTTACAGTTTTAGAGCTAAGCCTGGGACTTGGGTATGATGTTTGTCTCAACACCAGAGTCTACCTTACACAAGGCGCGTGTTTGTTTTCCTTCTGGATTTAGAGCCAGGTAAACCTCTAGAAAGACTTTTTCTTTACAGGAGATGGCATGGATATCGCCAGTCAACAGTGTTGCACTAACTGGGCCCAGAAACATGTGGTAAATGGGTATCTGACTTGGGTCTGGTATCGACACACTTGTACCATCGCTGGTAGCTTAAATGTCACGCACATCTTTCTTTTTTAACTTTGACAGACATACCTTAGCCAGGTGTCCTACTTTGTGGCAATAGTGGCATGTAGCACTCCTTGCTGGGCATTGCTCTCGGGAATGGAGAACCCAGACACGGTTTCTGCAAGCCTGTGGTTTACCTGAGCCATTGGTCGGAGTTCGTTGCTGATTTCTTTGGCTTTGGTACCCTCTTGAGGTATTGATAGAATGTACTACTTCGGTATTCATGAGCTGAGGTTGTTTGTCTGCTGACTCTTCTGACTTCGCCATCTCATGAGCTTCCTTAAATGTGAGGGCATTTCCTACTTTGAAGCAGTCCTTTCGCACACGGTAAGAGTTCATACCCAGAACGAGGCAATCTCTAAGGAATCGCTCATTGTGCTTGACCGGATAGTTGGATTCCTTAAAAAGAATTCTTAATCTTTCAATGTGAGAGAGAGCTTTGTCGAAGGTTGTGAAGCTCCCACCCTGCAGCTTCACAAAATTTTCAAATATTTCCCAGTAGTTGTCCAACTTTTTCTGTTGCTCTATGGACAGATCCCAGCTGTTGAACAGCTCGATGCCTAGCTCTGCCGACCAGTACAGCAAATATTTACATTTGACTTCTTCGTCTATTTTCCCCATTGGCCCCGTAAACAACAATTCACATCTCTGTTTCCATATTTTAAAGCGGCTATATAAGTTCTCGTCTGTGCTCCAGTCAATTGAAGGACATTTATTGATGAAGGAAGCGGTCGCCATGTTGTTTGTGACACGTACACTCGCTTGCTAAATCTCTGTAGACTTACACCAGTATTCTCGATTCATAATATTTATTTTATGGTTCAAGATTCAGCAAAAACAAAGAATGAAGGCAACTCCACGTGTGTTCCTCCTATCTTGACCCCGCATGCTCGAAACTATAGCACAAACTAACATTATGTAACAGTGGTCTTGGCTGCATGTTCTCGAGTTGTTTTCAGATGTCGCCTGTTGCGTCTTAAGACCCATCTTCATTAAGGACATTGTGAGACCTCAAATTGACTTTTTCTTCAACTGTAGCTTTCTTCCATGGATCTTTGGCTGTACTCGCACTGTGTCTCCTTTCTTTAATGCTGGAAGGTCTCTGGCATTTCTATTGTAATAGAACGCCTGTTTCATCTTGAGTTTGTTCTTCTCCTCTTGGACGCCTTCTACCAGTTGTGGTTTAAGGAGTCTTTCGCTTGTCGGGAGTAAAGTTCTGGTCCGAGAACTCATTAGCCGCTGTACTGGACTGCTTCTCATACCATCTGTGGGTGTGTTTCTATGATCGAGGAGGGTGAGCCAAGGGTCTGTTCCATCTTCATGGGCGTTCTTGATTAGCCTTTTAACCGTCTTCACAGCACTTTCGGCCATGCCATTGGACTGTGCATATCCAGGGCTGGATGTTACATGGTCAAATTCCTATTCAGATGCAAATTTTCGGAATTCATCTGAGTCTAACTGAGGGCCATTTTCTGAAAATACTGTGTCTGGGATGCCATGCCTCGCGAAGTGCTGTTTGAGCTTTAAGATAATAGCTGTTGATGTTGTATTTGATTGACTCTATTTGATCGAGTTCCCAATAGCTGCTATAGTAACCGACTGTCACGAGGTAATGCTTGTTGTTGAATTAAAAGAGATCAACACCACGGCTTGTCAGGTATAAAGTGTGGGTGGAGTTTTTTTTTCTGCTTGGAAATTTCATTGGTTCTGCATACGTCGCACTGACTGACATAATTCCTGAGCTTCGCAGTCATTCCTGGCCAGGAGATACTCTCTCTAGCTCGTCTCAGACATCTTTCTACGCCTATATGTGTTATGTGGTTTCTGGAAAGGACTTCGTGCCTGAGAGATACTAGAACCTCGATCTTTAAGTACAATTCCTTCTTCCACTGAGAGCTCGTCACGCACATCAAAATATGGCGCGACTTGATGAGGAAGGTCGTTCTTGGTTTCAGGCCACCCACTCTTGATCACTCCTTATAGAGTTTGAATTGAGCTGTCTCTAAGACTTTCTCTGCGGATGCTTTCTAGACTAGCACTGTGGATCGGTGGGTAATCGGCCATGTGTATTTTCTCAATTTCCTTTTGAATGGACAAGACTTCATCATTTGAATGTTTGGGAAGGGGTGCTCTCGACAGCGTGTCGGCTAATTACACGTGTTGTCTTGGTTTGAAATGGATCTTAAGGTCATATTTCTGTGAATGTAACAGCATTCTTTGGAGACGCTTCGGAGAAGCCACAAGAGGCTTTTAGTAAATGACTTCCAATGGTTTGTGATCACTATCGACAGACAATTTTCGACCATAGGTGTACTGGTTGAATTTCTCTGCTCCAAACACGATTGCTAGAAGCTCTTTTTCAATCTGTGCGTAGTTACGCTCTCTATCGGTGAGCGAGCGGGATGCGTATGCCACTGGCTGGCCCTTTTGTAATAGTGTGGCTCTAAGGCCGGTGTTTGAGGCGTCGCACTGTAGGACTGTCTCGTCAGATTGAATGAAATATCTGAGAACGGGTGCTTGACTTGCAGCTTGTTTGATTCTTTGAAATGCATTCTCGTGGACCTCGCTCCGTTGCCATCGTTGCGGGTCAGATGACGTAAGGGCTCACAGATGTCCGCCAGGTTTTCCTGAAATCTCGTGAGATAGTTTGCTAAGCCAAAGAGCCACTGTGCAGCTTTCACATCAGTTACTCGGCTCATCTGTCGAATTGATTCTATCTTTGATGGATCTGGCTTCAAACCATGTTTCGTTAGCATGTGACCAAAGTAGGAAACTTCGGACATCTTCAATTTGAACTTTTCTTTGTTAAGCTATCTCTGCATCTTTCCAGGAGGGCAACCAGATTCTTGTCGTGGTCTTAAATAGCATCTTTCACAGTGTCACCTTCACCAGAGATGAGGATGTCATCTGCAACTGTTCGCATTCATGGCAGGCTTTCAATCACTTGGTCTAAGGGATACTGAAAGTATTCAGGAGCTGGTGAAATGCCAAATGGTAGTTTAAGCCAGCGGTAGCGACCAAATTGTGTGCCATAGGTTGTGAGATAGCTTGACTCTTCGTCTAGTTCCACGTGCCAAAACCCATTTTTAACATCACACTCGCTGAAAATCTCGGCCTTAGACAGGTCCGGTAAGAGGTCATCAACGACTGGAAGCGGATAGTGGCTTCGCTTTAATGCTTTGTTTAGGGGCTTAGGGTCGATGGCTTGATAGCCAATCTGTGGGCGCGTCGACTGATTTTAAGACACCGATCTTCTCTAGACCAACTAGTTCTTCTCCAACTTTCGCTTCATAGCTACAGGTATTCTTCTGACTGGTTGTTTGACTGGCTCCAAGAGGAGTTTTTTGTCAAGTTTTCCTTCCCCAGTGAAAACATCTTGGAATTTGTTTGATATCTGTTCCAGCTACTCTAGGATAGGAGTGATTTGGGAGGTTTACTCTAGTATAGGGTAGCAAGATTCAGCTGAACAAGCTCTGGTATAGGCTATAAGGGCTCCAGGGTTCCATGCCAGCGACACATCCCCACACAGAAATTCCTAAAGTACCCAGCCCGGGATGTTGCACCACTGTCAACTTGAAAGCGAACCGGATAAGCTCCAACGTCTAGTGTTGCGAAGATTTTTGATTTGAATAACGAGCTCCCAACGGTGTTGACTTTTTCCTCAGAATTTTCGAGTGTGTTTGTAAAACAATATTCCTCATCGCTTGACTCTGTTGGGCTTTGAACTTGATGGATTCGGTCTGTCTTTTCTTTCGTAGCTCCTTGTAAGACCAGGCCTTGTTTGCTTGCAAACTTTAGCGAGGTGATTTCATGCATTCCTTGCCGAACACGGGGCATTTATCTCTTGATCTCTCGTGTTTCCGGCCGCAGTATTTGCAATCAACCAATTTTGTACTGCTCTTGTTTTTTCCAAATTTCTTTCTTTTATGACTGCTCATGTTTACATCGTCTTTACCACTCATCGCTTTCATCTGGGTGGCGGTTGTTTCTGCAGATCGGCGGGTGCCGATACACCGTTGCAGAGTTAATCCGGAATCTTGAACTGAGTAGATTTTTCTTGTTCCTGTATCACGGATTCCACATAAGATCCCATCACGAATGAACTCATCTGTTAGCGATCCAAAACTGCATGTTTTTGCTAGAGCTTTTAACGCTGTAAGGTACACATCGAAGGATTCCCCATTTCCTTGATTTCTGTTGTTGAAGCAGTACCATTCATATATGACATAAGTTTGACCAATACAATACCTTTTCGTTAGCTCTAATACCTTTATAATCACTTGTTTGTCTCCTTCACTCTCGAAAGGCAGACTATTGTAAACTTCGAGGGCATCGGATCCAATACATGTAATAAAGGTAGTCACTCGTACGCGATCATTCTGCTGGTGGAATCCCACACTTGTTTCCATGTCTTCCAACTCTCGGCAATATTTCCGCGCATATCTAAACGGGACGGTACGGGCAAGTTCTTTTGTATTCTTACTCGGATGTACCAGTGGTAGGCATGATTAATATTTTAAACTCCTGACACCTTGTTTCAATAGGCCGCTAAATAACTCGATAGAGGAACAAACCACTGAATCTTGTGTAAAGCCCTTTTATTGAATCGATCTGTCGCTGACATGCAATACAAGTATATCCTAGCGGTGATTTTCTAATGAATCACATATCACATGTATGACATGTGATCTTGAAATACGATATATCGTTACAGTTAGTAGTCTTCTAGTTTTCTAACTTTGTAAATGTTTAGTGATACGCCATGAAGGCCTTCAAACTGGATCATGCTAGCGTTATTAGAGACTTTACGCAGCGACGACGGGAGGGTTTGACGACAGCGTTCGCGACCTAAGGAACTGTGACTTTAACCGCTGCCCGGTTAGCTAAGTTGGTAGAGCGTCGGCCTGTCGAGCGAGAGGTCGTGGGTTCAAACCTCGGCCGGACCAACACTCAAGGTCTTAAAATAACTGAGGAGAATTTGCTGCCTTTGCTATAACATCTACAAATGGTTAGACATTCTAGTCTTCTCGTATAAGGACGAAAAACTGTAGGCCCCGTCTCACAGCACTGTTCTTGTGGGACGTTAAAGATCCCACAACACTGTTCGAAAAGAGTAGGGGACGTAGACACCATTGTTATGGTCGACCTTTGAATTTGAGTTGATTTAATCAGGGCCATAAGTTTCGTAGCCTATGGCTATTATGTACTACCCTGTTCTGTTGACTGCCTTACGTGAAAGCAAGCCAAATGAAGTCGTGCACGCACGCAGTCGATTCGCATGGAGGGATCTGGAGGGTACTGGGTATCACCCGTGAAAATGACAGCCAAATTACCGGGCATAACCCCCTGTAGTACGTACTATAGTAAAGCAAAATGTTGTCTGTGTAGTTCACAAATCATGTAGTGATCGTTGCATCTAAACATAACCACAGCTACAAGCCGTTATTTCAATTCTAGCTTATGGAAATTGATATATTCTTCAAACTACTCAGTGCCACTAATCGCTTTTTTAACCACTTTTTCTTCGAGAGGCCGCAAGCTAATAATCTTTCGATTCCAAAATGAATGTTTATTCCACTTTGCTGTTAGTTTTCATCTTGCCACTCTGGAACAGGTGTTTGTAGGTGCATGGATAGAAGTTCAGCGCTCATTCTATATTCATTCTACTGTTCCTCTGTTCCTCTGTGTCTACTGAGTCCTCTGTTCTTCTTTGCCTACTGTTCCTCTGTTGCTCTGTTCCTATGCGTCAACTCTTCCTACTGTTCCTCTGTGCCTGGTGTTCCAACTGTTCTTCTGTATTGTTCCTCTGTGCCTGGTGTTCCCACTGTTCCTCTGTACCTACTGTTCCTCTGTGCCTGGTGTTCCTTCTGTTTCTCTGTAACTACTGTTCCTTTGTGTCTACTGTTACCTTTGCTGCGATGTAATGACGTCAGTCAGGTCGTTGTACACGAGCCATGAGCCCTATTCTCTGGCAATTTCTCAATTGTTTTCGACTTCCTCTGCCTCGGCGACGTTTTTAATTTAAAGGAAATTAGAGTTTACGATGTACGACACGCTTTGGGCGTGACTACGAACACTACCACAACGCTTAGCTTGCAGTTGTTGTGCGACTAAGTCGGATCTGGATATTAAGCAAGAAGAGCTTATTCAAATTCCATTTTCTCCTTGCTGTTGTCCCAATTCCCAAAGGCCGTAATTACCATAATTTTGTTCCACGGCCTTTGAAGAAATATGTATTTGTTTAACTTAATATATGTAAGTGTAGGTGCTTTATTTTTTGTTTGTTATCTTGTTTTCCTGTTGATGTGTTTAGCTATTTGCATATGCTCGGCTAAGGCAACTGTGTGCCTGTTGTCTAAAAAAACCGCGAACATTAGCTTTTCTCACTTGAAGTTGACAACTTATCTCTACGGATATGGGGCGTCAAAACATTTGTTTTGAACTTTTGTCATTAAATGCTCGCGGACTTCGCTCTTTTGGTAAGAGGAAGTCTTCCTCCAGGAAACATATAGCACCCCAGAAGTAGAAAACATGTGGAAAAAACAATGGAAAGGTAAAATGTTCTTTTCCCATGGAACTAATCATAGTAGTGGCGTTCTCATTCTTGTAAAAGATTGTCTAGATTTCAAACTGCAATCCGTTAATGTTCACTCTGAAGGTCGCTACATTCTCCTTGAGGCCCTGTTTCAAGATTCTCCTATTGTGCTTCTAAATATCTATGCACCAAATACATCTACCGAACAATGTAAATTTTTCTAGAAAATTGCCGAGGAGCTGAAAAGTTCGGTTACACTTTCGGATTCTTCGCTTGTTATCAGAGGAGATTTCAACGTGATCTTTGACCAAGATCTCGATGGAAGCGGAGGTGTCAAGAAAACGAAAAAATCGGTCAAAATACTAGAAGATATCTGTTTGGAGCAGGATTTGATAGATATATGGCGAATCAGAAATCCGACAGAGAAACGCTTTACGTGGCGACAGAAGACCCCAATTATTCAGAGACGTTTAGACTTTTGGTTAGTTAAGGATGGTTTGCAAGACGACATCGTTTTAGCAGACATAATACCATCTATTAAATCAGATCATTCTGCAATTACGTTGTCGATCAACGGTGTAGATGACAGTGAACGCGGTCCAAACTTTTGGAAGTTTAATTTTTCCTTAGTGAATGATAGTAATTATCGCGATCTCCTTGACACAGACATCAAAAGTTGGCTTGAAGAATTTAAGGACGTTGTTGATAAGCGTGTATTATGGGATTTGTTGAAATACAAAATTCGACAATTTACTATAAATTATAGTAAAACAAAAGCTCGGGATAGGAGAACTAAGGTTAATGAATTAGAAGAAAAATTACAGAACTGTAACGAAAAATGTGGCAAAGACCCATCGAAACAAAATGTTGAAGATTTGGAGTGTTTACAGGCGGAATATGATCAACTGCAGTGTATGATTATATTACTCAAGGTGCTATTGTTCGTTCCCGTGCAACCTAGTATGAAAAAGGTGAAAAAAATAACATTTTTTTGAATTTTGAAAAATCAAATAAGGAAAAAAGTTGTTTACGTAAGGTTTTAAAAAGCGATGGAACAATAGCAGTTAACCCCAAATCAATTATGAGTGAATTAATCTTTAATCTCCAATCTTTACAAAGAGAGCAATCGTCTATCATCATCTTTTCTAGATGACTTGAAGGAATTTCCAACCTTGAATGAAGATTTGCGGAACATATGTGAAGGAAAGATAGAATAAAATGAATGCTTTAACGTCTTACAGACCTTTCAAAAAAATAAAACTCCCGGGAACGATGGACTGACAGTAGAATTCTACGTGGCTTTTTGGTCTTTGATCGAAAGACCTTTAGTTGATTGCATCTAACTACTCTTATGAGTTCGGGGAACTCTCAAACTCACAAAAACAGACCATAATTAATTTAATTGAGAAAAAAGGGAAGGATAAAAGGCTAATAAAAAATTGGCGGCCTATATCGCTAATCAATGTCGATGCGAAAATTATCTCTAAAAGTTTAGCAAAGCGTCTGGAAAAGGTCCTGCCAAATTTAATACATCCTAATCAGAATGCATTTGTTAAAGGTAGGTTAATATTTGATTCAATTAGAACGATTGACGATATCGTAGAAATAGCTGGTCGGGAATTCTGATCGCAATCGACTTTAAAAAAGCCTTTGATACACTAGATTTCCAATTTCTAATCAGAACTTTACACAAATTTAACTTCGGCCCATCTTTTATTCACTGGATACGCACTTTATACAAAAATGCATCCAGCTGTGTAATGAACAATGGCTTTACTACTGGTCCTTTTTCGTTAGGTAGGGGAGTCAGACAGGGGGATCCACTCTCTCCTTATCTTTTCATATTAGCGCTCGAGACTTTAGCTATAAAAATAAGACAGGATAGTAGTGTTCAGAGACTTAAAATTGGAGAAGAAATTATAAAACTGTCTTTATTTGCAGATGACATCACCTGTGTCATAAAAGACAAAATGTCGTATACAAATTTGTTTCGTATTCTTGAATCTTTTGGCGAGTGTTCTGGCTTGAAGGTAAATGATGAAAAAACAGAAATTGTACCTCTAGGAGATAATATTCTGCAAGAGGAAGACCTCCCAAAACATAGCATTTGTGAAGTTACCAAAATTTTGGGGATATATTTTGGTTATAAAGAAAGACAAAGAAATGACCTTAACTTTAGTCAAACTTTAAAGAGTATAAAGAAATCAATAAATGTATGGAAGTGAAGAGGCCTCTCCCTTTTAGGAAGAATACAAATAGTTAAAGCCTTCGCTATCCCAAAGTTTATGTTCAGAGCATCTGCTATACCTATATCAAAAGAACTAATTAAAGAGGCAAACTCAATTTTTTTACAATTTCATTTGGAATAGGAAAGATAAAGTGAAACGTCTTGCACTTATATCTGATATAGAAATGGGAGGACTCAAAATGTTAGATATTCAATTCATGATCAGCGCAAAACGAGTAACATGTATAAAGAAATTTCTTGAAGATTATTCAAGCCCTTGGAAAACGATCCTAGACAAACTTTTGTTACCAGTTGGAGGACGGTTTGTATTACACTGCAATTTTCACAACTCTAAACTGAAAACCAATCTACCAGCGTATTACAAAGAATGCTTCGACGCGTGGTCAGAGTTAAATGGCAAAGTTGTTATAAAGAAATCATAAACGAAATTATCTGGAATAACAAATTCCTTTGTTATGACAAGAAATCGATATACCGAAGAGACATTGTAAATTTAGGCTTTATGAAGATAGGAGATTTAATTTCTGTAAACAACTCCTTCTCGTACAATACTTCTTCACTTATTAACCCCGAACAAAGATTTTTTCTCATGAGTATTATCAACTCGATTCCTACAGAATGACGTTCACTTATTAAAGCGTCTACTGACGTTACAATAGCTGACCCCATTCCAAGTATTCCAACTATTAAAATGGCAAGCGGTTATGTACCAATCCTTGACCTCTCTCCTAAAAAGATTTATCAGACCTTTAAACAGCAGAAACAAATTGCGCCCACTGCTAAACAAAAATTAACAAACAAGTATTCAAATGTAGAGACTGAATGGGAAAAGGTTTATTCATTGGCCTTTCAATGCACTTTGGATACTAAGATCAGGGAACTCCAATATCAAATTCTAAATTGTATAATGTCTACAAACGAGAAACTAAATTTAATTGGTGTAGTTGATTCACCAAATTGCAATTTCTGTCGAGAGGCAACGGAATCCATCGAGCATTTACTTTTCTCCTGTAGGATAACCTCTAATTTTTGGAAGCATGTCTTGTCCTGGCTAAGAGATAATGATGTTCATGTTGGGATTGTTAACGAGCCGGATATCATCTTTGGAAAATTTGATGTTGCAGAAGATTATATTTTAATTAATCATATTTTGTTATTAGGTAAATCTTATCTCTATTCTAGGAAATGTCAAAACAGCTTACCTACATTTAGAGGTTTTATTGCTAGGACAAAACGTGTCTCCAATATCGAGCTCCATATTGCCAGGAAAAAAATAAATTAATTTTTCACTTTCAAAAGTGGGAGAACCTAATAAATGTTCTCAATAATTGTTAATGCAACATCTGTTTGTGGAAATGCCGTCTTTGTACTTAGCTGTTTTTGTTCTGTTGTTGTTATTGTTATTATTTTCCTTTGTTTTTTCCTCAAAGACTACAAATTGCACTCGCCCTACGGGCTTGTGCAATTTGGTTAGCCTTTGAAAAATTTACTCGTGCTGATTTATCCCAAACTGCACTCGAAATCATGTGATTACCTATACAAATTGTGAATTAAATTAACTGTTAGTTATTAGTTATTATTTGTAATTATCATTAATATGTATATATAATAGGACTCCATGCTTTCCAATTAAGAAAATATTGGATGAGAAAATTCAGAGGAACACCAAAATTGGACAAGGCCGCTAGCCGAGTCCAATTTGGTGTTCCAAGGAATTTTCGAATCCAGCATTTTCTTAATTGGACAAGCACGGAGTCCTGTTATTTGTTAATTATATAGCTACCTCTAAATCCAATATTGGCAACTGTCCAATTTTTCTTAAATTGGATAGGTGTCCAATTTAAGAAAAATTGGACAGTTGCCAATATTGAATTTAGAGGTAGTTGTATAATTATAATATTAATAACATTTGTAATACATGTTTGCAAATCAATAAAAACTATTAAATAAAAAAGAAAAGATAATAATTAAATTTACCCCTAAGAAGTGGAGGGAAAGCTCAAGTGGTACTACGGCTTATAGTCATGAATTTTAAAGCTTCATTCTTAGGTCCCATAAGGTCATATTTTGTTTGAAGATCGAAGAAAACACAATTTGTGTTACATCCATTTCACCGCTATGAAACAACAATTAAATATTCTACTTGAGTCTCTACAGCTCGTGGGTGACGTCATTGTTAACCCTTATATAGACAATCTTGCGCAATAATCCCGGGCTGGCACGCCTTGATAAAATACCTGCCGTGAAAGAGATCTCGGCCGTTTTCCCGTCAGAGGAAGGTGGAAAAGTGTTTTGAAGGAATAATAATATTTCTCATCTTCAACGTACATATGGTCTGGGTTTCCTTGAAAATGCATTCAAAAACACAATAATTCATAAAAAAAAAAAACAAAGGAAATAAATGTTTAATGAGTGTCTTTATATCTGATATAGACAAGGCTAACATTTGCGTTCAAATTTTCTGGCTCAAGATACAGCAAAATCCAGATGCAATTCTGCAACAAATTTAATATGATCGATTATCTTTTGACCTGTCTATCTATAGACAGTGATTTCCAATATTTGAGTTGGACAGATAAAGGAATAAACAATCAATCGGTTACTAACGGAGACAGCAACTTAATGGATATTTCTTGCTGATTTTTCTTAATAACTTCCAAAACACATTTGATTGCGCTTGGAATTGTATCGCTCCATAATAATACGTTTATTTTGTTGACTAATACTGGTTGGTTGATTAGAAAAATCCAGCGGTATTTTCTATGAACTGGCAAATTAAATTTTTATTAAGAGAACAAATCACCTGGATAACTTTATATAATGTATGTAAAAAAACGTTGAACCTCTCCCTACCCCAGTAGTAAGGCTTTGCCGATCCCAGCGCATTTATCAATTTTCATGCTCAGAATCAACAAGGCACTCTAATCCACTCAAACGTAATCCAGAAAGCCATCCATCCAACAACAAGCTCTCAAACACCTTCCGCGAAAACATAAATAAATTTTAAAATCCTTTTTCATACTAATTTAGGCTCAGAGTCCCCAAGGCACTCTAATCCACACTAAACACCGACTGCTGTTGTCATCTAAAATTGGTTATTCAATCGATTTTACATGAATTGTTTAAGACTCTCTGCCTCCCTAGGAATGCGTTTTCTCAGTTATAAAAAGCTTTATTATTCTAGGGAGGGAGCAGGGTTGGCGCAGTGGTGAGAGCGCTCGCCTTCCACCAATGTGTCCCGGGTTCGATTCCCGGCCCCGGCGTCATATGTGGACTGAGTTTGTTGGTTCTCTACTCTGCTCCGAGAGGTTTTTCTCCGGGTACTCCGGTTTTCCCCTCTCCACAAAAACCAACATTTGATTTGATTTGATTTGATTTGTGCTTTACAGTGTCCCCAATTAGTACGTCAGTGCTAGATACAGTTGACACTCAAATAAAGTTCATTATTATTATTATTATTAGCCGTTTTGTTTGTACAGAACCAATCAGATGAGTGTTCCTGATCACGTGAATTGTAACTTTTGATAGACTGTTGAGTTGGGCGCACTTGGCACTCTGTATTAACATTCTTCTCGGCGTCTTCTTTTCCACTTGTGCTTGTGTTCCTAAGTTCTTGGTCTTGTGTCACAATCCTGCCCTCCTCAGGCTACTGTCAGTCTGAAGAATGGATTGTAACTCGATCGTTGTATATAGGTTAGTTGATGGTCTGATCTTTGGAGTGTTTTTGGAGTAGATCCGAAGAACATAAACCGAGTAAAACGATTGCGATTATCAGCTTTCTTAAATGGCGCCCACCGTGGGGCTGCGAGCTCCTTGACGAGTATAACCAACGATCATGACGACTGAGGAAAAGAAAGAAAGGTTAGCACGATTAGGAGCGATACGTGGAGCACAACGTTCCTTTGTTACGAAAAACGGTAGTTAGGTAAAGGACATCATAGAAGATGAAGCATTTACGTTTAGCGACCAACTTCAGGAATTGGAAGTCACAAGTCGGAAGCAAAACTGAAGACTCTCGAAGACATCCATCAAGAAGTTCTATCTCTCTGCAGCGTGGAGGAAATTCCACTGGAAATCGAGGAATCCGAGAAGTATGTGAAAAAGATTATGAAATACCAGAAGAAAATAAGCGATGTTTCTCAGAAGACCGCTGGGGAGATGCCAGAAACGATTTACCCAATTGCAGGAATAATTCAAGTGCTACCCGCAGGCATGCCACCACCACAGCATCCTACGAATCAAGTCAAGGCGAAATTGCTGAAACTAATTCCACCTAAATTTGGTGGTGACGTAAGGACTTGGACAGGGTTTTGGGAATCTTACAAGACCGCAGTACATGATAACGAAAACATTTTGAAAATCGACAAGTTTAACTACTTAAGGTCGGTTTTTGGCCAGAGGATCGAACGACTCAGTCCGAAGATGAAGTTGCGCTTCATGAAGTTGTTAAGACGCCGCCAGCTACTGTTCACTCACTTGTGAATACATCAGCCAGCATGCCAGAGAAGAAGATTGACCAGATAGTCGATATCAATCGATTTCACGATCTAACAAAATTACTTTGTGTAACTGCTCTCGTTATCAAGGCTGCCAAGTGTTTCAAGAATCAAGTTACTCGTGTGAAGGGTACCGAGAGAGAACAAATGAGATTAAGTGAAACAGGGGTAAAGGAAGCTGAACGCCTGTGGATCGCAACAGTTCGAGGGTTGTCCTTCTCCAAAGAGATCGCATTTCTTCTGAGTAAAGATCGCAGCTCTACCCCTTCAACGTACGTTACATAGTTTGGGCTGTTCTTAGACGTGGAAGGTATCAAGTGTAAGGGGAGACTCAACAATGCACCGTTGCCTATAAAGACGAGGAAGCCCATTCTACCGCCAGCGAAACACGAATTCACCTGTTTATCATTGACCAAGCAGACGCACGAGTCTGTTAAACACGGTGGTATAAGAGACACCTTTAATGACACTCCGAGAACACTTCTGTGTACTGCGTGAACGGGAAGCGGTGAAAAGGTTCATTCGAAGTTGTATCATTTGTCGTAAACATGAAGGGACACCATAAGGCCCTTTAGTTCCCGACGACCTGCCGAGTAGCAGAGTCTCGGATGATGCGCCGCTTACGCATATAGGTCTCGACTTCGCTGGACCGTTGTCCGTCGAAACTAAGAATTCAGAACACGAAAGTAAAGAATCACAGAAAGTCTGTGTTTCTCTTCACGTGCGCCTCCACTCCAGCTGTACACTTGGAACTCACACGAGGACTTAGTGTTGAACCATTCCAACTTGCTTTACGAAGGTTCACCAGTCGAAGGGGACTGCCTGCTACCATCACTTCAGACAACGCCAAGACGCTCAGATCTTCATCTCAAGACGTACAAAGGATAACCCGAGCAGAAGAAGTTTGGCGATACCTTGCGAACAAGCAAATTACATGGAATTTTTTTATTGTCGAGGAAGCCTCGTGGTGAGGAGGATTCTGGGAACGTCTAGTGAGAAGCATCAAGAAGCCCTTAAAGAAGATCCTAGGTGGGTCGATTCTCAGCTTTGACGAATTGCGTACTGTTTTAGTGGAGATCGAAGGAGTTGTCAATTCCAGGCCCCTTACGTATGTGTATGATGACGAAGAACCCATCTCTTACCCATTAACACCTTCCAAATTGACCTATGGTCAACGAATAACTTCAACTCTAATTTTTTTGAGTAGATCCGAAGGACATGAACCGGGAAAAACAATTGCGATCATCAAGTTTCTTTAAGAATCGTTACGAAAAGTTATTTAAGATATACTATATTTTATGCTGATATAGGAATCTACCTCGCTGGTTTAAAGGAGGTGCGATGTGGAGAGTATACCTATCTATATTAAATTATTTACATAAAATTTTTAGTAGGCTCTACGGTGGATAACTAGTTTGATAAAAATTTCTTAGGTGAATTGACTTGATTGGACTTTGATTGGACTTAAATTGGTTGCTTTAAGGTCTGATTAGATTTTGATACTGTCCGAATTTTGTTTAGAATTTGGTGCGCGGGAGATAATGGATTAGACTTTGATTATATGGGGATGAAAAATGGCTTAAAATTTGAATATGTTTTGCGGAGGCCGTTTGAGGGTTTTACTATGGATGGATGGTTTTCTGTATTACTTTTAGAGTGGATTAGAGGGCCTTGTCGATTCTGAGCATGAAAATTGATAAATGCGCCAGGATCGGCAAAGCCTTGCTACTACCCCTGAGTTATCACATATATATGAGAAGTTCGAATCATCTTTTCCACACCGGGAGTTAGACCTATAACGATCTGACGTATTAAACGGCTGAGGCTGACGCCAAAATAACACTAACTCCTGTCATTCTCAATAGTGGAAAGGGCTCGTAGTTGTTGATAGAAGTAGCGACATTCAGTCATTCTGGATGTAAACTGCCGTGACTTAGCCTGCCTTCAAAAAGAGCACATACCTAATTAGGTTACGGTTTTTACCAATATTATTTTCATCTTTGTAGCTAAATTAAAAATAAAGTACTTCATCGGGAATCGTGGCAGTGTTCCCTTGAGAACAGCTGGGCTGTTACTGTCACAGTGGTCAATCACAAAGATTCCAAGTGAAGACATTGTGACTTGTATTTGAGACATCTGGACAAGCCATATCGAGTATCGCTGTAGTCATTGTATTCTACGCTTCCTATCATATCTACGAAAAGCGTCTTAGGGAGATACTGAACAATTCATTTTACATTTCAGATACAAGGCAAAGGAGATTTGTTCCATTTCTCTGGTTCCACTGATCCAGTAAACAATCCAGCAACATTTTGTGACCATTTCCGCAAATGATGCTAGCACTAGAGCTGTTAATCATCCTCTCAGCAGGATCTTGACTGGCATCATAACAGGATGGGGATTAGTCGTTAATATTAGTCAATTGAGCAGAACAGGCAACAGGCAAATATCATTCCAAGTAACTGGAAAAAATAACGTTCACAGTAAGAGGTCTGCTACGAGAGAGCTTAACAAATCATATGTGTTAATACGGAGAAGTGCAAACTAGTCCATTTTTGTTATGGTCTCTGGGAGCCTACACATTTCGTATAGTAGGGGTGACGAATGGTCATTCAAGAACTCTGGGTCTCGCAAATTCTTACTCTGGGTCTCGCAGTCTCATTTTTTAGCGGTTATGTGCGTCTCGCAGTCTCGATTTTTATACGAAAGAGTCTCGCACTCAAAACACTTTGAAGTCTCGGTCTCGCAGTCTATAAAGTCAAAATGTCTCGGGCTCGCAAAGAAAAACGCAAGTCTCGCCGTCTCTCAAAGTCTCGTATTTACCATTCGCCATCCCTCATAGTAAAAGAAAGGGTATTTAGCGTACGTTTCTAATATGGCGAAATATCATAAAATGTATGTATTAATCAATAATAAGACGCTAAATGAATTTTCGGGCTGGGAATTTCAGTTGTTTGCCACAGACAAAACTTTTGAACGATTGAAATTGCCAAACGCAACGGCGAGCCATACATAGCGACTATTTTTCATAGACTGACGGCTTACTGTAAACAAACATGTTGTGTGAGACCGCTATGGTTATGAAAGGGTACATTTAAAACTGGATCGCAGCAAGAAATAAAATCACGTTTTGCTGAAGGACTATATGTTTGCTTCTTTGCTGTGGTAAAAAGGCCTGGAAACCACATCTTACTTAAGTTGCCGACCTTAAGGTGAGGAGTCCGATGGACATAAGCAAATTCCCCTATGTGATAAGTTCCCACCCCGGGGATAAGTTTCATTTTCAACAACATAACTAGCCAATTTTGTCATGAACACGACGAAAAGACGTTCAAAAACGTTGTCGCATACAATATTCTGGTGTGGATGCAGCTGAATTACTTCATGGGTTACATACACTCCACATAGAATCACTCTACCTCGGCAAAGTCATAACAAATACAAAACAAGTACTGAGTTCAGTTGTGAAGCCGAAAAGAGGCACTGGTTTCTCACCTGAATGAAAGCAATAGCCACTCCCGTTGCACCGATGATAATAAGGTGCTCATCCACAAAGTCCTTTAATTGTGCAATGCAACCCTAGGAAGGTAAGGTTATCAGTGACTGAATTTTCAAAATATCACCAAGTATCACATAGTCATTTATTCACTTATTCCTGCTGATGTTCCTCTCAGTGGTAAGACTGCATGTCTAGTTGTCTTGCCATATTGTTTGATTCCATTGTAAATCAAACACTTAAAATTTATTTTGAATAACGTAAGATACGACCTTCTTCGCTTGTTTTCCCAATAGAGATCACGTGATGATACTCAAGAGATTTGATCCTTTGTTTTGTTCATTTAAAAGAGTGCATGCAAGCATGAATATGTCTGCCTGCACTCTTTTTAATGAACAAGACGCAGGACCAAATCTCCTGAGTATCATCACACAATCTGTATAGGGAAAACAAAATGTACAAGCGAAGAAGGTCTATTACGAGTTCACTGAACAATTGGGAGAATTAACATTTGCTTTTTTTCCGAGTTTGTCAGTGACAATGCCGAAAATACCTCTTTCATAAAAAGATCAGTACGTCACAAGGTAAAAGGCTATGTACATTCCGTCGATTTTAGCCGAAGAATGTTTTGACTTAATCTCGTACCCAGATCCTACTTGTGATTGAATGTAGGATCTTCATTGCGCTTGGCCGTGGGAGGTCTGAATACGAGACTAAGTTTTGACTCTGCCTGATAGGAAAGACTCAGTATTCTTTGAGCTACTTAAACTCGACGTTGAAAAATAAACCTTGAATGCCATGGCTGAATTAAACCCTCTACTCTAACTCTACCTGTTCGATAAGGATTAGGAAAAAAAATCGATGATTTCCGTACTTGAGAGTACTAGTACTGCTACTGAGTAGTATTCCTACAACTACTGCAAGATGGAGACGTGAGGGGGAGGGGTGGGGGGAAGGGTCCAAATACCGTAAAACTACACTAACAAAAGTAAAATCACCGCAACCACACAGTAAGACTGTACTTTAAATAAGACAACGGAAAAACGGTCTAACCGCAACAAGGCATGCATATTTTCACCTATTAGCGCTCTCCAAATTTTCAAAAAACCGCAAACCGCTGCTTTTGTTCACGGTCTGGCATAACCTGAACACCTACCTACCTTGGTATGAATTTTGTCTTCGTCAACCGGGTTCTCGTGACAAGTTTTTGTGTCTTGACCTTTCTTACAGCAACTTAGTGGCGCATATTTGTCTTTATTTTTTTGGGCCCATTTACTGTTTGACCAGTCTTTGTAATCGCTGGCTCCACAGCACTCAAGCTAACGGAATGCAAGAAAAACGTAGCTAGTATTAGAAAAACAACACGCCTCTAATGCTTGGGATGTACTGTTGTAAGTTCATCATTGTTTGTTCAAACAGTTACATGGCAAGCTGTTCATTCATACAGACTGCTCGCACGCTAGGCATGATTTTGTTCAGTAGTACTTCTTGATGGATTATGTTGCACAGCAAAGATCACAGTTGATCCATTGGTCGCCCAGTTGTTTCCAACTGCTCAAATTTTAATTTTTATCCTATTACCTTTGTCCGAAGGCAGGGGAGCCACAACAGGTAAGACCAATTACCTTCCTCCTTTTAAATATCCATATTAATATTGGAATTCAATAGAAAATCGGAGAACCCGGATAAAAATCCTCCAAACAAGGAAAGACCCAATAACAAACTCAAACCACATGAGACCGTGGAATGCGAGCCCGCACCACAGAGGTGGTAGGCGGGTACTCTTTTATACTACTACGCCATCTTGCTTCATGTTAACATTTGAAACTTACACGTATTTGTAAGTTGTCCACATTTTTATCGGTATCTGAGTCGATTGTTACGCCGTAATTATCTTGTATTTCCTCTCGGATGCTGGTTTCTAGTTTCTCTTCCACCTGGAATTATGAGCGGAAAGTGGGTAGTTAGGCGTTATTCAACTAGTTTTGCCATTCTTTTCATGCTTCACTGGAATGGGTATTTCAATCTCAGTCAATTTTACTATACCACTTGTTTAGGCCCATAGAATGAGCAAATCACTTATATTTATTTATTTATTGATATATTTATTTTTTTTGTCGTTACAATTGCTAATTCCCTTTTTATAAGATCAGCCCTCGCATTGATTGAGGCGTAAAAGGTTACCTTATTCCCGTTTGTTACTACAAGACTTTGCCCTAAAGTTCTCTATAATGAAAGCAATTCTTAAGCTTTCTCTGGTAATGGGCTCCTGGCTTTCTAAACTAAAATCTATAGACTCATCATATAAGGTAAAATGCTCAACTAACCGGCAAACCGTAAGGATGACACCATTTAACTACTGATGGACGCTAAGAGAGTTATCAATCGAAAATCACATGTACTAGTAACCGCAAGATGAAATAAAGTATGTAAGTGAAAGAGGAAGCCAAATAATATGACTCTGGTGAACGATGACATACCTTGTCGCGATATAGAAAACCAAGAATTCCGGCAGCAATCTCCGTAGCAAAAATTAGAAACAAACACGCAAAGAACTAAAACATAAAGCGAAATTATAGAGCGTTAATAGAATAGAACGCCAGCGCATGGGTAAGTTCTACGAGGGCTGCTTTAACAAATAAAAAGAAAGTTACCAGCTAGAAAAAAATAACACAACAGAACATAGCTGCCAACAAAAATACGACACAACATAGTAGCAGTAATACAAAAATGTACAATAGAAATAAATTGACATAGAAGAAGATACAAGGGAATTCGTTTTCATTCACTATATCAAGGTGTTCCAGCACAAGGGCTCAGGGATCAAAATAGTCTCATTGCCTCACGTTTCACAATTGGCTAACATAAACGACAGGGCCCTGCCAAGCCGAGTTAATAGCCCATACAGTTACAGATTCGAAATCAGTGAGCGCTTGCATTGGGAAGTCACCACTTTTTGTAACTGATGGAACGAATACCAACATGGGGAACAAATATATGCTTTTTATACAGACCAGACCAAGAAGTACTCTGCTCTCCCTGATTGCCCCACAGCACCCAAGAAAACCGACAACCATCACAAAGGCTCCGGCGGCAATCATCAAGTTAGCGGATAAAGAGTATCCGCTTTCTCCAAGAAAGGCATCAAATTGGCCCGGGTCTATCTTGGTCCATATTCCAATCGCTAGTACTGCCGCACCAGCAAGCTGGCGAAACAAAACGTTTTTATAATTACAACATGTTAGTTAGGGTCAGACTTAATAATAATAATGATAATAATAATAATAATAATAATAATAATAATAATAATAATAATAATAATAATAATAATAATAATAATAATAATAATAATAATAATAATAATAATAATGACTACAAGCTTTGGCAGATGTAAAATGTGTGGTTTGGTTAAATATGGAGACATCTTCTGTGTCATCATAATCACCACCACCATCTGCCCTTGTCCCCAGAAACGAAAGTGCCCCGTGGGGGGAGAGGAGGGGACGGACTGTGGTTCCAAGCAGTCTTCCACATGCTAAAAAACCTCAGATAAAATTGAAATGATCAACACATGGGCTGGAATGAATCCTACACTTTCCTCCTTCCACTGAGTTCCAGAGACAAATGCATGCACGCGAACCAACAGCATGTTGAGTACGAACTGGAACCGGGAAACTGTTAACTGTTAAAGGGATTTTTTGGTTTGTAAAAGCCAGAGTCACACGGAAGCCTCTGAATTATCATTACCATTGCAACCGCAAAATTCCTGCTTTCGAAGCTAAATGGTGAAAACCCCGGTATGAAAAGCAATAAACAACAGCCTCACAAACCGGAGTGAACGTTCTCGAAACATACGATAATCATACAGGAATCAATCGCGTGGAACAAGTTGTGATTGATTCACTACATGGTGAATTTCGGGCAACCAAGGTCATGCTGAAAGTTACATGCCTAATAAAAAGAATAGCACAATCCGTAAACAGAGGTACAAATAAATCATAATAATAATTTAGTCGGTAAATGTGCCCAACAGTAACAGACCCATTTTCGTAGGGCCTTACTCCTTCTATTATATAACCGGTGCCTTACATGATAATAGCCGGAGGGTATTTATCGTATCCATGATTATTTAACTGGAATCCACAATACGAAGTACCGATGTAATTCTGTGTTGCTAATGTAAAATCACAGAGCTAACGCAAAGCTACTGGTTGTCTCGGTAACGTTGAAAATGAGCCAATATCGCTGTCAAATAAAGAAAACCAATCTATCAAGTGTTAACACTGCAAAACGCCCAAGAGTGACAACATTACATGATTCAAATATATTTTTAAAGCTAGTTAGAACATAGGGGGTCATGTACATTGAACAAATCTAGCGGAACTGGACTTTTGACGAAGTCCGGAGAAATAAAACATTTATAAGAAATAAACCTGATGCAAATATTGAATGAAGAGTCTTGTTGACCGATTCTGTTTGTGCTTCAAAGACAGTAACTTTACTACTCAGAGAAAGCTGAACATGGTAGAGTCGCAAATTACGCTTCTTTTGTCATAGTTATTTTTCTCATCATTGCACTTCAGCTCTACCTGGATTTCTGCTGTAATTTGATCCAGCAAAATAAACCAGCGAGGCAATCTCGTATTCGTTTGCGGGTTATATTGAATGACATTTACAAAATTCCTGAAAAAAATATTAGCATTCTGTTGTTATAAACTTTAGGAAATTCGATTGCTCTTTCTCTTCCTGTTAGTTTACGAAAATACTAAGATCTGAGAAACAGAAAAGTAGTCTCGGAAGAACGTATCTAACCGGCCCTGACATGACACATACGGTTCATTTGATATAAATATAGTTCACTGGTTTTAAACCGAACACCTTCTGATATTCAAGTTCGAAGAAAAACATAAGAACTAGGACACAACTATGCGGTTTTAAAATAGTATTTCTCTCCTCGTGAGAGTTAATTCTCTAGCGACAACGTAGCGATATTTGTAAGGACCGCTAGCTTCCTTACCGACGCGGTGAGCATCGATCAACCTCGTTCTGCATCAATAAAAACAAAAATATAAGGCGAATTTCAAATGACACTTACCCAAAAGATGAAGTTGAAGACGAAAAGAACGATCTTGATGCACTTGATGTCACACATAATAGCGACGTCTTCAGTAGAATATCAAAGCACAAAAGATCTTAGCTCCGCAGCACAAGGTGTCGATCAGCGGGTTCGGAATTATTCCTCGCTGAAAGGAAATTTGCATGATAAGGGCTCAACATGTAACGCATTCCCCTGCAGGTCACAACGAGCTTGAGGGCCAATGAAATGCTACAGAAAAAGGTTTTCAAGTAAAGAAGGCATTGTTCAGTTTACAACTTGGTTGTGTTATGAGATGAAAATTCCTTTGTTGGTGATGTAGAAGGCGGCAGTACCATAGGGATATTACAGATACATGTGAGCCAATAAAACTTTGCGGGAAGATTTGAAATGCGCACGATATAATTGAATGTTATGAAACTAGTGTGATGTCTTCTGAGACAGCCAGAGAAGTATTGGGAGAATACTGGTGTCCATTTTTTTTTGCTCGGCTCATAAACTTAAAAGAAAACCTTTACCCGGCATAATATTTTAGTCGGACCACAAGCAAGTGTGCAGGTGGCCGCCGCTATGCCATCACATGCGTTAGTAATAAGGTGGCTAATGGTTAGATTGTGTTCGTCTAAACTCGAAGTAGTCCCGAACAACCGAACAGGAACGACGCGAACCGATCATTGTTTGGATCAACACGAGACGCATCAGTGGGTGTCGTTACCATCATTACAAAAGGTTTTGATCCACAACGACAATGAATTCTCAAACAAATTCTGACACTTAATTTATGTAATGACATAAATTAAATGACATGATTTATGTTGATGCGTTAATTTACACAATTTCCTTCTACGCGGTAAACTTTAGTCTTTTCCTTCCATTACAATTTTTACTGAAAATCACCCCCCTCGAGTAGGATTCCTTCATTAAATACTATTACTACGGTATCTAAAAGGTAGTAATCCTACGCCACATTCTGTTGATGCTGACCTAACTTAGTCAGTGTTCCATCTACCTGCGCGTCCCAAGACTTAGGTTAAAGGAACTTGACCTTAAATCAGCCTTAAAATAGTCTTAAATCTTGGCGTGTTACGAAAAGTGGTTTGAGACCCCCCTCCCACTCCCCACCAAAAAAAATCGAATTCATTAAGTATGAAGACCAATTAGAAGCATAGTATGTCTAGGTTTATTTAGTTTAATTTTCAGTTATTGACTTCACACTGTTATTATATCTCTCAGTTAGTACGCGGGCTGTGATTGGTCAATTTAGTACAGTGAAGTAGGCCCACTAAATTCTAAAGTTTGTTTTGAGACATGATAAATATCTTACAAACCTCATATTCTCGGTCCGTACTGTAAGTTGCGAATCCTCGTTTTTTTCCGTTCAGATTTATGGCCCGCGCCCTTCGCCCTTGGGCTATAAATCGAGAGGAGAAAACTCGGTCCGTAACTTACAGTACGGACCTCGAACTCGGTTAGTAAGAGGTATAGACGATTTATATTTTAGGGGGTGTTAGTTTTCGTAATCTCAAAAACTCTGACGGATCAATAGGTATTAGTTTTCGTGGGTCTTAATTAAGCCCGTTTCAAACGTCGAATTTTTCATGTGCCGAATCTAATGCTAATTAAAAAAATCTTTTGTTCTTGGTAATTTGCATTACTGATTCGGCACATGAAAAGTTCGACGTTTGAAACGGGCCTTAGTTTTCTTAACTTCCCAATCATGTGAAAAATACTTCGATGAATACGATGAATATGGTGTAATAAAGTCATTGAGGGTTATGTTAGCGGTTGAGTGAGTTAGCTTTCATGCTTATAGAGTATACGTCATTGTCTGCAGGAAAAAAGCCGGAACGATTATGTAACTCTAACAAATCTGCCCTGGTGTGTATCAACTTCATGCATGATGACGAATCGGTGGCGAGGTGTGACAAGATAAGCACATGGTAACCTGAACATATCTTTGGATGTAAAACGATACACATCAACCTCTCCTTTACCAGATTGCGACAATCGAAAGATGTTGAAACCCGGGGGGGGGACTCCCATATGGAATGGACGGGGATGCTCGTCGTCTCGCTTAGGGGTGTAAAATTCGGATTTTGGTCTCGCTTAGGGTGTTCTGGGCAAAATGTTAATATTTTTAGCCGTCAAGGTCTCTTCAAGGGTTGCACGCGAAGAAATAACAAAACAGAAACAATTTTGATTCTTTATATTTACTCAATTCATTTAAACAAAGTTTTCTATACCATTACTATCTATAATATTTGTCTGTTTTATAAACTGGTCTCTTTTAGGGGTCTGCATAGGCTTCGGCCACGCCCAGATTGGTCTCTTTTAGGGGTTAAATTCAAACTTTCTGACGAGCATCCCCGTCCACTCCAAATGGGAGTCCCCCCCCCGGGTGTTGAAATTGTCTGCAACATAGGAGCAGATATCTAACTTAGATATTCTCTCCTGGTACGCATAAATAAGCATAAAATGTCACTAAAACGTTGAGGACACGTCTATCACGAGGTGTGAAAATGAAATGAAATGCATGTTTGAATGAAAAGGAATAGATCGCAGCAAATTTGACATTAGTGTGTTCTGCAGTTTTCATTTGTTCTAATCATTCTACGAGCTAGAGTAACGAGGATTTCTCTTCACTTTAGAATTCGATCAAGGAGGGGAGACTGCTAAGAAATTAACATTCTTCTCGCCATCTTCTTTTCCACTTGTGCTTGTGTTCCTAAGTTCTTGGTCTTGTGTCACAACGTTTCGGCAACTCTGCCCTTCTCAGGTGACTGTCGAGATGCTAAGAAATTACATGCTAAGTTAAAGTTTAGCAGACATAACTAATCGATGACTAATAACATCAAATGGTAATCAATGAGTAATCGATGGGTAATCAGTTGATTATTCATTGTTGTTGGCGATGATTAATGAGATGATTATTCATTGATTATTGGCGATGATCAATGAGTAATCGATGAGTAATCGATGAGTAATCGAAGCCCATAAATTTTGTGGCCTATCGATTACTCATCGATGACATCGATCCACTGCTCATTGATGTAATTGATTACCTTTTGATGTTATTGATTACTCATCGATGACCCATCGATTACTCGTCGACTATTGTATTGCGCACGAAAGGACCACATTACTTGCTTTCTTGTACCATTTTTTTCGTTTGTGATTCTTTTATCTGTGTTACAAGTATTTTTCATCTTTATAACTGGCGTTCCCGTTGACGAAATTACGCCTTCACAAAAGGTCAAATAACCTTCCGGCATGTGCACAGAACGATCCGATACTTCTCTTACCACATTTGTCCTTCCGACCCAGAATTATCCTATCACAGTTTTTTTCCACACGAACCATATGCGTCCCTTCGCTGACTGCTGGTGCTTCTAGTGACCACAATATACCATCACTTTTGCAAGTCTTACGGGGACAAAAATCAACGATTGTTAATATGGAGCCTCGGGGAAGGGACCTCTTTGCGATATTGATCAAAACTATTATACATGCTTGGGACCCACGTTTGGCGTGAGGGGCTAGGAAAAAGACCACAGGTCTTTCAAAAGAGGGAGGGGTTGTGCTTGAGACCAGACATCCGTCAAAATTAAGGCACAGGACGAAAATGCTTGATTCCGTATTTCTGAAACTTGATGGAAACATTTTATTTTCCCTTTCAGGGGAAACACGGAACTTATTTGTTTACGACTTCGATCACGTTTAGTCTAGTTTCCTGAACGGAAAATGGCACTTCCGGTCTCCATCACATTTCTGTCTATCGATTTCCGTTATTTGTATTTTCTGTTGCATTTCTGCAGATGGATTTATGATTTGCTTGTAACCTCAAAGACCTTTACACGGGTTGGAGTTATCACGTTCTGTATCCGCTTGAGACTGAAATAACATGAAATTTTTACACAAGTTAATATGACTTTGGCGACCTAATCCTCTACGATCCAACAAAGCCCGATATGTTAGTCCACCTCATGATCATTTACACGAACTGCTGTCGTTTATTAGTAGTCATAAATAAACAAGGAACTAACAACAAGGAACTAACGCATCCTGTTTGCTGAAAACAAACTTTTGATTTGTTCCATTGATAAGTATGAGCGATGTAAATTAACGCCAGACTCGCTTGATTTACGACTGAAATGTTCGAAAACAACGGTTGAAAACTAACTGAAGCCATGTAAGCAGAGGATGGAAACGTCCATAAGTGAGAGTCCTACAGTGTCAGCGCAGTCTGGGTCACATGCAAAGCATCACCCCCGACACGTCCTTGCGTCCCACCGATTTAAGGTTTCGATGCTCAATGATCAGCAGGATGGGAGGACTAGCACCTGATCCATCTGGAGCAATAATGATGCCAGGCATCGATGCGAACCTTGGAAATCTCTGACTCATTGTGGCTCTTTCGCTAGCAAAACAGCGACTTTTGGGTTCATCATGAAGCCACTTATTTTTGTAGATGAGTGCGCATGCGAGTTTGCCTGAACGACTTACAACTCTCACAGTCCGCCAAGTAGTGTCTTCGTTGCCCCCTAAGAACTCAAGTTAAATTTCATCTGCAATACATAAACTTGAACATTTTGCAAGACTAACGAAGCTCCATTGATATAAAATGCTGCACATTACTGACCGAGTGGCAACCAAGCCAGGTTAAGGAAAACGTTGTCACTTTTGTGTGGAGAGGGATAAGCTTTAACCGGATCTGTAGCCTTGTTTAATCAAGTTAGGCCATAGAAACCATATATAGAGTGGCCTGTGCGCCTGTTGTAGTACACAAATACTTGTAGAGATTTTTTTTTTTTTTTTTTCCACCAAAGTTTTTTATTAGTCAACACTATGTGTAATACTTACACACGGACTTACACTTAACTACGGGAATTTACACTGCTCACGAATTACACTACAATTTACACAAGTCCCATTGAATTACAGTTGATCTATTTACATCGGTATTATTTGCATGTTAATTTCTAAGTAAAAAAACTAGATAACGGAGAAAAACAAATTAAAATACAAAAGCTAGAAAGAGAAAGCACAAAATACAAATTTTATAAAGATAAAAAAAATTTCCATTTGTTTTTGAATTCCTTCTCCTTATTGCAAGTAATTGTATCTCTACAAGTATTGCAATATATCTCAGTGACTTGCAATACTTGTAGAGATACAATTACTTGTTATGTCAATATTTTGCAAGCCTTGTTTTGAAAACGCGAGTTAAAATACAAAGGATTTGAAATTATGCACTCATGCTTTACTTTACGTCAATAAGTTGCAGGAATAAAACCGAGGTAAACTAGTTTTTAAACTTAGAATTTGGAAACAGCTTTGCAATATGAAAGCGACTTTAAAATTTCAAGCGTTTTCAGTTCTAAAATTACCGAAAGTCTCATACATTTTAAGCTACCTCCAGAGATTGTTTAACCTGGCCAAGTAAACCCATCAGCCAATCACAGCGTTCTTCTTGACATATGCTTTCAATATATGCATAATCATAAATAACTATTCCCTTCCACGGTCCCAGTAAAATTGAACGGATTGAAGGTCAGTGTGTTCTGAAGTCATTCAGGCGCACGCAGAATATTGCAGTTGACAGAATGGTGTTGCTGCTCAGTTGAAGTCAATGTACAATTGTGTAGCTTGGGAAAGTTAGCCCTACTTACAAAATATTACAGAAGTGCACTTCACAAACAATGTAAGCCGGCATACTATGGGTGGAATGTAGAAAATATACCTGACCACAAATCACTGTATAGGTAAATTGTAACATTCAGTGGTGCTGGCTTTAAAAGGGGCTGATAAATAGATAGATAGATTAGTTAGGTACTTTAATTCTTAAAACCTCGAGCCAGGTGTAACGTTTATATTATGTATTGGAAGTGACGCTAGGAATTATGGGACTGGGCTTTTGAGTACGCATTTAAATAGTGCATTCATCTTCTGCATCACGTGATAATATCCAGGACAAACATCACACCAGAGACTGGATTACTTCAGGAATTACAAAACGTAAGAAAAAGTTACGATGTTATATTTAAAATTATTTTAGTTCAAATTTGTAGTCAGGGCCATGCAGTTCCAAGTACAAGACCAATACTTGACAAATTGAACGCGCCCTGGTTCGAAACAGGGCCTCAATTTCACAGTCTCTTATGTCGTGCTATATAACCCTTTTTCAACAGGTTGCTGAAATGAATGGTAAATGAAATGTCCATGGTAAAGAATTAAAGTTGTCACAGATTGCTGCTAAGTAACGTTGTCTCGGTTGGATGTCCTGGCATAATTTATGATTCGTGCTTTCGTTTCATGATTTAGGATTGTTGGACGTGCATGTGATCGGCTCAAAAGTTATTCAGTTACTCATCTTCTTCCGCCAGTGTAAATCGTAAGTGCGCGTGGGGCCTAACCGAGATTACCTTAAAAGCATCGTCATGGGCATTGAGTAAATTCTCCGAGCTGGTTACCCGTACAACCATACACAGAATAACTAAAACTTAAATAAGGTTTAATACATTCTGGATATTAATCAGCCACGTTATACCACGATCTGATTCTCTATTACTAACCCAGCCTCTGTTGGAGTAAGTATCCCTACTGGGTTGAAAAAGGCACAACTTACGAAGTCCGATTCAAGCCAAGTTTTGAGATAGTGGGGCAACAAAAGTTGTATTGTCTCTCAAAAGTCCTAGCCGTAAATGGGCAAAGTATGAAACAAGAGACGCTTTACGCGGTGAAAGATTTTTAATGCATTCTTCCATGGGTTTGTTCGCAATGCACTGTACGGTAGGGTTATCTATATCCACCAGTTCTCGGAAGTGATCTAACCGACGTGTTTGTATGTTCACACCATTGAGCTGTAAGAATAATATATCATACATATTTGTATAACTGCTGTTAACCAAGCGGCGTAGTTGCTCAGCTGAAGAGTCCTTTATCTCGTGCGATAAGTACATCAACATCATACAGAGACTCTTCAGTCTAAATACACCTACCTACCCTTCAAGGTTTGCTGGCTTTGATATGACTTTTTTTATGGCAAACATTTGGTCAAGAACTATTCAATCATTTTATCTTGAATTTTCTGATAGATTTGGACAAGGGTTTAGAATCTGATTGTGTTTGTTTATTTGAAAGGATTCGGTTGTTAAAAATTTATGTCCCACCTGCTAATGCATGAGAAGCAGTTCTGAGAAGCGCTTTAGGGTTCTAAGCGCCATCTTCGAACATTACAAGGTTTTGATAAGCAGTTCCTATATAAGCAGCATACATGGAGTATTTCGTTTGCACCTCTCCGTCGAAAATTGCACAGCGTATGCATACATGAACATACCTTTATCTGAGAAGCACTGAATTTCAATATCCGATGGACACGGATTCATATTCAAAAACTGTAATTTGCTCATTGTCGGAAAGTTGTTTATTTTGCTTTAACACGCATTTTCCTTCCTTCTTCGAGAATAAAAGTGAAAAAGGACGGAACTTTCATTCGTATTCAGTAAATACAGCAAGAATAATTTGAAAAAAACAAAACTTTACCACCTCAAACTAAACCACTGCCCGAAGAATGAAAAATATTGTAAACAGAGATCAATACCCCACTGATTTATCAAAATGAATCCCTGCTGCGAGAAAACATTTGTAGTCGTGTAAAGTGCAGGTTATCTCTGATGGCGATAGGATATGAACCATTGAGCAGAATATTAATAACAGCACAGTGCATTGAGAACACATTGACAAAAGAATTTTATGGCCATTTATTCAATCAATTGCTTGTAAACCATTGCTTTGTCATTTCTTCACCAGGCTTCATCTAGACTTCCAGTAAGAGAATGAAGCCGAATGATCCGTCACCGATTCTAAACAGCTTGGTTACCCAGTTCTACTTACTGTCGTGATAAATAGCGGTGAACAAGCTGAAATAAGTGACATGACCCCGTGTTATTACTGAAATTTAAAAAATAATGTAATAAACTAAATCAGCCGAGTTGTCTCTTAAAGGCGATAACTGAGAACTAACTCAATGGATAGCAACGTGACAAATTTTAAAAGACATTTCTCGAGAATGTAAAAAAAGAAACAAATAAAAATAAACAAGTTGTTTTTGCACATGCGGGGAGCAACGCTTATTGAAATGCAAAAATGCAGTAGTTTGTTTAGGGTGAGAAGATAGTAACGAGCCTGATGTTACCAATAATGATATGGTTGGAATTAAAGAATGCCTTGTTCGTCAACTTGAGAAAACCTAGAATGTTGGATATTCTATGTTACAATTCAAATACAAAATACACCTGGTAAAGCGATGTTAATATAGAGTACAAAGGGTAATCCAAAAAGAGTAAACTTCTTCATTGTATTATATGGATAACAGAAATCGAATAAGACAATATGTCGGTTTATTTAAAACCACTATCAGGGCGATTCTAGTTACACAAATTGATGGATATCACAGTTGAGAAGTCAACCCATTTCGGATTATCCTTTGTATTCCATTTCTTAAAATTGTCGGTGAGTTTGAGATTTCGATAATAATCATGAGCTTATGATGTATGCAGATAAATACTGACCAGCACGTGAGTTAGTTGACTTTCTCCCAGTTATTCTTTCACAGCTAATGTTTGAAGAAAAACCACGGGAAACAATTTTGTTTTTGTAGATTTCTTTGCGCTGACATTGCACTTAAACTTGAGCTCATAGTTATCAAGAAGCAAACCACTACAACAAATATTCTCCATGAAAGCCTGCACATCTTTAAAGTGTGAACTTTACATCAGAATTGCGCGCACAGACAAAATTAATTATTTTCTTGAACGTCGTTCGACAGCAGTTCATTATAATACCCACGGGATGTCAACATTACAGGGACCACTATAAGCTTATCTGCAATGTTGGTATAACCTACATCAAGCTCACACTGTGTGACTTCTGCGCTGTAATTCTTGCAGCTGTTTCGTCGAAGGTTTCCACAATTATATTCACAGATCTTTCTTTTTATAGCTCGTCTTTCTACTCTCTTCCACATGTTGCTATTTTGGCGATTTACTTTTGACTAAGAGTTTGTTTTGTTTCATATCTCAGTTGTGTAAATAAACCTTAATCACGTTATCAACTTTGCATACATCTTCTGTAAGTGTACTTTCTAGCTTCGTAAATCTGTTGAATAGGATTACGTTTGCTTTGGTTAATTTTCTCGCATAATAATCTCTGCGATAAGGATTTCGACTTAGAAACCCATTTAAGCTAGAGGCGATGTCCTAGGACGATTGCAGTAATTCATAATTGATGCCCCATTGAATTTGTCAAAGCAAATAAAGGAAAGGTGACAAGACTTAAACAAAACAATTCCCCTAAGTCCTTGAAAGAGTCGTTTCTTTTGCCTTTTAAGTTCAAAAGAGACACCAGATTGTCAAGTATATATTTTATGTCATAACCGGAAAGACTTTTTTTCGCCAAGTCGACGAAAAGAAAAAACACTTTCCACTGAAGTTTTTTTTTTCAGTAATGCGAGAACTGTGGTCAATTAGAAACAAAGCAAGAACAAGATTAAAACTACGGGATATCACACGCACATACTTGTAGGACAATGAAAAAAACAAATAGATTTCAAAACACACCCTACAAAACCATATGGTGGTGAAAAAATGAGTTCACTTACAAGAATAGGTAGGATCCAAGTGTTGTGGCTTGGCTTCCTGTTAAAACTCAAAAATTCGGTAAAAATGTTTTCAAATACTTTTGTTTTTCGTGTTCGGGGGACTGGGGGGGGAATGTTGTCCTTCCTTTTTGCTTGCTATGCGTAACTCAGTTAACTCTTCCGTTGAACCGCGTAAACGAACGAGAATTAAAAGGTGCTATTTACGTTTCAGAAGATACTTCTATTGAGTAAAAGGAGAGCCGACCTTTCCTTATTGCATTCAACTTGTGGAAAAAAAGTGTTGTAATGTTAGAGACTGAAATACCCAAAATTAAACCAAGGCAAATTAAAGAATTTTCAAAACATCTCAGAGCATTAAATATTAAAAGCAAACAGAAAATGCAGCTTCTTCTATTCTGTGTCAATGCTTCCCCTACATTTAACTGCTTGTTCTTTATACCTTCCATGTAGCAGTCAGAACATAGCTTAAAGTAATTTCGGGGGTTTCCTAGTAGAAGATTAGATTTTTTCTTGAAGTCAGTGAAAATACGATTTTAAACACTAAAGTAAAGCCGTTTTTTAGTTTGCGACGCGTAATATTTTCTTCAGGGATCAGTTCCTTGTGAGACGTAAGAGTGAAAAGCAAACTTAAGGCTAGTTAACGCATGACCAACGAGTTTCTTTTCTAAGACCCCAGTTTACCTTATCGGACCCATAGATAAATATTGCGATAAAGATAGTTTAAGCCAGCGTACCATTGAACTCCGGCTAAATCTCTCGGAAAATTTATTCCAGTTCTTCGCGGTTTTCGTTTTTATTGATTTCTTTCCACTGAGCTTAAAGCGCCGTTCTTCAAAAGAAAGAAAACTCGTTTTTATTCGCTTACGATAATGCTTGTCTAAAATACAAAGAAGCGCGAACGCTATGTTTTCATTTCAATTTAAGGCAGGTAATATGGGAGTTAAAAGTTTGAATTTTGATATCTTGGCCGACTTAAGCAGGTGGAATTCTAGTTTCTTATCGCTTCGTTGATTACTTTTAAAAACATCTCACAAATAGAGAAAAATCATGTCAGAACGGGCAAAAGAATTTGAGCGTTCAGTATTTTTGCCACTTTTACTTTATCTTGAAATTATGAAATTAAAGCTAAACCTTGTAAATTTCTAGTAGAGCAATTTACAAATAAGGAAATGGCAAATTTGCATGGTCTCTGTTGGAAAACTTCCCGGTCTTTGTTTGAACCAGTGCCTTTCTTCACATTCAAATGGCTTTGCTTTTAACGATGCGGCCCTCAGGATTTGCAATCTTAGCGTTTCATTCTGAACTGTTGCTCTTTTCACATCCTGCCAAGGAATTTAGAAAATTTGTCATTCAGGGAGAATAGCAATTTGGAAAAAAATCACTTAAAGACCAACTTGGAAGTCGATCTCAATCCTTCAAAACTTTTTCGTCGTTGGATCTGTGTTGATGGTTAATTACAATTCTAGACATCTTCATAAAATAATAATGTAACAATTTTCAATGGTCTGCGAACGCAGAGTCATAAATATATTGATGTAAACATGTGTCAAGAATTGCATTTGTTAAATCAGCGAAGGTCGGACAGGGAAGACGGGCAAGTTAAAAGTTAAAATCGCCTTCAGCAAAACGAAAATTCCTCTTTTCCTCGAAATCAAGTACATGAGTCAGTGGTATTGAGGATTACCGACTGCGCATGTGTAAAAAGTTTGCGGTAACCTTGGGTCTAGTAACGCGGCATACAAGTTTAATCGGCGCGCGTACGAACGGATAAATTTTTTGTTGTGACATTTTAATGTTGACAACAGCCACTACCTCAGCTTCTACAATCGCAGATCCGAATGGAGCCGCGGGCAGTAACTATCGCGGATACAAACAGCTAATGGAACGTTTCGATGGTTTTGCACGCTACACTCCTTCGAACATGGACGATCCAATTGTCATAAACGTCGGTGGAAAGCGTTTTGAAACTTACGAAGAAACACTCGCAAGGTTTCCCGACACTCTTTTGGGCTCTGTGAGCCGACGAGCCAAGTTCTTCAATGCCAAAAGGCAGGAGTATTTTTTCGATCGCCATCGTTCGGCGTTTGATGCTATTCTTTATTATTTCCAATCCGGTGGAACGCTTATAAGACCTGAGCATGTTCCCCCTCATGTATTCATTAACGAAGTTATCTTCTACGACCTTCCAGAAGAGGCTGTGCAGAGTGTCCAGCTTGAGGCGGGCATAGCAGATGAGCCCGAAGAACAACCAATGCCTTCTAATTATTACATGCGAATAATCTGGACAACTTTGGAATATCCAAATTCATCCCGCATGGCTAAATTTCTAGCAATTTTTTCAGTGCTTGTCATTACTCTTTCATTGATAATATTTTGCATCGAAACGTTGCCGAACTTTAAACCCACAAAACCGAAGGACGCTAGCGACGATTGGGAAAACCCATATGAAGGTACTTGGTTCAAGCTCAACACATTTATAATAATCTGGTTTACAGGCGAATACCTTATTCGCTTTCTTACCTCTCCTGTTAAATTTAAATTTCTCATCGGTGCGTTAAACATCATTGACTTATTATCTATCTTACCGTACTATGTTCAACTTGGACTCGATGAGGACGACTCGTCAATCTCCGTGCTTCGTGTTGTGCGAGTGGTGCGCGTTTTTCGTGTGTTTAAGCTCTCGCGTCACTCGCGCGGATTACAAATATTAGGAAACACACTGAAAGCTAGTCTGAATGAGCTGATGATGCTAATGTTCTTCCTTGCTATTGGCGTGATAATATTTGCCAGCTGTGTGTTCTACGCTGAAGGAGGGCCGGATAAAGATTTTCAAAGTATTCCTCACGCTTTCTGGTGGGCTGTAGTCACCATGACAACTGTTGGCTATGGGGATGTATCGCCTGAGACTTTCGCTGGAAAAATCGTGGGTGCTCTATGCGCCATTTCAGGTAAGGAGTGTGCAACCGATTCGCATTACTTTGTATATTTGTCCAGATATAATACAGCCCATAGGCCACCGATTCATAGTTTGTATATTGAAACTTCGAACATGTTACCATTTCGGTTGTAATCTTCATCTTACCTTCGAACTCTAAAACGCAGTTAGGAGTTACTGGCCCTGTTTGCAGAGTACTCTGCAAGAGGATCCCTCAACAAATGAAGTCTAACAGGTAATTTACTTGCGCTGTACTGCTGCCTGTATGTTTCACACCGCTATTTAAAGCAATTTGAAGCATCTCCTGCCTCAAAGAAAATTTAACGAGAAATATTCATTAAATGAAGTTAGTACGCAAAACGCGGACTTCGCGCGTGTTCTTCGTTAGTCCACGCGGGAAGTTGTTTTGTCCGCTCACGTTCGGCTTCGTTTCCCATATTTGTAGGCCTCCTTTGAATAAGTGATGAATTTGGGGGAGCCAAACGCATGACGCTATATTGAGTCCACAGCAAAAAAACTCCATGAGTAATACCACACTAAGAGACAGCCACGCTTAGTAAATTCAGCTCGGTTCACTGGACTGCCGGCTCAGGAGTACATTCACAAATAGCGCTCCTCATCTCCATAATTTCAATTCTGATGATTGTGTACACTACTAAAAGTTGTAGTTAAATATTAATTCGCTTCAGAACGCTAAAGGATACAAACAATAGAAGATTGTCTTCCAGTCTCGAAAATTAAAACCAGAAAGTCGAACTCTTATGCAAGCACAACACCATGAACCTCTGTATAAAGTGTGGGTTAGAAGAGACACACGCAATCCAAGTCGTTGTAACGGAGAAAAATAAACCAAATTAGAGTTGTACGTTAGTCTGGTAACCCCCTAGACCACTAAAATATTGATAACCACTTGCCTGAAAAAAAGAAGATGAAACAAGTCTGGATTCCACCGAGATCGCGCGATATGAAACTAGAGAATGAATCGTTTTTTTAGCTGTTTATCGCTCGAGAAGAGAAGAACACAAATCGAAGAATGGTTAACTGAATAGAGCGGACTGATAACAAGAATGAATATAAATTGGATGTAGTTCTTTGCAGTAGGGAATTCTCATTATAATGGATCAAAGTATGCTTTTGAATCACAGCATTAATTTTGTGTGTGTGTCTTCGCCTTCACATGTTCTAATAATAAAAGGCATTTCTAGAAAGGCTTGCCCCTGTTATTCCTGAAACGTCTATCTTCAACTTGCGGATACCTTCGAAACTACAACGGTGGCGTGCATTAATGGAGTTAAGAAGCAAACAATCATACTTGGGCTTACTGCTGTGGTCTTTCAAAAATTGAAACCGTGCAGCATGCCGCACGATATCCTAAATTAATGGCAAAGATCGATGGCTGGCGCCTCTCCAATGCAAACTAGAAATTTGAAATTGAACCCTTAACAAGGGAATTGTGTTTGAAACTATGGCAGGATGCAAGTAAAAAATATATGCTTTGCATAGTCCAAAGGAAAGCGGGGAACTCTGCGGGAAATATTTCGAGCGGATGATTTTGTTTTGTCACACGTTATGGTAAGAGGCTTTGGAACATTGCACAACAACCCTTTTTCGGGCATCACTTTGACACTTTTTCACTATATAAATCGGTTATTGCCAAGCATTGAATTGAATTGAATTTTTTGCCATATGAATTTTCTCTTGGCTCATCTGCTGCGAAATTTTCTTGCTAATCAGCATAATATCCCTTAAAAATAAACACCTGCAAATTGTCCCAAACTTCTTCACAAATTAAGCTGTCTTCTGGGATGATGCTTGCTCAGTGCCCGACACATTCCAAATCGCTGTAAATATGTGATAGCCTAAATATTACTCGTGTTGATATATGACAACAAAGCTTTGCTTCGTTCTCGTTTAATCTCAGTTGCATTGCAGCAAAAGTTGGAGACTGAGTCCATTCATCATAGGGAGTTCCCGTTCATGATACTTCATGAACCAATATGCAGCTTTAAAGTGACGGGTTCTCTATTTGCTAACGGACAAGCTATCAAAAGCTTTGGCTCATATTTAGCATGCTTTATTTGTACAGAAAGCAGATTTCCTCTGCTTGTTTCCTTTTCTCATTTCCCACTTTCATCACAAAGAGGGTCATCTTGGGAGGGTCATAATTTCCCATCGCACAAACGCCATCGAGCAGCTTTCAACAGTTGACTGAAAACTCTCCGGCGGCCAGATTGTTCGCTAGTGTTAGCGGCCTTAACCAAATGTTTGAAAATCGGCTAGGATTAACAGGCTCAAGCCAACTGTTTCCTTTTTCACTGTATCATTACTGTTTTATGCCTGGCATGTAACTTCACTGGAGGAACTTCATAAAGAAAGGAAGAAATTTAAATCGACATTTTGCGCATTGTCTAACCGTGTGTTCGAGTGTAAAAAGGCAGATGGGTGATTTTAGAGATGAGATAAAAGGAAGGGAAATATATCTTAAGAAGAAAGCTCTGAGGTTTTAAAAGTGGTCGCCGACCATTACAATAAAATCAACTGCGATACTTTTTCAGGAGCCGGGAAATCTCAGCGGGTTCCTGTCAAGCCCTTGTCAATCACAGCTGTTTCAATAGCTTAAGGCGACACAAACTAGAAATAAAATTAAGAGTACTTGAACAAATAGAATCTAAATGGACCAAGTCAAACCTCAGGCGTTCGTTCATTTGAGTTGATATGGCCATAACAGGACACTTCAAGGACCGACTCAAGACTGTGGCGTTAAATTCTCTGGTGTTATAGCACTAAAAGAAATTTCAGTATTCTAAACGGTAAAAATATACGTGAAGTAAAACACAAACTGAGGACATCCTCGAGTATTGCTAATGGCTAAAATGAGCTCAGCACATGTTATGATACTCATCAATCCGATTTTGTAATACGTTTCTAGCAGCTCTTAGTTTCCATTTTGAAAGAAGCAGCTTTCAGGATTCCCATTATTTTGTTTTGGCCACAAACAGAATTAACGCAACATTCTTCACAATTATATAGAAGGCAACATGTATTACAGACAGGCTATGACAATTGAAACAAGGCAGCATTTCTGGTAACCTTGAACAACGAAAACCTCACAGAGCTTTCCATTATACTATATGTACTGTATATCAGTTGGGACTTCATGCACGAATTTTGTGCGTTGTTTCACACTTTTTTTTTTCTGTATATAGGTGTACTAACCATTGCGTTGCCTGTTCCTGTGATTGTATCCAACTTTGAGAATTTCTATAACAAGGAAATGAACCGAAGGAAAGAAGAAGAATTAAAGAAGGCTGAAGAAGCTAGAGATAAAGAGGAACGCATCACGAACAACAGAAAGTCCAGAGAACTTGATAATATGGATGGCAAGAATCCCAAGTCCCCACGAGGCGTTTTAGTTTGTGGTTTGAATAAGAGCGAGGAGAACTCATCTCCAATGACACACACTACAGTCTGATAATGCGATATTAGATGACATGGAGATTTGTGCTTTTGAATAGATCATTTCTACACACCAGTAGCAAGCTATTTTTGGTAATTTTGAGTTCTACCTCGGAAGAAGTTTAAAATACGAGAAGTACAAATGAATATTTGTGTGCCGTATAAGGGAATAAGATATTGTCAGGAGTGCAGTGAAGGACACCTTACTGGGAAATACAGAGAATTTGCAAGAGAGTGTTCGATCACGTGATCAGCAGCCATATTGGTTAATAGAAACAAAAGAAATAATTTACATAAAAATAGAGTTCAATTCCCCAAAGAATCGTTTTCTCCTCCAACATGGCCGCCGTGTCTTTGTTTTCTCCTCCAACATGGCCGCCGTGACGTCAAGTGAACACACTCCATAGGTGTATCACACCGTCGGTTTGGGAGTCGTACGTCTGAACCATTCTCTAAGCGGACCATGGGAAACATAAACTCAATGGCTTCTCACAAGAATCCTTGACTATGAAACGTGAAAACGTGGGGACAACATTAAGTGAGCTTCGTCTATTTGAGCGGTATATCCTAATTGTGTGCAGCCACTTATTAATGTTATCATGATCAAAGAATGAAGCGTTAGGTACTTCAAGGGAACAACGAAGGACTTCGTCAACCTAACCGTCATTTGTTCGGTCTAAAACGCTGTACATCTTTGGTTAGGAATCTAATGACAGCAACTTTCCTTAACTTTTTATTGCCATAGTTTCAATTATGGCAAAACCTACTCAACAACCAAAGCTTCAAATAGTTACTCACCCCAGCAAGGATAAAAAAACTTTGCAAAATACAGCGAGCAGAGGAATGTTAGACTCTGGAGGAGTTTATTGCACCTTCTCAGAAGGGGATAGTTGTAAGTATAAAGATGTGACCGGATGGAAGTGTATTAACGATGTTGAGCTTTTTGCGTTAAATCCCTTAGTCTCTTCTTAACCAAGCGCACAAAGTAATGGACCGATATGACAGGGACACACTTCACAGGCGCAGTCGGCTCACCTCAAAATTTTTCTAAAGATTATATATTTGTTTCAAGAAGAGAAAGAAGTTCAACTGATAAGTCTTTAATGTTAAGATATACATTGATAATTTTTTTAACCTCCGGATTGATCAAAACATAAGGTTCAACTTGGTTGCAAAATGGACATGATAGTTTGAAAGAGCAATTTATTTTTATCGTTTTCAGCACCTAATTGGAAAAGCAGATATTACTAACTGCTTTGTTCGCAACACGTCCAGTTTATTCGTTCCTCTTAATCTGTGACTATTCTTGTTGGTTAGCATTTACCAAAACCAAAATTGACGATTGGGGATTTCTGTTCAGAGAAACCTTCATGCACGTCTCGCTCACAAAACTGCTGAGGCGCCACGGTGACAATGGCATTGTGGGGAGGTCTGAAAGACGGGAATCGATTGAAAAGATGCCAAAATCTCAACGAAGAACGGATCCCCAACTGGAGAAACGGCTTTGTCTTCCAGAAGTAGCCCGCTTCAGGCTCTCGAATGGTGATAGTAAACAACAAAAGGGCAGTAGAATCAAGCCCCCCAGCTGCGCTCAAAACCCTGACTCCTTAGGGGCCTATTTCAGGGGTTGAGCTTTTTTCCCCGGAACTTCCAGCTCTAAGATTAATATCCTGATGTACTAAAACGCAACAAGTAAGTGGCAAAAAGTCCCAATACGACAAGATTGTATCTCTTGATCGATCTTGAGTCGATTTTTGAACTAGGCGTCTCTTAGTTAAGAAATATATGTATTTCTTAAGATTTAATCACCGTCTTCGTATAAGCGAAAGGTAAACTCACTATGTACTCCGTATTGTACGCCATGTTCTGAACTGTATGGTGTTCTTCATGCCTGCTGTACACGTCAGTGCTACAGGGCAGGTCACGAGAATCGATCTAGCAGCAAAAAGGTTGGAAGAAAACCACATCAGGTTTTGAGCATGTTTCTTAGCGGTAAGGTCTGCATTTTGGAAAACAAATTAACGGAATAATGGCAATTAGAATTATGGCAGCTAAGCTATTCTACTAAGCTTGTAAAACTGACACTGGTTTGTGGGCTTGCTACTCTGAATTCGCCGATACGACGAGCTAACAACTTAACGAACCTTTCCCAAACAAGTCTTTATTTCAATCGTGAATGATCCATATCTAGCCAGTGTCTTGTACCATTCTCAATGTATAAATTAATGATTATCCTCCAGACTCCCGTAGGGGTCGGTTGTTCGAAGGCCGATCAGCACCAATCCAGGGTTAAATTTTAACCAGGGTTTCTTTTCCTCTTGTTAAAAAGCATTTTCTCCGATAACTTTCTGTATTTTTTTTTTCAGAGCAACAATCATCAAATTGTATTCAAAAAAAATTATACTGAATGTGCTTTATAAGCTTTCATATCTGCATTTACATTTCGCACTAACCCTGGATTACCTTAACCCTGCTTCGAACAACCCAGCCCAGGTGTTAACTTTTAGCAAAACATCCGTGATCCACGAATAACCTTATGAAAGAGTTATAAACAATACAAAACATTCTTTAAGCTGATTCACTTAGTGAATCAAAAACCACAAAGACATTTTCTGAATTTTTTCAATGTTCTGCGATTTCCTCTCTATTCTTTTCAGTCTCGCTGTTGCTTTCGATTTGTAAGCTATATTTGTCACTCTAATTTAAAGTCCTGTCTTATTCGTTAGACTTATTATTCTGTAGAGGAAAGAGACCAACTTCTAAACTGAACTTTTTTAAAAAGCAAACGAGATAGTTTTATCTCTTCAACCGCTAAGAAAAGGCGTTCACGGCGGCGAAATACTGTCGTAGCCTCATTATACCTTACAACAGAATTCACTGAAATACGGAGTATTTAAAACCGAATTAAAACCGAAGTAGGGGTCTTTCAGAAAGAAACGGCGTCTTTTTTGATAGAAGACTTCACTTTGGCTACGCGTAAAAATTGCGGTCTTCAAATTGTGTAATGGTTGTAGGACAATTCTCTCCAGATTAAACTTAAGTTGGTGTCACTTATTACTCAAATTGCAAGACTTGCACAACCAAGTCATACGTTCCATAACAAATTATTGAAGACATGGAGAAAGGCTTGTATTCCTGACAAGTAATCATCTATTAGCAGCTGGTGATATTAATCAAATTTCAAAACAAGTTTCAAACAAGAGAAAAGTCACATCGAAGCCACTGTTTCAGAGGCTTTTTGGGGGGATGTTCCCCACTCAAGAGATTTCAGATAACTAGTAATAAGTTGATTTATTCGACTTAATAAAGGCAGATGAAGCGCCTCTGAAAAGTTAGGAAGCCATCTTAGGCCAATAATTGTTTCAAAAATTATTAAGTTTAATTTATTTGGAATAAGTATGATTCATTTTCCCGGTTCAGGGTTTCCCAGTGTTCAGACTTCTTCACATTTTCATATGAATATTCACAGCCAGGTCGAGGGCGGCCGGGTGTTTTTCACTTTTTCCGCGGGACGGAGACAAGCATTAGCGATACAAATTTTCCACTCGAACTGGAATAGACCTTTTGATGTATTTTAATTGCCTTTTTACTCAAAACTAATCAGATGGTGCTTTGTAACGCTCTCCGCCAATCATATCCTCTGTTAAATTAACTCTAACATCAGACGACACTGACAGTGGTTTAACTGGGCTGAACCTCCGACATCAGCGTTTACATTCGACGTTCAGATTTAGCAAATTGGTCTTGGTGTCGAGATATTTTAACATAATGCAGATATTGAGACGTACAAAGCAAGTGGTGTCTCAAGCGGCTAGACATACACTATCATTTAAAATGTCCTTCTTTGAAAGGCCAATTCTAGGAATGAAATTGACATGGTTTTGCCAGACGCATTAGAAGATATTCTTTTTAAGAGAACCGTCGATGCGTTTGTCACCTTGATCACAACTTTTAGTCAGTTTATTAGCGACTCGTTCTTGAATTAACCCTTAAAGTCTCATTAGTGGATCAGCATTCATTTTCTCCTAGTTATATCAATATCTAGTAATGAAGACAGAATATGAAAAAGATCATCAATAATGGACTGTGATATTAACACAGTCTCCTTTCTGGTACCTCATGGAATATGTGGCGACTAGAAAGGAGGATTTGTATTTGATCTCAGTATTGGGGCTCAAAGGGTTAAGCGCAATTAAGTAAGAGCCATGTGGGGAAAGAAAGGTTGACTTCCAACGTTTCCAATTCCCATGCAATCAAGAACGCAACCACTTTTCTCGATGTATGTTTGCTGATGAACGCTACGTGAATTGCATTTTGACGCAATGGTCTTTAAAATGGTTTTTAAAACCGAAAACATCCTATACTTACAGCTTGCACACCTGTGATTTGTCCTGATTATCAAACATTTACATCAACTTTCTTTCTATTGAATGTAATATGAATTTTTATTAATCACAAGTTTTTTACGACCGTTATATAGTCACAGGTTTCAACGTAACTCAGTTTACAGTTTAATAAAACATTTTAAATTTCTTTCAAACTGTTGTCGTGATCTTTACCTTAATGCATAACATATCACGGCATGGACTATAAATAGAAAACCTAAAATTGTGCAACGCTATCTGAAGTACTTTTTTATACTAGATTTAAAATACCTGATATATGCTTGGTAAAATGTTTTGCAGTCATGGTTACGCCTCCTAGAGGCAAAGTGCGCAAGTACTGTATTCAAGTGCACAAGTATTTGCATTTGCGCCAAATGTATTTGTGGGACATTAAGGCCGATGAAAATTTAATGTTACCAATCATCTCGCTTCGAAAAACAAACAAGTGTAAGCACTTTCTGTTTTTCGTGAGTAGTTCAAGTAGAACAATACACTCAGTCTGTTATAAAGTAAGTCGACTTCAAGTTCTTCGACGTCCGAATTACTCATTTCATTTAAACTTTGAACCTTATAATGTAACAAAAGACAAATAACAAAATGTGCCCAATGCTAGCAAAAAAATAAACTGTCCTGAAACATTTCCCGAATAACACAGTATCTCAACGCTACCTGCAAAATGTTACGTGAAAGGCCTTAACAATAATCATTGCCGAAGCAAAGCTTTTTCTCAAATAGCTCTTTATTGGGTTAAAAACCGAAAAAGGAGGTACGAAAAAAAAAGGACATTTGTTTCAAAGCCTGTCTAGAAACAGAAAACGTCAATTCAAACACAGGTCTTTGTTCCCTTTCTACTTAGATTTAACATTTGCTTTGATAAATACCATAACGATGGTATTGCAAAAAAAATCGTAATCCAGTTTCAACTACAAAAGAAATCCACGAGTAAAACTTTTGCTGAGTCTCTAAATGCTAAGAAAGATAATTCAGGACAAATAGCCTCCCAAGCTGAGAATAGGCACACAGGTTAGCGTTAAACGATATGTTTTTATTGCAACATCTTTCGGAAATGGCTGTTGAACGCATAACCAACTTTTCAGTTATTTTTACCAACATTGATCAAGCTCTTTTAGGTGGATAGCATCCTCAGTCACGGAGTGATCTCGATTCACTTTCAGTTGTCATGGTTTACCGTTCGACCAAGCTGATTACGCGGCCCGACGGATAAAAGGATAGCAACACGAAAACAATTCGTTTCACCACTTCAGCAAAATGCTCAAAGCGTCTGTCTTACTTTTTTTTTTGTGATTTTGGACGAGCTTGACTGTGTAAGACCAGAACAAACAAGATAGTGCAGGCCTAATACCGTTGCCTGTAAGGAAAGGTGGCATACCTTTTGGAGGGAACATGAAATGAAAAGCGTATTTCTCAGAGTTAAGGTAAACAGGAAAAACTGTAAAAACATTGTACACATTATTTTGTAACCGAAAGGGCACAAAGTACAAGGCATCTAAAAGGGGCGTCGGAAACCAGCAATATAGGGAACGAGAAGTTTAGACTACATAAGCTAAGTTCAGAGACGTTTTATCGCTCATTCAAAGTGAACCTAAAGGGTTCAATTTGAGTGAGTGAATTTATACATTTCTTGTTCTACATTTCTCTCCAAAGGGAGTCATCAAGCTTATTTAGCTGGAAAACTCATTCTTTGTTTATCAGTAGCAAAATCAATTGCGAATGAGATACGAATGAAAGAGAGGAAAACCGAAGTGACAAGGCTTTTAATTACACACATGGCGGGTGGGGCTTCTGGACCACCTTCTGGGACGGGTATCGCTCCCTTTCAGCACCCCCTAGCGCTTTCTCTCAGCGCCTCCCGTCCCCTTTCAGCGTCCTTCCCACACCCCGCCCCCCCCCCCCCCCACCACGGCGCTATCCGTCGTATCAGGTGGACCAGAACGCGATGAAGCATTATTCCCGAGAGGATGGGCCTCACGTACTTAGTAGGCACGATGGGAGTACGGTGGGGGGGGGGGGGGGAGAGTTCGACGTAAAGAGTGATTAGGAAGATAGACTCCTGGTTGGGAGGAGGAGAGGAAGGAGGAGGAGAGGAAGGAGGAGGAGGGTCGAGATGGAGACTTGAGACAATAGAGATTTTGTATGTAAATGTGGCGTGTTATCAGCCAATTCGCGGAGGGACTTATCTACCTCTGCCAGCTAGTCTGGCGAATATGGTCATAGTCAACGTAAAGAACAGGAATAATGAATGTCTGAAGTGGGCACTCGGAGTCGCGCTTTTCCCTTCTAAAGATGGGATGCACGCGCAACGACCGAGTAGGTACCCTGTTGACGATAGTATTGATTATAGAGGCATCGACTTCCCAAGGCCAGAACGGCAAATAGACATGTTTTAGGCTTAAAACGAGGGCCTCGCAATAAACGTATTTTATTGGGAGAACAACAGAGTGACCGTACACAGGATGAGCAGCAAGGAAGTTAATACGCGGCGGATAAACCTGATGTTGATTGAGTCGGGTGGAATGCAACACTACTGTTACGTGAAAAGAGCGAGCGCCTTGCCTTTCGATCACACCAAGAGCCGGAGCATAAAGCACTACTGCATGATGTGCTGAACTGGCTTCACGACAAAGGACCTACTCGAGGACCATAGCAAACATTGTAACGGAGTAGATGGAATGTCTACAAGGGTTGAGATGCCGGAGAAGGGTAAAAACAAGCTGTTCTTCCACAACTACCACAACGAGGCCTTGGCCAGGGGGGTTCCTGGTTGTGAATGCGTGTCGGGATGGGTAGAGAGGAGCTACACCGAGAAGTGAAGCGGAGTGGCACGAGGCCTGTGGGTATGCTTATGTAGTCGTAAGGAGTGATGGTGAAGTGTTGGCTGAGAGGGTTTAAAGAGGAGAGAACGTGGTGGGCATGTTTCTAAGCGACATGGTGCAGGAGGAGACGACGATAAGGGAGAGTTCAACCACACCAAATCATGTGTGATGACGACGAGTGATTGGATGACGTACAAAAACGCGACTGGATGTCATATTTGTGGTGGGGGCTTGGTCAAGGATGTGTTCCTGGATTCGATGCCCGTCTAAAACCATAATACGGGTAGCTATTGCAGCCAAAACCATAGAAAATGCTACTACGTTGGGCGTAAACGGATAGGGTTCGTCGGACCAAAAAAACACGAGAAGGGAGAAGGATGGGACCGACCAATGGATAGCGAGTCATCAACAGACGTGCTTGTTCTTCGTGGAACCTTTGTTGATGCGAGATCACAAGGATTCTGTTAAGGATCATTACCATATCACAGGCAAAAATCGTGGGGCCGCGCTCGAGTGCAACCTGAGACTGAGAATAAATCCGGAGACGGTCCACATCCCTGTCGTATTCCATAACTTGAAGGGTTACAACGCTCACTATTTAATGCAAGTGGTGTCACAGTTGCGGAGAGAGGTGAAATGTCTTGCTAACAACATGGAGAAGTACATCACGTTCTCGATTGGGGGAGTGCGTTTCATCGATAGTCTAAATTTCATGCAAGCTAGTCTCGATTCGCTTTTGGATGCTACACCGCAGGAGGTGCTAAGAATCACGTCGGACACATTGAGGGGTAGTGAGCTACTTTACAAGGGCATCTACCCCTATGAGTACATGGACACGTGGGAGAGATTCGACGAGACAAGCCTGCCGGGCAAGGAGAGTATCTATAAGAAGCTGAGTGACAACCACATTAAGGATGAGGAATACACACACGCGTGGAAGGTTTATGAACTCTCAAAGAACAAATGGGATCGGTCGCTCTCTTCACACCACCTTCGAGCTCACCGAGTTGGTAGACATAGCGAACACACACAGGGGAGGGGAGCCTTTTTTCGCTCGTCCCAACAGGTCTCAGGCAGGGTGTAAACAGCCTTCTCACCCACGTAGTCGACCGCTTGCCAGAAGGTAGGCGCATTTCCACAGCGTACTGTTGTTGGGCTTAAAAGAAACTCTTTGCAGTTCACGTTTTTCTTAAAATGGGTGAAAATGGGAGACACAAGTCTCCTCCTAATCTCTGTGGAGAAGAGGGATAAGATAGAACCTAGAGGACAAACGGACGAGAGCCAAGAGAGAAAATACTTCTTGGATCAGGAGACGCATTTCATAGGTAACTTGAGATTCGTTTGGTAGACGACTAATAAATGGCTGATTTGCGCGGGTTGCGATCTGCTACGAAAGGGGACCTTTGTGGAAGCACAATAGCAGTAGTAATTTTTGTCCTACGTGGGGCAAATATTTTACTGCTCTTGTCTCGGTGTCCGACAGGACAGTGAGATAGTAAGGGGAGGGGGGATGGAAGTGAGAAAATAATGGACGAGGTGGAGCAGGTCAAGGCTCAGACAGCACAGTAACGGAAGATAAAAAATACTCTGCAGGAAGCGCTATCTTCCTCAATATCATGAACACCCAAACTCGAAGCCAGCCTTCTATCAATGAGACGTGTATTATATTAAATTTGACCCCACTACACTTGGCATTCACAGCTTATCGTTATTTTTATCGTTGTCTTTAGTAAAATACAGCATTCTTAACACCTTGCTGTTTGCCCTAGATCTAGAGAAATCTGTGACATTGTCTATTGGGAATGGAACTGGAGAACAATCACACCAAAGAAATGAAACCAAAGGATCTTCTCAAGAAATCACCGGTTATATAAGATTAGTTAGCAAAGTTATATTAAACACTCAGCTCCACATGATGAATGATCGAAATCGTTTATTCACAAACGTTTTAAGTCCTTTCGTTTCTTTTTGGAACTGAAAATATAATTAAATAATAAACAATGCAGTGCCGGGAAAGCTCCCTGTAAACAATTAGTTCTGTTCAGTGATCAATATTCATTATCAAAGTATCTTCCTTGGCTTAGCTGCCTTTTTCCTACAGCAGTTTGTCCTGCTGACCCAAAGCGAAGTAACAAAAATAAAATCTCGAAGCTGACAAGAAATTTCTTCTTGCTGGTGCTAACTTTCAAGGTCTAGGTCTCCGAGATGTTCACGGCCGTACTTTTGTAACAAATCGGAAATGAATTCCATCTTTAATTTGTTGAGGCACCTGCGACAAAGGAATGTATAACTACAGTGAGTTCTAGTAAATTCTAAGTAAATTCCGAGTTCCGTGTCTAATACAAAATTTCCAAATCGTGTTACTAAAGCAAAACGTCTCGAGTCAATGAACTAAAGACATGTTTGACAGCAGGGACGGGAAAGACACCAGTTGACTTTATTAGTGGGAGCCCATGTGTTGATAGTAATTTTTCGTACAGTACAGTTAAAGCCCTCCTTGCGACCACTCGCGTAAGGGACCAGCTCTAGTTACGGTGACCACCTTTGTGAAATCCTAATTGAACTGTCACTTAAACTCGGTAATGAAGAGCTGTCGTAAGCGACCGCTCCAGGGGCCGGTTGCATATAAGTTGGGCGTACGCCCAGCCTTTAAGTCGGTCGTTCACTCTACGTCCGGCGTAATTAGTCTCGACGCACGTAGGACGTACGCCTAGCGTTGGAGCGGGTTGCACCAGCTGGTCGTGAATGCGTCCTAATTACGTCTAACGTGCACGTGCAAAGTCAGTTGCATAAAAATGTACAGCCGTAATTTGCATACTTCGAACTAACTAAATTATTGCAAAATGGCAGAAGCGAAAGCAAAGATAAAAACAATTTTCTCAGACAGTGAGATACGCTGTCTGATCGAGATGTTCGAAAAGAACAAAGATGTTCTCTTATCGAAGTTCAACATCAGGCTTCAGCTCTCGCACCAATTGGAAGATTTCTTCCCGCCTGAATCTATACCTGGAATATAGTTCCAGGTCATCCAGGTAATCCAGAGGCGCGCCATCTTGGAATAATCACGCATACATTATCGTTGGCCTTACGACCGTTCTGCGCCACCTACCGATCAGACGTTGATTTCACGCCTGAGCTGCGTCGGACGTTCGTAACACCCAGACTGGTGCAACTGGCGTAAAATGAACGCCCGACCTAACGTTTGACGTTAGTGTTAAGTCTCGGGCGTACGGCTTTTATGCAACCGGCCCCTGTAAAGAAAGCGACCATTTTTGGAGAATTACCAACTGGTCTTCTCTTTGTTTATAAGTTCTCGAAAGTGACCACTCAAAGAGTGTAATAAAGTAAGTTATACCACCGTGAAGTTAAGTTATACCAAAAGGGTTTTCGGGTTTTCCTTTCGCTGCGACGAAGGGCTAACGTTCGAAACGTCAGCACCTCCCTTTTACCTTACGGTGGCATAAATTACTTTATCAATTTGATTATCCCAATTTCTTGTGTTTCAATTCCCCACCGACGCAGCACCAGTTTCTTTAGAAACTATCCTCACAACACTCAAAGAGTCTAACTGGCATAACTCAACACTTTCACCAAGTTTTTAATCTCTGTGGATGAGTTGGCAGTACATTTCCGAATCTCTTCTTTGCCAGGCAAAAACAAAATGATAGTGATTTTTCAATATTACAGCTTCTAGACTATTAATAAATACAGGTTTTCTTATTGCGCAAGCTTTAGGATAATTAGATTATAGCGCTCTTAAGAGACCATTCCCTATTGTTTCACCCCGTGGTGGCTCACTGGAGCGCGCTCTCATTAGCAACCAGCTCTAGTTACGACCATTTTCTCAAATTCCCGAGCTGGTCGCTTACGAAAGCTTCGACTTTATGGGTTTATCTATGCCTACCTCATGCTTTAGGCACGAGAAAGCTACTCCCCATCTATTCTACTGTTTTAAGAATCTATTTAAGGTATCAGCGTACCCCAAATGACCATCTTCCGTTGAAGCTGCTTTACCGCTCCGCGTTTATCGCAAACCCCAGTAAAGTATATATTTTATGAAAGCCTAAGAATTGAAGATTACAAATATATATTTATTTGAAGTTCAAAAGTTAATGTTGTGCGAATAGAGCGTTTGATTTCCAAAAGTACCGAGGCTCACAAATCGAGTTCGTTTCCGGTCGGAATTGAACAGGAGAAAACGATCAACATGTGAAAATGATTACGCGTTGATCGATGAAGGGAAGGCTCATTTTACTTTAACAAAGAGAACTCTTATCAATTACAAAGCGGTCTCAGGTTTTGCTTCTGGCGGGAAATATCTGTTACAAGTCATCAGTGCAGTTACAAGGTGCTCGCATCTCAAGATCCAAGACGATCCAAGTCCAGATCTCGCTGAGGCATTCTCAAGCAAAGTCACATCTGCTTGACAAAAGCGACAAGACACTGATTTCATAAGATTTTCCTGCAGGCCACTGCAGGAAACAATTGTTCGGCCAGACAACTTTTGACATGACTCCGTTGCTTCTACTTCAGGCTCTTCTTTCTTCTTCTGAGCGATTTTGGATCTGCTGGCACTAACTTCTCCGGTTTCTTTTTCTTGTTGTTCTGCTTCTAATGCCAGCAGCTTCTCCTGCTCAAAATACGACCCTTTGTCGCTTGCGGCCAGAGCTTCGGCCAAATCTTTGTCAAATGTTTTTCCATTTCGGCGCATTCTTCGAACTTGCAAACGGACACGAACTTTTCCTTTTTTTCTTTGAAGACATCGCCGAGTAAATTTCAACCTAAACACTCGAATCAACTCGTCGCTCGAACTTCAACTTGCGTGATTGTGATAACGGCAGGCACGTCGCGTTCCTGTCACGTGATTTTTAATGTGAATTTAATTCGTTGTGACAGGCTGTTGACAGCAATCAATTAGAGACAATTAATGCAAAGATTCGTTTTTCCTTAATAACTTCGTTTAGAATGAACCTTTTTCCATATATTTTTTCTAATGAAAGGCCACAATGAGACCTATTTGAAAATATCGAAAGATGTTTTTCTTCAAAATGATGAATTTTGGGGTACGCTGATACCTTAAACAACTTTTAAATCAATATTCATAATATTTTACTCCGACGAATTTCAGAACAACTCAACTGAATAAATTGATTTTCAGGATCGAAAACTCCAAAGTCATATCTCTGTGCCTCCATGTCGTATACTCTATTATTATCAGTTTCACTGTAGATTGTGAATTAGCTTGGGAATGGCATTTTATTTTTATCGGAGTTTGCGTTGGCTATCTGCTTATAAAACGTCACTGCATAATAAAGACACTTACCTTCTATATAATTCACTGGAACGGAATTTAAAAATATCAAACGATGGTGAATGTGGCATGTGTACAATAAAGGCATTAGGTAACACGACAAACTGATACCTGTGAATAAAACAAACAATAAAGAAGATGCAGTTATTAAACAGACTTAGAGTGGAACCAGACGCCAATACATATATATCTGTATCAGATGTTTTGGCGTGTATTATCGCCGAGTATTCTTACGAGTTGATACTAGGCACCTTGACATCTAATAAGAGCTTTATCATCTAACATAATAATCAAAAATATTACTTGTTGCTGGGGATATGTGACACTTCTTGTGTTACGCGCGGGATAAGAAATTATGATTGGCTGCAAACAAACACCTTGTCAATCAAGCCGCGTTGTGTTTTCATGAATGAATTTCTCTACGTCAAACGCGGTTTCAAAAACACACACCACGTTTTAAAGAAGTGCAAGTAGGAAAATGCTAAATTTCTTTAATGAAAAATTCTAATAACGGGAAACGTTTACAAGGGGAACTTGAAGCAAAAGGAGGGAAAATAGGCGAACTTGTCTAAACTACGCTTAAATTGCCATCATCCGATGCAATTCATAGAAGTTGAAGACGAAATGTTTCTTAAGTACAAAAGTTATGGATTTCTTCAATGAAAACTCTCAGTTATTGCTCGAAATGAACAAACCCTGACTGAAACCAATTCCCGGCAAAACTTCTTGAGGAAAAATTAACAAACTTCTGCGCTGAAATAAACTATATCTACACCGGCTACGCTCTATTTTCATCGTCAGATTTTATTACATGGCATTCGGCGCTTGGTCATAGGAACTGGTGAGTGATGGAAACATTGGAGTGATAAAAAGATGGACCGGATGAAAAAGCTGAAATAACTTGGCTGGTTCTCGAATTTGAAGCACTGCTGCTGCAAAAAGCTGCCTGATTTCATGACCTCTCGCACTCAATCCCTTGCTAATCATCAACGACATCATTTTGTCGTTTCTTCTTCGAAACTGTCGAGTAGCTGTCGATGGGGTAGTTAATATTCTTTTCTACCGAAAACTGGGAAACATCTGGAGTGTTAACATTTTCTTGTGACATTATTATATTACGAAGTCCAGGCCAGTCCTAATTTGTTTGCCGTATTACTGTTTTCGTTTTTTTTAAACGAATTCGCGTATCTCAGCGTTAAATTGGATTCTTTTGTTATATCAGTGCCAGAAACACGGCTTCGTCATTTAATGCAGCAGTCCGTCAAATATTAGCAATCGAAACGCCGCGATCACCACCCAAGTGACTCCGGGGCGCACAGCAGTAAGGCAGTCGTTTCTCTCTCCACAGTGTACAAAGGAGTAGCGTACGAGGTACTACTCTGAAGGGTTTTTCAGTACAGTGAGTCTCAATATGGCAGGGTATCTTCAATAATTGCAAATGTAAAAGGGAACATTTGTGTAATTGTAGTCTGCATTTTTTGACAGACTTTCTCAGTGTAGACAAGAGAAAATGAGGAAAGAGAACATAACCTCGTCTGATATGATCAGGGTACAGAATCTATTTTTAGCGCTGAAACTATTTATATCTCGTTCCATGGCTGCGCGGTTTCCCAATACTGCAATTGGAAAGTCGACGTCAAACGAAACAAGATCCCCATTGCGCAATGAAATTAAAACGACGTGATGAGAAGGAGATCAGCCATTGGTCAGTTTAAATATCTTCTGGATCTAGAACCCAGTATGGAAGATGCATTCTCTTACCTCATTTCTCTTGGTGTAGATGATCGAGTATTGTGAGAAAGCAGGGACGGCGGAGCGTATTTTGAAGTGGGGGGGCTGAAAACGAGCGCCGGAGGCACGAGTTGGTAGGGGGCTCTGGGGGCCTCCTCCCCCAGAAAATTTTGAAATCTAGAGTCTCGGAAATCGTATTTACAACATTCTCCGCGACATACTTCTTGAAATAATTAGACTGGATAAAGCGTAAAATGAAAGGTGCTTTTAATGCTTACAGCAATATTTTGGAGGTTATTTCTCAGCCTTCCGGTCTCCAACGCCAACCTGCGGTTTTTTGACACAAGCTTCCTGTCTGTGGGAAGGAAGCACACGCTGAGAAAATGTTAAAAATACGTAAACGCGAAAAGTTTCCGACGAGGCTTCTATAAAGTTGTAGCTTAAACAAAATAAAATGTCATCCTCCTCAAAAGTGGGACAGGCCCCCCGGCTCCGCCGTCCCTGGCAAGGATATTGGTCGCTTTTAAATCATTTCTGGCGTTAAGTTCATATAAATGAAGAGAGATTTCCATTGAATAAGTGCAGTTTTTAGTGTGGACGCCATCTTGTTAGCACCGTTGTGGCCTTTTAGCTGCAAGTTTCAATAGCCCGTCAAATCTTTCAAACCAACACGCTAATGTTCAACATTCATGCTGCACTGCTCTTGACGACTACGGGGGCCAAACCATCAGTCAGGGAACCCCGACCGTGTTTGTTCCAGGACTTTTCTTTCCAAGCATTAGGCACAGCTCGTTTCCTGTACTCCTTCTAAGACACTGGCATTCGCCAGCTTTTCCTTAATCTTAAGAACTCTCGTTGTCCCATCGTGTTTGGGAGTGTGTTGGAATCTCGCTCAGGTAGGTAACAGTCGATAACCCGAATATCGCAGGATTTGCCCGTTTTGTTTTACACAAAATGCTAATAAGTATGTTCTATGTTCTATGAGAAAATTTTCATACCGGGCTCATATGAAGAGGCCCTTAACTTTATTTCTATAATAATGTTGTTGCTATCTTCTCCTCGACTTTTTTATCTTTGCACTTAATTACACGTTTCTGAACTACACACAATCAATGTTGCTCTGTACCTTGGAGTGTAATTCCCATTACAAAAGTTTTTTTTTCACAGAAAGGGGCATTTGGTATTCTTTATGTTAGAAAAAAAATCTATATTTCACTAGAATGTGAGTAAAACAAATTGGCAAATTCGTTTCAAAGTTCGAAGTGCACAACCAAATTATCAATTTCGTCACGAACTCCGAAAGTAAAGAACAAAGTTCGGAACGCGGCGCGGTAAAGTAATGTGAAATCGACTGTAATTTGGGTTCACTGAGTGGATACTGATCCCAATGGCGATGGATCTCATCGATATACAGTACCTACTCCCTCATCACTTGTTAACATGGTATAGATTTCGGTTGCATTCTTTTGTTAGCATGGTATGGGAACATCATGGGTATATTTCATGAGATCACTGCCACCAAACAAAACCAATAAGAAAGAGCATAATCTTACTTTTGAGCATGCAGCTCCATTATGTGAGAGACTTTATTCCATCCAAAACCTACAAATCTCTTGTCATATTTCGTAACAGTACTTGGCACCACTATATATGGCTCAAAGTCCTCTTCCCATTGTACCTGCAAAACAACACAAATGCTTGCATGTCGCTTTCTGCAAATTACGCAGTGCTCCCTCTTTTTTTCTTGTTCTTGCAACTCCCTCTTTTAAATGGGCAAACCTATCCATTCAAAAACATATGAGCCCCAAGAGTAACTCGCACAGTAAAGTAGCATATGAACACTTCATTTTGGTTGTATGCAGTAAACAATCAATTACCTTTTTCAGTTTTGAACATTCAGGCTTTTACAGTCACCTTGAATAAATCTTATGAGTGGTGGTTTTCGAATGCGGGCTTTACAAAGGTTTACCGATAAAGCGTTTATATGTTGATAACATCTTACACGTTCTTTAATTCCACAACAATACACTGTAATACGTATTGAGACAATGAAAATAATATTTTATAAAGCAGATATAAACAAAAGCAAGTAAAAGCTAATTCTGTACACAAGTATTTCGTATTGTTGACTCACAGCGTACAGGAAGAAAGCAAAGCGTTTCAAAACTTTGCAGTGATAGAACATTTAAGGTTTGCTACGGTTTTGTTTTATCAACTTTATCCCATTTACGAGGAGGATGGACGTACCTCACTCTCACTAAACTTCAATTGACTAAATTCCATCGGTTTCATTACTTCTTTCGTATCCGTTTTACAATGGCGTGGAAAAAAATTCTCGCTCTGTCACACTGACTCTGAACCGAGGACCTTCTCCACTTTATACAAAAGTATGAGAAATCTCATTGGTTGCTGCTTAGTGAGGATACAAGAAAATTGATTCAATGTTACGTCAATCCTAAACTCACTGAACCTTTCTAAACTCGTGTTACTATGGAAAATAACGTTATGCAAGCAATCACGCAGTCTCTGACACGGAATGTTTTGATTTGAAATGAGATACTCTTATAATGTTCTCAAGAGAAGCACATTTCTGGCTTGAAGAAAGTTCAACATACAAATCCGATTAGCAACAACTTTGTGGCACTTGTGGTTTGGTATAAACTAAGAATTCTTAATTAGCTCAATTCCACTTTTGCGTCACTTACATATTTGACACTGTTGTGTTGTAAAGGACTAATGGTTGTACAAGTTTTCACCGAGGCGAAATGAATGCTACTAAATATTCCTCGTAGTGCATAATCGTTTTCGTAAAATACTATACGGTTTAAGACATTACAAGCTGTGCTACATACGTTGTATTGAGTGGTAGCTGTCCTCCATTTGGCATAGTTTGTTGGGGCATGACCTTTGCTCCATTCATGAAGCCTGAAAAGAATAAAAAAAAAACACAGCTCATTTCGGTGGTTCCCCTTGTTTTGATCTCAACACAGTAAATATATCTCACTAGATATTGATTTTTCTCTGGTCCGATTCCCGTTCACATTTAAAGAAGTTTTTTTCCTTCCACCATGAGCACCTGAACTGGTGAGTATACTTTCTGCCTCTCCCCTCCACACAAAAATCTGATCTGATCAAAGGTCACGGCTGCAATGCTATTTACTATCAAAGTTTAATTTTTTATTAGAGACTGTAAGCAGTGCTGATTTAATTGAATGATTCACCAGACTGTTACGGGTCAGGTTTATCCAGTTCTTTGTTGTACCTCATACTAAGGAATCCATAAATACACTCTTACAATGGAATAAACTAAACAGTAAAAAAATACAACATAGTAAAATATAACAACAAATAATAGTTAAGAATACAAAATGTTAAATAGAATGAGTCTTAAATGCGGAACGGAGGGATCAATGCAGGGCGCGAACTCGTTGGATGTACACGTGTATTCGTTCCATCCTAAAATACGCATGTCCTGTGTTCCATCGCGCACTCTCGGGTACCTCAGCGAGGACCTGGAGAGATTACAAAAACAAGTATTGCGAATTTTCTACCCCGGTATGACCTACAACCAGGCCCTATATTATTCTGGTTTGCCAACCCTCTTCAACAGGCGAGAAGATATTTCAATACAGCTTTTTAGTGAAGTCGTGCATGGGTAACCCCAGGCACCCTCCACACAAATTTCTCCCTCACCAAGAACACAGGAAATTACTGCCTAGAAAGAAATCGGGATTTTGTTATATCTATCTATCTACACAGGGTGTTCAATAGACATCGGAGATCGGAGAATTCTCCGGCTACTACGAAGAATTCTCCGGCCAAATTTAGATGGCCTGACCTAGTGTTTTTTGTAAATTTAGACGTGGAGCGCTTTCAGAATATTCTCCTGTTACTTTGCACAATTCTCCTGCTACTAAAATTCTTATTGAAAGCCCTGTCTCCACTATTAACTATTTGTATCTACTGACAAAGTGTCAACGAGCAATTATTCTACCTTTTGTGTAGCAAGGGATTGTTCTTTTTCACATTTTACAGTTTTTAGCTTGTTTTGGTGTTACTCGATCTATTTTTATTCCATGATTTTTTTGGTGCCCTCCGTCCTTCTTTATCAGTCCGAAATCCTGCTGTGTAAGTGTCTTCTTGGATTCCTTAAAGGGACAGTTGCACATGCGCAATGGTCACCGTAACTTATTGCTTACAAAGCTAAAGGCCGCCATTATGGATTCGTTGGTAAGGGTGAATGATTCACATCATACTGTCATTTAAACATCAAGAACCCGAAAACCTAATTTACTGTCCTTTAGGAATGTCCAAGTGTGTTCTCGTACGCATGAAATGTTGTGAATGAATGGAGCTGCGTGTACGTGCTATACGCTCTTCTTTCGATGCCCTAAGATAGTAATCAAACGCTGTAAGATCATTATATGTAGTTTAACAACAGCATAGCAAATTATGAGAAGTGGTGAATAATAGACTACCCTTCTATGATATTCTAGTGAAAGCAAATGGGCCACGAAAACGCTGTCACTTTCAGAACCAAAGTAGCCGGCTAAATCTTTGGATTCTAACCATGATTTGTAAATTTTTTCGTGCAAACGAATTCGTCGGTGGGATTTTTCTCATACACTTTTTCTAATACTGGTGGAACTGAAGATTTTTCTTCGGTCAGCATTAAGTCTACAGCCCCCGCGCTGTCCTCCAACATTCAAGTTTGAAATCGTCGGCCCGACGTTTTAAAAAGGTTAGCTGATCTACTGCGCATGTGCCGCGCATGATACTGTCCTTTAATAAATCAAAGACCCCAGTGAGCCAGCTCACGGATGAATTGGATTAGCGAAAGAAAAGGCACTTTAATAAAAAAAGAGAATGGGAATTGGTATATTCGGCCCACTGAAAGTCATTTGGAATGTTAATAGTATAACAAAACCCATAACAGGAAGGCATTAATGAAAACAAAAGCACAAAAAAATTACACAACAGAAACATTTTTCAACAAGTAACCACAAATCGGACAACAATGACACAAAACCCGTAAAACAAAAACATTTGTGAAAACAGTATGACAAAATCCACGACACCAACATTAAGAAAATTAATGCGGTTTTAATGAATAAATTAATCGGAATCGAGTGAGTAAGCCCCATTCGACCGCTCGACTGCCCCCTACATCTCTTGGAATGACTACGTCATCCATAAGCTAAAATGAATGGGTTTTCAGCATTTTCCGAGAAGCTTAAATTGTTTTTTGATATCTACTGATCACTTTTTAATACGTTTTCATACGCTACACTTATTTATTTGGAACACGACCCCAACGACGATATTGAGGAGTAATTGTTCTATTACATCTTTAAACCCTCGGATTGTGATAAATTGGAGCTAGTTTACTCGACAAGAATTGACTTTGTTGTTGTTTATCAACAGAACTATGTTGTCGAGCCGATGTTGACGAGTCCGGCTCGTTCTCAAACATCTCCTCAACGTACTTGACAATGTTTTTCGAGTTAGCAAACCAGTTCACGGATGTTTCAAAATGGGGTGATGATATGAAATGGGGGCTTCTGGCACATTTGTATTTCGATTTCATTGTAATTGAAATTTAGTGCAGTGCTGGCACATTCTTGGTTGACCGGATACAAAGCCTATGTGAAATTGGTGAAAGGATGGCGTATTTTTATTAAGATATGATCAAAGATTTAACAAAGTACATGTCGGATGATCGGGCGGGCGGGTGGGAAACTCTGTGAAATTGTTATGTTTTTGATAATATCAATAAAAATACATGTCGGTCGTTCGGGTGGGCTTCTGGCACATTTGTATTTCGATTTCATTGTAATTGAAATTTAGTGCAGTGCTGGCACATTTGTATTACATAATCAAAGATTTAACAAAGTACATGTCGGATGATCGGGTGGGCGGGTGGGTACCTTTGTGAAATTGTTATGTTTTTGATAATATCAATAAAGAGTGTAGGCAGATTGTTACTAAGTCGATATAAAGCTTATGTAAATTTGATGCACAAAGTCGATACAAAGATTATGTGAAATCTTAGCGGCAAGCGCCCAGCACATTTTCCATAAAATTTTGATAAAGGACCTGGCACATTGAAATAAAATTGAAATAAATGTTAATTTAAAAAGAAGATTTAATATACAAAATGGAACAACAATTACGAAGATTAACTGTATTAGAATTAAAAAGTTTAGTTAGATGGTATAACATTCCTGGGCGTTCAGCATTTAATAAAGCAGAACTTATTGGTGCATTGATTAATATACCCGAAATAATTAATAATGTACAACAAATAGTTGATAATATTGTTGGAATTGTTGGTGAGTTGCGTAATAGGCCAATGAGGCCAAGAGACCAACCAAATTTACCTCTTCCAATTCCAATTCCGAATATTGAACCACCACAAATAAGGCCGGAAAACCGCCCAAATTTACAAACAAATCAAATTCCTGAGACCCCACCAGGTTCGCCCGATAGATATAGACCAGGAACCCCACCCATACCAAAACAAAAAAAGAAATCAAAACCGATTAAAAATACAAAAACAAAACAAACTCCTTTTTTAGGAAATGTATTAAACAAGTTTTGGAATTTTGTAAAACCATATATTCCTAAAAAAGCAAAAAATAAAGTAGAAGAAGTAGCTAAAAATTTTATAGAAAGATATAAAAAAGTAAATAAACCCAAAGAAATAAAACCACCACCTAAAAGAGATTATGAGAAGGAAGGAGCAAGACCAAAAATATTAAAAAGAAATGAGGAAAAAGAAATTGTGGAAGATTTTACGCCAAGGGAATATGAATCAGCTATTAATGGTAATTATATAAGCTATAGGATTGAAGGAAATGGAAAGAATGATGAAAAGACATTTTTACATAAAATAAAACCAAAAGTTATAGATTTACTTAGAAAGAGAGTTGAATTAAAAAAATCATTAAAGACTAAATTTATATTTTCATGCAGATTTAAAAAGAAATTATTTGACAATATAGACAAAATATATAAATACAGCGACGCACCCTTTCCTTCTGAAAAATCAGAAATTGTTCTTGAATCAACAGATTTATCAGAATTATTTGATAGATTAACAAATCAACAACTTGTATTATTTGAAAATTTTTTAAAAAAGGAATCTGGTTGGGAATTCGAACGCGTACTATTCTTTGACATTTTCATAGATCGTTTTGTACCACTTTTAGGCGGATCTTATATTCCATTACCAAAAGAATTGTTAAACAGGAATGCTCTTATTAATCTTAAGAATTATGATGATGAATGTTTCAAGTGGTGTGTAACACGAGCAGTTTATCCAACCGATAAAAATCCACAAAGAATAACAAAAGAATTGATAGAACAATCTAAGAATTTTAATTGGAATGGAATTAATTTTCCAAGCGCAATACAAGATGTTGTTAATTTTGAAAACCAAAATGATTATGATATTGCTATATATGGTTATGATGAGAAAATAGGAGTGTATCCTATAAAAAGAAGTAGTAAAAGAGGGTTTAAATTGATTAGATTACTTTTATTAACAGAAGAAACAAATGAAGAACCAAATAAACACTTTGTTTTAATAAAGAATATTAGTGCACTTATACGAAGGCAAGTTACTAAACACAAATGTAAGTTGTACTTTTGTGATAATTGTTTGCATCATTTTCACTTAAAAAGATCATTAGAAAAGCATGAAGGATATTGTTATTTGTACAATGAAGCAAGAATTGATGTGTTAAAAAATAAAGATGGCAGCCCATGTTTTCTTTCTTTTAGAAATTTTGTTAAAAAAATGAAAATACCATTTGTAGCATATGCCGACTTTGAGTGTATTTTGAATAAAATAAAACAAACAGGCCAGCTAGATAAAAATAAAAGTTACACTAATAAATATCAGTTTCACAAACCGGTTTCATTCGGATGTTATATTAAGAGTTTTAATGAAAAAATATGTAAATCCAGATTTTATAGATATACTGCTAAATCGCCCGAAGATGATGTGACACAGAAATTTGTGGAATATCTAGAAGAAGAATTTAAGAAAATTTATAAAAATTGCATAAGTTATAATAAAAAAAGATTCAAAAAATTTAATAAGAAAATGATGACAGAAGTTGATGAAATAAATTATGAAAATGCAACTAATTGCCATATTTGTGAGAAAGAATTGGGTGAAGATAAGGTAATAGATCATTGTCATCTTACAGGAAAGTATAGAGGTGCAGCGCATAAGGAATGTAATTTAAATTATAAGATTCCAAAATTCTTTCCTGTAATTATTCACAATTTATCAGGATATGATGCACATCTATTTATTAATAGTCTTGTTAAAACAGAAGGTAAAATAAAACTAATACCTAATAACGAGGAAAAGTATATTTCTTTCTCAAAAGAGATTGTGGTTGATACCTACAAAGATAAAGAAAGTGGTGAGATGATAGATGTTAAGAGAGATATAAGGTTCATAGATTCATTAAAATTTATGTCATCTAGTCTTGATAGTTTGTCTAGTAATCTTACTAAATGTGGAAAGTGTGATGTTTGTAAAGGTGTAATAAAAGGAAGTAGGTGTCTTAATCCAACAGATAAAAACTTGCATGAAATTACAAAGTATTTTGAAGGTGAAGAATTAAAGTTATTATTGAGAAAGGGAGTATTCCCATATGATTGGCTTGATGATTTTGAGAAATTAAATGAAACCCAACTTCCTCCAAAGGAAGCGTTTTACTCAAAACTTGGTGGTAAAGATATTTCAGAAGATGATTACAAACATGCTAAAAATGTATGGAAAACCTTTAATATGAAAACAATGCGAGATTACCTTAATCTATATCTCCAGTCTGATGTGTTATTATTAGCCGACGTTTTTGAAAACTTTAGAGATGTTTGTCAAACAAATTATGGTTTGGACCCCGCTTGGTATTATACAGCGCCGGGTCTTGCTTGGGATGCAATGTTAAAGTTAACCAAAATTGAATTGGAGATGATAAATGACATTGATATGCTAATTATGATTGAAAAAGGTGTTAGAGGAGGCATATCCCAAATATCTCACAGATATGCTAAAGCTAACAATCCATATATGAAAGAATATGATCCTAACAAAGTTAAAAATTATATAGAATATCTTGACGCAAACAACTTATATGGCGGAGCAATGAGTAAACCACTCCCAACTCATGATTTAAAATGGATGAGTGAAAAAGAGATTGAAAATTGGAGAAATATTCCATGTATAGTGGAGGTTGATTTAAAATATTCGCGACACCTTCATGATTTACATAGTGATTACCCGCTTGCCCCCGAAAGAATTAAGGTTAATGGAGTTGAGAAATTAATACCAAACCTAAATGATAAAAAGAATTATGTAGTTCAACATGAAACTCTAAAAAAATATGAAAGCTTGGGATTAGAAGTAACAAAGATTCATAGAGGAATTAAATTTAAAGAGTCTGAATGGTTAAAACCTTATATCGATTTGAATACTAAATTGAGAGCACAAGCAAAAAACGATTTTGAAAAAGATTTTTTCAAACTTATGAATAATTCTGTATTTGGGAAAACAATGGAAAATCTTAGAAAAAGGGTTGATATAAGATTGGTTACTAATGAGAAAGAAGCAAAAAAATTAATATCAAAAGCTAACTATAATCGCCGAACTATTTTTTCTGAAAATCTTATGGCCGTACATATGAATAAAACACATATAAAATACAATAAACCTATTTACTTAGGAATGTGTATTTTAGATATAAGCAAGTCAATGATGTATGACTTTCATTATAATTATATTAAACCAAAATATGGTGAAAAAGCCAAATTACTTATGACAGATACAGATAGTCTTGTATATGATATAGAAACTGAGGATTTCTATAAGGATATAAGTCCTGATGTTATAGAAATGTTTGATACTAGCAATTATCCAAAAAATCATAGATCAGGAATTAAGGCAGGTGTGAACAAAAAAGTAATTGGTAAGTTTAAAGATGAAACCGGCGGTAAAATTATCACCGAATTTGTTGGACTACGAGCTAAGCTATATGCTTTCAGGATGGATGATGGTGAAGAGACAAAAAAGGATAAAGGAATTAAAAAATCAGTTGTAGAAAATAGTATAAGATTTGATGATTACAAGGAATGTTTAGAAAATAAAGTAAAGCAGATGAGGGAGATGCAAGTAATAAGAAGTTATAAACATTTTGTTTATACTGAAACCGTTAATAAAGTTGCACTATCTGCTGATGATGATAAGAGAATCATTTGTAAAGATGGAAAACATACTCTTCCATATGGTCATTATCTTTCTAAAACAGAATTAGGAGGTAACTCAGTATCATAAGGTATAACTTGTAATTCTTCCCTTACAAATCCACGTCTTGGTCCGTCTATTAAATAATATAAAACTGGTTGATTAGGCGAAATTATACTTTTATAAATATTATAAATTTTAATACTCCAAATAGGATCAGTTGCCCTCCTTTTTTCTCCACCCTCAAGTTCGCCGGGAAATAATAAATATCTAACTTTAACATAAGGAGGTAATCTAACCTCATCAAGACCAACAACTCGGTGATAATTTTTAGTTTCAACATCGAGTTCTTTCATTTTTATAGCCTTATCAGGCTCTTTGCCGGTTATTCTCGTTTTTGTATTATTCAAAGTTTTCAAAATATCTGGTAATCTTTTCACCCATACTCTAGATCGCCCATCACTAATCATTTCCTGCGCATATTGATGACTAAATAATCTTTCTCCCAATATTTTGTTTGCGTTTTCTACAAATGCTTGAGCTCTATGATTACCAGCTTCACTTCTTTGTATCCCCACATTATGGTAATTCATGAGTTTACTAACTTCACCCATAAATTCTTTTCCAGGATCAACCATTAATGTTTTAGGGTATTTCAATCTTCTAGAATATATTTTTGTAAAAGCTTCTGATATCTCTCGACTTTCTTTTGAAGTTAATGGCTCCGCATCTTTATATCTCGAGGCGATATCAACCACAACTAACGCATATTTATATGTTTTTCTTCCAACTCTATCATGCGGTAAAAATAATAAATCTGCTTGGTGAATCTGATTTGGTTTATTCACAGTCCAATGCGGTCTAGGTATATATTTTGGGGTTGGAAGATAGATTTGCCATATTGCCTGTTTTTGTAACCACTGTTTTGCTTCATTTTCACTTACTTTCGCTTTCTCAGCTAATTTAGGAATCGCGGAATATCCTTTCCAATAACCCCCAGTTGAATAATATATTTTTGACATCATTTAAAAATTAACAAAGTATTTTATAAATTAAAATGGTGGAAGAAACAAAATTTAGCGAATATCAAATTAATCTTATGAAAAAAATTATTAGAAAAAAAATTCTATATATGGAAGATGGTGATAAAATTTTTAATATTATGATTTTAATTCCCGAGGCGAGAGAAGGTTTATTAAAACATATTGAAAAATTAAAGAATAATAGTGCAAAGGGGTTTAAAGGTTAGACAAAGTATCTTATAAATCAAGTATGACGTCTGAAAAAATTAATCCAAACAGAATTCCAAGAGAACCCTTTGGTTTGAAAGCAGAATCAACATTAAATCGAATTACTCTAAACCCATCATCAGCCAGCCCCGGCGAAACATTATATATAAATATTCCAAAACTTTCTGAGAATTTAGTTATTGTGCCAGGAAGTGTATCTCTTCTATTTGATTTGGATGTTGTGGGCCACGCAAATAATACACTTGTTAATAATGTGGGAAGGAATCTTGTATCTAGATTAAAAGTTCTTTTTGGAGGCGAAACATTACAGGATACGCAAAGATATGATCTGTTTAAAACATATCATGATTTATTTTTAACTGAAGAAGAACGCGAAGATGGATTAAAACAAGGTATTTCTTCTCTAGAGATAAGAAGACATAGAACAAAATCAGGCAATGCAAAAACAGATTTAGATGTAAAAGAAGTTGCTCTAGCTAAAGTTCACGGTTCAAAGTATAGAATACCAATAGATCATCCAGTTTTAAAAGATCATGGGGTTTTTTATCCAAAAGCATTAGAAAATCATTTAATATTTGAGATTACACTAGCCCCAATTCATGATATTCTTATTTATTCCGATACAACTAAAGCACCATCATATTCAATCAAAAACTTGGAGTTAGAATATTCTTCAATTTCAAGCGAATACTTGGCGCGCGAAGCAAAATCAGCATATCAAGTTGGTAAAGGATTCTTTTATGAAAATATTACTTTACACAAAACTTTTACATTTAAAGTGGCCACTGATGGAGTTATTAATCAACATATTAATTTACCAAGAAGATCAATGACTGGAATATTATTTTTGTTTACTCTACCATTTGTTGGGGGATCAAGAGATTCTGAAAATTTTTATAATCCAAATATAACTTCTGTTAATATAGATGTTGATGGTGTTCCAAATCGAATATACTCTAGGGGGATGATTCCATCAGATATTTGGGAATCTGTGAAAAAAGGGTTTCATAGAGGTGATGGTTTACAATTTTCATTAAAAGAAAAGGATTTTTATGCTAATAAGTTTGCTCTTTGGGTTGATACTAGAACTCACCCTGATAATGTTATTCATGGCGGCGGACTAGCTCTAAATAATACACATGATGGTGTAAAAATAGAAATTAAAAGGAATATAAAAAATACCGCAGAAACAGTAACTTGTTATATGTTTGTTGTTGCTGATGCAATGATGGAAATAATGAATTCAAGTTTGAGATCAATTAAGTACTGAGAATCTAAAAACATAATGTTATGATACAAAAATCATGGAAGATTTACGAGATAAAATCCCATTTCATTGTATTATAACTGGTCCAACAAATTGTGGAAAAACAAAGTACCTAATTGAACAGCTCCGAGGTCCTTTCCGAAAAGTTTTTGAATATATTGTTTTAATTTGTCCAACTTATGCTAAAAATAAAACATATCATAATTTCGCTCGTGGGGACAAGAGATTCTTTGTATTATCACCCGATGCAAGTAATGTAGATGAGATTAATGAATTGTTAAATGATTGCCAAATTTTATTTTCTGGACTCAATACATTAATAATTTTAGATGATTGCGCCGTATCCACAGATCTGAAGAAAAGATCTAATAAATTTATAGATTTAGCATTCTCCGGAAGGCATCACGGATTATCAATGTGGGTTCTCACCCAGCAATTAACATCAATAGCAAAACCATTCAGGGAAAATGTAGCCTGTGTTGTTACTTTCCATAATCCCTCTCAGAAAGGTATGAAAATGTTTTTTGAAGATTATGGCGGTGATTTGGATTATGAATTGGGTAAAAAGTTTGTTCAACTCCTGAAAACTGAAAAATATTCTAGACTTTGTTTGAGTTTGCGTTACCCATTTAATTGCTATTTAGAGATTCCCGAAGTGATTTAAAAAAGATGACAAACGTTGAAGATTATATTGAAGAAAAGACAGGCCAGCCGAAGGGAAAAGATGATGATGAACTTGAAATAAAACAAGAATCACTTGCCATTCTCGCCGCGCTCGGAACAACAAAGGAATATTTGGGGGTTGAAATGAGTTTGGGTGATATAAAAAAATTATCAGAACGCGATGTAGAAAAATATTTTAATCGTTACCAAGCAGTAATGGGTAAGAAAATTAACGGTGGGTTGGTAGATTCATCCCTACAATTAGTTTCCAAACTTATTTCATATTTAGTTCCAGTTGATGATATAGAATCTCTTTGCAATGATTTGAAGAATGATGATTTGGTTAATCGTGAATTAACAAACATTGTTGGGCTCTTAGCATTGAAAGCAGGAAGATTGGCAGCACTTGCTAGCGGGCTATTTCAAGTAGCTAAACACATTAAATTCAACAAAAATCAACAATTTTCAAGAGAAGAACCAGTAAATTCTAACACAACTGATCAGGAAACTAAGCAATCTACTGAAGGTACTGATACTGTTTACTAAACAGATCTAAAAACTTATTTGTAGCATCTAAATAACAATGTCTGAACAATATGAAGTAGAAGTTGAGCAAATTACAGCAGATCCCAAACCTGAAAATAAAGATATAAAAAAGAGGGAGAAAGATCCTAAAAAAGTGGCGGCTGGTAAAAAATTAGCAGAATATAATAAAAAAGCAAAAGAAGCATTAGCTAGGGAGATGAAACGAGAGGCGCAAAATGAAAATACAGAAAGAGAGTATAATCAAGAAAAGACAAATAATGAATATAAATCATGGCTTCCAGAGTTATCTTTTACTACTGTTTTATCCGTTGTTGGATTGGGGTTTACAGCATTTGATCTTTTTATGAGATATAGGGAAAAAGCTAGAGATGGATACACTGAATATAAAAATAGGATACCTGATTTATTTAGTTCCTCATCTACAAAAGAAACATAACCAGGGGTAGAAAATAGTTCCTTTCCAAAAAGTTTATTATTTACAAAAGAAACATATCCAATGGCTGGATTTAAATTTGATGAACTTGCTCCTGATGTAACAAAAACTTTAATCAATCTAGATATATATGTTTCAGAAAAAGACCATTTCACTACACCCTCGCCAATGAAAAATGTATTTAAAAATCAAACTGTAGGACTTACTAGTGGTAAAGAAGCTAGAGCTTGGCTGAATAAACCAAATATTAATCACTGGCCACAACAGTTAAACATGGCGGTTTGGTGCGCAACATCTGGATGTGGTGTAAGTTTAAATGATAGTTTAAATTACCCCAAAGTTATTAGAAGTTTTTTTATATTTCACATATACTTTACAATAAGAAGAATATTATATGAATTATCTGTACCATTTCCAGAAGAAAAAACTTTTTCTTTAAAAAATAATCCATACAACAAAAATGTTTATAATCGTTTATGTGGAGAATTTGGTTTAAGTAATAATCAAGATTATAAGGGATGGAATAAACCTTTAGCTGATTTTAGATTTAAGGGGGGTGCAAACCATGGAGTTGGAGATGTATTCATTGATTATGGAAAAGGATACATGCCTCCAGGAGGTGGTAGTTCGCAAGCAGTAGGAGGAGGAAATCAAAACGTAAGAATTATACATCCTAATGATCCTGATGTGAATATTTGGCCAAGTGAAACAAATAAATTTGCTGATTATGGCGGTAAAAAAATAGATGCGAATTTAATATCTATGCTTCGAAATGATCATTTTGTAGATTTTCAATATGCTTGGTCTATACCTAAATCTGGATATGGATTAACAAAAGCTGGATTAGGAAGAATAAATAGATCGGTTGAAGCTTTTGTTTATTGTGTTTTGGGAGCTCAAGTTATTACTAGGCGTTCACTTATTGGTGGTGGGGGAAGTGCATTTAATACTCAGCAAAATTTCATAGATTTATTTGAAAGCTCTGTGATTAAAAATGATATAGCAAATTCAAGTGAAAGATATCAAAAAACGCTTCAAGATTCAAAAGCGCGGCTTGATTTTGCTATAGCTCCTGGTGTTTTGTTGATGCCAAGCAATTTAATTATAAATACAGAAAGCGTTATTGGATACAATAATTATCTGCAAACAGCAACAAAAGATATGAAATTCGGGGCAAATAATTCAATAAATGTTGAAACAAAAAATGTTGGAATAACTCATAGTTTAGGAACATCAAAGGTTTTATTAAATACTAATCCCCAACCAAGGAAACCTAAATTAAACAATATCAATGAATCAAATAAAACAGATAAAGTTAATAATATAGAAACATCTTCTCATCAAAATACTCTTATTGTTTTAATGCTTGCTGGAGGATTAGGGTTTGCAAAATTCTTTAGGGGTGCCGGAGGTTTTATTTAAAATAAGTCAAATAGATATAACTATAAAAGAACCTTTGAGACTTTTATGCAGTATAGTTGATAATAGAATGTCATACGCGAATAAAGGTAAAAATGAAGGTCTTGTAAAAATACAACCATCACAATTGTTAGCAAACATTCCATCAAAAGATTATCCATCTATTCCAATTAGAAAATATGATAACTTGATTAATCACTTTGATTTAACCATTTTAGACACTGATTGGAAAAGGTTTTATCTAAATGGACAATCTGTAACTTTTAGTTTAAGATTTAAATAAATTTTTGTTATGTAACCATTTATTGGGTTATATAACATAAAATTAAACTTTGTATTACTAATTATTTAAAGATACTACTTTCATACCTTCAAACATATTTCTATTAGATGGTGAGATAGAAAAACAAGAAGATATGCCCTCATTTACGTGTTTCTGTATTTTTTCGTAAAACTTATTTTTATCTCTAATTACTATATTAAAACTAATATCAAATGAATTAATAAATATTTCTAAATTACTATTAATTTCTCTTTCATTATTAATCTTAATTGCTTTTTCAAAATACTCTTTATCAAAATTAATATCTTCCTCAATTTTATGCAACTTTACTCCTTTTGTTGTAAATTCCCTAGCATACAATTTGCCGTCTCTCATTACTGGTGGTCTATCACCCAATTGATAACAAATTTTAAAACCAAAAAATACACACTTATCCGACGCAAAATTATTTGGGTTAATATTTGTTGCAATAATCATTAAATTTTCATTCTCTTCTATACAAACTGAAAAATCTTTACTTACTTCATTAAAGAAATCTTTTAAACATTTTCTTTCTTTATTATCGTATTTAATAGTTAATAATTTTATATTCATCTTTTTATTTTATAATTTTATATTTTTAAATTATAATTCATTTTTAATTGTTATGAAAACTAAATAAGAGTTTCATAACATAATTTTCAACACTCTTTACAATGATACTTTTGTTTATTATGTATACATATTTGTGATCCTCCACATTCTTTACATTGTTGTTTTTGTTTATCATGTTTACATATTTGCGTTCCTCCACACTCTTTACAAACTGATTTATGTTTATTGTGTATACATATTTGTGCTCCCCCACATTCCTTGCAATAAGATTTATATTTACCATGTTCACATATTTGTGTTCCTCCACACTCTTTGCATTGTTGTTTTTGCTTGCCATGTTTACATATTCGTGCCCCTCCACACTCTTTACAAACTGATTTATTTTTATTGTGTATACATATTTCAGAACCTCCACATTCCTTGCAATGTGCCTTTTGCTTACCATGTTCACATATTTGTGTTCCTCCACATTCCTTACATTGGTACTTTATTTTCCCATGTATACACTTATATTTATTAACTAATCTTCGTAATTGTTGTTCCATTTTGTATATTAAATCTTCTTTTTAAATTAACATTTATTTCAATTTTATTTCAATGTGCCAGGTCCTTTATCAAAATTTTATGGAAAATGTGCTGGGCGCTTGCCGCTAAGATTTCACATAATCTTTGTATCGACTTTGTGCATCAAATTTACATAAGCTTTATATCGACTTAGTAACAATCTGCCTACACTCTTTATTGATATTATCAAAAACATAACAATTTCACAAAGGTACCCACCCGCCCACCCGATCATCCGACATGTACTTTGTTAAATCTTTGATTATGTAATACAAATGTGCCAGCACTGCACTAAATTTCAATTACAATGAAATCGAAATACAAATGTGCCAGAAGCCCACCCGAACGACCGACATGTATTTTTATTGATATTATCAAAAACATAACAATTTCACAGAGTTTCCCACCCGCCCGCCCGATCATCCGACATGTACTTTGTTAAATCTTTGATCATATCTTAATAAAAATACGCCATCCTTTCACCAATTTCACATAGGCTTTGTATCCGGTCAACCAAGAATGTGCCAGCACTGCACTAAATTTCAATTACAATGAAATCGAAATACAAATGTGCCAGAAGCCCCCATTTCATATCATCATGGGGGCTCGAGTGATAAGAACTTAACTGAAGTTCGCAATTAACAATTAAAAACGGGTCAATTTCGCTACATAATTTTCTCATTTAAGGCCGAATAATTACATCCCATATTCATTTACTTCGGTAGTAATTTTTGTATATTCTTTTCAAGCAAGACTTGAATTTCTCCCCGTGTAATTCAAGAAATCATTCCTCAATAATGGCCGATTTCCGTACTAATGGGATATGAGCTGATAGCCTGTGAGTAGAGAACCAATCAGAGCGCGCGTTTGCTCATATCCAGTAATTGTAGATATAATGACACTATCCACCTCCTTAGAGGTGAATAGTGTAGGGGCTTCTGGGTAATCCTTGTGCCAGTGAGTTGTTGTTTGGAAAGAAAACAAAATGGCGTCCCAGCTACCGAAATAGGGCCGCCGTTGATTCTTGCTTTACAGCTTTTTTGAAGAGGTTTTACAAAGGAAATTACACAAAACACTACCACGATGAAACGTTGACCAGGGCAGGACCTAACACTAGGGCAAATGAGTGTCACAATGACACTGCATGTGCAAAATAATGTCCGGCTCATCTGATACAATTTATTCACACAACTGACGTAAAACAAAGGACACAAAGCATTCTTAACAATGTACCTCACCCTAACTAACAAAGAAAACGAATAAATTATATTACACTGGAGATAAGCCTAAGGTCCTGTAAGTCTCTTTGTTTAACGAATTACGCTTCAACAATTGAACTTTTTCACCAGTTGAGTTATCTTCGGCGTCGCCGTTGTGTTTGTTTAAGCTCCCTACTGAGGTTGCTTCATTGGTATATACTAAAACAATTATTCTCTTTAATCTCGGTGAATAGTGGCTTTAGGTATGTTTACCGAGCTGCGAAGCCGATTTCAGAGAATAGCCTGTGAATAGGGAACCAATCAGAGCGCGCTTTTGCTCATATTCAGGGTGGTGCAGGTATAACTAGACGCATATCTGCGCGAACTCGGGCTTTCCTGTTGCCCTGGCTTATAAAATGAAAAAGACAAAGAACTACAGTACACATGTTGGCTAAATTGTTAGTTAAGGTTAGAGTGACGGCAATTAACTGTGATAGAGTGACTGCAAAAAATAGTTAAAATGGTTAGTTGAAAAAAGTAGTAAGCCTTACTTTTCACATGGCTTGTTTTTCTTTGTTCTTCCAGGATGATTTCACTGAATAAACCTCGTTCATTAGCAACTGTCTAAAAACCTGGTGACAGCTTCGATTGTCATTATCATTGTAAATGTACGCAAATTTAGGCTTCTCATATTGTATGTTTTTATTCTTGTATCTATCTTATTATTGTATATTCTATTTTAGGTAATAACCTCAGGGTTCCTACTGATAGGAGAAAGCTCCCTGAAGGGATCACTCTGAGATCTTACCTATTTATCTTTTTGCTTTTAAATAAGTGTCTATCTATCTAACAGGGGAGAGCGGGGCTGATAGTCTAATATTTCCTAGGACCATATTATAGTTGATAAACCTCTAGGGGAATATTAGAGTATTAGTGTAAACCAACTCAGCCACCTTTGCATTTTGAGCAATCCACCTCGGGATATTCAACACCACCCACCTCCTAGGAAGTGAATATAACCGGCGCTTCTGGGTAATCCTTGAATCAGTGAGTTTTTGTTTGGTAAAAAACAAAACAGACAAAATGGCTTGCAAGCTACCGAAATATGGCCGCCGTCCATTCTCGCTTTATAGGTTTTACTAAGGACATTAAGCAAAACACTACGATAATGAAAAGTTGACCAGGGCAGGGCCAAATAACAAAGCAAATGAACAGCATAATAAAACTGCATGACATGTGCAAAATTAAGTTCAGTAAGTCTCTTTGTCGTACGAACTACCACTGTTAATTTTTCGTGTTTGCTTAAGCTCCCTACTGAGGTTGCTTCATTGGTATATACTAAAACAATTATTCTCTTCGATTTCTGAGAACAATTGTTAAATATTCCTCATGCAGCAGACCCGCACGCGACACATTTCATTCCAAACATTCAGACACTTGAAGGTTTCTTTTTTAGTGCTCTTAAGGATTCGTTCACTCTTCCTAACCTGCAGCTCTTTAAAATCCACGGCGATGACATCCCTTTTCCACGCGTTATTCTCATTTGTTATTTTCGCACGTAAACTGATCTCTCGTAAAGTTTGCCCACCGACCCGCACCAAAAACACTCGTTATCTTTTAGCGAAATGTGCGTGCATTTGTATTTGATTTGAGCATATCAGAGTATCACATATCAAAGTATCATATCAGAGACACCACATTCGTGGCTACTTTTAACGACGCTATTTTCGTTCACTGCCACATATGCCCGTTGGCTTAATTAAAACCATTAATATGCGCTTTGGTTAACCTTGCACATGCGCTTTACTAGCTTTAGTGCAATTTGTTACTGAACGTACGGAAAGTCCGAGTAATAATAAATGTTAGCTGCGTATCTAATTACACACGTACCATAATTGGTGAGACAGTAGCTTCACGCTGAATGTAATTCTTAGTTACAAATCAGCTCCTGAAATTCCCACTGAGCGTTTGCCCTCGTATTGGGGACCGGCGTAAACATGGCATTACACTTCAGCAGTTCAGTTTCTAGCATACCTGAAAGTAAAAATCGTGCCTAGATCCCACATCATCAGCAGCTGGGCCTTTGTCTTCGGGAAGTTTAACTTGTAGTGAAGAGTCTCGAAAGCAGGCACAATGTAAGCCTTAGAAAAAATACACAAGCATAAATCACATCTTTCCAGTAATTTCCTTACAACAATAAATAATAGTAATTGAACTGAGTGGAATGCAATGTGGTCTGAAATGATACGCGTGATTTCAAATATCGAACGAGCAGGCAGTGCGAGTTCGATTTGAAATCACAAGTGTGATTTCAGACCAAAATTGCACGACACGAAGTTCAATTACCACTTTATTACATCCAGTTTTGAAATCGCACAATTCGATAGTCCTAATACAGGATTTTTGTTAGTAAAGTGCCAATATTCTTTTCATCTTGTGGCCGGTTTTCAGAAAAAAGAGGAACCGGAAACGCGTTTACATTCTAATTCAGTTTATTCTCATTGGCGGAAAAGAAACAAACTGCGATTTAGAGTCTACGATAGTGCGATTCGTGAATAAATCACACTGCTACGGGCCAATCAAATTGCAGGGATCACCTGTGATTTCAAAATGGATGTAATTAAACTTGAAATACAACTCTGGGCAATGGTCTCGATGACGTCCACAGCAGCCCTCAAGAAATAACAGTTTTAAAATACAACCAGGCCTCAATAATAAAATAATGAGCAAATAAAGAAATTAAACTTTGGTGGATAACTTTAACCTTTATTTTGGATATCCCGGAGCCTATCTAATTTTTGGAAATAACCCATCTCATGAGTCTGCCTCACTGATAGAGTCGCCCAATAACAAGCCCTTTGTTCCGTTGCAGAGAGATCTGAAACAATGGTTAATAAAAAAATTGTTCTGTACAGCACGGAAAAGGAAATGACCGCGATACAACATTCACAAAGAAATTCCGTTTTGCGCCAATAAAGTTTATTCACTCATTTAGAAAATGCCTAATAGGGAATAGGGAATATTAAATAATAGATAATTAATAGGTAGGGAATATTAAAAGGACTACAAGATGCGACATGCCTTTCTATTATTTCACTATTACGTCATTTTGCAATATAAGGTCAAGACAACACGCAAAATATACCAGCGTATTACACTGTACACAAACGTATTACACCGTTTCTAGAGAAGGACGAGAAACAAAAAATGACCGAACTGGACGAACCAAATTTCGACTTCACTGATATTTTTTAAGTTAATTGAGAGTCCTGACTAGAAGATTTACTTCAATAGCCAACAGAACAGTGTTAAAAGTTGACGTTTTGCTAAAACAGGACGTATTTTACAAAAAAAACCTTTATTGAAAATACTCTTTTACATGTTTTATCAGCTTATCAATTCAGTTGTGTAAAATACAGTTTTCAGCAGTTCCAGTTCTGTTCAGTTTCTTTTAGTGTCGTACCTCAGTATAGAGTTCACTGAAATTTTAAGCAGCTGAAGAGAAGGTAAACATGCTGTTAGAAATTATTCGAATGTAAGTGGTTTAAGTTGTGGTTTATGTTCAATTAACTAGTTAATCAGATTTCTTTTCACATCTGATAGGATATCATGTGAGGTACATGTTTGGAGAAGAGGAATGTCGCGCGACGTGGATCACGACTTTAAGTTGTTGTTCGTCTTGAGGAATTTGGCCTAAAACTCGAGAAAAACTATTGGTGCGATTGAGGTGAAACATATTCTGAAAGCTGTTGCAAATAAAACTCGCAAACTTGGCGAGATCCATCCTATAACTCCAACAAAATACCACTAACCGAAACAAGCTACGCGCCTTCGATAGTGAAACCGCAATAAGTCTCTTGAACTGACATGGCTTTGATCCGGGTTCTTCATTTTCATTGGGAATTAGTTCCTAGTTTTACTTTGTTGTAATTTCCGAGTTGGTCTCTTGTTTACAGCTTTCAGCCTACACAGTGCTTCTGCTTTTCAGCAGAACCTACCAGTAGTGCAAATTGACAGTAAGGTAGTCATAGGGTCAAAGTCACAAACTCAAATATTTGTGTGCTGGAGTTAGTTATACAACTCAGTTCTGCAGTCAATACCCGCCATAAGGCAACCCACCTTTTTGCTGTTTGCTGATGAACCCTTTAAGGTGTCCCTACAAAAAAAAAGAAACAAACTCTTTTTCAGGAAAGTGACACAACTTGGAGGGTTACTATTCCAGATAAACTGTATTTTAAGTGTGGTTTTCTCGAATAGTTTTTAAGTCACGCAAAATCATCGACACCACTTCTTTTCAGGCAATTTCTGTTTCTGCATACGTATCACTAAAACGCTGTGTCAACCAACCCACAATTCACATCATCCTGGCAACAAAGGGTGGAAGACATCGGATGTTCTATCAACAAGAACCAGTGGCGCTTTAGAAGTGACAATCGTTTCTTACTACTTTAATGACTTTACTTAATTCAACATTTCTGGGCAAAAAAAAACGCGATTTGTTTCACTTTATTGGAATAGAAGGGGTCGTATGTGGAGTCTTTATAACATAGGCGCACGGGCAATTTTTTGCCAGGAGGGCGGTGAACGATTTGCCCAAAAATTCTCGCAAGTTGCCCAAATTCTTACGAAACAGTCGAAAAGAAACGAGGGTCACATGATGCACTAACACAGGCCTACATATGAAGTGAAAATATTCTTACTTATGAAACTATCATATGAGCTCACAAAACACGTTAAATCTCTCTTCAAAACAAAACAAAACAAAACAACACTTTTTTAAAAATTGGTTTTGTCCAAATTTCTCTTGACGCCCAAAAAATTGAAGCTGCATCGCCCTCCCGGCTCGTACGCCTATGCTTAATAATGCATTTTGTGCATGATGTTCAAGCTCGTGTGTCACAACTAGTCTTGGCTGTCTGGTCAAATTTAGAAAATGCCCCAACAAAAACATTTGAAGAGATTCATATCCTGTTATGGGCGAAATTATATCCACCTCTGGATATGATAAAAAAAGGCTTTAGCTCTTATCTATCTACCAGCTTCTACTTTGCCCTAAGATAAGAAATGCTAGAAAAAATTCTGGTGTGTTACAATAAGAGTCAATGGTTTTAGTACCAGAGAAAATTAACAAAAATTTCTTCATTCCAACATTTCCTACGACACGAACAGGAGATCAAGCATGCTGCAAACACAAGACAAATGCACATGAGATTGATACTTAAAATGATGGTCACCTTATGGAGCTGTGCAATCCTGGCATTGGTATAAAGTCAATATCGCTCAGAAACACAAACGGAGTGTGCACGTGATCCAAAGCAGTGTTTCTTAAGTAATTCACAGGATAAAAATGCTGCAAAACAAAAAGAATGGTCCAGTAAAATGTTACTTTAGTGTCAAAACCAATGGCACGTTTATGAATTCAACCACTGTTACGAGGTAGGATCCATCTCATTAACTTCTGCAGAGGTAGGAGAGAGTAAGGAAAAAAATAGTTGCTTTAAAATTTCATTGGCAAAGTGATTTCACTTGAAATTGTGCATTACAGCCGACACTCGTGTTTGTAAAAATATGTAGCTGATAGTTCAATACTTCGTAGCCATCTTTGTATTAAAAGTTTGTCTGTAAAATTTTTCATTGAAATTTCCTTTAGTAGATTGTAAAGATGGTATATTTAGCATGATAAAATTGAGTGAACTGAGTTTCTGATGGAGTAGTAGTCTTTACTTCTAGCTTTCTTACCAAGTATAAGTAACTTCTATAACAAACATAGAGGGGTGACATGATTTCTGTAGTCTTTACTTCTAGCTTTCTTACCAAGTATAAGTAACTTCTATAACAAACATAGAGGGGTGACATGATTTCTGTAGTCTTTACTTCTAGCTTTCTTACCAAGTATAAGTAACTTCTATAACAAACATAGAGGGGTGACATGATTTCTGTAGTCTTTACTTCTAGCTTTCATACCAAGTATAAGTAACTTCTATAACAAACATAGAGGGTGACACGTTTTTTGTCCAACCATGATCAAACATTCAAAGACAATAGCTAGGTTCGAGGACTGATAAGTAGTTCTTGCGCAACCCCACAATCCACAGAGCTTTCGTTTTTAACACACTAGAATGAATGCTCTCTTTGAACAATCACAAGGCAAGTTATTTTAGAGAAACTGGAAACATTCCGTCTTCACACAATATATTATTTCAATTTTTGAAAGATTTACCAGAATTCAAGAGGGGCTAATGGAAACAACTCGGCTTTGAAGAAAACGTGAAAAAGGATCCTAGAAATTTTCCTAAACACCATGCAGAAGTTGCTATTGTTTGCTCACTGGTCGAAACTGCAGTTAGGGACCTGATACCATAATAAGTTACATATAGGCGTCTAACTTACCCCTTCCTTAAAAACAATGTGATATCCAATGTTCTTTCTTTTTAACAGCTCTGGGGAACTTTGAACATATCTTAAAAACTGCTGTGCCTCGCTATCTGATATATACAGTGCCACACTTATAGGACCTGCAAAATGCCAACTTCGGGTTACAACTTTGCAATAAAATCCCTTAGAACACAACACATCAATTTTTTGACGGGCGGAGAAACCTTATCCCTAGTGGGTATAGCTTCTTGGCGAGAGATCCTTAAAATAAATTCATGAAGCGCCAGATACTACTGACGACAAATTATCCAACCTAGATTACTACTCGCAGTCCAATATAACAACGCATCCCGTTTCTCATTTTTATCTCTTCGCTAGCAAGGGAAATTCAGCGGAGTAGTTAACAAAAGGACTTTGCTGCCTCTCCCCTGGAGCCATGTGCCTACCTTAAAAGGGATTCAGGAGGTGGATGGTATGGAATAGGACGATTGAGAGCTAAAACAAAGAACCCAAGCTTCACCATCTGAAATTTCACAAGCAAACACCACTCGAAGTGATCTTTAAACAATCTCGTACAAATTGGACTGCTGTATACAACACTGAATACTTGGTAACTAGAAATTTACAATTAACTGACTGCTAGAAAGATAAAATTGGTGAAACAAATTTTGAAGGATAAACTTTCACAACTCTGCTGACGGATACATGATCTTGAGATTAAAGGTCAGTATGCCCAGTTATAGTATTCTCTGAACGGTAAATTGCTGTATATTCTGTTCTGCAATAATTTTTGAAACGCAATATTGACTAATTTTGAGTGACAGATATCATGTTTACATTAATGGCTTGTAAAATATGTCACTTGAAAACCCTGTACAATTAACTGATAGATGGATTGAAACAGCACGTTTAAGAATGTAGATTGATGCGCTTGTAAGTCAAGTGTTGCACGACTGATACGACAAGATACGATACGAGTTTCGACATCTTTACTCCGCGTGGGAGCAAACTACTTACACTAAAACGTATTACTAAGATTGCACCATCGCGTTGCATTTCCGCAGCTTGTATATGATGGATATGAGGCTAAACCTCTATCCAGTTTGAGCTGCCAACTTGACTTTGCAAACTAAATTAGTTTTAGTAAATCGTGTGTACTGGTTCGAGGCTTGTTTATTTCTCGATTCGAATCAGCTTTTGCAACGAACACGAAGATATGAAGCTTTACATGTCCTTTCAAATGATTTATAATCTTTTACTTGATTAAAATCGGAGTAATGCACTAGTCTTACCTTCCCAGTGAAGGGAAAGGGTTTCAATCATCTGCAGTCTGTCCATGGAAAGCTGTACTACCACTGTAACATCTGAATGATCCACCGTCTGTCAGCAACAAACAACAATACAACATTGTGTAAAAGAAACCTCTACACGCAAACAGAACGGGAAACCTGATGGCAGTTCCTCTTAAAAAGGTCCGAAATCGTTTATTACCAATGTTATCCAGAGAGAATAATGTAACACCTCGTGTCTGCAAGCGAGAAACTCACCCATTATTGATCAAAGGGTCTGTGAAGGGATTTCCTCTGGGGGCTGGTAACGTTATAGGAATTCTCTTAGGTATAATTGCTCTTTCTGAAGCAAAAAGTCCAAATCCAATTTTTGCTTTCTCTGTCCTTTTTCCTCAAGTCAATATGTTTTTCAAGATAAGTGAATAAGTCGTGTGACAAATGAATATGTTTTGTAGCAACACAGCATTCCCACGACGAACAATAATACTTATATTCAACATGCAATATTTAACTTACTTTGGTAAAATCATAATCCAGATAATAAAGATGTGTCCTGTGTGTTAGGTCTTGCTCTTGCTTGAATTCATAACATGCATCTTCATTTTCTGTGTCAGTAGTACTCTAAAACACAAACAACTGGCACTTACTAATAATACTAATACTTATTAGTATAAATACCTAGGTGATTAAACAAAATCGAGCGCTCTGATTGGTTCGCTATCTCGGATTATCAGCCGATAATCACCTCGACGAACAAAATGGCTGCAAGTAATTCGCGCGCTTTTAATGAAATAAATTTTTTCTTGTTGAACAATGCTTTTTCTTTTCTTTTTTTGAAAGAATCACATGTGTATTTATAGGCTCAGTGATTATTCCTCTCGATGAATATTCCCCGATAATCACTTCGCCTTCGATTTAACTAATTCCAAATTTATAACGTATTTCAAAATTTGATTTGAACCTAAACTAAAACTCGATGCACTTAAAAAAAGCGAACGAAAATATGAAATTAAGTCACTAGGACAGAAAATTATTTTATAAAATAAAAAACAAAGATTAGCCTTAGCACAGCTCCAGTTCGAAGTAAGAACAAAACCAACATAAATAAGTACCTTTTCTACGACAAGAGGCTGCTCAACGTCAGATGATTCTGTTTCTTTTGACTTCACGTCAGTATCCTCGCAAGGGACTAACCATCTTCTGTAGATATTTTCAATTACAGATGTGTAATTTAGTTCGTATCTATGAAGCTGGTACATGTATCGAAAATACCTTTTTCTTCTTCCACGAGGCGGCCTATTAGCAATAAATTATATGGGCATGGGCTTGTGAACCTCACATAGCATTTTTAAAGAGTTAATACCTAAGATTCATATCATAAATATGTTGTTCCAAGGGTAGGGGGCATTTACTCCAATTCTTAAAGTGCCTATGAAGTAAAAAGTGATTGCTGCTTATTTGAAAGGTTTTTCAAACTTTTTTCGTTTTAGATATATTTCCGTTTTTGTATTATGCAAATGAGGGAAGTGATGACGTCATAAGTTGTTCCACTCAAACAGTACAAAACTCAATCACGAAGATCTTCAGAACTATTAGAGCAGTGTTCTTTAAACTTGGCACCAGAAATGTCCATCACAAAAGAAACAAAATGACACCTGTCGGGCCATTGCCATGGTAACAGTTATGCTGCCGGTCCTGTATTAATTAAGACTAAAATTCCCAGAATTTATCTTAAACAAGGATCATACACTCCCAACAGTCTAATGGGAAGAATCAGGACAATATGGGAACCAGGTGTGTTCTGAGCAAGACCCTCTGTCCCACTTTACAGTGTTGCAAATGGGGATATTTGTTTTTTCACAGAATGAGACCGGAGCCAAGAGCGTTGCCACGGCAACAACACAGTAGGTGTACTTCATAGGCACTTTAAGTACTAGGGAGCCTCTCCTCTACTAACTGTGGTTTTGAAAATAAAATGACAAGTTCCTGGGGATGGGACATAAACTAAAGCTTAAAACTGACATAAGCTTACGGAGTTCCCCGCGATATTAGACCGCAAAATTGAAAATGCCTATACTACAGCCTGCATTCAGAAAGTGAGGCACAGTTCAAACGCTGTAATTCAGCCGAGCCGAATCAATTCAGTACGGCGTCTAAACAATTCGGAACGACTGATTTTATTTGAAACGGCTGAACCAGTTAACACCACCTAACTCAGCAGGGAAGAACGGCTGTAGACCGGCTTCGATTCCCACATGCAATAACTTTAATTTTTGAAGAAGACGAAGATTACCAGGAATGAGTCGCTGGTAAAACCGTTGCGTTTTGCGTTCTAGGTGCTAAAATGACAGGAAAAGACATAACGAAAGCGGAGAACTGCATTAAGCTTCACAGTAAAGGCTCTTCTCTGTAGGTTACTGCCAGACGTCTCGGCTTCTGCCATATTTAATACAGTTGCATACCAACAGTTGACCATGTCTCAATTTTCCTCGATGAATAAATTTCGGCCACATTTAATTCGGCGTGTGAATCAATTCAGCCGGGATTATTTAATCTAGGTCGGCCAAAAGTTCAATTCGATTCGCTGCAGATGAAGAACAGCGTCTGAACCGGGCCTGAGTCAACTTGGAGCAACTCTGTTTGTTTGTTCACAATAATTTGCAACGTTGTTTCCAATTTCTTGAAACTTATTGGCAGGTTTTCCTCGGGCGACCTTGAAAATCGCAGATTGCATGTCAGTAACCCCGTTACTGTTACATTAATGATGGCATAGTATGGGCTTTTTAAACACGCTGAACTGCAAGTCGGCACAAGACACTTCTGCCTCATTTTCATACATTTAACTACGAACTTTCATGTAACTTTTCCCTGCGCAACAATCGATTATTCTATGATGAGAACCACTTAAAAGAGTCGCTTGCTAACGTCAAATCCGGTTTATAAATGAAAACATGTCTACCGCAAAACGAATTCCATGTGAGGGAAACAAGTAATCGAGTACTGTCTTTGCAAGCTACACTTAGTATACCGCTATAATATTACATAGTTCACTAGCCACGTAGTTACCTCAGTAAGTTGCCATCATATTCAAGGAAAGTTAGGTACAGATTGCGAAAGAATTCCGCATGCTTGTTCTTCACTAAAAGTTTTTTGGGAGAGTTCCAGTGAATAACCTGTGAACGTTTTGGAAGAAAAACATGGTAAGGTCCTAGGAAAAAGATTATTCACAGAAGGCTCAATGTTATACGGTGCAGGTTAAAAGAAGAGCCTCTTCAGGTATGTGAGCTTGCAATAAGAAAACGTAACTTCTTCGTTTTCTTAGTTTATTTTGTTGGTGTGGGCATATAACGTACGTCGTAATACAATGTTGTTTTAATTCCCAACAACCACTAATAAACCAATAATGCTGGTTTTGGACTGCCCAACCTTTATCGTTTTTCTGGGCCTTCCTAACCGACCACTTACGGTTACTTTATTATGGCCATTTAATGGATAACCGTTAACACACGTCTTTCATTGGAAGGTCACAAGTCTCACGATATCTAGTTCCATACTGAATTAGACTTACACATTCCCTTTCACTCACTACGGTTTTTTATGTTTCCGGCATCTTCACCTTGAACCTACACATCATTTACCAGCAGGCAATGACCAAAACTACATAACTGCAATGCAAGCTTAATTTCCCATTTCCCATGGTCGAGACTGTGGATTCGGTAAACAAGAGTGAAGATTGCAGGGTTACAATTCTGTGCTTTTTCATGCTGTCCCCTGCACTATATATCATATTTTTGGACCCTCTATTGCTAAGCTTCCTTCTACGAACGAATATGTTATTCTATACGCACCATATACACGCAAACGTACCTTGAGTTCAGAGACATCTTTATAACAATGCTGCAACAGGTACAAAAATCACGATATGAATGACTGACTAGTAGACCAACACAAAAGGCAGCACTGAGTTACTTGAGAGTGACGGATACTGGTCATGAGCTGTCTTATGTTGCTATAGAGTTTATGATTTACTGTCAACGAAGTTTCATGAACTAGTGAGAAGGCCGAGAAATTATTAACAGTACTCTTAATCTGGACTTTATTGGCCATTATCTAGCTCAACGACCATTTTTTGTGACCAATGCCATTTTACCATCATCTTGGCTTTAGGACTATGAACGAGTAACAGAGGAAATCTCAGTCTCGAGTACAAAAACGGTAGAACACACAATGCGTCATGATCCTATTAGTGGTAACGCAAACAGACGCAAAGACAATCATGTAAATCTCAAACTTTGAAGTTGAACACTCGTTATGTTTGATTACTTGTGAGCGAAATGCAAGCCTCTGTGTAGTTTCTCAGTTTGAAAGCAGAAGGAAAACAAAGCTTTAGCACTACGTTTGTTAATAAGTAATTACAGGCTGTTAGTTTCTTTATTTGTCAAAAACAAGACCGGCGCACGAGGTTGCTAATTGAACCTCTCAAACGATTCTAAGTTACTGTCTAAATAAACAATGTCACATCATTCCAAGCAAATGGATACATTGAGTACAAATAATAACTGCATTTTTCACAAGAAATAAATTGCTCTCTTGAATCCTCGTATATGTCTTTCTTTATCTTATGAATTTTGACTGATATTGGTTGTACGAAAATAAGGGAAATAACCACGAAGGAAATTTTCATATTCTTAATCGTTCATCTATTTACATTTTTTGTAGGCCCAAAAAGAAGGTCGTGATGGGTTGATGGATTTTCTTGTTTTGTTACTGCTGTTATTCTTGCTCTTACTGGGGCATCACGTTTCAAATAAGTCAAGAAGTAGACTTTTATCCAGCATATTGGCGGGGGACGTCTATTGATTTTTTTTTATCTTTCACACAGTAACAACTCAATGTTTCATTTTGTCTGGATTTACAGGCTCTTTCCAAAGACACCTTGCTTTTTAAAAAAAACAACATGAATTGTCCAGGGTTTTCAAACTGTTTTGAAGTAGACGTCAGCACCTGCAAGAGTAGGCGGCTGTGTCAATGTTGGGGCCGGAGCCTCGAGCTGATTGCTGTGACCAGAGTAACCGGCGATATAATTTCAAGTAGCCGGCGGAACTCCGGCGGCCGCCGGCTTGTTTTGAAAACCCTGATTGTCTATCTTGAACGTTTAATGCATGAAAGTTTTTCAAATGCAACTTACTGCACTCCTTGTATTGTCCCCAAGCTGGACATTCCACGTGCAAGGTAATGTGTATACAAGGTGTGGATGGCTCTTAATCACTGCATTAAATATATCCTGAGAGAAAGAGAACTTTAATAAGAAAACAGCCATGACGCTTACGATCATTCAATAAACTGGTTTCGTCCCGGGTTGGCTCGCCTTACGGTTAACAAAGCCAGCCCGGTATAGCCGGCCCGGTCCAGATCACATGATCGCACCCTAAATCTGCATGCAACATATCATCCTATCAGGTCTTCCCAAAAAGCAGGAAGGGTCACTGTATTCGGAGTTGTTACGTTGAGAGTTACAGAAGTCGTTGACTATCAAAATGGAGACGTGGAATTCGCGTCGAGTGAAAGAGAAATCGCTACAATTATTAAATGGTAATACTATACCGAGAGGATGAGGTAAATAAGGTTCAAGCTTATCTGTACAAACTATAGCAAACGCTTACAAAGAGTAAGCTCATTTTTGTTTTGCTGTAAAGGTTTTGTTTTTAAGATTTGCATGAGGTTTTTCGTGGTGTACCTCTCTTTTACAACCTAATCATAGTTTCGTATTGAACATGTTGATAGATTTTTAAATCAAACTGCCATTATTTTCTCTTAACTGCACATTTTCTCACAGTTTCAATTTTCCATAGGTTAGTCGTCGTATTTAATAATAAACATTCTCATGTGATTGTTCAAGAATAAAACTTGTCAACCGTGCATTTGCTGTTCAAAACCTTTACTATTTCTATTCATGACCCTGCGCGTTAAATCTGAGTTTAGCACCCCACATGTCAGTTATTATGGGGTAGTTTCTAACGAGACTGGAGCTGCGTCGGTGGGGGAATTGAAACACAAGAAATTGGGATAATCAAACAAATTGATAAAGCAATTTATACCACCATAAGGTGAAAAAAGGGGTTGCTAGTGTTTGATTATCCCAATTTAACATGTCAGTTATACTAATGAAAACTCTAAAGAAATGTGGCTTTGACTAACTTGATCAGCTAGGGCTGTGGACAGCATATTCATTAACTCTTTCTCTGCTGTCAGTCTCCAAAGATTTGTCCAATTGGTCTGTCGTAATTTGAACAGATCCAACAGAATAACACCAGTGTTGAAGCCCCGACCCTAGAAGCAAATAGACCAAGGTATTAACCACTAGACTACAACCAGCATCTGTAATGGACAGGGCTACTTTTTCTGCTCAGATCAGTGTTACTAAGATTGTGACTGACTACACACAGACGCACTTTCATTTCATTGCTTGGCCTTGTAAGTGCTAAGGCCTATATGTTCTTGAAATGTTTTATAAATCCTAAATATGAACTAATGCAATAAAATTGAAAAAAAAAAAAATTTTCCAATCGCTTAAAAAAAAAATAGTAAGATTCCGGAAAATCTTATTTTCAAGCTGCCTGATATCTTTAACTTTCGGCACCAAATTTGCAAGAAGAATGAAGATGCCTTCGTTTAGTCGGCAATTTAAGATTTAGCAAGCACTGACAGTACTCCAGTTCGGTCGGAATCTTGACATTCCCATCATTTGCAGCAAGAATTCAGCGGCCAGTAGCATAACAGCTTCCCAGTTTCACCGACACTCACCAGAGCAGGCCAGGGCTTGTGGTTTTTCCACAATTTACCAAGGTACCAGTCACTTTGGTTTTCTACAAGACCCACGGCCTGTGAAAAAAAAAAAAACAAAGCAAAAAAAGGTTTAAATTAAGAACTTGAAAACAAAATAGTACGCTCAATAGTAATCAGCTGAATGCAACTGAGGTGATCCGCTGGCCAATTCTGCTTTCCGTTTGACAAAAAAGATAACTATTAGAACACTTTTCAGGACAAAGATATTTGGACAAATTTTCATGCATATCTTGAAATCAAACACAGGTTATTGTTCATGTGGATATTATTGTTTTAGATATCAAGTAAGTTTTGACAATGACTACCACTGATAATAATATTGCGATATTGGACCAATATTTCGCGAGGTTTTCAGGGCTTGCGTAATGGGGGCAACCTCAATACGATTACTATCAAACATAAGGAAGCCAAACGAAAAGCTGTCTCTTTAGGTAGGCACTGGCAAAAGAGTGACGACACTCTTTCACTTCTGGAATATGGTTAGGATTACAGAAAATTACATTCTTCTGTAGAGGAAATTATTGACGATGCTTTACTAGTCGGAACACTCAAACGAATGTATATCAAAATGAACAAGACTAATAATTAGAGCGCCAGTGACAAGAGTTAGAGAGACCTTTTATCACTGCAGTTGCTGTCACAAATGACTGAAACCATTGAGTTCGCAGTCCGCTGGAGAAATACCAGAATACATGGCAGTATCACTAAATAAGATAATGGTCTCTACCTCAGGAGAGATACTACTGCTGTTACCATTGCTGCAATATCTCAACTGAGGCGTCTCTAATATCAGTGGATGACCTACTCTGATATAAACGAAAGGTAAGGGACAAGGGAAAAAGGGATGTCTCCTCATTCCATGTCACTCCTAGCAAAGAGACTTTTCATGGACTCCGTAAACCCACAGCCCATTCAACTGCTATATAAGCCAACAAAGTTCACATAAAATTAATCTCAAATTAAATGATAAGATTTATCAAACCTTTTTTCCAGTAAGCAAATCAAAAAGTCTCCACAACTCAGCGACATCGGATGCAAATATGACATCTGTGTCGAGTACAACAACCTGGTACATCAGGGTAAATTTCAGATTAATCAAAATTAACAAAAACTAGACGCTTCAACGCCGTAAGTTTTACACTATATGCTTTTGACCTTAAAAAAAACTTTTCTTGTTTCGAAGACGGAAACTATTTTGGAAGAACATGCCAAGAACAGGTGCCACGTTGGTGTGATTCCAACACCATCAAACCTCTTGACGCTGGAAGAGCTCAGACAGACACTCATAGTACATGAGACAGTTTACGGGTAAAATGCAGTTCAGGACTGCATGTGGCTACCTTGAATTTAAAGGTAGCAACGAAAACAAAAAACAAAGGAAGAAACAAAGAATGCAGGCACAACACTGCCAAACTTGTACCTTGGCTTCCGGTGTGAGTGATTCTTCTATTTAGTGCATTTTCTCTAAGAACAGTAAGCTAAACTAGTGAGTAGCAATGCACGAACCGAGGTTATAAAAACCTGTTTTTAATCCCCCTCGTGTTTCGACGGATAATGGCAAACCGTGACGTCACCAGGGAGTTTTTACAAATTAAGTTTACAAGCGACGAAAAACATAGTCAAATATTTTTCGTATTTATATACGGGAAACAAGCGGGAGTACGCAAGGTGTGACTCATGGTGGAGCACATCAGTTACATAATGGAGACATTATGTACATAAATGCATTTTATGTGACATATGTTGGAGCCACAGATTAAGTAAATCGTTATGAAGGCTGCCACTGTCAAATTAAAAGGGTAGGAGATTAAAAAACAAGTTTTTTACGACTTCACGAAGAGGTACAGTTTTGGATCCGTGATGATCTCAAAATGTACTAGCAAAGTGTGAACAGGTTAGTACGGGTGCGTTTTACTGTTAGTGCATTAACCGCATGGATAAAACAGAGAAAACGCCAAACTACTGTCTCCTTGCGATTTTGAACCAGTACCGTGTAAACACAAGATAATATGAAAATCGCTGCAGTATGAACAGTTGTAAAACTTGCACTAATTTAAACTGTACCAGCACGGATCCACTTTTTACGGGTAAAGTGGTCTGCGGTGTGAAAGTAGCATTTGATAGTTTGTAATAGGGAGCGTTCCACTTTTTATTTTTTTTCTGAAGAGGTCTATCCGTTTGTTTGCTGTTGTTTGGTTTCTTCATGTTGAAATTCATAGCATTTACAACTCAATGGCTTTGTCTGATTACAGGATTATTGATAAACTTTAACGAAAGAAATAAAACGAGCTTTGTCCAACAGTTCCATGATGATATCATCATTATCATGTCAAGGTGACTGTGTAAACGGCAGCAATAAACATTTTGTTTTTTTTTTGTGCAAATACTTAAGCGTCCCCTGCGTGCCAGAACTCTTCCTTGTCTTCCAAGCTTAAACATAGAGGGTTCTCCAATCCACTGACTCAGTTACACAAGTGGTGAAAGTGGTGTTTCAAGATATTGTTCATATTGGTGAGATAATATCAGAATAACGAGCTGCAGTGTTATCCTCGCAACGTATTCACATGGTCATCACTACTCATCAGCGTGTACAATCAGCCAAATGCGGAGCCGGGCATTTAGCAACGAACTGTATAAACATCTCTACAGAGACCAGGATTACCTCCAAGGTACCTACGTTCTTTATAACTAATGCCTGCCATATCAGTAATAAAGTTGACGAGCTGCACGGAATCGTCGAAGTGAATAATGCAACTGTGGCCATTGTAACTGAGTCCTGGTTGACGGATAGTGTACCATCAACTGCTATCAGCATTGGCCAGTCTTTTAATGTGCTTTGCAGAGACAGACCTTCACCAGGCGGCGGTGTGTTGGCTTATGTGCACAGCTCTATTCCAACTGTACGCCTAGAGAATATTGAAGCCAGCGACAAGGAGGTTTTGTGGTTACTCCACACGCCATCCCGGATTCCAAGACCTTTCAGTTGCATAATTACAGCTGCTTTATACTTTCCGCTGGCCAGGGAAAACGTGTACCGACGAGGGGGAGTTGATCGATTACATTACAGAGTGTTTGGACAACTTGCTGAAACGGAGACCTTCGGCATCCCAGTGACAAGGAGTGGATGACACCGCATATTAAAGATCAGATACGTGCCAGGCAAAGGGCTTGGGTAAAAGGTGATAAGGAAAAATACCAACAAAAGCGTGAAATGGTGGCAGCCCTCATATCCAGTGCCAAGCGTAAATTCTATGAAAGGAAAGCCAGCGATCTTCGCTATACGAATCCGAGCAAATGGTTTAAATATATCTGCTCGCTCTGTGGGGCCCAGCAGCTGTCAAAAACCCCAACTGCACCAAACAAGGCTGAATTACAGAAAACAGCGGATCTCTTGCTTGACGCTTTTGCTGCTCCATGGAAGGACCGAGAGCGAACCGCATTGGCAGTCAGTGAGATTGCTAATGACTTGGACGACAGACCTTCACCTGTTACAAATATTGGGCAAGTTAACGCTATGCTAAAGCATGTAAATCCGAGGAAAGCAACAGGTGTTGACGGTGTGGCTGCGTGGCTCCTTAAACGGTTTCACGAGGAACTGGCACCAGTTGTACACGATATTATCTGTGCCAGTATAGTACAGTCCAAGTACCCTACCAGTTACAAGCATGCTCTTGTTAGCCCGGTACCTAAGGTTGATAATCTCACGGATATAAATAATGACTTTAGGCAGATTTCAGTTTTGCCACAAGTCGCCAAGGTGTTGGAGAGGATTCAGCTTAAGCTTAACCAAAAGGATCTAAGTCTTAATGCTTCCCAACACGCCTTTAAGGAAGATAGATCTACTGTGACTACGCTTGCCAGCATCACACAAGACTGGTATAACGCTACAGATTCTGGTAGTCCATATAATGGAGTGCATGTGGTTTTTGTGGACTTCCGAAAAGCCTTTGATCCAGTTGATCATGGTGTTCTGTTGACAAAACTCGCCGGCATGGGCGTCACCAAGAGCTTTTTGAAATGAACACAAAGCTATTTATCAGGAGGAACGCAGCAGGTTAAGCTTCCGGGAGTCCTCTCCAGACATGGTGAGGTGATTGCTAGTGTGCCTCAGGGCGGTGTCACCTCTCCTACACTTTTTAATGTGCATGTCAACGATATTGAGGATTGCATCCCCTGGGGGATACCTGTATCCACTTGCAAGTACGCTGATGACTGCACTCTATATGAACTAGTCTCTAAAGACTCTGTCAGTCAAATGCAGGATGCTCAATGTGACACACCTCGAGAGATGGGCTGTACAGAACAAAATGAAGCTGAACGCTAAGAAGACCAAAGATATGTGGATCACCTTCAAGAAGTCCTGTCCAATTCCGCCTCCTGTTTGTATTGGACCTTCCGAACTGGATAGGGTTACAGTGTTTAAACTGCTGGGTGTGTATGTACGGAACGATCTCAAGTGGAATACACGTCTCAAATACTGTCAGCAAAGCGTGTAAACGGATCCATTATCTTAGGGTATGCAGACAAGCCCATCTCCCCAGGAACATTGGTCTAACGACTTACATCACTAAGATAACCTGTGTTAGAATATGCCTCGCCAGTCTGGGGAGGGCTGCCGATCTACCTTGATGAAGATCTACAAAGAGTGCAGAATAGATGTCTATATATGATAGGACTCCCTAGGAATACTGTTGAGTCACTTGCGACTAGACGTCAGTAATTGACGAGGAAAGAATTTAAGCGTATCCTAGCATCTGAAGCAATCCTTGTAAACAAGAATTATTTTTAACTTGCCCAAGGACATGCCGACAAATGATGTGCTCAAATGTGTTCAATGGCCTACCTTTTCCCTGTATTATAAGCTCGACATCCTTAGGCTGTTTTATAAGGTAAACAACGACAGCCTGCCCGAGCCCTTGATGGAATCGATTCTTGGCAACTCCAGTCACGGCTATTCGCTACGAGGGAAACAATTTTCTTCTATACCACGATTTAACTCGCGATTTATGAAGGACTCACTTAGATATAAGGGCTCTGTCCTTTGGAACATTGTTTTATACCAAGAAAAACATAAACGATTTTCAAGCTTTTTCGAGCTGAGAAAGCATGTTACAAATAGGTCCTATTTTAAAGATTTCAATTTTAACGCCCTGTCGGCTTCAACAACCCGCCATACAAATAGTGATTTTATATACAATTAGTTTTAGTTAGTTATCGTAATCATATAGTGGATTAACTTAGTAATAGTACTAGTTAGTAATTAATCAAATAATTAATCTTTATTGTAAATTAAGGATTTGTAATTTTAGATATTTAAATGAAATTTTAATTTTTAGTAGAGTTAAAGCTAAATACACGACCCCACAAGCTTTCAGCTTTAATTATTATCGTGTTTAAATAAAGTTTATCTATCTATCTATCTAACGTTTTTTAGACAAGGCAGTGGATCATGGCTTCAACCTAAGATCTTGTAAGACGAACTCATTGCACTTCAGAATACCTGTATCAAGCACTAATAGGCACAAACAATCATTTTTTCCTAGAGGTGCTAAACTTAACTCAATTTAACTTAACCTATTATAACTTAATTCTTATATATAATATACATTTGTAGCGGTTTTAAAATTTATTGTAATATTACCGTAATTCTTATGCCAAAGGTAACAAATAAAGTTTATTATTATTATTGAATAATGGTAGATTTGGCATCTACCGGTATTTGGAAGCTAGTAGGTATTTACTTTTTAGATGTAGTGCATCTCATTAGAGACAGCAAAAATTCAACGCCACGCAAAGAGCTCCTATCCTTAACTGTTAAGACTTATACAAGTCGTAGAGGCATATCATTATTTTAAATTGAAGTGAGCGTACAATATGCAACTGGTGCAACTGCATCCACACGAGTCAGCAGTAGTATCAGTTGTTCATAGATTCTCAGCGGCTGCACTTCAAATAGATTCCACTGAAGTATACTTGTAATTAGTATATACCAATTCAGCGACCTTGGCATTTTGAGCAATCTGATTGGCTTTTCACCTCGGGATATTCAACTCTATCCACCTCCTAGGAGGTGAATAATGCTGGCACTTCTGAGTAAACCTTGCGCTAGTCAGTTTTGGTTCAAGACTAAACAAAATGGCATCGCAGCCAAGTGAAAACGGTGGCTGTCGATTCTCACTTTAGATCTGTTTACGAGAGATGTTACTAGGGAAATAAAGCAAAACACAACCACGATGAAACGTTGACCATGGTTGGGCCCAAAAATAGCGCAAATGAATGACAATATTCTGTCACTACTCAAATCAATTTCTGAGAATATTTGTTAAGTATCCCCGTTGTTTCCTTTTGCCGTCAGCAGATCTCTGGTCCAAAATACAGTATGCTGGTAGTTTTCTTTCTGTGAGCACCACTTACCTTATCCAAGGATTCTGGAAGAGCTTCAGTAAGAACCAACTTCATTAAACCAAAAATTCCAGAATAGTGTTTGTTAGGAATCCATGATACTTTCTCCTTATATGTGACAAAAAAGAGATAAATTATTTACTTTATATGAAGACAATTTTACAAACTGCTGACCATCACTTATATTGCCAAAACACAAATGACGAAAAAAGGCACTGAATAATAATGACCTTTTATAATTTATCCTTCTAACTTGGGTACTGACAACCTATCTTTGTTTGCATCAGGCTACGTCAACAATGTCATGACATTAAAAACCAACTTTCTTCCCACTTTGGTGAAATCAAAAACCAATTTGCCATCAAAGAGCAAAACATAAAAGATAAGATGTATTACGGTTGTGGTTCAATTTTATCCTTGGTTCAAAGTTGGTTTTATTTTGTTTTTGCTACGCTAATTTGATGAAAATGGGCTTGAAACAAAGGAAAATAAAACTTAGGAACCAAGGATAAAATTGAACAACAACATGTACATGTAGCTCAAATTATACAGTATCTTACCTGTAAAGCATTAGTGCTGTAAAAACTTGTATCCACTGTGAACCAACAACACAAAAGCTAAGGCTGTCTGCTGTGTAATTAAAACGTTGGCACTAATATCTGGGGAAGGATAACGTCAATGCCAACTTTGCAAGTAAAGGAAGGCACTTTGGCTGACTTAGCATGAACGAAGTATGAATTCTTTGACTGATACAGTTATATATATCGCTGAGTTTGCAGGTGCATGCTTCAAGAAGTATAATTCATTTACTTTGCTTGTTTTGGCGCATGGAAAGAGAGATGCATCTAAGAGAATTTAACAGCAAATCGTACAAATACGATTCCAAGTAGAATGTGTGTTTGCTTCAGAACTTTTCCAAAAACACCGAGGTTTGTTGAAGCCTGTACAAACAAAGTAAGCTTCTTTATTCGCTTTATGATATAGATTTTACATGCCGCGAGAAGAAGCAACTGACGCCATTTAATACCAACTTCTCGACTGTTTTCGTTTCTTCTTCTTTATTTGTTTTATTATTCTCAGCTTCAACACTTTCTGCTGCTTCGCAGAGAACTCCATCATGAATTTCTTCAAAGAAAATGTTTTTCGCCGTCTCTTACAGAATTGTCGAGTAGAGGTAATGTGGCGAAAAACAATAAAACACGCTTTTTTAACTCGTGGATACGCGAAGCGTATTTGCGAGTTTTTGTGGGGACTCCGATATGCAAATTGTCACTCACTCACTCACTCACTCACTCCAGTGTAGCCACTCTTCGTAATTAGTCGGATAGAGCTCGGGAGCACCGATATGAAGACGACAATTGTCGTCACCGAAGTCTATTGATCAAAGTTCACGCTGAAAGTGTATCGCACCGTTGCCAGAGTTTGTAATGATTTTGTAGCTTAAGAGGACGATTAGCGAGGCCCTGTTAGGGGTGAATTCCGACAAGCGACATGGCCTTGAAACGGCGACACGAAGGAGCTGAAATGGCGACGAAAGACGAGCCGCTCACGGGAAATTACGACAGCGACCTTCGACCTTCCGACATTGCGACGTGAAAAGGTTTGAAACTCAGACACGCGACATAAAGAACCTCACTAACAGGGCCTCATTAGCGGTCTTACTAAAATCAAAAGGAGTTTAAATGTTTCCAGTTAGGACAATGGCCAACTTGGAGACCGAATTTCATGAGCCTTTGACTCGGCGAGGCGCTAAACGTGACCAGATGATAACTATTCGCTATGAATTTCAACTGAAATGAACTATGAACTATTATGAATTTCAGTTGGCTCGAAAGTGATCTGAAGATGAGAAAATCTCTTGTTAATGTAGTAAGCTTTGATGAGAACTCATAGAGCGAAATGAGCACTTGAGTGAGAATTTATATGAGCGAAATGAGCGCTTGTTATTGAACGGAACGACTCTGACTGAAAACAGAATATATTGACGAATCCATGATGTGAAACCGAAGAACGTCTGTGGCCAACCAGGATAAGAAACATCGCATGGAGGACTTTTCTACTGATTTAAGTGTTAGTACTAACAGGAATGGAGTTGTAGAAGTATTGGGACGGCCAAGAAGTATGTCAACATTTACTTGTAAATATGAAGGCGCCTGCCGTGACGGAGAACCATGAAGGTTACAATGTAAGAATCATTAAAGGATTCGAAAAGAGTAAGTCATGTAGAAAATGTATTAAGCGTTATATTATATACAATACACCACAAGCCTTAACAATGAAAAGTTTTCTGTTTATTGATTTCCGAATTTACCTTGAAGTGAACTAGATTGTGTTGAAGTAGACATGTTGGAAAAGTAGGCTTACCTGTTTTGCTTACTGTTGTGTGACTCATCATATTTACATTGTAAAAACAAGAAGTTAATAAGCATAAATCATATTAATGATGGCAAGTGTGATTCAGCCTTTTAAGTGCGACCCTGAATATATATGGACTTGCTGTGATCAGTTGTGGTATAGATCATCAGTTACAAAGTGTGATGATAACAAAGACACTAAGTCAGTGCACCAAAAATTTACTAGCTGTATGCATACTTGATAAAGGATTGAGAGTCTTAAGGATTTTGAGATCATCACTAACATTTTTTGCAAAGTGCAAGAAAGACTTGTTTGGTATGATTTGTCAGCTGGGCAATCCTACATGGTTTTGTTCATTATCAGCTGCAGAATCAAGGTGGATATTTCAGTTGAAAACATTGCGGAATAGACTTGTAGCAACAAAACTCAGACATTATTCAGAAGGACCCTGCTACATGTGTTAGAAACATTGCACACACACAGACAGTAAGCGACGGGATACCAGAACTACATTTGGTTTTGGCTCCATTTAATCCTGTACCCTTATGTTAAGTTATCAAATTTTTTAACAACTGTATGCTTGCCACCTGCCTTATAACTGATGCCTAGTGTAGTCAAATGTTTGGCGTCATGTACTCACTGTATGTTTATTTCGAAAAGGTACTCAGCTCCCTGGTCACATTTATGTTGTGATTATAGATTATTCAAATTATTTTTTCTCTATTTTGTAAACATATCCACGAGTTCACCATAGTCCTACTTTGATCTCTCTTTTATACTCTGATAAAACATGGGTTTTTGATCAATCAGAGCGCGCGGAAGAACGTAGCTATATTATAAAATAACCTAAATTAGCGTCGATGGTGGCACCATGTTGCCATAGGCTAATGTTAAAAATAACAAACTAACAACCAATGACAGAGCGCATACTTTCGACTGCATTATATTGAACATAACGTGGCAGCTAAAACTGTTTGCAAATGATATGATCCACAAGCGAGAAACTGAACACTTTTAGTGGAAATGTCAGTTAGCCCAACACAGCTGCCTTCTGTTTCACATTTACGGATTTGTACCTTTATTGTCTATGAACTCAATGTATTCTTCTTTTTCTCACGCTCCTCGCTCTCTCTGGTTCCTAACATTCCTATCTGCACATGCGACTTTTGATGACGTCACGCTTTACAAAACGATTATCTAAGGAGGGGTGGGTCCCTCTCGCTCACTCTCCCCTCAAAATTATTCCATAATTTTTACTGCTTTAACAACAACGGTAATGTCGCTAATGTTCAATCTTCCTCTTCTTCGAGTATCGCTGTAATCTTTGCTCTGGCATCCTCTGCTACTTTCCTTCCGTTTCTTGCCTCTGGTGCTGGTCTTGAAGATGACTGACACGGGGTTGTCACTTCTGTGTGGCTCTTGATCTCCAAGGGACACACTAGGTTGAGTGGTCTTTCAATTAGGCGCTTGTTGTGTAGTAACTTCACACCTCTTATGACTCCGTCTCTCCCGTGAATGTGCTGCACGACTTTGCCTTTCTTCCACTCCCCTCGATTCTTTTCTTCTCCAACAACTAGCACAATCTCCCGATCTCTGGGTAAGGTGCGTCTTTTCTGTTGATTCGATGACTCTCCATCAGACTATGTAGATATTCTCTCTTCCAGCGCTGCCAAGCATGTTGTTTTGCCTCCTGTTGTCTTTTGAACATTTTGGTCAATTCATCATCTTCGACTTCAATGTTCTCGATTTGGTGTGCATTTTGACCAAACATAATGACATTTGGTGTGAGAACTTCTTCGCCAAAATCACTCTCGACGTAGGTCAATGGTCTGTTGTTCAAATGTTTCTCTATGTCCATGATCACGTCCTCCAACTGCTCCAGCGTGAACGGTGTTTTTCCCAGCGTTTTGTACAGGGTCTTCTTTATCTCTCTTATGATCCTTTCATACATTCCGCCCCACCACGGTGACTTAGAAAGGTTGAACTACCATGTTATTTCTTGATCTGCAAGAAAGTCTTGGAGGCGTTCACTTCTCCTTATTTTCTTGATCCAGTCAGCGGTTGCTCTGAACGTTGCAGCATTGTCTGATACAATCCGTTCCGGTCTGGTTCTCCTTGTGATGAGGGCGTTAAGCTTCCTTTGGAATTCTTCAGCTGTCTGTGACCTTGTTACCTCCAAGTGCACAGCTCTCGATGTAGCACAAGTGAAAAGTAACACGTAGGCTTTTCCTTCTTCTTTCTTGTTTATCTTGTACCTCAATGGTCCAGCAAAGTCTACTCCAGTATGTTGAAAGGGTCGACTTGCTTCTGTACGGAATTCCGGCAGCGGAGCGGTTGCTGTGGCTCCGTACGGGCTTGTGGCGAATACCTTGCATACGTTACATTCTCGTATCTGTTTCTTCACCAGTGATCTCAGTCGTGGTATCCACCAGTTCTTCCTTATGGCAGCCATTGTGCTGGCTACTCCCATGTGATTCACTCTCTCATGTGCATGTTGGATCAGCTTTTGGACTAAAAGACTATCTTCGAGATAAGTTGGTGTGTACTTTGGGATTCTTCCTTCGCCCTTCAATATGTTTGTCTGTTTGTCCTTGACAAGCCGGAAACCTGGTTTCTCTAGATCTTCTGGTATGTCTCTTTGCACTCTCCTCACCCAGTATTCCTTTGCTTACTGAATTTCGTCTGTAGACAACGGGCCTGATCTTCGCTTCAGCTTGCGGGACTTGGACAGGCTGTTATGGATAAACCTTAGTGTCCATGCTGTTATTCTGAGCGTGTTCCAGTAAGGCCTGCGCTTCAGCAACTCGTCCCACTCATCTAGTACTTTCTCATTTGTGAACGAACTGACTTCTACTGTCGGCTTTTGCTCCTCGGAGATCTCTGGTGTTGATTTCAACTTGGGTTGTTCTGGCCCCTCCCTTTCATTCAGCAGCCATTCAGGTCCTGTGAACCAGCTGCCCTGTTTCATCTTTTCCAGCTACGCTCCTCTGCTTTCAAGATCAGCAACATTTTCCCGTGTTGGACAGTATTTCCAAAGTGCTCCGGTTTCCTCTGTGATCTCTGCAATCCTCCTTACTCTGTTTGCAACGAACACCTTCCAGGGTTTTTCAGGTTTTGTTATCCAATATAACGCTACCATACTATCCATCCATATTGTTACGGATGCAATCGGCCATCCCTTTAATGCTCGACATACGTTCTTTACCATGTTAATAATAATAATAATAATAATTTTATTAATTTATAATGCGCCTTTTAGCATGAAAATGATCAAAGGCGCATTACATATACAATATTAAAACCTTAAAATATTAAAATATACTGAATATATACATATTAATAACGAGATCTAAAGGCTAAAAGCTAATTTAAAAAGATATGTTTTAAGACGAGATTTAAAAATAAGAATAGAACTAATATTCCGCAGGCACGCTGGAAGCGCATTCCAAAGTGTAGGGGCAGCTACGTACACTAAAACACCTGTCACCAAAAGACTTCTTCATTTTCCCTGCTGGGTGCAAAAGAAGCGTGCCTGAATTTATAGAGCGCAGTGAATAGCGTGCATGTTTTCTTACATTAATTAAATCACTAATATAAGCTGGCGCCATGCCATTGACAGCCTTAATAGTTAAAAGTAAAATTTTAAAATGAATTCTATATCTAACTGGCAGCCGGTGTAATTCTTGTAAAACAGGCGTAATATGATCATATTTTGCAACATTCGAAGTTACAAAATGGCGGCCGGGCGCGTAAACTCTATGTCCTTAAAAATTGGCATATTCCTTTGCCTATTTCTAATCTTCAACAGTTCTATCCTGGAAATTCCTTCACTCAATACGGCATGCAAAGTCAGGGATGCCTGTTTCGCCACCCAGTTGGCTTCTAAGGTGGAAATTCAAGCATTTCATGCCCCAGTGAAACGTCACGGGCGTATCGGAGATAAAGAAGTCAGTGGCTTTCAGAAGGGATATATTGCCTGTAAGCTGTTCCAACATGCTTCCTTAGCATTTGTCCTGTTAGCCCTGGCTGGCGACGTGGAAATCAATCCAGGTTATCGGAGTCTAGTTGATATCAGAAGAACTCGAGGGCTCAAGATTGTACATTTAAATATCCGCAGTCTTCGACAAAATATCGACTCCATACGCCTGGAAGGTTTGGATAACAAAACCATTGATATTCTCACATTATCGGAAACATGGCTGGATGATACCATCCAAGATACCGAGATTGCATTGCCTGGTTTTGTGTGTATCAGACGGGATAGGATTGTTAATAAAACAGGATATGGAGGCGTTGCTGTTTATGTTCGTGAAGGATTGCCGTTTCGCGTCAGGCATGATATTGACTCTGGCGATAATGAGTGCTTGTGGATTGAGTTAAATCGCACCAAGTGTCGCCCGACACTAATCTGTTGCGCTTACAGAGCGCCCGAGGCGAACTTTAGCGAATTTATTTCCAATCTTTATAACGGCATGTCTAGTATTAACCTGGATAAATGCGACTTGGTTCTACTCGGTGATCTGAATGTAAATATGCTCCCGCATTCCAACTGCAGCAAGAAAGATAAACAAGAGCTACTGAAATTCTCGCGCACACTGGATTTCTCACAGCTCATAAAGGATCCGTCTCGAGTAACTGATAAGTCACGAACACTTATTGATGTAATTCTAGTGAACAATGAACATCGCATTGTGGACTCTGGTGTTGTTCCTGTCACACTCAGTGATCATTTCCTTATCTTTTGTGTTCTGAAATCAGGTGTAGCCAAGGCCTCGCCAAGAACAATTGAGTATCGATCATACAAGCACTTCGATGTCAACGCTTTTAAAAGAGATCTTGAAGGCGTTCCCTGGCATGTTGTTGGAAATGAAGCTGACATTGACGACGCCGTTTTCACATGGAATAAGTTATTTTCGGACATTGCGGATTCACACGCGCCTGTAAAAAAACGTAGAGTGCGAGGCGTGCCGTTGCCATGGATGAATACCAAGATTAATGAAGCGATGCAAGACCGTGATTACCATCACCGTAAGGCTATCAAATCGAACTCGTCTTTCCATTGGTCTGAGTATAGAAGGCTCAGAAATTTGGTGAACCGTGAAATTAAGTCTGCCAAATCCAGTTGTTATTGTGACTTAATCAGAGAAGCTAGGGGAGATTCAAGTAAATTATGGAAGGCTGTAAACAAAGCGTCATCTCGTACCAACAAATCTTCGACTCCACAATGTATTATCGCCGACGGAGTTCATTATACAACTCCGCAGTCTATCGCTTCTGCACTGAACTCTCACTTTGCTTCAATAGGGAGGATTCTAGCTGACAAAATAACATCTGTAGCTCGCACTTCATTACCGATTGCTCGTCTTTCTGGATCGTTTCAATTAAAAGAAATTAGCGAAGCGGTTGTCCTTGAACAATTGCTTAGTCTCAAGGTTAACAAAGCTATTGGCTTGGACAATAGCTAAAAAGCTATTGGCTTGGACAATAAGTGCAAGGCTTTTGAAGTGTGGCGCTCAATCAATTAGTCATTCCATCACAAAGTTAATAAATTTGTCTATACGCTCAGGAAAGTTTCCGGGGATGCTCTAAAGTGCTCTAAAGTGACAGCCTTGTTCAAATCGGGTGACCGAACAAATGCAACAAATTATCGTCCCATATCAATACTGCCTACTCTCAGCAAGATCTTAGAAAGAGTAATCCACTCCCAACTGTACGAACACCTGGCCTCAAACAATTTACTTTCAAACAAGCAGTTCGGTTTCCGGTCCAAACGTTCAACAGCCACTGCATTGACTGGTTTTGCTGATGAAGTCTTGTTAAACATGGAAAGAGGGAACATCTGTGGTGCCGTATTTCTGGATCTTACAAAGGCGTTCGATACAGTCGATCACGGGATTTTGATGTCCAAATTGTCATCAGTTGGAGTCTCCCCCAGGTCTTTGGAGTGGTTTGCTTCGTACCTTAGAAATCGCAAACAGCAAACTTCCTGTGAAAATAATTTATCCGAAGCCCTTCCCGTTACTTTCGGTGTTCCACAAGGAAGTATCTTGGGACCGTTATTGTTCCTTGTGTACATCAATGAGCTACCTGCTGTTATTGAACACTCCAAGGTGTCATTGTACGCTGACGATACTGTTCTTTACTGCTTTTCAAAAGAACCGCACCAGCTGGAGAGCAAATTAAACGCAGATCTTTACAACGTAGCAATGTGGCTAAAAGCGAACAAACTCACATTGAACCTTACAAAGACAAAATCTATGTTAATCGGTAGCAACAGAAAATTAGTAAATATTTCCTCAATGTCTCTATCTATTTTTGATTGTAAATTAGATAGTGTTAGTATGTTTAAATATTTAGGGATTAAGCTGGCCTCAGACTTCACATGGTCTGATCATGTAGAGTATGTAATTTCTAAAGTAAATCAGCGACTCGGAACTCGGTCTTTTACGTAGGATAAAACATTTGTTACCTTTCACCGCTCGCCTACTTTTCTACAACAGCCTTGTTTTACCAATTTTTGATTATGCTGATCTTGTGTGGGGCGATAAGAACAATGTGGAGCTTATGAATGACCTACAGGTTTTACAAAACAAAGCCGCGAAAATCATCCTGGACAGACAACTTTATTCGTCAGCTTCTGATGCCCTCGTAGCTTTAAAGTGGCTTAACCTAGAACAACGTAGATTTTATCATCGCTGTATATATGTTTATAAGTGTATTAATGGACTTATGGATCACTCTATGGAGTTACTAGCTCACGGGGACATTCATAGCTATAACACAAGGAACAAAGATATGCTTAGGCTACCTCGTGTAACCAAAAATTGGGGAAAGCAGAGAGTGTGTTATCACTCTCTGAAAGACTGGAACAACCTAGACAGAAACACCAGAAATGCACCTGATCTTGTAAATTTTAAGCGTAGCGTTCTAAGTAGGTTTGTTAGTTAACTCTTTCCTTTGTATTCAAGTTAGTTTTTAATAACAGTTTTTAATTCTAAGGTATTTTTTCGTTTTATTGTATATAGTCTTATTTAGTATTTTTAATCTTAGTTAGGACCTTTCTGAAAACCACTGTATAGTGAATGAAGGCTTCCTAATAAAAGATTATTATTGAAGTTAGCAGGCGAGCCGCAGCGTTCTGCACTCTCTGCAATTTAGCAATTTCACAGTCTGGTAGTCCATAGAGAAGTCCATTACAATAATCAATTCTACTGGTAACGAACGCGTTGTTGGCAGCCATGTGTCCTGCTATCAGCTCTAGTCTTGCAATCGTAGTGTTCCGTTTGGAAATTCTACAATTTGAAGTTAGAAGCCCTCTAACAGTTTCATTGTCCTGTTCCGCCACGACTATTGTCACCGTAGAACAGGCTAGTTTACTTGCGTCTGCAAACTGATGAATATGAATGGCTCGCAGCTCAGCACCGCTTTGAATAATACTTCTGGGGACCTGAACGTTCTCTAACTGTTTTATCCACATTCTCCACTGTCTCTCGAGGGAAGTGGAAGCCTCTGCCTCCCATTGCCTTTTCTCGTCACAAACCTCTCTGTAGATTCGTTTCCCTTCAGCTAGAGTAGGTGAAGTTATTCCAATGGGATCATAGATACTCCCGAGATGACTCAAAATAGATTTCTTTGTGACTTTCTTGTCTTCTTGGAAAGTAGGAAATTGTATTTCTATGGTATCTTCTTTCTTGTCCCATCTCAGTCCTAGTATCTTGCTTGGGTTTTGCGTGTTTTCACTCTCAAGTTCTCCGATGTGTGACTCCCATTTGTGTACTGGAAACTTCGCGCTTTCCATGATCTCGGTTGCCTCCGTCTGGAAGGTTTGTAACTCGCTAACGTCGAATCCCGTCTTCATCAAATTGTCTACGTAAGTATTGTCTCTCAAAGCCTTTACTGTCTCACTGAGTTCTGGTGGTTGCTGATCATAAAGATGGTTGAGTGTAGCGCCCAGAATGAATGGGCTCGCTTCTGCACCAAAGGGCACTCTTGTTAACCTTAAGTGCTCTTCTTTGTTGTTGATGTTGAAAAGTAACCGAAAGGCATCTCTGTCCTCTTCCTTGATTTCGATCTGTAGAAATGCTTTCTGAAGGTCTGCTAGCAGCATTATGTCCCACAACAATGGTTGTAATGACGGTCCCGTGTACATGCATTCATTGATGCTGTTGGCCAGTGGATGTGGCTTAGCACTAGCATCAAAAACCATCCTCAGCTTTGTGGTAGAGGCATCTTGTCTGACTACTGGTTTGTGAGGCAAGTAGAAGATCTTCTCACCTGTTGGTTGATCTGGGACTTTCTCTAAGATACCTTGTTCAAGTTGTTCCTCAACTATCTCTTTGTAACTTGTCTGTAGCTGTTCGCTTTGTCTCAACTTTCTCTCGACATTCAGCAGTCGCTTCCTGCATGGCCCTTCATTTGTTTCTGTTATCTCAGCACCTGGTATCCATGGAATGTTCACTCTGTACCGTCCATCTTGTTTTCTTGTCAAGTTTTCCTTGAATTCAGAGTAAACAACTTGTTCGTCGTCGTCTTCTCTGTCCTCTACTCCAAGTACGTCCAGACTATACAGTCTTTCATAATCGTTCACTTTCTTTACGTACATGGCTTCATTGTTCACACACTCCCCTCCGTGGATCACCCAGCCAAACGTGGTTCCTTCCATTATTGGCTCGTCAGATTTACCTTTGTACACTTCCTCGGTTCTGATTTTGCAGTAGGTGTGGTCACCTAGGATCATGTGGATGGGGTATTTCTCGTTGACCCTCGTGTAAAACTGTTTGTCTTTTGTGTGTTCGTATTTAGACTTCAAGAGATTCATATTTGGTCTGGTCACTGTAGTGAAGCTTGACATTCTTGTGCCTGCAACTTCAATTTTCTCTCTAGTTTTCCCATCTACTGAATCTAGATTCAAGTTAAAGATTGGCATTGACTGTTCCTTTGTCCCGTTCACTGTGACTCCTTGTCGAGTTTCATAGCGCAAAGGCATCAACTTTAACCTTTTGACTGCTTCATTGGATATGAAGTTTCTTCCTGATCCCGTGTCTAAATATGCCCACAGTGTTATCCCTTGAACCTTAACAGGGATTATGGCAGGAAGTGACCTTTCTTCGGAAGCCGCTGGGGTGTATCCATTCAGCTCTGCTTGATCATTGACCTTAGATGCTGAGTTATTACACAAGCTTGTATGATGCTTTATTTTACAGTTGTAACACCCCCTGCTCCGACACTTATTTGCACTGTGCCCTGGTCTGCCACAGTTAAAGCAAAGCTTGTTCTCCACAAAGAACCTCTTCCTCTTTTCTTGGGTGCTATATGTATCACATGCGTCGCTCCAGTGTTGGTTCTTACAGAAAATGCATGTAGGACTTGGTTTCTCTTTAGGGGCTTGACTACTCTCATTGTGCTTTTGGGTAAACCAATGTCTCTCTCTCTTCTGGGGTTCCCCTTGTCCCTTCCCATCACTGGATTTATTCCTCCTCAACCATTTCTGTAAGTTGCCTATGAGTTGTTCCATGTCCCATTTCTCCCAGCTCTCATCTGTTCTCACAAGGTCAGGCTTCACATTAGGTAATTTGTTCAGGGTGGTCATCACAAGTCCCTTTAACATGTCACCTTCCCCTAGGGTCTGCAAGGCATCGTAATTTTTGCTTATCTTTTCATAGAATTCTTGAATCTTATCATAGTTTGTCCCCTTAATTACAGGCAATGTTATGATCTCATCCATGTGCGCATTTATGACTAGTTGTGTCTGACCGTATTCCCTTTTCAAGCGCTCCCACACGGTCTTATATCCAGCTGCACTTGGCTTAAGATTAGAAATCTTACTTCTTACCTTGGGGGCCAGCACTTCCAGTAAATATCCGAACTTTTCTTCGTCAGAAATTGGCTTGCTGTCGACTTGAGTCGTAAACATATTCTCAAACCTTACCCACTCAGCGGCGGTCCCTTTGAAAGCAGTGATGGTTAGCTTCGGTAGTTTGGCTTGCGTTGATTCTACCATCTTTTGCATCTTCAGCTTCTCTTCAGTCATTTTTAATTCAGCTTCCATTTTTTCTTGCCACAACTGTCTTTCTCGCTGGATTTTTGCATGTTGTAGGCGCTCTTCTCTCTCACGTTCAATTTCGTCGTCTGTTTCCCTTTGATGGATCTTGAGTATTTCTGCTAGTCGCTCTTTCTCTTTTAACCACTCCGTATATTTGGATTTGGTATCTTTATTCCACTGTCGGACTAACTTCGAAGATAGTCCTCGATCTATTTTAGATTCTTGTACTTGGGCTATCAGATCAGACAGCTTTTCGGTGATCTTTGACACTCGTCGCTCGACGACTTTCATCTCTTCGTAGTCCTTGGCTTCGATCAGCTCATCGACTTCCTCCAAGTAAAATCCAAGTTTATCGATTTCCTTCCGAATGTCGTCCTCCAAAACTTTCTCATTCTCTGGAATCTTTTATTTATCGCCCATGATGAATCAGATAAATTGTTGTTGTCACCTCGTGGTCTTGTGTAATGTAGGTTGAATGAAATTCCCAAATCTTCTCTCGTTGGTGAAATTTCCTTTGTTACACTCTCTCTGGTTGTATCCTGGTCTCGGCACCACTTCTTTACGGATTTGTACCGTACAGATAGACTCACTTTTGAATTTTTTCCTTTATTCTATATGAACTCAATGTATTCTTTTTCTCACGCTCCTCGCTCTCTCTGGTTCCTAACATTCCTATCTGCACATGCGACTTTTGATGTCGTCACGCTTTACAAAACGATTATCTAAGGAGGGGTGGGTCCCTCTCGCTCACACAACCTGCTGAGATAATCACCCAGAAACCTTAAACATCATGATTCTTTTCAAGTTTTTTTTTCTTTTACACTGGAACTAACTCAAGACCTTTATCGACCGGAGCGTCTTCAAGTGATCCAGAAGAAGACAAACTTAAAGAATGGCGTCGCAGAATCTGACGACTTGATCTGGAAAGATCGACAACCCGAAAAAAAAAGCTGAAGGATGTCATGCAACAGGCTTACAAAGAAGGGAAGAAGCCGTGTTTTCATCATGGTAAATTATACATGGATAGGGTTTTATACAAAAAATGACTTGGTGGTTAATAGTCATTTTCAGGTAGCTCTTCTTTCTTGTCTAGTAGATCTTGTAGAGGAAAGTTCTGCAACTCGTAGTCTAGGCGATTATGCTGTATCAATATTCTTGGACTTAAGCAAAGCATTTGATACTGTTTACCATTCAATACTATTGTCTAAATTACTTTTTCTATGGTATTTCAAATTCTGATATCATTTGGTTTAAATCTTATTTGAACAAAAGGAAGCAAAGAATATTTGTAAATGGTGCCATGCCTGATACTATTTCTATCTCAACTGGTGTACCTCAGGGCTCAAATCTTGGAACATTGTTATAATAAATTCTAATATATATCAATGACTTTATCCAAGCTTCCAATTTTTTCTCTATGAGACTCTTTGCTGATGATACATGCACTTCCTTAACAGCTTCTGATAAAAATATAGACAAACTCTTGCAACAAATTAACTCTGAACTAACAAAAATCTATGACTGGTCATGTGCTAATAAGTTAACTTTAAATTTAAAGAACAGAAAATATCTTATCTTCCAACCATATCAAAAAATAAATGACAACATACTTCTTCCATTAAACGCTAGCTGGTCAACGCCTTGAACAAGTCTGCGATATTTAAGTACTTATATCGATGATCACTTAAATCCTGGCATGATCAGATAGCATAACTATATTTGTGACAAAATTAGCAATTAAGTGTGTTACCAGTACCATTGTAATTAAGGAAAAGAGTTATCTAAGTAATCAATGTTTAACTAGTATTTATTATCCTCATATTTACCCTATCTAATATATGGTTGCATATTGTGGGGTAATAATTAAAAAACCCCATTATTGCAGCTTATATATGTAAGACAATTCTGCCCTACTGTTATACGTAATTATTTTTTTAATGATCTTCCTCTTTCCATTTGAAATATCCCATTGAAAATCCTTTTTAAAAAAGCAGTTTTCAAATATTATTTTGCTCAGTACTAATCTCCTTATTTGGTGCCATGATGTAACTTTGTGTTGTGTGTGCATGCGCATAATTCTGTGTCTGTGTGCTTATAATATAAGCACACAGACACAAAATTAAGTATTATATTATGTATATGTGTTTTATTTATTATGATTTCTAGTTATTTTTATTTATTTATTTATTTTTGTAATGAGTTATAGATAACAATAAATGTTGTTCAGGGCACTAGTTCGTTTTTACTATGTCATGCCCTTCTCCAATTTACTTTCTTGTACCTGTATTTATTCTATTTACTTTATATAGAGAAAACAATGAAACGAAAAAAACAAGAGGCTTCAAAAGCCTTCACTGGGTTGCCTTTGTGAACCCTTAGTACGCAAACGGCTCAATTTTTCGAAACTGTTTTGTCAATCCATTTTAGTTTGCAGTGTCAGTTGTGTTCAATAAGAGAAGTGTACCAGGAGTTAATCAAAGGCTCCTATGAACAAACTCATGAATGCATTCGGTGACACATGAGGAGAATTTTAGATTTCAGAACTCATTCAAATAATTTAATCAAGAAAGGCCTGTAGGGCTCTGCCATCTCGTGTTCCATTTACCAATTTAAAAAATAGGCAGCCACAGCTTCACATTCTATATAGACAAGGGTATCTTTGAAAAAGAGAAAAGAAAATCGATTCAGTTAAAAAAAAAAAGAACAAAGAAAGAAAGTCCAAAATTCCCTCACTGGGGATTGAACTCGGGCCATCTGCTCCACAATTCGGAATGCTATCTATTAGACCATCCAGAATTACCTAGTTACTGAGGGTATGTCTTATATTTTATATGTTATAGATCTTTCGCTCGTACACTCTACTGAGTGAAGCTGTAAAAATTATATCTCATTTTTCAACGTTCATAAAAGGTAGTCCGTCATTCCCGAGGCTTTATCTGGAAACCGATATTTACAATGGAGATGCCGTTGTAGAATTGACAAATTTGTTGTAAACATTGACGAACGTGTTTTATTTTATGGGGAAAGTGAAATGTGACACGACAGCACATTGAACCCAGCCGTGAATACTTGGCATCTTCCCTTCTTCTGACCCGTTTTGGAGGTTCAACATTTTATTTGAAAGCGTGAAGTTCACCAGAAATAGATAAGTTCCTTAAATTGGTGGGTATGTGCCGGTTTCGGTGTTGTCGCAAATAATGATTTTGAAATTCAATGAAGCTGCATAACACCGGACTGTTTTTTCTCCAGTTGATTATATATCGGGTTTTGTAGTTTTTGTACAGTATAGAGGATCCAACGCTATAAATATAAATGAACACTTTATGAGAATGCTTCCCCCGATGTTTTCGATTTGATCGCTTTTAGAAGTCAAGTTAAGACGAAGTATCGTATTTTGACGTGCGTAACCAGCTTGTTGTCTCGGATTCAAAATAATACATGTCACAGCGAGCAACACTCTTGCTTTCCAAACTTCATGCGTGGATCGACTCATGAACTCGATGGACGTGGTCTGCTAAGCGTGAACCAATTCTTAAAAATAAGCTCGACATTTCCAACAGAAAAGATGTGAATCCTTTCACCGAGGGAATCGCTAACACCACAGACCTCAACGTTTAAAGAAGAAAACACTCTCCAGCACGTAAACACATCCAGGAATAGCAAACATAGACACTAATAAAGTCATTTAGTGAATAAATCGAGTTAACAGCTCGAAAAGAGAGCCACTCTGCACAAGAAAAACACTTAGGCGAATGGAGTCCACATGAAACTTTTCACGTTCTCTTCACCGTCGTGCTCACTTCGATCAGGTTGTTATGGCGATGTTCACGCTGAGCCAATCAAACGGCGGCGGCGTCTTTGCTAACCCTTTGCTAAAATATAGCAACCCCATTTTAATACTGGATTGCCATAGCAACCCAGTAATGAACTAAAACCTCAAGAACTGAAGCAAATCACAATTATTTATGGTACACTTTTCAGTGTCATGTTTCTGCTGCATTTCATGGTAAACTGTACATGAACAATTGTTTTTTAACGTATGAGTCTAACATGAGCTTATTTATAATCAAGGTGAAACTCATACCTGCCGGAACTGCCCAGGTTTTAAACAGGACAGTTAAAATATTCTCTGCTATGGCATCTGACACAAAGTGGAAGTGAAGAGGATTCCGCCGATGGAAAAGGATAGACTTGATAAGAGTGACAACTTGCCGGCTTGCGCTATAACCTGCACAAACCACTGCAATGTGAATAACCTGAAACACAAGACCAGTTTCTAAATCAATGAGCAATGCCCATTTCCACCTTTTACTCAAAAATGAAATATACTTACATGTTCACTGAAGCCTATTCCTTTCAAATGTAACAGTTTTGATAAAGACTGATCAACCTACTTTTTATTTTATTTTAGAATTGAGTTACACCAGACTACACAGCTTAACTTGGGCCCTCGTGAACTGAAACAAACTTAAACCCTGAGTTTTATCACATTTGGAAACTGATTTCTAACAACTTTCAATTCACCACAAATTTGGGATTAATGAGCTTTTCGATGCAATTCCAATGTAAGTATACAAGTAAATATCCATGAAAGAAAAACGAGATCAGAGAAACATTCCAGGTAATAGTGTTTTGACTGTGGTAGTACTGTCTGCATGTGCTAAGCCTCACAAATCCTCTAATATATATGGCAATACCACTACATCAGACAGGGCCCACATTACTTCCTACATTTCTAGGCCCTTACATACAGGTTTGCCATGTGTATTTAGAGTAATATATTTCCAATACATTGAGATCAAAACAGACAACACTCACATGACTGAAGAAAATTGACAAAAATAGTCACTTAATTTCATTTGTTTTGCATTCAACTCTTTAACTAGTACGTACTATACCAATAAGTGAGTACATAGTCTCATACCTCACAATGAAACAGCCTCAGTTTGTCCCTACATGACTGACTGGTCTTGTTCTGTTGCTTCTCTTAATGACATAAAACAATACTGACCAGTTAAAATACTTACAACATTAGTAATCTTGAGTATATTAAGTCCATGTATCATCTTATTAACCAGTTGTAATAGTGACCTGAAAGTACTTGGCTACACAGTGAATATAAATGTACCTGAGTCAGTGTGACAAATTCAAAACTCAAATCATCATTTTCTAAATACACACTAGAGTAGGTAGTGTTAATGCTGTTTCATGTCTAAAACATATGAGAAGAACCCAAAAAACAAGCCTTTCTCTATGGGGACCATTAAAGTGAACTTGTATGCAAAAACCCAGGCCTGACCAAACTGGAAAATTACAGGTTCATGTTCTTCCACAATTCTTAAAATGTCCAAGATACCAGTAATGTTAACCTTATATAGAATGGTTCCCACTTGTTGTAAAACGATTGATGCAGGGTTGTCAAAAAGACCCAGCAACTGGAGATAGATTGCCTACTTTCATGTTTTTCCCTTCCTGCAATTTGCCGGGTTTGTCTCTTTTCCAGTACTTGAAGAAAGAAAGTAATCTCATTTCAATTGATTCAGATATTGACTGATTGATTGATTACTTGTTTGATTGAATGGAGTTATTATAAATACTGGGCATATCATAATTTAACCTAAGGACAATAATATTTAGCCAAGCAGTCAAGAAAATCACCAAAATTTGAAATCAAACTTGACTTTAAACTTTTCTTTGTCTATGAAAAACTGTTTAAAATCCTCTTCCCAGAAAGACACAGACAGTGTACTGCTGTTTAATTAAGGGTGCAAGAAGGCTTGTCACATGCCTTTGTGATACACAGGTCATAATGCACATGAAACAAACTAATTGACAAACATCATGCACCCACATGGTTAAAAATTTGGTTGATCAACTGGTCTCCAAGAGCATTCAACAGTTTAAAAACGTACATCCCAAAGGGATTTTCCTGCACACCAATGTATAATTTCAGAATCCATGATTTGGAGGGAGGGACTATGGGTTGCACTGTTGGGAAATAGCGCCCAGACCCCTGTGAGTCCCTCATCCGGGATATAGATGATTGATGTAGCCAGATGGCACATGGTAGAAATACAGTTTCACTTGTTGCCTATCTGCATTTACCCTTCATCCATTCCTTGCCTCTTGTGATCCACAGCGCAAGACTTGATTTCAGGAGTGGGATGAACCTTCCCTAGAACCCGCCCACCAAATATTTCTATGAAGAAACCTCTTCACGCAAAGTTGGATAAACGAACTCATGGCAACAACTCTCAAGCACCATGAACTCAACCTAACAAGAAACATTTCCGAAAATTTCAAGAACTTTGAAGTCAGGTTCAATGACTACTGCATTCAAGTGAGCTACCGTAACCTGGAAAAAGACCCAGCTACAGCACCAGCAAATTATTTTAAGAAACCAACTCGAAATTGCTGCACTTCGGTCCGCCATGCCAGACAAAGCCCTTCAGGTCATGCAACACATGATAGAACCTCAGATCATGACTGATGACAGAGCCAAACCTCGGATTTAGATGGAGACACTTCCCCTCCACCATACAGGTTCGACTGGTAGTTCATTTCTGGTCGACAGATTTAAGTTTTGGGGCCTTAACCATGCGCTGACCAAATCAGTACAAGCATGGGAAGGCAGGATTAGGCAAGCCAGAACCCTGCGCTCTCATGGAACACTCCGTGACGAAACGCACAGCCAATTACACTACAGATTGACATCACAGCCTCATGCAACAAACTATCTCATAGTACCCTCACCTCTCTGGACCGAGACATCCAAATGTCCAAATCACCTTATCACTTAGACCCATATGGGAACACTCGCCCATTGAGACCCTTAACAACAACAACAACAACAACAACAACACGCACTTTATTTTAAAAAACCAATACAGAGACCATAGTAGCCCGCAATTAGCATAGCTATTCTAGGCGGGCTACTTAACCCTTAGGCCAGGTCGTGCTATTGTGCTACAGAAACAACCATTATGACACCCTCACCTTGTAAATCCTACCAGACAACATCATGGCCAACAAGCCCACCCTTTTATTAAGGGGTGACAATGAAAGATTTGGACTTCTCTCTATCCCCATCAGTAACAATCACCAACTGCAACACTGCACAGGACACCACTCTCTGAACAGGACACCCAAGCCCAAGAGCAAGTAGAGTGCAACCACATCGAACAACTCCACAACAGCAGACCAAGCACCTCCAACCCACTCCCTTCTTCATCTCAACCAATCATCATCCCTGCTAAACAGTGACTACCTCCTGCAGGTGCACTTCAGAAAGAACACAATCTAATGGAATATGCCGAGAACTTTGAAGGCATTGGCTGCCTTGGGCTCTCAGTGCATTTTGAAACCAAACATGATGTAAGGCCAGTTCAAATGTCCATCCACCAAACCTCAGTGGCAAAACAGGCTGTGGAAAAGAGTGCTCCAGACAAATATGAGAAAGGCAGCATCATAACTAAGGTTGATGAACCAACTCCATGGTGCTCAAATGAAGTCATCAGAGAAACACCCAGAAAGGTCCAAATCTGCATCAACCCCAGTGAGACAATAAACAAGGCAATCCTCCATCCCATTTACCAAATGCCAACTCTCAACGAGCAGCTTCACAGACTAGCTCATGCCAATGCTATTCTCTTGTTGATGTGTGCAATGGCTTCCTCAACCTACCCCTGGATGAAGAGTCCTTCCACATGACCACAATGCATACCTCTTATGGCCGCTACTGCTGGCGAAACCTTCCCTTTCGGGATCTCAAGATCCCCTGAAGAATTTCAGATGCAACTTGTTTCTGCTCTAGAGGGTCTAGCGGGCATAATTTGTATAGCTGACAACATTTTGGTCTTTGGAGAAGGAACAGATTTCACTGAAGCTGAGAAAGATCATGATCGTCGCTTTGTAGCCCTAATGGAAGGTTGCCTCCAAACGAACATTAAACTAAACCCCACAAAACTGCAGTGCAAGTTAGCAATGGTGAAGTTTATGGGTAACATTATCACAGCAAGTGGGATGAAAGATGACCCTGACAAAGTCACTGCGATAACCGCTATGCCCACACCAAGAAACAAGGCTGCCCACCAATACTTCCTAAGGATGGCCAACTACTAATTGCCACACTGCTCAAATCTCAGTACTGCCATTAGACCCCTCACTGCCCTAACACAGAAAGACCTCCCATTCTCCTGGACAAAGGTCAGGAAAGAGCATTCAATGACACAAAGCAATTGATTGCTGCTGCACCAATCCTCCAATACTGTGATCTAGGGAAACCTGTGGTACTCCAAGTAGATGCAAGCAAAGAAGCCCTAGGGGGTGTGCTCCTTTAACCGAATGCTGGAGGTAAACTCCAACCAGTTGCCTTTACCTTAACAGCCTGACCAGCACCGAGCAGCGCTATTCAAAAATTGAGAAAGAATGCCTCACCATCTGCAACACATTTGGAAAATGTGATCTTTGGCTGTTTGGCAAATCAGACATCACAGTATACACAACCCCTCGAAACCATCTACAAGAAACCACTTCACAAGTCACCTGCCTGTCTTCAGCAAATGCTAATGATACTTCAGAGATATCAGTTCAGCCAACAGTACAAGAAAGGTAAAAGCCTTCATATAGCTGATACACTATCTCGTGCTGCTGTACCCACCCCAGTACAGGCAAAAGTGACAGGGTTTAAAGTGTGCTGCCTCAAACACTCCGACAATAACAACAACCCCCAACTCACAGATGACACAGAAGAACTCCTCAAAGCAGAAAACAAAAAGGATCAAACCCTCACTGATCTACAACAAACCATCACCTTTGGCCGACCTAACAACAAACCACACCTGGCCCCCAACCTCTGCCCATTCTGGACCTGGAACTAAGCACATACAACGACAGGGTTTACAAAAATCAGCAAGTCCTAGTTCCTCAGCCCATGTACTCCATGATGCTTGGCCAAAAACATGTACATGCGAACCACTTTGGAGCAGAGTCTGACATTCACATGGCATATGAGGTCTTATTCTGGCCAGTCACAAGGAAAGTCATTTCAGACATGCGACTCCTGCAGTGTTTGTGCACAGTACAGTAGAACTCTTATAAAAGAACCCACGTTACCAATTCCAACACAGCCGTGGCAACTTGTGAGCCAAGAGATTTTTACCCATGAGCAAAAGGACTATCTGGTTACTGTCTGCCATTTTTTTGGACTGGATCAACCCCTGGACACCCTCTCAGCCAGTCACAAACAAGACCAAGGCCCACCTTACACGATTTGGCATACCACAAATCTGCCACACTGACAGTGGCTCACAATTTGCAAGCATAGAATATGAGGACTTTGGCACACAATACAGGTTCAAACATAAAACCTCCTCACCCTATCACCCTATAGGCAATGGCAGAGCCAAAGCAGCCATCGAAGTGGCCAAAGCAACACTAAAGAAATCCACTGAACTGACCTAATGGTCTAAATGGACTGCCCATTGCTTATTCTCTTGAGCCTTTTACAGCACTCATTGTTGTATTGCTTTGTTATGTTGTTGTGTTGTATACAATTTTTTTTCTATAAGGGGGGAGATGTTGGGAACTTAAGCCCCGAGACCCCTCTCGGTCCCTCATCCAGGATACCAATGATGGATGTAGCCAGATCGCACATGGTAGAAATACAGTTTCACATGTTGTCTATCTGCATCTATACTTCATCTGTTCCTTGCCTCTTGTGATCCACAGTGCCAGAGTGCACCATAAATGGCAGCGGTTCTTGTATGATTATATCACATGGTCAGATTGCCTGCCATTTTGGCTTTGTGTTGTTTGGTCTAAGTGACATTGGCTCTCTGTCCTTTCCTCTACCACCTAGAGCTCAATAAAAATGGTTCTCTTGAGAACCACCAAATAAGGTCCAAATGTTTCTTAGGCCTCTTAAGTATTTTGGTAGGTTCAACGTTTGAAAACACTCTGGCAAAATATTTTAAAAATATTTATATTTCCAGTGCTTGAAAATGCTCAACTATAAGATGCAACCTGAGTTTACAAAAAGATTACAGCGCACAAGGTAACTTTTTCAGAAAAAATGCTGCACCTCATAACCGAGAAACTACAGTATGTATATAAATAAATATATATATATATATATAAAGATGATACAGACAGTAAAGTTCAAGCAAGTAAATAACCCCTTCCTTAACAAGCTAAAAGAAGACACAGAACTTATCAGAAACGAACCCAAGCTACTAATTGCCGCCGACAAAACTACGAACTTCTACAAACTAGAACCATCAACATACAACAATCTACTAGAAAAGAACATAACAAAATCATACGTGAAAGCACAACCCGAGACCACACGCGCCATCCATAAAGAAAACAAAGAAATCGCTACGAAGCTGGGCATCGACGACAGAGTGGACGCTACAGCCGAAATAGACGCCTTCATAACACTTAAAGACCACAAGCCTAACTTCGCTAACAAACCAACCTGCAGACTAATCAACCCAACGAAATCCGAAATAGGCAAAGTCAGCAAAAGGATTCTCGATCGTATCAACAGTAACATCGCAAGAAAATGCAACTTTAATCAATGGAAAAACACTGCATCTGTAATCGACTGGTTTAAAGCCATCAAAGACAAACACCACCTCAACTTCATCTGCTTCGACATTGAAGAATTCTACCCGTCAATCAGCCAAGACCTCCTTAACAAAGCACTCGACTTCGCCTCAGCCCACGACAACATCACCACACACGAAAGAAACATCATAATCCATGCTAAAAGTTCCATCCTAATCCACAAGAAACAACCCTGGCAAAAGAAAGGCAACGCAGCATTTGACGTCACAATGGGCAGCTACGACGGCGCAGAAACATGCGAGCTTGTAGGAAGTTTTCTCCTATCCCAGCTGCAACACCTTAATATTAACGTAGGACTTTACCGAGACGACGGACTGGCGACCACTAACACCACACCTAGAGACACAGAAAACATCAAGAAAGAAATATGCCGTGTCTTTAAAAATAACGGACTACGCATTACTATAGAAGCTAACAAGCAGATAATTAACTTCCTGGATGTCACATTCAACCTCAACCAAAACACCTATAAGCCCTTCACAAAGCCAAATACGACACTGCAGTACGTCCACCGCGAGAGCAACCACCCGCCAATCACTACAAAGAACATTCCCGCTGGCATCAACAAACGACTATCATCCCTATCATCCGACAAAGCATCCTTTGACCAAGCCGCCCCCTCATACCAGAAAGCACTCGACGAAAGCGGATACAGCTACACCCTACACTACGAACCAACCACACCTAACAAGCGAAAAAACCGTCAACGCAGTAACATCCTGTGGTACAACCCCCCTTTCAGCAAGAACACAAGTACTAACATCGGACACAAATTCCTCGCTCTAGTAGATAAGCACTTCCCAAAAGACCACGAGCTCCGTAAAATCTTCAACCGCAACACCATCAAGATCAGTTACAGCTGCATGAACAACACTAAACAAATAATCGACAACCATAATAAACGCATCTTAACCACATCTACACAAACCAACGATGCAACCGCCGCTAACACTAAAGAAAGAAAGACATGCAACTGCCGACAAAAGAACAATTGCCCACTCAACGGAAACTGCCTACAACCATCGGTAATCTACCAAGCCACCGTTACGCGTAAAGACAACAACACGGCCCAAACCTACATCGGACTTACGGAAAACGACTTCAAAACAAGATACAGAAACCACACCGCATCTTTCCGCCACGCTAAACACAGAAACTCCACCGAGCTCAGCAAACACATATGGACCCTTAAAGACAACAACATTGAACACTTTATTTCCTGGCGGATCCTGTCTTAGCACTCGCCATATAACAGCTCAAGCAAAAGATGTAACCTCTGCCTCAAAGAAAAATTCCTAATCATCTGCCGACCCGAACTATCCACGCTAAACAAACGTAATGAGCTTGTGTCTTCTTGCCGCCACAGAAACAAAACCCTCTTACGCAATACCTGAAACTTAACGATCTCTATTATTATGTAAATTTAACTACTTTGTATATAAGCGATGGTAAAGGACATTCCCACCATATCCCCTGATGAGTGGGCAACCACGAAACAGGCTTGTAGGGATAAACCTGTAGTTTGTTTGTGTTTTTTCTCCCGCAACAACTACTTCGCTCTACGTTCACGTATTGAGCACTGTTTTACGATTAATCAACTTTTACACTTTAAATATATATATATATATATATATATATATATATATATAGTTGTGTAGAAAAGAAGGTTTGCCAACGATGACGCTAGTGAGAAGGATCCCAAAGGATACGCGACGCTTACACTCGGTGGATTTAGTAGGAATGAAAGAGGAACAGCGAACTTCTCACATGAGGTTTAATACTGTAGACGTTTCGCCCATTCGGGCTTCTTCAGTACAGTATGTAAGATTAAAAAGATTACAAATACTTGGAATAAAAAAATTAAAAAAATTATTTACAATATTGGTGTCTTATATATGAGAAAGGAAAGAAAAAAGAAAATTACAAACAATAAAAATTTTTTAAAAAACTAACATCTAATAAAAACCTAATGAATAGGGACTAATTAGTGATACAATTTGTGATCCCTAATTGGGCCCTTGATTAACATATATAGAATAAAAACTTTACGTAATAAGACTTGTGAAAAGAAAAGAAACAAAACCGTTGACAGATGTTAGTTAAATCTTATTCTATTCCTTGAATTGAATTCAGATCTTTTATTCAATCCATAAGGCTGAAGGGTGCAAAGTTGTGCACTCCAATAAGCTTCTCTTGTTAGAAGACGTTCATCAAGGCTGTTATTGTCTCTTGGGTTGGAAATTTGTTCAATTATTGTAAAATTGAAGTCACAGAGAACATGAAGAGTTTTGTTGAAGTGTGTCGCAACTTCACAAGTTTTCTTATTAGTATTCATGGCCGATTTATGATTCCGAAAACGCACTTTGAATTCATTGCTAGTCGAACCTACATATTGCACACTACATTTTGTGCAGGTGACCAAATAGATAACATTTTTGGATTTGCAATGAAGATGTTGTGTAATTTGGTAGGATCTTTTAGAACTAGCGCTAGTAAAGTGGTCAGATGAAGCAATGAATTCAAAGTGCGTTTTCGGAATCATAAATCGGCCATGAATACTAATAAGAAAACTTGTGAAGTTGCGACACACTTCAACAAAACTCTTCATGTTCTCTGTGACTTCAATTTTACAATAATTGAACAAATTTCCAACCCAAGAGACAATAACAGCCTTGATGAACGTCTTCTAACAAGAGAAGCTTATTGGAGTGCACAACTTTGCACCCTTCAGCCTTATGGATTGAATAAAAGATCTGAATTCAATTCAAGGAATAGAATAAGATTTAACTAACATCTGTCAACGGTTTTGTTTCTTTTCTTTTCACAAGTCTTATTACGTAAAGTTTTTATTCTATATATGTTAATCAAGGGCCCAATTAGGGATCACAAATTGTATCACTAATTAGTCCCTATTCATTAGGTTTTTATTAGATGTTAGTTTTTTAAAAAATTTTTATTGTTTGTAATTTTCTTTTTTCTTTCCTTTCTCATATATAAGACACCAATATTGTAAATAATTTTTTTATTCCAAGTATTTGTAATCTTTTTAATCTTACATACTGTACTGAAGAAGCCCGAATGGGCGAAACGTCTACAGTATTAAACCTCATGTGAGAAGTTCGCTGTTCCTCTTTCATTCCTACTATATATATATATATATATATATACGTGTGTCTTGCAACATGTAACAAATATCTACTTACTTAACAATGTACAGTATGTATTTTTTGTTAACCTAATTACTTCATATCTTCACATAAATCTATGGGTTAAACATTAAAAAAAAGACAAGAAGAGAAGAGCCAAAAAGACGAAAAAAAAGGTATAAAAGAAATCTATATATAGTCTTGAACTTGGTAATGTTGTTATTATGAACAGCAATTTCCGTTGTATATTGATTTTTTCTCTTAGAAGTGTAAGAAAACTGTCAACACATACAAGTAAACATAATATTATATATTAACCATTAATTTCTTATATATATCTAACATTGTTCTCTCTTCTTCGTAACACACTAATATGAATCAACCATATACATGTAAGTTAAAGTTTTCTTGTCTGTAAAACATTTTCCATCAGAAATCTATTTTTGTTGTAAATACATGGATCCACAATCAGAAGCTTTAAACTATAGCCTACCTTGTTGCAATAAAAGATGACTGTATCTTTGGTTTAGATCTTTCAGTCTTCTCTGTGCCAGCTTTAACTGCTCCTTAAGTTCAGCATTTCTTTTTTCAGCACTACTCTGGTTCTTCACAAAGTAGTTTATTCCATGAGAAACATGTCCTTCCATCTTTCCAGCAAAATCTAAATTGGTCCAATGAAAAAACGCTTAACCTCAAATAAAAATAATACTTTAAATAGCCCACTACAAAATATTGTTGGTTGCATGACTTTACCAAAGTACCACCCAGTTGTCAGAGGCAGGTGGATTTTGCTGTTGGCCACTTAAATTTCCCTGAAAACTTGCCTGACAAGCAAGCCACCAAGTTCAAGATGCCTTGCAAAAGTATCGTAGCAGTTTGTTAACCCTTCAAATCCCAGTAGTGACCAGCATCCAATTTTTCACTACAATATTCACTGTTCATCAACCATTCAGTGGAAGAAAAAAAGGAAGAAGAAGACCAAATTGATGCTTTCGGGTAGCAAGACAATGTTGTCTCCGTTTAGTGACTTTCAGTTTTCTACTGATGAAGGGCAAATAAATTGTGTTTCATCTTTTAAGTATCTAGGTGTATTACTGGATGAGAAATGGAAATGGAAGATGCACGTCAATAGCCTCTTACAAAAATTAGGACATCGCCTTTCAGTCTTCAATCGAATCTATCATATGCTGGATCAGAAAAGTCTCACAGCATATTTTAATGGCCTTGTCCTACCACACCTAGATTACGCAGATATTGTCTGGGGTGACCAGCCTGGTCTTACAACGCAGATGAAACAATTACAATCTTTTCAAAATCGCTTTGCGAAGAAGATCGTGAAGTCGAAAGTGTCATCAGCAGAGGCCCTGACGTCGTTGCGGTGGGTGTCTTAACATGCGAGGCAGTTCGGACATCGGTGTTGTGTTGTACAAGATGCAATGAAAGGTAGCATTCCCGAGCATTTCGGTGTATTCAGATCCACCATGAGCCAACAACACGGTTATAATACCCAAAATGGCTACATGCCCAAAGTCAGTAGGCCAAGAACGGAATAGGGAAAAAGCAAAACGTATTATAAAGCCATTAACGACTGGGCCACGCTGCCAAGTGCTTTAAAGAAACTGATGCCGAAAACTATTTTTAAATACAAACTGAAACAGTTTTTATTAAACCATTTTTAACCTTAGTTAGTAGTATTTTAATCTCTTGTTCTAGTTTTAATCTTAGTTAGCTACAGTTTTAGATATTTTAAGTTTTTATTTCTACATAGGTTTTGTCTTTTTTATTGTATTCTTAGATTTTAATGTATTTCAAGGTTTGACATTTATTTTCTCAGAGGACCCTCCTGAAAACCACCTCTAGGTGATTGGAGGCCTCCTCTTAAAATATTATGTATTATTATTATTATTATTAGTGGGTTACGTTTGAAGTCTGTAAATGTCAAATTTTTTGCTAAAGGTGACCAAGAAGACCAACAATTTCACCTTCTCTTTCAAACCTGACAAAATGTTGGTGGTAGTCTTGCAATTTACATCAAGGGATTTTATTGGGGACTTTAAAATGGAAACAAGACTACATGTACATGTAAAGTACTAAAGTGACTCGTATGTAATTTGGTAATAATTATGATTAAAATAACACCAAAATCATTTGATTTATATTTTTTCAATGCGTAGCTCGTATCCTGAATGTTCTTGAGTAGACTGTTCTGCAAGGAAGCGCCCATGTATTTGAACAATATCTGTGGTGCTGTTCTACATACGGACAAGAACATTTATAATCGTCATCAATTTGGATCTATCAAAAAAGTGCTTTTAATACATAATTTATTTGACACAAGCTACCAGCACATTTAAATACTATATCAATTTTTTAATTTTTTTTTTAAAAAATACTAGTGAGCAGCACACAGCAATGGATCTTGTCAATTTGCTTTATTTTCTCTGAGTGGTTTCGTCTGATCATACAGACTTCATCAGGGAGTTTGAACAAGATACGTAAAGGAACTTTTTTTATACCTATGCTATAGAGTACAAATCATGTTCCAACTAGGGTGTGAGGAGCAAAAAACACCTACAGATTTGCATGCAGGAAATGACTAAGATCCTGCAAATGTGCAATGTTTAATTTTGGGTCTCACGGATTTAACGTTAAATCAGTGAGCCCCAAAAAACGTTTACTTACACAGATGTGGTAACGTATTGGTAGATTGATAACTAACAATAGAACTAAGGTTCAGTAAATGCTTAAGAATAACTTTTTTGATTCCAACATGACTGCAATTATACGAGGATTTAAACACCACTGTACTATGTCTAGATAACCGCCTAGGCTTAGAGAACCATTTCTCCTGTTGCTATAGTTTATTTTTTTAAAAAATACTAGTGAGCAGCACACAGCAATGGATCTTGTCAACTTGCTTTATTTTCTCAGACCGGTTTCGTCTGATCATACAGACTTCATCAGGGAGTTTGAACAAGATACGTAAAGGAACTTATTTTATACCTATGCTATAGAGTACAAATCACGTTCCAACTAGGGTGTGAACAGCAAAAAACACCTACAGATTTGCGAGCAGGAAATGACTAAAATCCCGCAAATGTGCAATGTGTAATTTTGGGGCTCATGGATTTAACATTAAATCGGTCAGAGAAAATAAAGCAAGTTGACAAGATCCATTGCTGTGTGCTGCTCATAAGTATTTTTTTAAAAAAAAATAAAAAAAATATTTAAAAAAAAATTTAGAAAAAAAATTTAAAAAATTGTCAAAACTTAGATGTAAATCCATAACAACCTCTAGATTCTGGGCAGAAAGGGATGGCAATTTATCTCTATGCCAAGCAATGAAACAACAAATGCCTTTAGCACAAGAACTAGAATCTGCAGAGTCCCAAGTAGCAACAGCTCTGCAGGTCTTCAATCAAATGTGCCTTAGCCACCTCTGTCTCTTGGAATTGAAAGGAAAAATATAGCTACAAATCATCGATATAACTTTCCTAGAAGCAAATGCTTGGGATCGCTTGGGACATTGGGATGCGACAGTTTGTGGCCAATTCCTACATCCTAAGCTCTATCTGACAAAAAGCTCCTAAACCATTCATTGGCCTCTCCAGAAACACATAATGCTTGGAGTTTGCTTAACAAGATTTAGTATAAATACTCAGGTGATTATACAAAATTGCACGCTCTGATTGGTTCGCTATCTCGGATTATCAGCCGATAATCACCTCGACAAACAAAATGGATTCTCGGTGAATATTCACCGAGAATCACTTTGCCTTCGGCAAATCATTGTTAAATCATGGTTGATACTGTCTAATGCCTTTGACAAGTCTAAGTAGCACCAGCCCCATAATCTGTTCCAATTCATAACTTGAAAAACCATATCAGAAATGAGAATGTTAAGTGTTTTGGTTGAATGCTGCTTCTTGCTCCTGTGCTGGTGTTCCGTCAAGCATTTGCAATGTGTTGCATTCTATGTGAGCTGATTTAAAACCTCTTTTAGATTATAGAGAGGGCAGGCGGCAGCAATTAATATACTGGTCAGTTAATTATCATTGGGAGTCTCATGATACCCCTCCTTCGACATTGGTACCACTTCGGATTTCTTCCAAGATGTTGGGAACACTGATGTCAAGAGCAATCTGTTTATCAGCTCTGTCAGGACAGGTAGTACACTGTATAACTGGCATTAAATGCTTAACTGGTATTCAACCTTGACTGAGTTAACATGGAAATGAAGCTCAGACCTCTGTTTGATTTATTCATTTCATATCACAAAATATATTTGCGATGGCATAGTTTTCATATTGACTGTTTCTAATTAACACTAAGAAAACAAGGCTCTCGCAATAACAGGGAATACATTGCAGTATAAAAGTGGAAGGGTCCAGGAACCCCTTTCCTTTTTGTTATAAATAGTAACTGGGAAAGTTACTATACTTACTGTGTTGCACATCAAGGAATTTTCTAAATAGTGTGTCATTGTCCATTTTCTCAATATATTGCCTACCATATTCCAAATGTCCCCAATTTGTTTTGGTAGCAAACCTCATCTCAGTTGTACATGCACCTACACCCAAATTTACCCGCAGCTAAATTTACGCACCACAATTTCACTGGTTGAAAAAAACTTGAATTTATGAAAGGTGTGCTGATTTGTCTTACAATAACACACTATATTGCATTTAGCTCATATTATGCCCTAATGTTGAAGTACATGTCTCTACAACTTTATTAAATTGAGGCTCAATATCAACTACAAAGAGAAAACACAAGACTTCAGATCCCATATAATAAACATAATATAGTTAATATTCTATTAATAATCAGTCTTATAGGGACAGATTTTAAACAATGCCTTAAAAGGCAAAACATAAATACTGTAATTGTGATATTACGTAATCATTATCTGTGGTAAAAATAGTCAAACATGTATCTAAGTTTAGATACATTTAGTTTAACAGTCAGTTCAATTCAAAATATAAAAGATGTAAAGTAAAAGATACAGCAAAAAACTTCAAGAATATTGTCACAACAGTCATTTTGATCACCTCTGCAATCCTAAGTGAATCCCCTTTATTAAGCAAATTGTGACCTAATTAAATTAATGTGCGGAAATGTAGGTGACATTGCTCAATCTGATTATCAAATATGGGTTTGCATGGCAAAGTATTCATTGGTTAACAAATAATAAATAAGATTTCACGTTCTACCTTACAGAGAGTTGGTAATTTGCTTATGACATTCTTGATTTAGAATACTGCAAATAAACTGCAAAAATTTCAGAACCAAGGCTGAGAGACTTCACTTCAAAAGTGCCTTATACAGTACACTTACATATTAACTTCAATGAAATATTGAAACACTAATATTAGCTTCACATACTTAATCACACTTAAGTACGTTTCATGGCCAGCTGTCAAAAAGCTGTTTCTCCTCATGTCAACACGAAAACCAAGAATCTAACGACATCGCTAATCACTATCACGGGAAAACGGATTAACGAGATAAGCAGCTGCCTCAATGCATATTTCTTTTGAAAGGCACACTCAACAATGACGCCAAATAAGCAGCTGCAGTTGGATGGAGAATGCATGGCATCATTCACGAGTTAGCCGTATTCGTTCATGCACAGGCTTAACCATTACAGTGATTTAAGGTCCAACTAACCCCGCTAAAGTAAGCTTCCGTAGAAAGCGCCTTTTTGTACACAAATAAAATCTATTGGAAATGGATTAATTATGATAGGATAAAACGTTCTTTTGAGTTATCCCTGTTTTATGACTGACCAGCTGTTCTTCGGAGGGCAAAAAATCGGCGCACAGCTGCTCAAGTAACTTTACAAATACAGCAAAATAGTCAACCAAACTAACCATACAATAGGAAAAGATAAAAGAGAAAGCTCTATATATGTACAGTATGCCGGTATACATGTACACAAACAAAATTTTAAAAAGTCTCAAGAAAGAATGAACAACATTGGGTCACACTGTTGACTTACCTTCTGTACGGTCTGAAGGAGTAATCCACCACAGAACGAGAGATGAGCTCATCGAAAGAACAAGCAGAAATCCTATAGTTCTTACTTTCAATAAACCCATCTCAACTGACACATTTTAAATCCATATTCTCTTCATGTTGTTGGATTACAGACAACCCACTCATGTACGTAATTGGGCAGGCAACTTAAAAAATTCAGCGACCACATTATAAAGGTCATGATTTCTACACTCCGCTGAACTCTTATGAAGTCAAAATATCCAAGTGAGTCCCCGTTTTCATGAAGGATATCATTTCCGAGTTCTTCTGGAGGACATAAGGTTATGCATGGAGTAACTGATAAGCGTGAAGTTATAAATACAAATTGATATTTTTAGCTGGTGTTAATACCCAGTCTACCCTCTAACGTTCGCTAATTCCCAGACCCTTACTGTTCCCGGCGTTTTGGGGATCCCCGCCTTTTGGGCATCCCCATTCCTAAATCCCTAGCGTTTTGGCTATCCCCTTCTCATATTACTGCAGCGTTTTGGGCTTCCCCCGGTACCCTACCGGGGCGGCCAAAACCCTAGTGTCTTAGTCGTCCCCTGAGAAAAAATTCTGAATTTCGCGGGAAAATCGAAAACGTTTCAGAGATGGATCCGGAAGGCTTTACAAAGCAAAACAAAACGACTCTGCGAAAATTTGCCAAATAATTCTTGCATTACTCAAAATTAGAGTCCTTGTTCTGTATATCCTAACATGCATCTACACTATTCAGCCGTAAATTCGTTATTGACAATCCCCCACTTTTCCCCAGTCTGAAATAATTTAGGCAAAGTAGAAGCGATCAAAACGCTAGGGATATGGGAATGGGGATGTCCAAAACGCGGGGATGGCCATATCACTGTAACCCCGTGTTTCATTTTGTCAACATCGACCGTCAACATCCACACTTGTATCACCGCTAAATGTAATAACAACCGTAAATGTAATAAAAATTAACTCTAAATGTGACACTAACTGCAAATGTAATAAAAATCAATCCTAAATCTAATAACTTACCCAACCGTAAATGTAATACAAGTTAACCTCAAATGTAATAACACGTTACAAAGCTGCGTAAATGGCATCAATATCATCAGTGATATGATATCACTTCAATAGATTATCGGATTACCCAATCACGGTTAATCCCTTTTACTAACTAAACCGTTAGGAGCAGATTACCCCCGAAACGATCCCATAACTGAGCGCACGCCTTCTCTCGCTCAGGCTTCCACTATTTTCGAAAGTGGGCTAGGTAATTGTGCGATCTGCTGCAAAGAATTTCGAAAATGATGTTTGCAAATGCTCGACATCAGAAGGGCTATTTTCTCGGGAAATCTTCAGAAGTTCCCAGATAAGCTTAGTGCCGTAACAGGGGTAAAATAAGTGGGGGGGGGGGGGGTGTGGCACGTGAGCGCCGGAGCGCCGGTGCCCCCCCTGAAAATTTTGAAATCTAGAGGCTTGGAAATGCTATTTCCAATGTTCTCCAAGAGCTATTTGTGATTTACGCATATCGCGAATTATTTAATTCCTACACTGTCTCAGTAAACCAGTGCACATTGAAGAGAGTATAACGCTTGCAACGTCAATTACAAAACAGAAAATGGACTGTCTCTGTATCTTGAAACGGCCTGGCCCCGCCCGGCCCCTCCCCTTGATACGGCACTGAAGCTTAGATTGGAACTACGCAGACACCTTGACAATGTTTACAAAAAATCACCAAGACTTCAAGTGATGCCCGGTAACCGTAAGGGAGCTTGAGGTTAATTAACAATTATTCGCCGAAGGCGAAGTGATTATCGGTGAATATTCACCGAGACGAAGTCGAGGTGAATATTCACGGATGATCACTGAGCCTGAGGCGAATAATTGTCTTAGTATAAATACACAGGTGATTATTTCAAAAAAGAAAAGAAAAAGCACTGTACAACACGAAAACATTTTATTTCATCAAAAGCGCGCGAACGACTGGCAGCCATTTTGTTTGTCGAGGTGATTATCAGCTGATAATCCGAGATAGCGAACCAATCAGAGCGCGCGATTTTTTATAATCACCTGAGTATTTATACTAACTTGTATTACATTTACGGTTGATCGACTTATTACTGATTAAGTGTTAAATTGTATTACATTAACGGTTGGGTAAGTTATTACATTTAGGGTTGATTTTTATTACATTTACGGTTAGTATTACATTTAGAGTTATTTTTTATTACATTTACTGTTGGTATTACATTTAGCGTTGTTTATTACTGTTGTTAATTTTTTCTGTTGTTTCGGACTTCATCCCATAGGGCCTTTCGGCCATCGCGACCATGTGCTCGGGGTCGGCCATGTTTTGTTTATGTTACGGAGACAACTTTGTGCGTTGGTGTATTTTTTCCGAATTTGACTCTCAACACCCCAACAGGATCCACAATTGTGTAAGTTAACTGAATCCTCAACCTTTGTTTACTTCCTTGAGTTTATTTACCCCCCTTTTCTAAACCTAGTTTACGTTTATAGCGAATTTCACCGAAAGACGACTAGAAGAGTAATTGTGAGTGTAATCTCGACGTGTGGAAAATAAAGCTGTTGATATTCTCGTGGAACTGTGAAATGTCTGAACGCGACGCTGGCGAGAACATCATTCGACAATTGGATCATGAGAGGAGCGAAAGTCCAGCCCGTGGTGAAAATTTGGTGGAATCGGATGGACTGGAGCAACACAAGAATTCACTCGCTGGCTTCTTAGGTCGCGTGAGTACAAAGTTGAAGTGTGCAAAGGCTTGCCTTGTTGAATTGAAGTACGATGAACTTGAGAGTGCCTTGAAGGACTTGAGTTTAGCTTGGAAGAAATACGATAACTGCTATAGTTTCTATGTGATGAAAGAGTTGCCCCAAGAAGAATTTGAGCGGGTTAAAAACAAACACCAGGAAACTCAAACGGAATATCATGCTTGCATAGATGCAATTAATGATTGTTTCAAACGCCCTAAAATCCCAGAAAAAGAGTATAAGAAGTCGTACACCTCTTCAAAGCAGTCAAAACTCAGAGAGGCGAGAAAAAATGTTGAAATGAGGAAATTATTGTTGCAACGGGATCAAGAAGTGGCTCAGTACGAATTAGAAATGGAAAACAAAAGGATTGAGCTGGAATTTTGTAAGAAGAGGAGGGCTTGTGAGTTAAAGTATCAGGTCCAACTGGCAGAAAAGGAAGCCGAATTTCTTGAGGATGGCACTGATACTGTCACCAATACTTCCCTAGAGGACGAAGTAGAGTTATCGCTTATGTTACCGATGACACAACATGAAAAAATTGCTAGATGGTCAGCGGGTTGCGATGAAAAAACCTTGAACCTGAAGATCCCTGACTTCATACCACCTGAAGTGCCCCCTAAAGACAGGATTCAGAACACTACCTGGACGAATTCCCTGACAAAGAAAGAAATACCCCCCGAAGGTGATGAGGGTCGCAGGGCTAAGCCCGCGTCAGGGAATACCAACAGAAGTGATGACACCACAGCCATTTTGCTGAAGTTGACAATGCTGCAAGCCATGCAGCCCATTAAATTCTCAGGGAACCCCAGCGACTATCCCATCTTTAGAAACAGACTCCGGGACAATTTGGAAGATGGGATTCTGACCGATAGCCAAAAATTAGAATTTCTTCCCAAGTTTCTGGCCGGTGAGGCCTATGAAGTCGTTGAGAGGGTTTCAGGGTGCTCGTATGATGCAGTGCTAGACATCCTGCTGGCACGGTATGGACAGCCCGCTACTGTTGCTGCTGGCTGCATAGAGAATCTGACAAAGGGGCAGAAATTGTCCAACACTGACTATGTTGGACTGAGGAACTTCGCAGAACAACTAGAGTCAGCCTCAAAGAAGCTCTCTGGAGAATATGAACTTGAGGCGAGTACAGTATCAAACCTAAAGCAAATTGCACGGCGATTGCCAAACTATCTCGTGAACAAATGGGGAGAAGCCTCATTCAAAATCCGAGAGAGTGGCTCAACCCCTCGGCTTTCTGACCTGGCCAAATTTGTCAAACGACAGGCTGACATCAAGAACGACCCAGGATTTGTCTGTGACAAGAGACCTGAGAAACAGAGTGAATCGAACGCTAGGCCAGGCAGACACACCTCTGCATTCACCACAGATATAAAGGCTTATAGTGGGATTGTCAGACCCTCGAATGCGGAGAGGCAAATTAGAATGCAGAGCCTTAATCGTTGCTATTGCTGCTCGCAGAAACATGAGCTCACTCAATGCAAAAGATTTAAAGCTGACGACATTCAAGCCCGATGGGAGATTGTTAAGCGACACAAATTGTGTCACGTTTGCCTGAAATCTGGCCACATGCGTGCTAGGTGCGAGTCCAAAGCTTTCTGTAGGTGTGGAAGTGATAGACGACATCACAGGTTGCTGCATTATCCTTACAAGAAGAAAACAAGTGAGCAAGGTCAAGGGCCGCAACCTGAGAGACAGCCACATGGGCAGATAGGGCAAGGGGAGGTGCAGGAAGAAAAAAGAGAAGTTCGTCAGTCAGATGCGCCCAGGACTGTTGAAGAGTATGCTACTATCACTGGGACTCCTTCAAAAACGGTGTTGCTGCATGTCGTCCCTGTCAAGGTGATAGCTCCCAGTAGGTCTTATGTAACTACCTATGGCCTGCTTGACAATGCATCTCGAGGCACCATAATTAGTAGTGATGTCGCCACCACTCTTGGATTGAAAGGAGGAAAGGAGCAGGTTTCTGTTAACACTCTAATGGAGAAAACGAATGAAGAACTTCAAGAGGTGAAATTTCAGCTTCAGTCAGCTAACGGCGTCGGAGAGACGATTACGTTCGAAGAAGGTCTGGTGTCAGAGAAGTTTAACATCTCAGAAAAGTGGCTTCCCAGGAACATCGATACGTCCCTCCACCCACATTTGAAGGACATAGAGATCCCGGATGTAGAGATCCAAAAGGTCTCTGTCTTGATAGGAAAAGATGTCGACTACGCGCACGAAGTGTTTGAAGTGCGAAAACCTAGCACACCACACAGTCAACTGAGGGCATTGAGAGGACCACTGGGCTGGGTCATTACTGGAATTCTCCAAGGTGTTCCTACTCCCAAGGATCTTAACATCAACTTTACAAGCTGTGATAAGAAACTCCATGATCAGATTGAGAAGTTCTGGAATTTGGATGCCTTCGGCACGCGGAAAGACGACCTCTCAAGGAACGAGATTAATGCAAGTGATTCTACGATTCTGACATCCCATAATATGTCCAGAGAAGATATGCATCCAGTTGACATATTACAAAGAACAATGAAGGTGCATGATGGTCATTATGAAACTGGTCTGCTGTGGCGCAGTGAGGAGGTTGAATTACCTAACAATCGCTGTGAAGCCGAAAGGAGGATGCAGACCCTGAAGAGGAAATTCGTTCGTGAGCCAGGGCTCGAAGACAAGTACCGTGCAGTCATGGAAGATTACATCTCCAAGGGGCATGCTAGAAAATTGACGCCCGCTGAAGCTAAAAAAAGAGGACCTAGAACTTGGTACTTACCGCATTTTGCTGTCATGAATCCTAACAAACCTGGGAAGGTGCGAATTGTGTTTGACGCAGCTGCAGAGCATAAGGGGACCTCCCTGAACAAGAACCTTCTACAGGGACCAGACTTCACCAACAGTCTTGTGGGGGTACTCCTGAGGTTCAGAGAAGAGAACATTGCTCTAGTGGCCGATATCGAGAGTATGTTTCACCAGGTTAAAGTCCGCAAGGAGGACCAAGACTCGTTAAGATTTCTATGGTGGCCTAAAAGTATGACCGATCCTCCTGAGGAGTATGTGATGACTGTGCACATTTTTGGTGCAACCGATTCGCCATGTGCAGCAAATTTCTCCCTGCGGAGAAGTGCAGACGACAATGCAAAGGCTTTCGACCCTGCCGCTGTGGAAACTGTGAAGCGTAATTTCTACGTTGACGATCTGCTAAAGTCAGTGGGCACCCCCACAGCAGCAATATCATTGGCTGACCAACTTGTGAAGTTGTGCGCAAAAGGAGGCTTCAACCTGACCAAATTTCAAAGCAACGATCGCCAAGTTCTAGGAGAGATACCCGTGAAGAAGAGAGCTGCACCTTCTCTCAACCTCGACTTGGATGAACTACCAATTGATCGAGCCCTTGGGATGCAATGGAGAATTGAAACCGATACGCTGGGATTCAAAACAGTACAGTTAAACAAGCCAAATACAATGCGAGGTGTGTTGTCAACGATTGCCTCTGTGTTCGACCCGTTGAATTTTGTGGCTCCAGTGCTGCTGCCAGCAAAACAGATTATGCAAACCCTATGGAAGCGGAGAAAACCTTGGGATCACCCAATCAGTGGAGAGATTCTTGAGAAATGGAAGACTTGGAAGAGCGCTTTGCCTCTCCTGGAGAACTTGAGCATTCCGAGATGCTACTTCAGTCGTCCACACCATGAGGGGGTCAAACTGCAACTACACCATTTTGCAGATGCCTCAGAGGTTGGTTATGGAACTGCGAGCTATTTGCGCATCGAGTATTCAGATGCCGAGACTGAATGTTCCTTCATAACCGGGAAATCAAGGAACGCTCCCATAAAGACTGTGAGCCTACCACGACTTGAGCTGCAAGGCGCATTTCTGGCAGCACGTATTGACTCAACAGTCAGAAAGGAGCTTGGCTTCCAGTTTGACAAAGTTGTCCTCTGGTCCGATTCAATGAGTACGCTGAACTATATCAAGAACGAGAACCGACGGTTCCAAACCTTTGTGGCGAACAGAGTGAGTGAAATCAGGGAATTGACCCATCCAGACCAGTGGAGATACTGTCCAAGCAAGATTAATCCTGCGGACGATGTCAGCCGTGGCTTAGAGATGGAGGACTTTCTGAAGAATGAGCGGTGGCTGAAAGGACCACCCTTTTTGAGAGAAGCTGAAGAGAAATGGCCAGAGAACAAGTTCGAAGTTGTTCCCCCAGAAAGGCTCGAGGTGAAGAAGGAGATATTCGTCACCAGCCTGGAACCCGCCATGGCAGTTGAATGCCTCATCACTGAGTCATCCAGCTGGGTGCGTACCTTGCGAAAGGTGGTCTGGCTTCTCAAGTTCCTGGATTGGATAAAGTGGCACACCGTCAAGAAACAAGATCCAGAGGTGACCGGTGTGAATAGAGATATCAACTGTGAAGATATGGAGACAGCGAAAAGAATGATCGTGAGAGTCGTGCAGAGGAGGAACTTCCCAGACGAGGTGACTAACTTGAGTAAAGGAAAGCAAGTTAAAGCTTCCAGCAAGATAATCAAGCTCAAGCCAATTTTGAATGAGGACGGAACCATCCGTGTAGGTGGAAGGATATCGAAGGCCCCAATTTCTGCTGATGCTATTAATCCCATGATTTTGCCGAAAAATCACCATGTCAGCACTATCTTGATCCGGAACCTCCATGAGGCAAATGGCCATTGTGGTGTAGAACAGGTGTTGTCACTTCTAAGAGAACAGTTCTGGATAGTGAAAGCCAGAGGAGCTTTCAAGAAAGTCTTAAGAGCGTGCGTCCCATGCAGGAAGCAGATGGGGCCAAAGATGAACCAGCAGATGGGAGACTTGCCGAAGGTACGATTAACGCCATACAAGCCCCCGTTCACCTATTCCGGGGTAGACTATTTCGGACCCTTCTACGTAAAACGTGGAAGAGGTAGGGTGACAGAAAAGCGCTGGGGAGTCATCTTCGTATGTATGAATTCCCGAGCAGTACACCTGGAATTGGCCAAATCTCTTGACACGGACGACTTCATACTGGTGCTTACAAGATTTTTGAACCGTAGAGGACACGTCGAAGAGATTCGTTCTGACAATGGGACAAACTTTGTTGGTGCTGATAAAGAGATAAAAGAGGCCTTGGAGAGCATGGAGCACAACAAAGTACAAGAAGACCTCATACCGAGAGGGTGTAATTGGGTTTTCCACCCTCCTGGAGCTTCTCATATGTCGGGAGTTTGGGAGAGATTGGTGAGGACCGTCAAGAGAAGCCTGAAAGCTATTCTAGGCAACCAATCAATGAACGAGGAGGTCCTGACCACAGTGTTTTCTGAAGCTGAACGCATTGCAAATTCGAGGCCATTAACACCCAACTCCTCGACTCCAGGTGATGCTGAACCCTTGACTCCGAACCATTTCCTGAATGTCCGCCCTTCAATGAACATCCCTCCTGATGTGGTAGATGAGAAAGATAAGTTCAGCCGAAAACGCTGGAGACAGGCTCAGCTACTTGCGAATCACTTCTGAAGACGGTGGTTTAAGGAATACGTACCTTCATTACAGGAAAGACACAAGTGGCAACTGCAGCAAAGAAATGTTCGCGTTGGAGATATTGTACTGATTGCAGACGACGATGTAAAGAGGAGCCATTGGAAGCTCGGTCGAGTGCTTAACACCTTCCCCGGATCAGATGGGCTGGTGAGGAGTGTCGAAGTCCGAACAGAACGGAGTACATTCAAGCGACCAGTGACAAAGCTGTGCCTACTTGAGGGAGTAAATGACGAGTAGAGTCGTGACAACCGAACCAAAATGAAGAGACTGCCGTTATTAATTGTAAAGACTTACAGCCAACGCTGTTATAAACCCCCCTTTAGGGCTTCATGGGGGGCGGGATGTTGTTAATTTTTTCTGTTGTTTCGGACTTCATCCCATAGGGCCTTTCGGCCATCGCGACCATGTGCTCGGGGTCGGCCATGTTTTGTTTATGTTACGGAGACAACTTTGTGCGTTGGTGTATTTTTTCCGAATTTGACTCTCAACACCCCAACAGGATCCACAATTGTGTAAGTTAACTGAATCCTCAACCTTTGTTTACTTCCTTGAGTTTATTTACCCCCCTTTTCTAAACCTAGTTTACGTTTATAGCGAATTTCACCGAAAGACGACTAGAAGAGTAATTGTGAGTGTAATCTCGACGTGTGGAAAATAAAGCTGTTGATATTCTCGTGGAACTGTGAAATGTCTGAACGCGACGCTGGCGAGAACAATTACATTTAACGGTGATACACACACTCAACTAGGGAGAGCCGTTTGTATCAAAAATACTTCTTTTACAAACATAAGACTTTCTCTCATTTGAATAATACTTCATGTGAATTTTATAAACCTTCCTCGTTTAGATAGTACACTTAATGTAATATTATATAACTTGTAACACTCTAGATAAAACCTACTCGAGCTTCTGAGGTAGTGGGATAAACTTGTAGGCATAAATAGTAACGCAATACACAAAGCCGGACCCAGGTCCTCCCGGCCTATTCTGGATATCACGTTGCAGTTCCAAAGTGAAAAATGACGAACGTCATGGGTCTATGTCTCGACGCTCTTTGCGATGAATTTAACAGATTTCTCACAGAGGCTCCGTTTGAACAGCTCCAGAATAACCTTTCTACTGACAAATTACAAGTTGCACAGCGCGCGAGAAGTATTTAAGTTTTTATTTAGGATGTGTTCTATTTTCCCTCTATTTTTCAACTATTTTTGTCCACGAATAAGAAGGTGAATATACAATGTTCCTGGGCCTAGTAGTCTTTGGAATGTTTTGCCTGTAGCATCTTACATTGTCTTTAGAGCTGTCTCTATTGTGCAATCAGAAAATGATTGGCTTCCATTGCATTACAGTCTAATTCGTTGTTTTGTAATTCTCCAATTCCATTAGTTCCATTATTTTAGCAACTCTGCGCTCTCACGCACAAGTTGGGGTGGGGCTATGTTTAGATACATGTTTACAGGTTGTTGAAATAATGATTTGCTTTGACACTCCACTACCGACAAAATAATTCAGTCTAGTTAAGCTCGCTATTTGCTTGTTGTACGCTAAACAGCCTTTTCATGTTTCCGTGATATTTTGGCTATCAATGCTCTCCACTATATGGGATGTGCCCCCTTTAATGCTTGGAAACAGTCGTGATTAAGTGTGCCCGAAGCTTTTTCTTTGAATTGAGGAGCTGGATGTACTAAGTTGCGGGCTGTTTCGTATGGAATCTACTAAAGAAGTCCGTCGATGTACAAGTTCATCGCGCGCCATCTCTGGAAAGCACACGAGAGAACTCAACGACCACCCATCCCCCAAGTGTTGGCCGGGAGGACCTGGATCCGGCTTTTTGAAGCACACAAGTTTTAGAAATATCCCACTACCTCATAGTCTACCTAAAACGAGGAAGGTTTATAAAATTCACATGAAGTATTATTCAAATGAAAGAAAGTTTTATGTTTGTACAAGAAGTATTTTTTTAACAAACGGCATTGCAATTGGAGCAACTTCAGAATACCTAGCCACTATTGATCGTCCCGAAGTCGAAGAATAATAAATAAAAGAGAAGGCAGTTAAACTAGGGCTCCCGCAGTCCCGAACTCCCGAAATCAAAAAATAATTAAATGAGAAGGCAGTGAAACTAGTGCTCCCGCAGTCCCGCGCTCCCAAAGTCGTGGAATAACAATTTAGCCACGCTAAAGAAAGAGGTATACATGTACATGTATGTATGCGCAGTTGTTGTTGTTGTTGTTTTCTCTTTCGCATCAAAAACGACTGAGTTAGAACGAGGAACTTATACTTATACTTATGTGTCGGCTCCTGGACTGCGGAAGCAGCTATTTGTCTGGCGACTTCGGGATTGCAGGATCAGCTATTTTAAGACGCATACAAGTGGACGGGTATTCTGAAGTTTAGCCAACGGCATTCCATAGTCAACTATATAGTTCCTAAGGTAATTTAAGAGATAACAGAAAAATAAAATGCCTGAAATCTGTCTGAAACTTATGCAGTTTTTTGCACCGGTAGAGAAGCTCTCAAAATTACCAAGAGATCTCGAGGAATACTGTCATTCCTGAACTGCCATTACCCTCATATAATCACGTAATCGTAATTCACATGGTTGGGGGCAAAGCGTTCCTATAAATGTGTTTTCTCTATTTTCAGCAATGCTGTTAGATCCTTCTTAGTTCTTAGTTCGCTACACTTATAACAAGATTCAAATAAACAGACTTCAATGAAAACGAATAGTAGCGGTTCTTTGAATAACTTCAAGTTCTAGAGATCTGCAGTTGCCGTTGAAACTGTTTCTTTGAAGGACTCTATTGATGTTGAGTACCCTGCTTCTGGAAGTAGCATGCTCCAGAGCCTAATTGCCCTTGGAAAGAGCGAGTAGGAGTAACCCAGTACTTTGGTGTAGACTTGACAACCCAAAGGCGTAGGGTCCATATACGCACACACGCCCGTGCGTACAGCTAAAATCTGGAAAATATATATATTTTTTATCCCCTGAAAGTCATTCTATCATTACATCGGGATGACTGATAAATGTTCATGCATTATATATATTGGTGTCTTTGTGTTAGTATTTTCTGTATCCTTTTGATGGTCCATAAACGGACGGCAAGAAACGTTATAATTCTCTTCCTGTGCGTACACCTTCCAAATCTCACACTTCGCCTCTGCATGATCCTATCTGAACATTGACCACTTTGAATACTAAACGTTGCACTGAACCAAGAACGTCTCCATCAGAAGACAGTAAAATATTCCCGTGGCGTACACTGGCAAGCAATGATGACGAGACAGTAATAGACAGAGCACGCACTGACTATCTACTTTGAGCTGGTAATATTACAAAGTTTAAAAACGTCAGGTCTTGGTGTAACAGACATGACGGTCCCACTCAAGACACATTTGCTTTGAATTGCCGCATTAACTTACCTGACCTCGATGACTGTTAATTGCTCAAAAATTGAGTTTTTTGAGCAATGGGCCTAGCGGCCCAAGGGAGAATTAACTTTTGGTAATTTGTGGTAGTAAAGATCTACCGCTGTGTTAACGTTTGAGAAATGTGAAAATCAAAGAGGATAAACGTACTCTCCATGCTGTTGTTTCTTTTTGCATCCGTGTGTTGGCCAGCATTTCTGGCTTTTCCCTTCGACCGTACGTGTAGTCGTTAGCAACATTGATCCGATAACTCCGGATGTAACTAGCACAAAAGCAAAAAAAAAAAAAAAAAAACAGCATGGAACGAGATTGAAACTAATGACCTCCCAAATATTGGTGCGATACTATTTCTTGGACAATTTTTAAATCTCGGATTTTATTATTCGAGAGATCACGCTCCAGTAGTGCTTTATTGTTAACATATTCCATAAGCTAACTCCCATCAAGATGACTGAGCTTTATGCTCAGTGTCAACAACAACGACAAAACAGAAGGTTCTAACCTACCCTCCGACAAGACGGTGCCGCAAACTATGGGTTAGGTCTTCATGCAACCTGGCACACGACAGTGCCAAATTTCTGACTCTTCTGTTTGCTGGATTTTCACCCGTTGTTTGATAATTGTTTTAGCGGGTTTTGCTCAGGTGATAACAAGGGAGGAGGAAACCATTTTAAAATTTAGCTGCATATAACGGATTTTCAGTTACACCAATCAGTTACGCGAGAATCTCTATAATAATCTGAGCAATTCTAATAACAGTCACTGAAAATCTGCAGGGTTTTCAAATCACTGTTATCGTAACAGCCTTAAAATCGGCGACGTATTGAAATTCCTCGCTGTCGTTACCTGTGATGCACGAGGGTCCTTTGAATTTGGGTTTACCTCGGTTTAAAAAACAGTGAAGTTTTTCTTTTCTTTTTTTCACTATTCTTTTCCTAGTCTCTATTGTTTTGTCTCCTTTGTTTTCTTTGTTCTACGTTACTTGTGAAGGTAACAGGTTTTTACACCGAGGATGAGCACTTGTCATGATAGCTGGACGCGGTACTTTTTTTGCTAAAGAAAGCGTCATTCCTGAGAACTGTAGAGGTGGAAATCCTCAAAGTGCCGCAGAGATCTCGCACGAAATAAATACTGCTGACCACAACATGATTCGGGTTACGATACATGTAAGCCACACAAAATGGTGAGTATTTCATTGCTGTTATAATCTGCAAATCGTGATTCGTTGCCTTGTAATCTTGTGGACCATCCAATAATCCTCAAGTGAAACACTAAGGAAGCATTCGATTAGTAAATCCGGATTTAGATTGTCGAACTCCGAACCCAGATTTTGAAATCGAATACAAAATCCGAAAACGGATCAAATCCTTTTATAAATTTTCCACCTTTGTGTTCGTTTAGGAGCACTGGGCTCGTCTCTCCTGAAAGTGCGCGCGCATGGGACCGCTGTTCACCACAACCGTCTTACGAATCTGTTTTCGGATTGTCCCAAACGATCATAAAAATGCAAATCTATGAAATCCAATTTAAAATTTCTTAATTGAAATCCATGTCCAGGAATTCGGTGAGGCTGAATCCGTTTTCAGATTCTGTGTTCGGTTACAAAATCTGTGTTTGGATTTTGTAAATCTACATCCGGATTTCCCAATCGAATGCACTCTAAATTATGACGTTTAGGAGAGCCACACTTGTATCAGTGCATGTGTCAGCGATGATAATGACGTTTCAGTTACCAAGGTTACCCTGGTTTGGGGGTTCACTTATAAACGGCAAAAAAAAAAAAAAAAGAAAAAAGAACAGCAAATCGGCCATTTATTACCCAGGAAATGACATTTTTCCTTTTCCCCGATTTTTCACAACCCAATCCACACAACGCATGTTCTCTCTGTTAACTACGCTCTCTCTCTCTATAAATATATTGACAAAATAATGCTCAGAATAACCTAAGCAAAATAAAACAAGAAGGCGGAAAGCGTTTCAAAATCAGATCTTCTCATATCCAATAGACCGGAACATGCATATTGAAAATATCATTCCCAGGATCTGCAAAAAAGTATAAAAAAGCGGGTGTTAATGACACTTCCTGTAAGCTCTCGTAATTAGTTGAAAGTCAGTGTTATCTAGAAATGAGATTGCCTTTTCCATAATACTATGCAGGAGCGCAGCTAGGGGAGTCCTGCGCAAACTAATTCCATTTTCTCATAATGTCCATAATCGATGGTTTAGAGATATAATAAAACAATTGTTCAACGAAGTCTCGTCGTACATAAACCATAGCCAATTAGCTCATGTACGACTCGATCTCGTGGAATAATTGTTAAATATTATGATAATTTAATATGCCCACACGGACAGAAGCCGAGAATCCTTGTCGTCTGAAGAATTATCAGAGTCCACAAAAGAAACTCTTTACTTATCCACTAGGCACATCACACACAGCCTTCATTATGTGACAACCCTTACACTTTGACAAACATTCAAATCCTAGGAGTACGCACGACGTTTGTCACATGAGCCTTGTTCCATGTCCTTGCTCTCACCTCTCTCCTTTAGCTCAATGGTTGAGCATTCGAACTTATGATCGAGGGTTCATATAGGTTCGAATCTTATTAGACCTCGGGTTTCGTTTTTCTGAATTTGCTTGTGACATGCATATAAATAATACATATATTTTACTTCTTCACCAGGCTCAACATATACCATCTTCGAGATCTTCATGTGAATCTTTCTTCTGTCATTAGTCTGTTTGTAAGTTATGCGAAATTGAGAAGTCGGAGACATAGGCATGAGTAACTTGCCATTCGTCTTGGCTGCTGGCTCCGTAAACTTCTGAGTTGATTCACTAAAGAGTTGGGACCGTAACGTCGAGTTCTCTTTTTTGGTGATTTAATGATTTTTAAAAGAGTTCAAAAGTGAATTCCTTTAACCTTTTGCACCAGTTTTGCTGAACTAATATAAATGTGGCTGATTACAATCCCTCCTTCACCCAAAGTTGTGTCACATTACACAAGGTACCTGTCGTCCATCTCACCTGTATGATAGCGATTCCAACGCCAATTCCTCCGAGAGTTAACATTTTGCTCTTCACAAATGTTTGCAGAGCTTCAGAGCATCCCTTAAAGGACAAATACAATTGGGGATTACAAAAGATGCTAATAAGGGGGAATAAAAAGAGAGTTTTAACCGGTGTCAGGAGTTAGGTGTTCCCAAATATAGGGAAGATGAATTATCATGTATCAGCGATGATAATGACGTCTCAGTTACAAAGGTTACTCTGGTTTGTCGGTTCACTTAGGAACAACAACATAAAAATCAACAACTGAGAAACAATTATAAATAACACTCCAGAAGAATCTAAATGTCTTCAACCCTAATCCTTAAAATAGTTCAGATCGCGCACGATTGGTCACAATGTATCATTTGAAGAATTATCCTACAACTGCACTTGTGTAATTATATAACATGTAAAGATATTCCCACGTGATGTTTCTCAGTTGGGGATTTCAATTGAGAAATATTCATGTCAGTTACTGTAATCGGACTGTTTTCTAATTTTGTATACGTTATTACTATGCGCCATAGAAAGAGGTAACTGCCGTAAACTCTCCAATAAGACCCCCCTCTTCGAGCCCCAGAATTAAATAAGCCCCCCCACCCCCTCCGGGGAGACTTATTGAAGCGTTTACGGTATTTGAGTTGTATCTATTAGCGGGCGTTGGATCATAAGCATGTTCCTAATCTTTTTAAAACTCCTTTGAAACAATTAAGTAAAGCTCTTCCCCCCAAGCAACTTTTTGAAGTATCAAGATTGACAACTTAGTGGAGTGTTGCTATTATGCTGACACTAACGAGCTGCATAGTTCTACTGCTTATTGGCAATTCTAAGATATTACTTTTGGGTTGCACATGATAGTTTTTAATTTAGAAGTTTTTGAAGGTGTTTTCCAGGAACCTTCGAACTTCTGTTTTAGTTACCAAGCACGGAAACTAGAAGTTTTTAACAACTTGTGTTATCTTCAAACGATGTTCCGCATATTCAGGATCGGTTTTTGGCGATTCGATAGTTCCGTACTCATTGTTTTCGTAACGATAGAGATCACAACTATTATTTCAAATAAACCCGAGGTATACCGCTCCTTCGATTCATGATTCACGATCCACGATGCATGATCTGCGTTGTACCTTGAAGAATAAAGTGCTGTTGGACTGAAGACAAGTGTGTTCCGGTTGTAAATCCAGTTCGTGGTTAGATATTGGTATATGAGAAACTGACCGGTCTCTGCCTATAGAGCTGCCTAGCGAGTCAATTCCCAGTTTCCACGAACATCTGCGTGACGTCGAACGAAATGGCAAAGATGCATCGAAACCTGTAGCGCGACACTTTAATCTACCTAACCACTCAACTCACAACATGACGGTATGTGGCCTTTCCGTGCATCAGGGCAACACGGAAAGCCGTAAAAACCTAGAACAGAAATTTATCTTCCAACTCGGTTCTCTTAATCCCCACGGTATCAGCGAACGTTTCTCATTTATTTAATCATACATCTAATTTATTCACTTCCATTCACACACTACTATGGTTCCACCAATAGCTATAGCATGGCTCCAAACTTCTCTATATAAATTGAACGTAACCCACAATCCTCTCATTCGCTCCGACGAAGGGCTAACGCTCGAAACGTCAGCACCTCCCTTTTACCTTACGGTGGTATAACTTACTTTATCAACTCGTTTGATTTACCCAGTTTCTTGTGTTTCAATTTCCCACCGACGCGGCACCAGTTTCTTTAGAAACTATCCCCACAATTCCCAGTTTAGTCCAGTTTACCCCAGTTGTTTTTCCAATGTCCCTTATTGACCCGAGACCGGCAAGACAACCACCAAGAAGACAACCACGGTTCATTGCCGAAAAAATAAATGAAGTCAATAGCGCATACTCCCGAAATATTACAGGTGTTTTTGGCTAAAACGATTGCTTATCTGCAGCAGTACAATTATTTGCAGAATGAGAAATCCGACACTGAGCCATTTTTTACTTTGGCGATATCTGTAAATGCTGCCCTAGAATAAGTTTCCGAACAGAAAAAGAGAATCAGGAACAACACTTTGGTAGGAATTAAAGTTTAGCCCACGGAAGGTAATGCATTTAAATTTTTAGCTTTGCTGACGTGTATCCAGAAATAATGATGTTACAGAATAAAAACTTGAGAAGAAAAATGCTAAATTCAGAGGGTGTGGTTTTTAAAAAAAGTGAGAATGGAATTAGAAAAATCTAGGAGTTTTTTTTTTTTTTGCAGCTGGAAAAACTACTCAAGCCTGTTTGTTGCTTCTGTTTGTAAACAAGTCAAAATCACGAATACAACCGAGTTTGTTCGTAATGGCGCAATTAAATTATATCTACCAGGAGCCCAGCAATGGGCTCCTGTATCTACATAGAGTAAGCAAACTGACAAGCACAAGGCTCAAGGCGCTATGATCATCTCTTATGACAACGATTTCTATACGCACTGTTTCATAGATGTCCCCTTTTCCTATCTGATTGCATCCGGGAGCTTCTGTCTTACAGCATGACTGAGGAACTGACACGTTTTTGTTGGAAGACTTCCATGCTGACGTCCTCCAGTCTTCGGGACCCTGAACTCCACAGCATTCCAACTGCAATTCAGTATGATAAGCAATATATTGCCTTCTTGTGTCTAAAATGCTGATCTATCTCAGTTGTAACAATGTATAATAAAAAATAAAGAGTTGATTTTTATCTAATACCATTGTCGTCAGCTACTACCAATGAGTTGTTATTTTACCTGTTAATTACATACGGTGTGGCGCTTTTAACAGTGAGGAATATTTTCTCCTTATTGTATAACTGGTTCCGCGAGCGGGCAAGATGAAGCCAATCCGGAGTTCTAATTGGATACTGGAACGGCCAAGGTGCGCCCACCTTGCGCGCTCGGGACTTTCCGCGTTGCCCGCGTTGTCCCGCGAAACAAATCGAAACAAAACGGCTGAGCTTGTACGGTCAAGATGGCTAGATAATGGATTCCTTCCGCAACCTCAATAGGGAGCTTAATTAAGCAAACACGACGACGACGCTGAGGATAACTCAAACAGTGAAAAAAAATTAATTGAAAAATTAATTGTTGAAGCGTAACTCGCACGACAAAGAGACTTACCAGACTTAACTTTGCAGATGCAATTTTATTGTGTCGTTCATTTGCGCTATTGTTTGGTCCGACCCTGGTCAACGTTTCATCGTGGTAGTGTTTTGCTTAATTTCCCTAATAACACGTCTTCGAAAAAGCTGTAAAACGAGAAACAATTGCAGCCATATTTCGGTAGCTTGGACGCCATTTTGTTTTTTTTTTCTTCAAACAAAAACTCACTGGCAAGGATTACCCAGAAGTCCGGGCTATATTCATCTCCTAGGAGGTAGTGTTGAACATCCCGAGGTGAAGAGCCAATATGATTACTCAAAATGCCAAGTTTGCTGAGTCAGTATATTTAACAATTATTCCACGAAATGGAGTCGTACATAAGCCAATAGCCAACGAGGCGCTACGTTCAAATACAACTACAGTTCATGTACTTACTGCCGAATAATCTCATTTCCATATTTATTTTCACGTCCCATGTTTATTTACTGCGGTAGTAATTTTTGCATATTCTTTTCAAGCAAGACTTGAATTTCTCCCCGTGTAATTCAAGAAATCTTTCCTCCATGATGGCCGTTTTTCGTACTAATGGTATATTTAGTAAATAAACCCCTTCTGGCGGCTGGTATATTTAACAATTAGACTCGCAGCCGCAAGGGCTACGGGTCAATAGCCCATGAGGCGAAGCCGAATGGGCTATTGACCCGTAGCCCTTGAGGGCGAAGGGTCTAATTGTTTTAGTATCACCCAACTAGTCGGACAGAAAAAGCAATAATAAAAGAAAGTTGAAAGAAAGATTTATTTGGGAATAAAACAAAAGAAAGCGCCACGAATTTCGCTACTCGAGGACTATTACTAATAGTCCTCTAGTAGCGTAGCCAATCAGATTGCGGCATTTGCATTAGTTCACTAGTTGGATGATACTAAGAGCTGATAGCCTGTGAGTAGGGAACCAATCAGAGCGCGCGTTTGCTCATATCCAGGGGTTGTAGATATAATTAACTGGTAATATTATCTTACATTCAGACATGTAAACTGACCTTTTGCTGAGCTTTATCAATGGCCTTTGTCAAATCTTTTTTGTCGCTGTTTCCATAGTCCTTCTCAACTGTGACATTCACCGCATTTTCTATCTTTTCTATAACCTGCAGTTAAAAAGAGAAAGTCCAGCTCCCATCTTTTCAACAAAATCTAGCCACCAATTGAGAGGTATGGGGCAAAAAATCAGTTGCCTAAGCATTAACTGGCTAGGAATATGTACAGTATTCCCATTCAGTTTATTGGCATTGTACGATCACACTCTCCATTGAGACGGCAGATGTTTGATATATTATTTACTCATAATTTGTCAGTAACGTTAGATGCTTCTATTTTCGGTGGATCCAAACCAGCGAACGGCCACGGAATGTTTAAAACAATAACCACACCAACATCAACCACTCAATAAACCAGCTAGTAAATCAAATAAAGAATCAACCAGCCACTCAGTTACTCAACCAATCATACAGCCAATCAATCAATCAATCATAGCAACCAATCAATCAATCAATCATAACAACCAATCGATCGATTTATCAGTAAATCAGTCAACCAAGCAACAAACCTCAACAATTAATAGACCTATCAACCAACCTATCAACCTATCAACCAACCAGTTAACTAAACAATCCACTTACCAGCATTTGAAGCGGGCAAACAAACAATCATTACTCAGTCAGACGATAGTAGTGGGAATTGGCCGATTCTGGGACAAGTTGGGCGTGGTCATGTAAGATGGGCGTGGTCAAAAACTTTTTGCATAATTAATTAGTTGGGTTTCAACTTTGTCTGATTTTTGATCGATGATTTTCTTTAAGGTGTCAATTTTTTCGAGTGGATCGTCGATGTACTTTGGGGGGTGGGGTGGGGGTCGAGTTGGTAAAGTGGGATTTTGGGTCGAGGTTGGTTCCATCGGGTACAGCTTTGCGAAATGGCAAACATGCGAATTGAGAGTGATGAGACTATGCAAATTGAGTTTAAAAGTTACAATGGAGATGGTTTTTCAAAGGAGTATATGATGTTTTGGCCCAAAAAAGCTTTGAATATTCATGATTTGATTAAGGGAAATGAATGTTTGATTCTTAAATGGATTCATAGAAATTACAGGTGTGAGGGTAGCATTTGTTTTTCTATTTATTGCTTTATAAATCCATTCGCAAGGTTTCCTACACAAGTGTATTTTTCGCAGTCTGATAAGAACAGAAGTTATAAGTTTATGGATGATATGGCTAGTATTTGTTATTTTGAAGGATTTGCTGTTTTTGATTTGGACTATATTATTAAAAGATTAAATGACATTATAATTGAAGACAATGGAGGCAAGGAGTGTATCTATTCTATGGATATTTCAACACAAGAAGAAGATGAATATTGGTTAAACCACAAGAAAGCCTTTTACAAGGACTTGTATGATGAGTTACTACGTGTAGCTTGGCATCCAAGTCGGGCGGTCGATTGGTGTTTTGACGAAGATGAAAAAAGCCTTTTGAATGAATTTCTTGAGTAGTTATGTTAAGGGCACACATTTGTGACATTGGATCGTGTCACAAAAGTATAAGATTGAGGGCGACCCTAAAACGAGGAACGACGGAATGGCGGAACGGAGGAATGGCGGAAAATAACCCCGAATCCTAAAAGACGGAACGGCGGAAAATTACTGCAAACCCTAAAAGACGGAATGGCGGAAAATAACCCCGAATCCTAAAAGACGGAACGGCGGAAAATTACTGCAAACCCTAAAAGACGGAATGGCGGAAAATAACCCCGAATCCTAAAAGACGGAACGGCGGAAAATTACTGCAAACCCTAAAAGACGGAATGGCGGAAAATAACCCCGAATCCTAAAAGACGGAACGGCGGAAAATTACTGCAAACCCTAAAAGACGGAATGGCGGAAAATAACCCCGAATCCTAAAAGATGGAACGGCGGAAAATTACTGCAAACCCTTAAAGACGGAACGACGGCGCTCAGGCTTATACAACATGAATTTTTGACTTCTGTTTGTCTTTATCAGTTTGGCAGTTTTTTCATATTCCCACACTTCGTCCCCTTCCAAAGAATACCGAAGGACACTGCAAAAGACGTCTGCAGAGATTTACGTTTCTCCTTCAACTTATTTTGTTATTATTAATCTTTTTCAGTAACTAGTCCTTAGACGGTCAACATCATTTATGCCAGATAACAGCAAATTAAACTTAACTTGTTAACTTTGTTTATTTAAGCAAATGTGCAAGCCCTGCCGCCGTTTCTCGGGTGATCCTTTCTTGAAAGGCAAACTGTTCGACTGCCTTATTGGAATGGATGTACTGAAGAAATTTATCGAGGCTGCTCACCTTCTGTGACACTCCGAATGGAGCAAAGTCAAAGTACAAATATTCGAGCGTCATTGCGCACGGTTCGATGCTAGCGGCTTTGAACTTAATGACATGTTCACTTGAGATACCTTGAAGAATCTTCCCTTCTTTAAGGAACAGTCACTTCATTGACCTCGTCACTCAGTAATTTCTTGATCACGACCTTCTCCCCCTTCGCTTTTGCAACAAAAAACAATCCAATGGAGCCACCGCCGATTGTTTCCTCCTTGTTTTGTAGAAGACTCCAGTCAAACAGTGTTAGGCGCGTATAATCTTCGATAAAGGGTTTTTCGGAATTTACCCTCCCATTTAGGGAGGGCAATTTAAAAGCCATAGAATTCAACAATTACGACAAGCTATACTCTGCTTCAATATAGACTACAAAATTTATCTGCAAGTGGCGCGAGTGTAATTGCGACGTGGGAATTGCTATGCCAGGCGTCGGGTCAATTATCTTTGGTAAAACGTGTTAATGTAAGTTAGTTAATGATAGTACTTCCGTTGTCACGCGAATAGGCGATTGCATGGAGGCTTGATTCGTTTGCGTTTCCTCCAGTTAATATCCCCCACTTTAGAAAGTGAAAATGTAAGCAGTAAAAACATTGTTTGAGTCCCACCGTCTTCATTTAGATTTCCCACCTTCATACGTCACAGCCACATTTACATTTTACATTTAATGCCGCAGTCCCAGGGGTTTAACTGAATGATTTCGCTCTGTGTTAAAAATGCGTATTTTGTTTTCTTATGAGAGGATGCATGATTTTTTTTGTCCCAAGCAGGTGAGATTTCGAGTGAAGAATCAGATCGTTGGGGTGAGCGAGTTTAAAATTCCAATTGACGATTAACATATACATGAAGTTGTTAAGTGTATTTTTATTCCTCTATTATTATCATTTTTTCGCTATTCCGCCTTTAAGATAATTTTCCGCCATTCCATCTTTTAGGGTTTGCAGTAATTTTCCGCCGGACCGTCTTTTAGGATTCGGGGTTATTTTCCGTCATTCCGCCGTTCCGCCATTCCGTCGTTCCGCGTTTTAGGGTTGCCCTAAGATTGATATTTAGGTTTGGGGTTGGTAGGGATTGGTATATGACTTGCGAAATGTACAACATGGGAATGCCAACATCATTTGACTTTCTCTATGACAACGTGGACCGTTTAGGGGTTTATGATTTCATGAAAGAATACAAATCAGGCATATTATATATGGTCTCTAGCTTCAACCAGTGTTTTGTTGAGAAGGTTCGTCTTGTATTTACCATGGCCTATTTTCCTATTGACGATAACGAGATAGTATATGAATATTCAAAAGACTTTGATAAGTTGTGTATCGATGACATTGCTGAGAATTTATGTAAGGGTGCCGAAGATTTAACTCTGTTTGGGATGGTGGATTCTGATCTCGAACGGCCATATTCTGTCGATGAGCTGCTTATAAGTGATCTTTTAGTTTGTGTCTATATAAGTTTCAAAGACGAGTTGTTACACGAGGCTTGGAATGGCATACACAGACGTATTTTCCTAAATGATATTTGGGGAGAGCTAATGTCTGTGGCATGGCATCCAAGTAGATTTGTATGTTGGTGTCTTGATTTGGAAGAGTATCAAGAGTTGAAAGAGCGTTGGGGGGCTCATTGGTAATCGTAAAGATTTTCGTTTGTGTGTGGTCAAAAAGTTTCCGGTTCAATTCCGGTTCAAAATGGTTTTACATTGACGTCATTACATTCCTGAGCGACGTTAGAAACGGGCCTTTAGAAAGTAAACATCAAACCCACTTATAGAATTGCTGGTTGCCATGTCGTAAAAGTATGAATGGAATGCATTTATACTGGGCGTGGTATTAAAACGGAAGTTTGGTTTTAGCGTGGGAGTAAAATAGAGAGAATGTGTGACATTTGTAACGCGTTTCACGTTACAAAAGTTCACTTAATCATTAGACATAAACGACTATAACCTCTCTCTTGTATTTCCTAGCCAACTTAATAGCGGATTTGGTACCTGGTGAGTAATAACGAGAAGGTAAGGCCAATACATGCGTCGCACACTCCATAATCGCTCTATTGCGAATTGGCCCAGCCGCCTTGCCATAATAGTCCCATTGAGGTTCAAATACCTTGAATGGGATCTCCTTTTCAATGGCAAAATCTCTGGCCAGTTCATCAACCCCTTCTGCACCCCCAGACACAATCAATTCAATGTCTGAGAGATCCAGCTTCCATTTCTTGAGAGCTTTACCTATTTGTTCTTTCAAGGTTATATAGTCATCTAAGTATCTACTGCCAACGATTGCCAATGATGTCATGATTTACGAAGCCATGATCTATGGATTGGGTATCTCAATTTTTATCTGAATAGCAGCCAGGCTAGAGTTCCAAATCCAACGATAAATACTATCAGGTTGGTTTCATGATTAGTAGTTGTTTCTTCTTTGATTTTAGGTTGAGGATCAATCGTTGGTGTTGGTGGTGATCGTTTAGTCTCTGCAGTGACCTTTGAGGACCCCAGATTATGGCTGATTCCCACAGTCTTAGTCTCCAGGTTTATGTTTGTGTTGGTTCCAAATTTCATCTCATCTGTAGCCTTCATGAGGTTGTTGTTATACCCGATCACACTCTCTGTGTTTATGATCATGTTACTAGGCATCAACCACACTCCAGGAGCAATGGCCAAATCAAGTCTTAATTTAGCTTCTTGAGTGGCCAGTTGATACCTTTGGATCGAACTCGAAATGTCATTCTCGATCACACTACTCTCAAACAGGGCCAAGAATTCTTGTTGAGTCTCAATCGCTCCACCACCAGTGCCCACAATCGAGTTTCTAGTGTTGACTTGCGCCCCCAGCACACAGTAAACAAAGGCTTCAGCAGATCGATTCAATCTGCCAAGTCCAGCTTTAGTGAGTCCATAGCCAATAGTTGGTATGAACCAAGCATACTTATAATCGGCAAAGTCATCATTACGTATGAATGATATGAGGTCACCCTTTTCCTTCTTACCCCCATCATCGGCAAATTTACCACCTTCACCAGGCCACTGATCAGCTTCATCGTCATAGTTTCTTACCATATGGACGTTTTGGTATCCTCCACCTACTCCATGGTATCCAGCACCATAATCGATGAATATGTCACCCAAACCCCCGTTTCTTCCACCTTTCCATCTGAAATCAGAGTTGTTTGAGATACCAAATTCAGCGCATAATCGTTGATAAGCGACTTTGCTGTAAGGGTTGTTGTTGATTACAAAGGGTTGCTCATCAGGCAGTGGAAGACTCAATTCATACAATATCCGTCTTATGGTGAAATATACATGAAACTTGATGAAGCTACTCACGACTTTGGGGTAGTTGAGGCTTTCAAAGGGGCTAATCCCACAACCAGAGGTCGCACACCACACTACAAAGTTCAGTTGTTGTGGCCAGTAGTTCATGTCGGGGGCGTTCAACCACTTTCGACTTTGTTTACCAAACTTGAAAGTTACAACTTGGGAGGTGAAAACATTACGCATCTTGGCGGTGAATTTCTTCGTATTGGACACGTATATGTCCAGCGAGGTCAGCATGCTTGTAGTGTTGCTTGTGGGGCTGTCAAAATCAACAGCAGGTATCGGGTAGTATCGTTTGGTCATGGTTAGGCTCGTTGGGAATGAGTTCAATGTGTCATCATCGGCCAGTCCAAGATCAATCCAGAGTAGTAATTTAAAACCTGGTCGCATCCCATCAGTCCATGTCTTGCCAGTGGGATCATCATAGGACATGACTGTCATGCCGTTATGTCTCCATCTAATGTAGCCTCCATATTGATCAGGTATGAATTTGAATCGGTTAAGGTCAGCATTTGGGTACTTCTTTTTGAAGTCATTGAGTAAGCCCATCTTCTATCCAGATTTTGGATAGAAGGTTTGAAAACTTTTAAGCCATTAGACAATACATGCTACTAGCCAAACTAAACATCCAATATACTGCACAACCTGTAATAACTACAAACAATACTTTGTCTAATTCCCTAATCCTTTGTTTTGTTCTTGATAAGTCTTTCTCCATAGCATTAAAATTATTTTGAGTAATTTCCTTTACATCTGACATCCATTCCTTGATATAATTAACTTCATCCTTAGTTGCATATATTTTAGGTCCATTATCTATCAAATTTTTGAGAGCATCTCCAAAGTATTTACATTCCTTTGAATCCAACACATTTGTAATAGCATGTTCTAGGGACTTGAATTTCTCTTCAATAGATTGACTATTAGCCATGGTTATGTTACTAGTATATCAACCTTTTAAGTCTATTTGGACTAGTATTTGTTTTGCTCATAGATTATAGTTATGGCCCTCCTTTTAGTTCTTTGAGGATTTCGTTGCGTACTCTCTGCCTCAATACCAATGGGTCCTCTCCACTCATATTTTTTTGAGCTTTAGCTCGTATCTCAGCTTTGAGCTTTTCGAAGTTCTTGAGTTCTTCAATGATCAACGAGAACTGCTCATCGGAGATCTTATTGTCACGAAGGGCTTTGGAAACCAGGTCTTCAATGGTGTTTATCTTGGATCTGGCCAGTGTGATGGTGTTTTGGTGCTTCACAGCTTTCTTGGACAGGTTCTTGGATATTTGTTGACATGCTATGGATGCGCACACAAATACACCACTCACCACACCCAATGGCACAGATGCGACGATTCCGACACCACTAAGAGATGTGCCCAGTCCACCAGCCGCCAAAATGCAGGACATTATACCACAGGTCGAGCTTGCATTCATGAGTACACCCTTGGATCGGTTATATTTTTTGAGTACTGTCTCATAGTGGTTTAATTCAGACTTTAGCTTGTTCAAGGCATCACAACATTGTTGAAGTCTGAATGATGGTCCATCAGTGGGGGTCGGAGGAGGTGCAGTAGCCTCTAAGTTGGGATAAATCGTCTTATATGCATCCATTTTGGAATGAAGATCGCTTACTTTTAAGATGTTATCTGAATCGTAAACTGAATGTGATGGGAGAACCCTTCAGATCAAGTTTCTTCCATCCAATGTCGAGGATGCTTAAGTCGAAGTGGTTTATGGGGCTCTTATGTTTTTGAACTGGAACGGCTGGGTAATCCTGTGATGGTATGTTGGCAAGGAGGTGGGAGGGGGAGAGTTTCACGGGTTCTCCAGATTGAGTCTTATTCACATATGATGACTTATTGTCCACTATACTACACAAAAGTCTCAGCGGCTCCTTAATCTGTATATTTATGGGGTACAACTTTCCAGGGGTTACGGTTTCAGGCACCCCAAGACCAACTTGTATCCCTCTTGTAAGTTTAATGTTGAAGCTCTTATTAGAATACAGGTAATCAACAGTGTCAGTCTCAATGATCGATAGCTTGGCATTATCCGTATCGTTCAGAAAGATTGCGTGTATGTCACGTAGAGAGTATGTACCGGGTTGAATTATTAAGATGGCTCGATTATCCTCCTTGAGAAAGCCCTGTCGATCTTTGAAGTTGACCAATCGTTTGGGTACAATACAGTCGAGGAGTTGGATCTCCCGAATCTTTTCCAGTGGGGGATCCAAATACACCCTGGCTTCAGACTCGTACATAGTAATGCTCAACATTTTGTTTGATTACTTCTTAGTCATCTTTAAATTTCTATAGTCAGCATCTTAGAGGAAACGAGTTTTGATGATGCCACAGCTGGAACATTTACACTTCATCATCGGCCTTCCTTTGGATGTTTTGGCAAAGGTTTCACTACCAGGCACACAATCAGTCAGCTTTTTCTCTTTGATGCAGTAAGTCTTCATTTGATTCATTTACGTTTTCTTTTTAACTCTTCTATGAAGTAAAGCACAACCGCCATTATCAACAGCCAGGCATGTTTCCCCAGGAATGAAATGACCTCTCCAGCAGTCTTGAACAGAAAGCTTACAATAGCGCCCACCATCCCAGGCAGCAATTCGCCAAGTTTCTTCCCAAGGGTTTTTAGCCCATCACCAACCCCTTTGCCCAATTTCGATAGTCCTTTGGAGAGGTTGGAGACTATGACACCAATGACCACTCCAACGGCACTCATGACAGCAAAGACTGTGAATCCGTATTTCTTGAAGATGGCCTTTACACGATCCCGCAATGACATTCGTTCCTGTATCTCTTCATTCTCACCCTCCAAATTGGCTATCTCCTCTTCCTGCTCGCCGATTTCCCTCTCCAGAGTCTCTATTTGGCTACTTTCTTCTGGGGTCTTCAGCGGCTTGTCCCTATGGAATTTTAGTTTGTCCTTGAGTTTGGATATCATAGTCTTTCTCTTTGTTATCTCACCATCATTAGCTTCCACAACTTCTTCTGCTCTTGGGCCTAGACTATTTTTGATGGTATCTGGCAATCTGTCATTCAATTCATCATCACCTTTGAATAACACATAAGGTTTTGATCCTTTCCTAAGCAATTTGACGACTACTTGTTTGAATTGATTCAGCCTAGCTGTAAACTTGGACGTATCAACTTTGGGGAATCTTGATCTAATCTTGGCCCAGGCTTCATCTTGTTCTATTTCCATCTCCTCCATCAATAAGGATCGAGTTTCATCAACACCACCAAACGAGGTTTCCTCCTCTTCTTCATCAGGGTCAATTGGACGAGTGGTGGATGTCTTTGTGATTGGGCTCAAGTAAAGTGTATCATCCCCATCATCATCACCTGGCTCATTTAGTGTAGTCGGATCCAAATCGGGATCATAAGCAGTTGCCATATTTGAAGTTGAATATGGCAACTTTCTAAATTGATTTCAAAAGTAAAGGGCTCAAGTAAAGTGTATCATCCCCATCATCATCACCTGGCTCATTTAGTGTAGTCGGATCCAAATCGGGATCATAAGCAGTTGCCATATTTGAAGTTGAATATGGCAACTTTCTAAATTGATTTCAAAAGTCTCGTATATTCATATCGTTTGGGTCCCATACTTCATCACGAAAACCAGTCTTTGAATTACAGTCTGGTATCTTTCTAATTATAGCAATGGGTAAAACGCGTTGTTTGAGTTCACTCTTGGCTATGGCTATGGGATTGAAATCAAATGGCCAATCTATAACTGGTTTATTACCCATCTTCAACTGTTCAGCTCTAAATCCTACCAAACGAATATATTCATGTGGTGTTATTGTGTTATCTGTTATTTTGTCAGCCATTATATCCACTTGCTGGCAATATATCCCAAGGCTAACATCCCACCAGAAACATAAACCATTTCTCCAGTCTTTTGATCTGAATTGGGTCGGTAATAGTCAGAGAATTTAGGGGGATTGCCCATTTGATTGTATAATCTCAGCGCTTCATCCGTCTTTGATATGTTCTCAGAGGCTTGATTCTCATCACCCTTCCTACGATTCTCAAAGTCAACATAAGCCATTCGTTTCTCTTGATAAGCAGCATAGTCTTTCTGGTACTTCTCCATGGCTTTGTCATGCCTCTCCCTTTCAAGTTGGAGATCGGCCGAAGACGAGCCGCTAATGACCTTTGCTAAATAATTTCCACCAATGAAGGCTGTTGCATTGAGGATTGCCCCTCCAGCCATGATCGCTATAGTCGCCATTTAATCATTTTCTGCACTATTCTTAAACAATTTCAGCTCCTTACAATCTTCTCTTTTTAGAGTCATATATAGAATACGCTACTACAGTTCCAAACAGTGATACAACACCTGTAAACACCCCAAGCGTAAATGTCACCAATGGGTGTGGGCCTCGTCGCCGTTGGGGTTGTGGTGTTGGTTCGGGTTGTGGCGGTGCCTTTGGTGGTTCGTCTTTACAGACCATTTCCATGAATCTCAATTGAATTTTACTTAACTTAGGCTCATCATGATAATATCTACGTCTGTTTTCTAGGTCATAGTACCACTTGAGTAACTCTTTATTACTTGGCATTTCATTAAGATCTGCTTGTGAACGTATAGCAACGGTTCCCCTTTCACAACGATTCATTTCTTCAGCGTATGCCCTTCTTATATGATCCATTAAATCAATGGTATATTAAGCATATGCATCTCTTAATACTTCACTTAAATGCTTGTCTTCATTCATGTTCAAAGACTTGTGGGTAGTATCTTCTGATTCTCTAAATAGTTTTTGACATAAATGCTTACAGTAATTGTACCTACCCATTTAACAAAATTCATGACATTGGTCGATGGGTCGCCAATGAATGACTCCCGAAGAGCCTTTTTGGCTATCCATCCCATAGCAGTCGACAATCCAACTAGCACGAAAGAATCAGTAACTGTCTTTACGAGCTTATTTTCATTCATCTTGTGTGTTTACATCCATCTACCTTTTAAATTGGTTTTCTCAGCGTTGGTCGGTTGATTTTCTGTGACTTGTGGCGATGGTGGTGGTGCTGGTGGTGCTGTTGAAGTTGGTGATGGTTTCGATTTTAATGTAATGGGTGGAAAATGCAAATCAGGTATCCTGTCTCGATAGTTGGTCCCTAGGCCATAGAAGGCGACTCCAACTGTGGCAACTATGGCAAGAATATTTTGTGGTGAGAAGATATTTTTTGGTATCCAGCCACCTGCATAAGTCCCACCTGACGAACCACCCCCGTCACCAGCATCAGCAGCCGCAGTAGCCTCAACCGCAACTTTTTCTTTATTTTCATTCCTCTCCCTCTCCTCTTCACGTTTCAAAGCCTCTCTAGCCCTCTTGTTATTTTCAGCTAACGTTTTGCCAGCTTGAACTCGTTTGGGGTCTTTGACCTTTGTTTTGACAGAAGGCTCTCTAGTGATTTGCTCAACCTGACTTGTTTCTTCAGACATGTTGTGAGATGAACTACCATTACTTTTAAGTCTCCTAGTATGGTGTATACTAGGAAACTTCAAACATTAAAATTAAGTGTGTTTCTTATTCTTAGCTGGCTGCTTCACTTCAGGCTCGTCATCGTCCGGCCCTTCTTCCTCTTCGCTGCTGCTAGATTCATCCTCCTCCTCCTCCTCCTCCTCCTCCTCATGCTTCTGTTCACTCTCATCCTCATTTTGGATGAAAGAATGGTCATTGTCTTCCTCCTCCTCGGACTCAGACTCAGACTCAGACTCCTCCGACTCCGACAAACCATCGCCAAATAGGAAAGAAGTCTTATCACGCACAATTGGTGTTAATTTAGCTTCTCTTACGCGTAATCCAACGGATGCACCATACGGAGTGTTGTTATGACTCCCCCAATATATGTACTGCAAATCCAAGATTATCTTGGCAGTGCATAAATCAGGCGTTTCACCCATATCCGGCAAGTAATTGTGAAATGGCTGTGGTTTACCCTCATTGTCATAAATCGTGGTCAGGCACGTCATCTTAGTACCCTTATCTTTGGTGTTCAACTTAAAATAAGCTCTTTCGGACTTGTCGGTATCTTTGGTGTTGCTGCTGTATATGGGTTTAACTGCCGCTTTTGGTTTTGAACCCGCATTTTCATAAGCTTTTTTGGTGGCCTTTGAAGCTTTGAAAAATCCACACTTCAAAGCTTTAGCTACGAGGCGCCTCAATTGATCAAAAGTTTTGGCAATAGACTCTTCTTCCTCTGTAGGGTTATTCAAAGTCTCCCTGCTCCTCATTGGGTATGAAAATTGTAAGCCTTGTATATTGTCAGCTGTCTTTATCTGGGTTTGCGAACAACTCTGAGTCCCTTGTCCCAGCTGCATACTCGTCTATGAAAAGGCATAGTATCCCTATCATAGATCTCCTGGAGACATTTATGTTCTGATTAATGGTAGCATCATTAGGCCTGGATATTGGGAAGCTCTCTTCCAGAGTTACGTTCTCATAAATGAACCCCTTACCAATCCTGTATTGGCTCAATGCCTTACTTGCTAAATACTCACTCGTAATGGATTTGTACTCCATAAAAATGTTGCTTAGAATGTAATTTGGGGGGTCTTCAGCATTTGAGTACACTACAACATCACTAACAGGGGCTAATGTAATTTCAAATCTTAATATCTTATTCAGTCCTCTTGGGTATAAGACTCCATGATCTCTGAGAATTGGATGGTCCAGATGTATCGCGTATTTGGTGTTATGTATAGCTGCCATCCTGACAACATTTATGTCTGAAGTGTCCTTATCACCAGCATTGGTTCTGAGTTTGCGCATGTTGGGGTCGGAGATGCCCTCCATCATCCTATCCGAACGCTCCTCCTTTGACAAGAACAAATCATGATAAGTCTTGAACAGATCAAACCTCTTAGTGTCCTGAATGGTATCCCCACCAAAGAGAACTTTAAATTCTGAAACTAGGTTCCTACCCACATTGTTGACCAGGGTGTTGTCCTTATGACCTGAAACGTTCAGATCAAATATAAGGTACACACTGTCAGGCACGATCACATAATTATCTGCCAGTTTGGGGATATCGACATACAGGATTTGACCAGGTCTCGCGACTCCTGGAGTAAATGAGATTCGATTTAATACTGCATGATCTTTCAACCCAAAAAGATCTTTAGGAGCACGATCAGGGTTTAAGATTTCTGGTATAGAAGTCATTTTAAATGCTTATATTCTTTTTGTAAATGACTGATGCCAACGTTTTAAATCGATTATATTACTCCACTGATGGATACTGGAAAGGATACTCAGCCATACCCAAATTGGCCAAAGCAGCCAAAGTTAGCGAAAAGGTCGCCAAAGAGTGGTTGGAGAAGCAAGCCTTGTGGCAAATTTATCTCCCAGCCCCCAAGTATATACCCAGGCCACATTGGAGTGTGAATAAGCCTAATCAGATTCATCAAGCGGACTTGTTGTTTCTTCCTCACGATACAGTGAGAAGAAAAACAGACCGCTATGCATTAGTCGTGATTGATATCGCGTCAAGATACAAGGATGCCGAGGCATTGACCTCAAAGGAGAGTGGTGAAGTTGCCAATGCCTTTCAACGGATTTATTCCCGTAAGTTGAAGTGGCCACAAACATTAATGGTGGATCCGGGAACAGAATTCAAGGGTGACGTAACAACTCTTATGAATAAGCATCAAGTCACAATCCAACGTAGTGAAGCTGGGAATCATAGAGCTCAAGCTTTTGTGGAGAGGGCCAACAGGACTCTCGGTGAGAAGCTATTCAGCCATCAATACGCTCAAGAGATGATTAGTGATACCCGATCCACAGTTTGGGTGAATAGATTGCCCGCCATCATGAAGACCCTCAACAGTGAGACCACCCGTACTACTGGAAAAGAGCCTGACGAAGCTTTGAAAATGGACTCAATTGATACTAAAACTCCAGACTACAAGCGACCTGTGGGGTTGAATGAGAAGAGATTACCTCCAGATGTTCAAGTCAGATATCTTTATGCCCCCGGTGAAGATGAAGGTGGGGACAAACGAAGGGCTACTGATCCCATATGGAGTCTTGAAGTCTATGATTTGGCTCGAACCATAATCGAACCGGGTCAACCAGTCTTGTATTATTTGAGTGGAGGTCCAAAACGAGGATTCGTTCGTGAAGAGCTTCAATTTGTACCTCAAGACACCAAATCACCACCTTCTAGCGTCCTGAAATGACCATGTGCATAAGTGTTTACCCCGTCTTCCATTATCACACGTTTATCGTCCTCGCGTGATAATGCAATCTTGTTAATTGTTTCAGTATAGATGTCATGGCTATGACTCCTTATGGTGTTCATCTTCCGTCTCTGGGATTGGCCACTGAAAAGGCAAGTCTTGTAATCCTGGAAACTTATGCTTTTGCTGACCACTGCCTTGTTAACACCCTTACACTTCTTGACTTCCTTCTCCTTATCCGTCTTGAAAGCATACAGTTTAGCCCTCAGACCCACAAATTCCGTGATTTGTTCACCGCCAGCCTCGTCTTTGAACATCCCTCCAACCTTTTTGTTCACTCCGGTCTCAATCCCGGATGGATGGTCCCTTGGGTAGTTGCTGGTGTCAAATTTAGCCCTCACATCTGGACTGATATCCCTGTAAAAGTCCTCAGTCTCTATCACATAAGCTAAGGAATCCGTGTCTGTGAACAGCAACTTGGCCTTCTCCCCATACTTGGGCTTCATGTACCTGTAATGGAAATCGTACATGACAGTCTTGCTCAGATCCAGAATGGACAACCCCAAGTAAATGGGCTTATCAAAGACCAATCTCGTTCTCTTCATGTGGAAGGCGGTCAGATCCTCGCAAAAGATGTTCCTATGATGGAAGTTTGGCTTCACAATCAACTTACGCGCTTTCTTCTCATCAGTAACCAACTGGATATCCACCCTCTTCCTAATGTTCTCCATGGTCTTGCCAAACACTGAGTTGTTCATCAACTTGAAGAAGTCCTTTTCGAAATCATTCTCAGCCCTGGCTCTCAAACTATTGTTCAAGTCAATGTAGGACCTCAGCCATTCCGACTCCTCGAACTTGATCCCTCTGTGTACCTTGGTTAACTTCAAACCCAATGACAAATACTGTTTCAGAGCTTCGTGGTGTAGAATGTACTTCTTCTTGTCCCTCAAATTGGGAACCAACTTAACAACCCCATCAACATCCAACCTCTCTGGAGCCAATGGATAATCATTATGAAGATCGTGTAACTCCAATGGGTACTCCAAGTCCACCTCTAATATGCATGGATGGTTCCTCCAATCTGTCAACTCTTGATCACTCATCCATTCAAAACCATGGGTTGGTAAAGCCTTGGTCATTGCATAGCCATAGAGCCCATTAGCATCCAAATATGTGATGAACTTTGTAGGCAACCTGGGATCATAGTTCTTCATATATCGATTATTGGCCTTCCCATACCTCGTCGAGATCGTTGATATTCCACCTCTGATACCATTCTCTACCATAATCAGCATATCGGGATCCCTCAAAAGCTCCAACTCAACCTTGGTGATCTTCAACGTAGCATCCCAAGCCAGTCCAGGTGCAGTAAAGTACCATGCTGGATCCAACCCGTAATTCTTCATACAAACCCCTCTGAAGTTCTCGAAAACATCAGCCAGTAATAATACATCCACCTTAAGATACGTGTTATGGTAATTCTTGAAATTCCTCATCTCAAATCTGTCCCACACAGACTTGGCATGTTTGTAGTCTTCCTCAGTTAAATCCTCATCATAAAGCCTTGAATAGAACTCCTCTTTAGGTGGAAGACTTGTCTCACTTAGCTTATCATATCCATCAAACCAATCATAAGGAAAGACTCCCTTTCTAGACAACAGCTCTAAGTCCTCACCTTCATAATACCTTCCCAAGTTCTCCAAAGACTCTCGCGGTATATTATTAACCAAACTGGCTAACCCACTAGACATAAACCTGAAACTGTCTACAAACCTTATGTATCGTTTCACCTCAACCATCTTACCCTCCCCATTCCTAAACGTATCCACAACAATCTCCTTGGTAAATGAAATGTATTTCTCATCAGTAAGTGGTATACAATTTAATTTGCCCTCTGATATACCAAGATTCCTCACGAATAAATGACTATCGTACCCAGACAAGTTATGAAATATAACTGGAAAGAAGTTGGGGGCCTTGAATTCGAGATTGCATTTCATGTGTGCTGCCCCCCTATACTTACCTGTAAGATAACAATGGTCACGTACCTTGTCATCCCCCAACTCACCCTCACAAATATGACAGTGAGTTGCATTCCTAAAATTCCTTGTGTCTTTCTTCTTCATTATAATCTCCTCTGGGCTTCTGAATTGTTTATAAATCTTCTTGATATCAGCCTCCAGCCTCTTCACGAATATTTTTGTAATGTCCTCATCTGGAGATCTTGCTGTACGCATTGCAAGCTTGGGTTCAAATATCTTATCATCAAAACACTTGATAAGATAACAAAATCCTGATGGCTTGTGTTTCTGATATTGATTCGTGAAACTATCCCTGTCATCCGGGGAACAAGTGTCTATCTTCTCCGTGAAACACTCAAAATCTGCATAAACCACAAATGGCACCTGCATCTTTCTTCTATGGTTCTTGAAAGTAATGTACTTTGGGCTGCCATCCTCCTCCATCGGCATCTGGACTTTGACTGCTTCGTTGTTCAGGCAGTACTCCATATGTTCGTCCAGCGACTTTTGAGAATTGAACGAGTTTAGACAGTTATCACAATAGAAACGGGCATGCTCGCTCTTATTATACTCGATAAGTCTTGACATGTTTTTGATCCAACAGTAATGATTTGTCTCATCGTTTGATATCAAGAGTAGGTTTATCTTTTCCACCCCTGACTTGTTACTACGCCTGATTAGGGTTGGTCCGTCATTCTCATAACCAAGGATGTTGATCCCATATGGGTTCTGCCTTTCGAATCTATCTATCTGGGTTGTACTGAGTGCTGCCACTGGGAACTCTATCCCCGACCAATCAAGCTTCTCTGCATTTTCTCTCATCTCTTTGTTTAATCTCTCCGGATGATTCTCTCTTGGAAACACAGCAGATGTCACTGCCCATTTGAAGCACTCCTGGTCCTCATTCTTGACATTGATGATTGCCTTCTTAGCAGCTAATTTGGGTGGTAATTTAATATACGAACTTCCAGAAAAAGGTTGAAACGGATTCAAATGAATACGAAAATCTATGACAGATTCAAACACCCATCCAGAGCGCTCGTTCTCGTATTTCTGCACCAATTCAACAAGTCTAGCTTTGATGCTATCAAACATAGCAAGTGTGTCTGTTGAAGCTGTCACTGTCTCCATCAATGAATGGAAATGGCCTTGACTCTGCTCAGTAACACGATTATCCTGGCTGTTCCTCCTCACGAACCCACATGAAAGAATACACTTCAACTTGAATGGCTTCCTAAGTCCATACAACAAACTACGAAACGGTGTCCTAACCTTACTAAGAAATGTAGTTGGATCATATCCAGCTCTACCCTTTACTATATAAGTCCTCGAAAAACCTCTCAGAGCCGTTTCATGTCTTTCAGGAATGAAGTAATCGGGTTCCCTTCTAACTGCATTGGTTGCCCTTCTTAATCTCCTAGTGATGGCCCTTCTGTTTGGATCTCTAACATTAGATCTTATCCAATTTGTGGTCTGAATGATTTCACGCCTGGCAGAAGCAATAGCCCTTCCATACGAAGCTCGGGCGGGTCTTGTTCTTGTGGGCCTAACTGGACCAGGAATTGGAACATTAGCTTCAACCACTCGTGGGGATCCGACGGCATTAATGAGAGCCTCTTTACGCATGCTGCCAAAGCCTCGAACACCAGACTTCTTGGCCATGGTTCGTAGTATCTTCACTGTCAAGTTCTCGGGTTGTATATCGGATAACGCTGTGAGCATTTCAGCCTTTCTGAATCCTCGAACACTCACACCAGCTCTTTTAGCTATTGACCTCAAGTCTTTGACTGTTAAGTTCTCCATAAGATCAGTTGTATACTGACATTGTAACTCTGTAACTCTTAAACCACCATATTTAACTTTTGTGACACGATACATGTCACAAAATGTATTCCATATAATTATTCAGCAAATTCATTCAACAGACTCATATAAAGACTTTTTCTGGTCTTCGTCATAACACCAATCAATAAACCTGTCTGGATGCCATGCATATTTGATCAACTCTGCATAGAAATCATTGTAGTTGAAAGATTCTTTATGATTGATCTTATACTCATTAATTAAACAAATTTCAATGTGTCTTGGTACACCCCTTTCCAAATCAAGTGACCCTACAAATTCAGTAAGAGCTGAATGAAACATATGAAGATCATTTCCAGTCTTTTTTAAATTTTCAAATAGTGCATTTCCCTGATCCAAATACACAGTAAGTACATTGATATCCCAACCTTTTGAAGATGATGACGTAATAATCAACTTGTTTGCTTTAGTAACATCACACCAATATTTAAGCTTTGACCTCAAAAATGCTAAGGACATCAAGAATTTGCAATTTCCATAACAGTATGACAATGAGACTTCAAAACCATCTCCCTTTCTAGGATACTCAACATCCAAATCAATTCCATGACCAAGCCTCTGAAAAAAATCAACCTCTTTATAATCTGGTCCCATAACCATCCATTGTATATAATCTTTTTCAATCTCAATCAAGTCACTCATGTTCATGTTTGCCATTTCGCAAAGCTGTACCCGATGGAACCAACCTCGACCCAAAATCCCACTTTACCAACTCGACCCCCACCCCACCCCCCAAAGTACATCGACGATCCACTCGAAAAAATTGACACCTTAAAGAAAATCATCGATCAAAAATCAGACAAAGTTGAAGCCCAACTAATTAATTATGCAAAAAGTTTTTGACCACGCCCATCTTACATGACCACGCCCAACTTGTCCCAGAATCGGCCAATTCCCACTACGGACGATAACTCAATCATCTGACTTTGAAATCTATTGACCACTCAAGTAGTTAATTAACAACCAGTCAACCGCCACCAACATCTTACTAATCAATACGAGGAAGCAGGTGACGGGTGAAATCCTATGGAAGTGCTGAATACCTCACGGACATTAAAAAGGGTAATCAAACCTTACAATACAACATCCTGGTCATGAGAACATGGAAACATTTTCAATCTTACTTCATCTTTATGAGTATATGCCATGATACCAGCAGCGATCTCCAAGACAAAAATCAAGAGCAACAGAAGGAAATACTATAAAAAAAGAAAGCATAAAATAAGTAGCCTTTATTGTTTTCTTTCAACTCTGCGATAACAGCGAGGTATCTCAAAGTCCTATCATAATTAATATATTGAACAAAATAGAAAAGGACACTGTATTACGGGTGCTGTAGTATATTGGTTAGCTGGTTGGACTTAGGGTCAGAAGACGCGGGATTAAGACAACGTGATTGCAATGTTCTGCTTCTTCAGAGACCTTCAGATGAAAAGCTTTATTACACACTGTCTCTCCCCACCTAAGTTTGTAAGTGGGCAGCGGCGATATAATCCAGGGTTAAGCTGTCTTTGTTAAAAGGGATCATCGATTGAAAAGGCCCTGAAGTAGAACAGTCTCCTTGCAGATTGGAATGGATTGGCATACAAAACAGACCAGAAAATTTAGTTATTTTAAAATGACTACTGATCTGTTTCAAACTTACCAAAAGGAGAAGCCACTTGTTCTCTTTTAGGGCTCCACAACAGCCGACAATTCCAATTAACATGACCAGAGCGCCAGCGGCAATCATGATGTTAGCGGCAGACTGAAAACCTCCCTCTCCTGTGAGTGCTGTATAGTCACTGGCGCTGACTCGTGCAAATATTCCCACAGCCATTACAATTATACCAGCGGCCTGTAATATGAATCCAAAAAATTATCTATTGAATTGACCAACACAATCACTAGTCGTGTAATGAAATGTCTGCTTCCTAATTCACCCAGGAATCAGGATCACAAATCTAAATCCCGATCACTGATATGAAGCAACGAAACCCTTAGTTCATAGCAACCATATCCTCGTTTTACGGGTATGCGTCTGAATCAGGCTCCGATCTACTTCCATCACTAACATTGCGTTTGGTTGGAAAACTTCGAGTACATTTTGTGATCATGATCATCTTCTCTCCAACTGTGTGTTATTGGCTATGCGAAAAAACCTCACCGGTTTCAAAATGCTCTTAATATGTTTGACAAAGCATGCGAATCATATCTCATGCGAATCATATCGAAGTTATCTTGGTACCGCTGGATGCATGCAATTAAGCTCATAATCGCAGAATGCACGCAAATTGATATTAAGCTGGCGCAATACGTCAAAATGTCTGAAGCACTGATAAATATTACGCAACAAATTCTCGAAATGGTTTGCAAGTCCTTGTAGTATTAATGAGCAAAGATGAATTTAATTCGTGCCTCAAGACCTTTTACACATCGCCAAGGAAAAACGAAAGAAGTTCCTGCAAAAGTTCTTCAATAGAATCGATAGGAGCTGTGTTCATGATCAGGCTATTGAATCATACATTGACCGGTCATCCATTGAACAACAGTAGAAGTCGGTCGTTCACAGCGAATTTATCGAAGACACGTCTTCTGCTCAAAATGCCGTGGCAGACACACCATCAAAACTTGCAATGTTCTTCTTTTCAAAATTCCTCACCGAGGATTTAGCAACTTCCTTCGGTCGGTGTTCTCTTAAATCTAGATGAGTGTAGTTTTTGTGCAACAGTGCTACTTGCTGCATTTAGTTTTCATTCTACGAATTTTGTAAACGGCGCGTAGGTCATGTGACCAGTTTTCCCCAACTTGAGGCCTTGTTGAGGTCTTTGAAACATCTACTTCCGGTCGTTTCGTAAAATTAAAGCACAATTCAGTAAAATTTAGGTGCAATTTCCAGGGATACAAGCGTTTAGAATTAAATGGAATTTGATAAAACAACTATTCCGTACGCGCTTTTTGGATATGAGGTGGGTGATAGGCAAATCTGCGAAGCGCGCCTCGTTGCTATTTACCAGCCCACGGCATAATTGTTGAAGATGACCTAAATAATCTAATTATGCTTCACTGAAATGAAATGAGCAGAATAGCTTTATTTCAACATGATAAAAGTGTTAAACAGAGCCGGTGGGGTTATGCGTTTGAGCTTAAGGCCAATAATTCAACTTTGACTTACAGCATTCGGATTAAAAATGATTTGTTTTTGGTACTGAAAGGATGGTACTCTCATTTATATTGCTCCCATTGCATTAAATTTTGTGACCTTCCTACATATGCAAAATAACTTCCTCAAGCGTGCAAGATAGCAGTCAGTCCTTTCTATGATTTTTTCCTAGGTTGCAGAAATTTGTGTTGTTGGACGATTTCCCTACCACTACACGGGACGCGAGCGAGGGCAGTTTCATATGGAAGTCTTCCAGATGCTAGCAGAAGAGAAGCAGCGTTAAAGTAAAGTTAATTTGGATGCGAAAAACTTGATTAGTTATATGGTATATCCAGTTCGCTTCATGGCTTGACCAGCAAATTTCGTCGCCAACTTGTTATCAGATAAATCATCGTTCCGAAGTTGTCCAGTTAAATAATGTTTTTTGCTAAAAATGAAGAGCTTGGGTAGGCTCAGTAACTGGCTGCGGCATGCAGTTTTCACAGGCCCACTGAATCCTGCAAAGCGGATTTTGCTTGATGGCGTGTTAAGCGATATTACTTACAACCTTTAATTTTATCAATGTACCTCGCATTGAAAGGTGACTTGCTTCAAAGTATTTCGCCGCATGAACTTTTAAGCTTTTCGCAGGGCTGATCAAAACTGCTTGAGAAAACCTTAAAGTACTCGATAGTTGGCGGACGTTGTATGGCCTTAAATTATCTAAAAAAACGTCACCAGTCAACCGTTATAACTTAACCAATAGGAGAATAATAATCATTCTTCATCCACTCCAATTTGGCTTCAGGCTAAAACACTCAACTAATCATGCACTTGTAAGGGTTACTGAATCAATTCGTAACTCCATTGACAACAATGAGTTTGGCTGTGGTATTTTTATTGATCTAAAAAGGCATTTAATGCAGTTAATAATTCTCTTCTTCTATCAAAACTGAATCATTATGAAGTATGGGGTAAAGCCTTTGACTGGTTTCAGTCGTATCTGTCCAACAGAGAATAATTTGTATATGTCAATGGTCATAATTCTTTGATAACCAATTGCAACCTGATTTTGGCTGTACAAATTGCACTTGTAGCTCTTTACATGGCAGGTTGTTTAACGAATGGGTAATCGACAAAAAGGCAGCAATATTCTGCCAGTTCAAAGCTACCCTAAGATAAGACAAACATGATTTCAAGGCAAACTTATTTTCAATAGAAGGAGCCGGTTACAGGTGTAAAATCCACTCATTTAATACCTTAATACAATCAACACCGAGAGGTCTGATTTGTTATCTCAGCTGAGTAAAAAGCAGCATATTTTGTTGTAGTTGCGAGAAAATGCGCGTTACACAATCCTTTTAGAGAGCGTCACGATGTTGTAGAGTAGTTTTGAGGTCTCATTTCTTGCCCATGTTAGTCGCTCCTACTAAATATGTAGAGTGCGAAAGGTCCAACGCATTTTCGAGCTAATTTATTCCCTACCGAAAATGTTTTGAACACCAAGACGACGCCTCAAATAGAAATACGACGGAAAGTGAAGCACTCAGCTGGGGGTACCGCGTCTTATCCTCTATAATACAGCAAAAATCGATTATCAGGTTTTCGAAAATTAAATATTATGTGTAATATTGACTTGCGTGGCAACGAGGTTGTAAGTAAGTTCATCTTTGCGCGTTTCATTTCTCCGGCAACAATTTCCCATCGTCTATGGATGGGCTATCCCATTAAAAGTACACTTTAATTTCCATTACAGCCCACTCATGGTGTGAGTTTCTTTAATACAAGAAGGGGAAACATTTTGAGAAGCTGTAAAATTGACATCTTAGATTGATCTAAGAAGTCCAAACTTATTCCATAAAGCAAATCAAAATATTCTAAATCGCCGACTTAATAATAACAAAGATTTTCTTATACTATATGAGATGTTTCCTTTTTTCGGATTCTCCTGGAATAGGGTTTGTTTAAGAACAGTAAAAAAGGCAAGTCAGATCTCAACCTAAATTAAATTTGAGCTAAAGAAGTTCAGTTTAGTGTCATGAAGGTTAAAGATTAATGAGCGGTTAGAGCCGCATATAGTGATCAGAGTTGAAGCTTTTTTCTAGATATCGCTAAAAATAAAAACAAAACGGCTCAGCATATATTTAGAGACCTTTCGAAGAAAGGAAAATTTAAGGCTTACCCAGAATACAAGGTTGAATGCACAGAGCATTATCTTCAAACACTTCATTCCGGCCATCTTAGCTTTCCAACACTAGAACACGAAAATAACGAAATAGAGCCGTCAAAAGCATGTTAAGGTTGCCTAATATGGAGCCGAAAAAGGCAATCCTTAACCTTTAAACACGTTTAGTATGATTCAGTGTCCTTCCTACTCGGTATTTCACCGCAAAGCCACCTCCCAGCTGTGTATGAAAATATGGTAAATGTTTTTTATCGAACGAAACCAGCATAAATTTTCTTTCCGTATACTTTGTAGAAATTAGCATATCATATGGCATTTGACAATTGCTAATTGCCATGTGGCTTTCTTATGCAGCCAATCAGAAACCTCCGGAACGTAAATAAACCATAATATTCGCTGACGACATGTCCGTTTGTGCTATTTTGCACTACATGTTACTTTGCCAGATGTTCGTCGATTTGTCTCTGACAGTAAGACAAAGAATAAAATGACAGGTGTAAGGGAAAATTTAAAAGTCAAATATGGATTTGCGTAAAGCGTGGAAGTTCCCAATCAGTCTGCCTTTGATTCCAAAAAATGGCAAACTACAAAGTTAGAAAATCAGTAAAGAGGGAAAGATTTCCATTTATAAAGTAACTACGATGACGCAATGCTTTGAACTTCATCGACTATCGCAGCACCAGCAACTTATCCACTGGCCGAACAGGCCGACTATGATATCTTTTGTAGATACCACGAGGTCGTCCCGTATGTTAAACGGGGACAAAAGAACACCTAACAAACAGGTGGGAGTTAATGTCCTTCGGCCATCGTCCACGTTCTACGACTCAGTTGACATTCTGATGAAAAGTTGGGTACTATCTTCATTTTACCGCCGTCCGGTTAGTTCAGTTGGTAGAGCGCCGGCCTGTCGAGCGTGAGGTCGCGAGTTCAAACCTCGGCCGGATCAAGACTCAAGGTCTTAAAATAACTGAGGAGAATGTGCTGCCTTTGTTATGACATCTGCAAATGGTTAGACATTCTAGTCTTCTCGGATAAGGACGAAAAACCAAAGGCCCCGTCTCACAGAACCGCTCTTATGGGACGTTAAAGATCCCACAATACTGTTCGAAAAGAGTAGGGGACGTAGACCCCAGTGTGTGGTTGACCTTTAATAGGTGGGTGGACTAGCACGTATGGTTGTCCGGTTTCCTTCTAGTCCTTCTCTGCTGCTTACTTGTGTATACTGTATGCAGTAAAAATGGATTAAATTAAATACATTTTTGTACAGTCAAAATAAGTAACGACCAAAGCAATTTTACGTAGCGGAATAACACTTGGGAAACCAATTTTTCAGGTAATACCATAAGGCCGGTGTCGACCGATGTCAGACCAGTTGGAAAACCATGAAAACTTTTATGTAGTTTAGGTTTCACCTATGTCCCTTCTAAGTAAAATATATTATCAAGTTGTCAGGTATTTTATCCCTTTTTATCAAACAGGGAGTCAATGTAAGTATCCAATTTTAGGGTCCATTATCGATGAAGATACTAATATTAGTTATTTAATGGTTTAATATGACAAACTGGTGTAACCTTTTTAATACACTCAGGCAATCGTTAAGTAGTAGCCTTCTCCCCCCCCCCCCTAATAATCCAAACCGTACTGCATTAAACGCCTACAAGACTTGAGAAAATAGTACTCGTCCCTTAATATTGCTAACTTTTAAGTTAACATTTTATCCACGAGCTTACCAGTGGGTGCCTTTAATTAAACTATGGCACGGTGTTTCAGATATATCTGAATAAAGTCTTTGGTGGTTGTGAAACGACAACATATTCAGGGGTGTCGGGGGGCATTCTCCCCCAGAATATTTTGAAATCTTGAGGCTCGGAAGTATTTCAACATTCTCCATGAGATGTTTCTTAAAAAAGACAACCCGTATAAGTGTAAAATGACAAAAAAAGTCATCGTCGTAACTTATGGTATTCAAGTTTGGTGTCTCACCTACCCAACCTATCTAAAGCCAGTTACTACTTTCCAAAAACGTGTCAGAATAATGACTTTCTCTGACCCTAGATCACACACAGTACCAGTGTTTAAATATCTTGCACTCCTAAAATTTTCTGATATAATCCGTTTGAAATCCTCTCTTTTGTTTATCAGTGGTACCATAAATTAAGCCCCTCTTGTTTTGTTGATTATTTTAACCCACTATCTTCTATTCACTCCAACTATACACGTCAATCACAGAATGATAATCTGTTTCTTAGATCGGTTCATACCACCTAATATGGCATTCGATCTCTCAGGTACACTGGTACCAACCTTTGAAATTTGAAAATACTGTGCCCTTGGTCTTGGTCATCATCTATTAATGCTAAGATTATTAAGCCTCTTTCTAGTTTTCGTCAAAATGTCAAGAATTCTATGATTGATGACTATAATAAGGTTATTTATTCTTGAAGTTTTTACGATTACGTTATCCTTAATTACTACTATTTTTAGTTTATGAAGTTAACACTTTTTGTCAAAAAGGCAAACAAATCGTACTCGGGCCGTACTCAAGACCAAGGGCACAGTATTTTCCCATACGGACCGACCTAGAACGGTAAATAACTTATTTATTTTTTCTGTTTGTTTGCTTTTTTCCGCTGGGACGTGTGTAAGAGTGTAAGTTTAAGGCTGGAGGAGGAAAGTGCTGACAAAATCCTATGAAATAAATGTAAATAGGGCATCAATTTAAGTGGCATATTTATAGAAAGTTTAATTTTATTTTCACTCGCAAGTCAGTATGTAGAAAAAGAAAAAAACCCATTTCTTTCGCAGCAATTTCAATTTGCCGCGAATAGCGCGGGTAAAAATCTGGACCGTGGTCCGTATCGTAAAAAGCTGGACCGGTTACGAGTGCGCGATTAGCCAATCAGATTCGAGGATTTGGGATTCCGGCCCGCTGAGATGCTTCAGAAAAAAAATAATAGGTGGTATGAACCGATGTAAGAAACAGATTATCATTCTGTGATTTGCAAACAAATTGAGCCTCCTGAAGAAATCCAAGTTTCTACCCAGTCATGTGTCCGAGTCACTTTACGTAAAGGTTATCCAGCCATCCATTACGTACGCGATGCCCGTCTGGGGCGGGGTAAATTTAAATTTAAAACGTTGGAAAGACAACTTTGCCGTGCTGCTAGAATTGTTTTTGGCTTTCCACCGGACATGCCAACAGTTGATGTTTTAGCTACCGTTAAGTGGAACACTTTAACATATATGTATAAACGTTCTTTAATTAAGCTTTTTTTCAAGGGTTATCATGGCATGCTCCCTAGCACTTTGGCTGAAGAGTTGATCATCCACGGCGACAGACCTTCTTCACGACTGAAGCATGGACTGATAGTACCGAGTTTTGCCTCCAAATACGTTAAAAACTCCATTTCCTATAGAGGGGCTGTCCTCTGGAACGCTATAGGGCGAACTAATAGATCGATACTAGAGAGCACAGACCTGAAATCGTTTTTGAAGAATGTTGTTAATTGTAACACTCTTAAGGAATTTAATTTTAATGTTTTAGCCCCACAAATAATTAACAAAAGATCGGAGAGTTTTATTTTTTTTTAACTATTGATCTCATTCGTTGGTATCAAAATTATATTTTTTATAAGAATTACTTAATTCTTGTATTAATTTTTTTTATTGACTGTATTAATTATTTATCTATTAATAGCAGTTATTTTATGTCTCTTATTAGTACACGACCCCACAAGCTTGTTAGCTTTGACGTCTTTTATCGTGTATAAATAAAGGTTGCATGTATGTACAGCTATTTTGACACCATATTCCTTCTACTTTATTTCTTGTTTTGGGTCACCTGCTCGGTTAGTTCTACGAACTATTTTTTTCAAACTATTTTAGTTGTCCCAAACTCTACACAATTAACATAATAGTTGAAATAGTTCATTTTCCTTCTCCACACTCTTATCTTTATATTTAAATGCACTATATTGTAAATAGTATGAATACTTCGATAAGAGTTTAAGTTTGCATAACAGACAGTACAGACAGCGCTGTTGGTATCACCTCCCAAAATGTCACGACTATGAGGAGCAGGATGTAATTTGGCCATTTCACGCAACGCTTTACTGAAAAGCTGGTCAAAGAAAATTGTCTTGATTTCTTCAGTAATTTGTTTCATATATACTATATTTTAATTTTTACAGTTAAACGAAAATTGAATTGACTTGACTTGAATTCTTCCAAATAAACGGACGAAACACTTCTGCTGATAATCAGCGTTATCGTTAGACTGCGTCTTCCTTATCCATTGAACAAAAACATAAAAGTGTTCCAAACTTCCAAGCACCTTCCTTACACTGACTGAAAGCATACGTATGAAACAGAATTGAGTCATTTAAAGTTACCTGTGCTCTTCAATGAACCCGAGTAAGTTACCACATAAAGCACAACTTACGACAGCGCTAAATATGTCGTATCAAACACCCGTAAGTAATTCGTTAGTGTACTGTTTAACTGAGCGCTTAACATTTACAAATTCACTGACAGTGGAAAATACGATTACTGGGTTTCAATCCATTTCAGGACCAGAAATATGGAATAAAGAAGAAATTATTTTAGGGTGCAGACACATCGGCTGCATTCAAACATGGCGGGTCGATAACCGCTTGTGACCCTTTCAGCGAGGTTTTACATATTTATTTCCCACATTTTATACATACTCTAACATACTTTTACATTTCTTAGTTTTCGTAGTTTTACAACGTTTGAGGACCCTTCAGAGAACAAGTTACATGTGGTGATGTTAGTCTCCTCAATAACGAGTGTTATTTTTTTTCATGCATCTGAACGGGCCGGAATCCTAAGTCCTCGAATTTGATTGGCTAATCACGTGCGAGTGACCGGTCCAGCTTTTTACGAAACGGCCCACGGGACTGACTTTTTCCCCGCTGTAGCAATTTCCTATCTCTCTTCTTACTTGAAAAGAACACATCCAAAAATATAAACTAGTTACGGAAAGTTTGTTCCAGTTCGCACGGCGAATTCCAGTCAACGGGTTTCTTCAATTTTCGTACTCTTATATTTTCTGAATTTCAATCCGATACACAGCTTTGATTCTATTTATTTCCATTTCCCTAATGAAAGATATGATTTTGTGGTAAAACTCCATTGCAAAGAAGCCATCGCTTCTCTACACTCTCCTAAGCATGTGAGGAGCTTCAAACATACGGCATCTACTCAACCATACATGCAGCTTTTTGAACACAAGTTGAATCAACTCAGTTTAACTTCAAGTGTTCCCATTTACTGATAGTTGGAACGCAGTCAGAGCCATGTAGTGTGTTCGAAACTGAAGTAGGAATAGTACCGTCATCATATTCATACTGAAGAGAGAATCTGCATTCTAGTCTGTTATATTGAATATCTGCGTTTGGATTTAATTACTTCAGAATATTAATGACTGAAGGAGAGGGTAACCATTTCGTATTAAATAAACCAAGAATTTCTTCATTCTTATGGTGCCAGAATCATAAGTGTCTATAAATTTAGTTTCAATGCAGACACGTTCAGGATCAAGAAATAATTGATGTATCTTGGAAAAGTCGAGAATAGTGATGTACGAACACAAATTACAGATGCATGTCCAAGCCACGAAGATTGACTTTGCACCTTTATCATGACGTACATATATCACCACGATACATCAGTAATTCTCATGCGCACAAGTTGTGAGTTCGCCTGCAGACACTACGTAAATAAGATCGAATCACACTCCGCGGAGACGCAGTGAGAAATCACGCTGCTTTACTACGGTTATTGTAAGAAATATACTATCCCAAACAATCAGAGAAGAATAACAATTCTCAAGGATGGTAGAAGCGAGGTGGACTCGGGTTTACGAGTTCATGGCAAAAAAAGGAAACATTTTATTACTCTATTTCGGTCGAGTGAACACTGGAATTAGAACCACGATAAGAGTTCCCGAGCCTTAGATTTTGGAATGTAACTCGTGCTCTATCTGACTCGATTTTTTAATACTCAGTTTTTGAAGTCTTACAAAAGAGTGTTTGAAAAAGCCATACGCAGTCGACGGCTATGCAATGGTTCACAGGTATCCCCCGCTAGAAAAATCCCTTTCTCAGAATAACCGATGTTTTGAAAACTTGTGTAGTTTTTGCATGAAACGTTTGTTACTCCTGGCCCGGATAACGAACAGTCGAGAGCCCTTCCAGGGCCGGGTTGTTCGAAGCAGGGTTAAGGTAACCCAGGGTTAGTGCGAAATTTAAGGTATTCCTGGAGGCTAAATCGCACATTTTGGATCGCCACTATTTTTTCCCAATTCGAAGATCATCTTTAAAGAAACGTGTATGCGAAATTTGAAATCCAGGAAACCAAACGGCTCGAAGTTATGGCCTTGGAAAGTTTCGTTTCTACGGCAGTTTTCGCGGAAAAAATACGAACATGATACACTTGTTGTCCCGCTGCGGTCTCCCGAAGGAAGTCTTGTTGACAGCTCACTCAAATAAACCATGTAATCTGAAATGTGACGCCCTCTTTGATCATGACAGCGGAGGAGGCAACAAGCGTTCTCGAAGCGGCCTTCAAAGAAAACGGGTAAATAAAAAAGAAAACCTTTGAACTCTGACGTTTCTTGTCGCTTTTTATGCATTTTATCATAAGCTTACAATATAAATTTGCCCACAGTTTCCACGGAAATCCTCCTCATTCGTCTTAAATAAATTCATTTGGACAAACGAACAAACAGTTTTCAGAGAGGCAACTAAACGCGCTTGCGTGCATGCAAATTTTTATTGTTTACAATACATTGAGAAAATCGCAAAGGTCGATGCCACCAACATACTGAAGAAAGGTTTTGAAATACAGAGACCGCTACCACTCAGAGATCTCACCATTTGTGTTCACTTTGTTTCTGTAGTTTCTTTACCGGTGGCTCGTAATCAGAGTCTTCAGAGAGCGAATCATGTGCTTGCGATTTCGGTTCTTGCACAGGTTTTTCTTTTGTCTGGTCTCTTACGAACGTAAGTAAGTAAGTAAGTAAGTAAAAACTTTATTTCAGTGTCTATGGATTTAGCCCTTGTGGGCTAATTGGGGACACTAATTAGAATGCTTAACCTAAAATCATTTAAAATGCCTAACTATTGAAACTATTAACAACTAGTACTTACAGTGTTTTCTATTAGCCTGATATCATTTAAAATACTTAAAAAGAAATAGACTAGTATTTGCAGTATTTCCTACGCACTGCAGAGCTTACAGCAGTTGCTGTTGTTTTCTATGTAGTCCGAAAGAGTGAGTTTTCTAATTTTAGTTCTAAAAGTAGCTACTGTAGGCGAGTTTTTCAAGTCTTTCCTTAATTTTGTCCATAGTAATGGTCCAAGATATCTAATACAATGTTTCCCGTAACGTTTAGTGTCGAAGCGCGGTAAGACAAAATCACTGTTTCTAAGCGAGTGTGTAGAGCGTTTGCGGACGAAAAGGGGAGAGACGTTTTCTGGTGCAAGCCCATTCTTGACCTTGTACATAAGTATTGCTGTATCCTGTAAACGCCTATTATATAATGTGGGCAAATCTGCACGTCCCAAGAGCTCTTTGTAGGTTTCGGAGTGTGATTTATATATAGCTCTTAGTGCGCGTTCCTGAATTCGCTCGAGTTTCCTTTTGTCCGATGACCTACAAAATTGCCATGTTAAATGGCAGTATGTTAGGTAAGGCAAAATGAATGTCTTATACAATAATAACTTAGCCTTGCAAGGTATTAAATTGCGAAGGCGAGAAAGTACTCCGACTTTCTGGCTGGCCTTAATGCATAACTCGCGGATATGCTCGGTGAAATCAAGTTTATCGTCGATGTAAACTCCCAATAGTTTGATTTTTTCCGTTTTTATAATGTCTGTGTCGTCAATGTTGAGGACTGTGTCACTCTTGTTCTTATCGAGGTTTCTTGGATTAATAATTAGCGACTGGAACTTGTCTGGGTTTGCTTTTAAGTAGTTCTTTGAGTACCAGGTCAGGGCTTGCCTACCATGAATTTTCAAGCTGCGTCCAACTGTTTCGTGGTCCGTTCCCTTAGCGTACATTTGATGGTCGTCAGCGTACATAGTTAAGTTTGCGTCCTTTAAATGTGATGGCAGATCATTTTGAAACGTTTCTAAGGTTCCTTCGTCCTTCAGTTGGCGCTCCACATCTTTCGTGCTTTTAACTCTTTTTCCATTTGGATCTGTGTAGCGAAAGTAAACTTTTACTCCAGATGTTGATTGTTTTTCTTCTTCTGTCACCATCCAGCCAGGATTCCTCAACTTTTCAAAATCCAGAGTAATTCTCGATCGAGAACCAGAACCCCGAGCCTCATTACCCTTCACTGACTTCTCCCTAGCCATTTTTTGCTTATTTTTTGGCGGCATGGATGGTTTCTCTTTATATTTTCGCTTCCACCACCGCTCCACAGAATCGCTCTTACAATTTCACTGTCGATTTGTCATGTTCACGCTGTGAACACCAACAGCGAGGTGCCGTTGCGGGTGCCGTTGCTATGCAGAAGTGTGAATGTTTATAATCGCGTCTGCTGATTGGTTTCGCGGGAAAAATAGCCCTCCATAAAAGGAGGAAAGGGTCCAAAATAGGGCCTTTTTGAGCGATTTACCGCTGCAAACAACTATTGTAGGCATGGGCAAGATGGCTGCCATTCGAAGACAAGCAGAGAAGGGCTTTTCGAGGCAATTTCTTCGATCGAAGCTCAATTTTGTGAGACAAAATACATGTTTACTCAAAAGGTGGGAGTGTGATCATTTCAATTTCGTTTCGTACATTTATCAACAGGACTTGGAACTTGGCACAAATAAACTAAGTATGTAAACGAACTTTTTCGTGGGAGTACGCCATTTCTTGTCGAATACGGGAATGGTAGTGTCGTTGCCAATTTTTTAAGGTTGCATAATTACATTTCTAGACAAATTTTGTTTTCCTTTGACTTTTCTTTGACGTACTCGCACACAATTTTAGGTCTTATCGGTGTACATCAACTGGCCAAAGCGTTTTTTTATGGAAGGAATTCTCTTCGAGATATATAGGGATAAGTGAAAACAGTGGGTTTTGACCACACCCATTGAAATATCAAATTTCAGCATTTCCTTTGAATCTTTATCAATAAAATTGTTTTTCAGGTAATCTACATTCAATAAGATTTCAGATGTGAAAATATGATCAAGTTTAAGCAATATTTTGACAGATTTCAAAGATGTTAATTTGCACGAAAAAATGTGCAATTTAGCCTCCAGGAATACCTTAAATGAACATATGAAAGCTTAAAAAGCACATTCAGTACAATTCTTGTTGAATACAATTTGATGATTGTATGCTGTGAATAAAGTAGAGAAAGTTATCGGAGAAAACGCTTTTTAACAAGAGGAAAAGCAACCCACGTTAACATTTAACCCTGGGTTAGCGCTAATCGGCCTTTGAACAACCGGCCCCAGGAGAGTAAACCAAATATATTCATCTAGCAAGCGAAAAACTTAATCTTATACTGAAACTTAGGCCCCGTCCACACATATTCGGATAAATTTGAAAACGCACGATACTTATACGGTTACGGGTTCCGTCCACGCGTGAACGGCGTTTTCGCCCACCGAAAACGGATAAATTTGAAAACGCTCTCCAGGGTGGATAAATTTGAAAACGCCGGCTAAGTGGATCTGTGTGGACGCCTTATCCGGATACGATGACGTAAAAATTAAAACCCAGTCCAACGCGTGCTCTCGGCTATGATTGCGGGCACATGTTTTGCTCTACAGAGCATGCTCAGTAGGCGACGTCAGCGTTTTCAAATTGTTTTCTCGTTTACGTGTGGACGCCAAAAACGATTCAGAAACGACAACGTGTGGATGCAGACTTTTTTGAAAACGGAAAAATGATTATGCGTTTTCAAATTTATCCGGATACGTGTGGACGCAGCGTTAACACCAATAAATCAAAACCTCTGCACAAAATGCAAGTCATAATTTTTTTCGTAGTAACAATAGTGTGGTAATCTGATATAAGATTCCACGTTAAAAACAAAACCTAACCTCCCACCTGCAGTACCTTTAAACAATCCTTACAGATTTACGAACGTTCTGCTAACGTAAAACTCAAGCAAGCTATAAACAAGCACCAGTGGTTGGAATGTAGTCAGATAAAATGATGAAATGAAGCTTTGTACTGATTAACATAAAGTAAGGCACGTACAAATACTATACACTACAATAAATCAATAAATTACTAGCTATATAGAAAAACAATATTATTGAACAGTTACCCATTGAATATGATAAAATTCTACATTACAATTTAGTATATACCAACTCAGCAACTTTGGCATTTTAAGCAATCTGATTTGCTCTCACCCTCGCGATAGTCAACACTATCAACCTCCTCTGGAGGTGAAAATAGCCAGGGTTTCTGGGTAATCCTTGTGCCCGTCAGTATTTGGAGAAAAAAAAAAAAAAAATGGCGTCCAAGCTACCGAAATACGGCCGCCCTCGATTCTTGTTTTCAAGCTTTCTCGAATAGGTTTTACTAAGGAAATTAAGCAAAACACTACCACGATGAAACGTTGACCAGGGCAGGAACAAACAATAGCGCAAACGAACGACAAAATAAACCGCATTTTTACAATTAAGTCCGTGAAGTCTTATTGTTGTACGAATTACGCTTCAACAATTGAATTTTTTCACCGGTTGTGTTATCCTCTGCGTCGTCGTCGTGTTTGCTTAAGCTCCCTACTGAGGTTACTTCATTGGTATATACTAAAACAATTATTGTCTTCACACTCGGTGAATAGTGGTTTAAGGAATAATTACTTCGCTCCTTCGCAGCTCGATAAATATTCTGCCACTATTCAACTCCATTTTTGACAATAATTGATCAATTGCACAGATTTCTTAGACTTGTGTTGCCTTGAGTAAGGTGCC